>CM053612.1:5179452-5236283 GCA_028646535.1 Procyon lotor | reverse complement strand
ATGGGACTGGAAGAGATTATGCGGAGTGAAATAAGTCAAGCAGAGAGAACCAATTACCTTATGGTCTCACATGCTGAACATAAAGAAAAACATGGAGGGCATTATGAGAAGGAAGGGAGGGGTGTATGGGGGGAAACCAGAGGGGGAGATGAACCATGAGAGACTGTGGACTGTGAGCAACAAACTGAGGGTTTTGGAGGGGAGGGGGTGGGGGTTGGGCGAGCCTGGTGGTGGGTATTGAGGAGGGCACATATTGCATGGAGCACTAGGTGTGGTGCAGGAACAATAAATCTTGTAACACTGAAAAAATAAAATAAACATATTTGGGGAAAAAATAAATAATAAACATTTAAATGTTATAAATCACGGGATGCTGGGATGAATCAGTTGGTCAAGCGTCTGCCTTCGGCTCAGATCATGATCTTGGCATCCTGGGATCAGGCCCTGCATTGGGGCTCCCTGCTCAGTGGGAGCCTGCTTCTCCCTCTGCCACTCCCCTGCTTGTGCCCCTTCTCTCGCTGTCTCTCTCTCTCTCTTTCTTTCTCTGTCAAATAAATAAACAAAATCTTTTTAAAAAGTTATAAATCACACTAATAGGCTATTAAATGCAATATGTTCTGTTCTTCCACCTTGACAAATATACCTTCATAATAATCTTGAGGACAGGATCCAATTTTGAATTCTCAGACTGCTCAGAGCTTTGTGCCTGAGAGCGATGGTACACTTTTCTTCCAACCCAGTTCAGCCCTGCTTGGGAGGAATCTCCTGCACGAGTGTGATTGCCTCAGGCCACGTATTCAAGTCCCTTCTAAATGGCCATCCCTTGGCAACCCTCAGATCTAGGGTGCGCATGCCTTGGTGTGGTCGGCCCCAGGAGGATGAACCACAAGAAGACAGGAGAGCAAGCCTCGGACGCAGGCTGAAGTCATTTGGGGAGGGAATTGGGAATTCTTGGGTCCTGGGTGCCCAAACTAGTATCTGAAAGGGCAGCGTATGGACTCCAAGGAGGTGCACCCTCCTACCTGTGAGCCCTCCTCCCCTGGAGAAGGGTTTCAGCCCACGGAGGAAGGCCACAGCAGAATTTGTTACATAAACCAGGGTAGTGTCACAGGCAAGGTACTGTGAAAAACAGGCCAGAGCTCTACTACTTCACCGCTGTTCCTAGGGCTTTCCCTCTCTAGAGAAACATGGCCTGACGACATTCCAGTTAAGTAGAACGCAATGCCCTTACTAGACAGAGGCCAGGGACATTTGAGTCACCTTCTGATGAGGAAACCAAATGAAATCAAACAAGAACAGATGAAGAAAGGGTCTGTCAGGAGTAAGCCACTGGACAGACGGCTGGGCCTCGCCTCTGCTGGGACCTGGGTGGGTAGAAGAGGAGCCCAGTTTCTCCTGAAGGTCTCCCTCTATGAGACAGGAGCAATCCTGGATCTTAGCCAGAGAGACCCATTGGAATGTATCCCAGGTCTTGCTGTGCTGTCATCACAGAAGGGTGGGGCCTGGATGCCACTGGAAAACGGAGAGAGTGCTAAAGAGAAAGCATTTGGTGGGGTGGCTCCAACCAGCCCTCTCCGGGAGAGACAGGCACCCTGTCTTGCCAACCATTGCACTGCTTCCAAAGTGTGCTCACGAGTGGAGTGGGGGTGATTGATTCTGCAGCCCTTATCCCAGCCTGAAGACGACGGTCCCACAACTAGGCCAGCCCCCTTTGCTCTCATTCCAGACTGGAAAAGTAACCTTTAGAAACTTGGGTTTCCCAGTTACCTCACTACCAGTGAGGCCTCACATGCTAGTCACATAGCACAGAGCTGTTTCTTTCACACAACATGAACCCTCGGGTTTCTGCTTTATCAGTTAATTTCATTGGCCTGAATCAGGTCCTCAAGAGGAGGATGGACTTTGAACAAACGAAGTGCCCCAATAAGCAAAGCCAAGCTGCTGGCTCTGGCTTTTCCTTCTCTCTTCCTGTTTTCTCTTGCCTTCTGTCTCTGTCTTCCTTCCCTCCTGCCCCCACCTTGTCTCTCTATCCCTCCCTCCCCTTTACTGGCTCCCTCTCTCTTTCCTCTCCCCGCTTTCTCTCAGTCTCTCTCACCCCTTCCCTCCTCCCTCTGCTTCTTTCCCTGCTCGCTCCTTCTTCTCTCCTCTGCTCCTAGTCCCCCACCTTCTTCGCTCCTTCTTCCCTTTCCCAGTCCCTTTGGAAACCATTGCGAAAGTCAGTTGATCATTTACATTTTTAGATGTTGCAGTCTATGGTTTATTAATATTTCACCGGAATCTTGCTTTCCTTTCCGCCAGAGAATTTAATGTAGTAAAACAAAAAAGAGAACAGGATATTTCCAAAGGAGCATTAAGTCAAAGCCCTAACCCTCCCATCCACCCTCCCCACACTCACACCACCCTGAGATTCAAGGGACATACTCATTGCGTGAGATCTTACACCTGAAATTCTGCTTCTTTGTTTTTTTTCTCTCAGTTCTGGATGAGGCCTCATGGGGGAGCTGCTATCTCACTGTAGATAAGAGTATAGTGTTTCCAACATGGATTGACCTTTACAGGTTGGAATGAAGCGTGACTTTGCTACAGAGAAAAAGGTTCTCTCAATTGTTATTTTCCTGCAGGTGTCTTTATTTCTTTCCCTACAAGAGCCCATAAACATGTTTTAATCAAGTTTAGAGCTCCATGTTGCCTGAGCAAAATAAAATCTCAAAATAAAAAAATAAGATGTTTGTTGTGGAGAGATTTTACTTGTTAAACGTTCAAATCAAAGGTAATTTCAAGCAGTTTTTTCTTCCATGGGGGGGTTTCACATGTAACGTCCTCAGAGAAAGAGCTCATTGTATATTAATTTTGTTTTTATAGCTATATCAGATATGTAAATCTTAAAAAAATCCAGGATAAAAAATGAAAATGGATTATATGGGCATACTTTGCAAATTAATTTACAAACACAAATCTTGTCAGTTTATCTTTTTTTTAAGTAAAGTTCAAGGATAAAGTAAATGAAAGTGACTGCGGCAAACAATTTATTTAATATTCAATCAATTAGAAATTCCTACAAATCCACATTTTGGTGCAGCTCCAGGACATGAGGATTGATGTTCCTATTGATGACCCACAGGCACTGAAGATCCTTAGCATCTCCTGAATCATCAGGAAAGAAACAGTTTTGCCTAGCAGAGCTTTATTGCTAAGCAGAGTTTTTTTTCTGTGTGTATATTTTTAAAAATTTTGATTGACCAGAACATTTGACAAGATTAAAGATTATTTAGATTGTGTTCCTCATTTTGCAGTAGAGAAAACTGAAGTCCAGAAAGGGAAAGGGACTTCTTCAGGGTTACCCAGTTGCAGTCCTTTTCCAACTGTGTTCCATGGGATCCCAGTAAGTCCTGGACATACTTTTGGGGCCATCAGTGAGGAAAGGGGTACTGATTTGCCATTCCAGGATCCAGTCTCCTTTTTGACCAGAGCATCCCTGCTTTTATCTCTGGGGTAGGAATAATATTTGGGGGAATAATAAGCCAGTGTACTTGATTCCTTGCTAAACTCTAGTTCCTAGCGGTCCCAACATTTCTGAATCAAGAGCCATGCCCAGCCAACACAGGTCATGGGGTTTCTGCCATAATTTTTGTAGGTTGTTTCTTCTACTGTTAAGGTTTAGTCATTCGCCTTTCTGATCCCAGAAAAAGGAGCTGGCTATGACCTAATGGAAGTCTCTACCACAAAAGTAAAGCAGGGGAAAGAAAGTCCACCTCTCTGCTTAAGTAGACACTGGGAAGAAAAGAAGGCTGATGTATGGGAAGGTAGTGTGAAACACAGGAGCCTTACCTCCCTCTATAGGTTCAAGTCCTAGACTTGGGGGGCTATTACACAGGGAAAACCAAAAGCAAAGAGACTCCTTCCTCACTCCCTGTTTAGAGCCCCAGCAAGTGATGAAGGAAGGTGGCTAGATAGATGGATTTGGCTCTCCGTGGCCTGCCCATGATATGCAGCAGATCCAGAAATTTCTGGGTCTTGCATACGTGAGATGATCAATGGAAGCCTGGGGTCAGGCCAAGGAAGTGGTTGTAGGTAGGGACTTTAGGAGTGTGACAAATGGGCTCCCGGGGTGAGTATATAACCCCCAAAGGCCAGATGGGACTGGTTACATCTAAGTGGTTACCAGTTCAAGAACCAGACTAGTGCAGCCATTCCCATGCAGAGGCCAAAAAAGAGAAGAGCCAAGGGAGAACTGAGGTCCCACTTGTCTCCTTCCACTGTTGAGATGAAGTAAGCCACCTCTTCTCACCAGACAGAGGATCAAAAGGTCAAGGAAGCAACATGAGAGAATAAGCATTTACCTGAAAGAGACTACTGTCATCCAAAACAGACTGCTTAAACCATCACGGTTTCAGGGGTCGAAAAAAGCCCCAGGGCTTGCAGGTTCTCACTGTTACTTCTTCTTTTGTTCCTTCTTGAATATGTTCAGGGTTTGGTCATGGTCATTCAGAGCTACGAAGACACAGGAGGCAGTGTGATGAGATGGAAAGCCAGGAGAACTGAGGTGTTTTTGTTGTTGTTATTGTTAAGTAAGTTCTATAGTCAATACGGGGCTTGAACTCACAACCTTAAGGTCAAGAGTCATATACTCCATCATCTGAGCCAGTCAAGTGCCCCAGGAGAGCTGAATTTAAGTACTGGCTCTGGAAGTTAAGTCCCTGTGACTCTGGGGAAGTGACATCACTTTTTGGGCTGCAAATTCTGCATCTGTACAATTGGGATGACTAGTCCTATGAGATTCTTTCTAGCATTTGCATTCAATATTATAGAAATCCCAGTGTTTCCTTTGGTGGAACCCAAGAGCCCCTTCTAAGTTCTTCCTCTGGCAGGTAAGAATGAACTTCAAGGGAGAGTCAGCCTCACTGGGGGCATTTGGTTGTGGGGTCACCAGAGCTCAGGGCTGGTCCCTAGTCTTACCAGTTCAGGACTTAGATGGGCTAAAGAACGTGGAGGGAAGGGAGCTATGGGGCCTGACTCAATTAACCAGGTTCACAAGAGACTGATGGAGTTCTGTCTTTTCAGTGACCCTGACTCTTGGGCTCTAGAGGAAGCTTAAAAGAAGTCAAATACCTGCCTGCTTTCCCAGTCTCTTCAGAAGCTCTCTGGATGTCATGGGGCCTTAAGCACCATGGGAGGTTGGGTGTTGATGTTTCCCACTTAACTCCAGAGTGCCACTCACATTTAAGAATTCAAAGATTTTTGTTCTGGGTGCTTTGCCATCTTGTGACACTCTGCCTGTAGGGAACTGAGAGGAATGGGGCTTCCTTGGTCATCTTGGTGATCTATGTGGGCCCTTCCCCTCTATCCAGCATCGATGAATTAGTCAAATTCCAAGAATTTTAGAATTCCTGCTTATCAAATAGAAGGGAAACTATTTTAGGACAAATAAGCCACAAATATTCACCCAGTGGCAATTGATTAGAGAAAAGAATGCAAGAGTCCAGGAGGACAACAAGGAAGAGATAGTAAGTAGGCTGGATCAGAGTCAAGATGGAGTTAAGTGTGGGACCCAAAGCAGAGATCTGATTCTTGCTGAAGAGACCCAGCAGTACAGACCACAATGCAACAGGGTAATGTAAACAGAAATACAATTGCCTTCCCTGCACTTTAGGAAACTATACGTGAGGAAGCAAAGCTCTTATCAGAAGATGCCTTGGTGTGCGTGGACTCAGAGTAGAGGCAACCTGCTGACCTCCATGGTCAGTGTCATTAGCTGTCACATCCTGATGATCCTAGGACTGAGATGAGAATTAGTTTTTTAATGAGCAGAACCCCTGGGCTCTGGCAAAGCTGTGGACCTGGGACTTAGTCCAACTCTGGCTTCTTTGGCAGGACTCCAAGTAGGCCTCACCCATCTGTTGCCACATGGTTGCTTCAGGCAGTCCAGTTAGCATGCAGTTGAGTCAATTACATCTTCCCATTGGTTGCATTCTAGTTCCCAGGACTATATTGATGCTTTAGAAGTCCCCAAAGCCGTAAGCAAGTTGTATTGTCTCCTTGTGTCTTGTCTTCTCTACCACATGCTGATCTGTAATAGCGTCAACCTCAAAGGGTGGGGCTTATTGTTCTGTGGCTCCCTGTTCATAAAACTGTGCCAGGTTCCCTTTATTTAGTGCGTTCCAATAAAGCACCTCTTGTCAGGGCAGTGGCATGTGTTTGAGGAAGAAAATGGTCCAGGGAATCCACTTTGCTCTGCTGGCAATGTAAGTCCAAGATCTGACTATAGAGGGCACCTCCTACATATCAGACTTGTTAGCTATCTTGTCATTTCAGCCTCATGGCAGGCCTGCCAGATAGAGAATTCTTCTCATTTTGTAAATAGGAAACCAAGGTTCAGAGAGGTTAAGTAGCCATCTAAGGCTACTGTCCACTGTTGACTGATGAATAGTCCTCTTCTGTCTGGGAGAATTGTTTGCTTTGAGCTATTGATGGAGCTCCCAGCAGAATGCAAATGAGGTGGAAAAGGAGGAAGGCAGTATTTGGCCAGGCAGATCTGACTCCTTTACCCTGATGGCCAATGGAGTGAAAGAAAGAATAGCCAGTTCCATCTCATCTTTAAGGCTGTGTACTAGTCAGTGGCTAGTTTCTACTACAATGGGAACTAGAAGCCCAGTCACCGTGACTCTGAAGCCCAAGCTTTCCATACCACCCTACGCTGCTAGCTACACTCATTTTTAGGTCTAGTATTCACTGCTTTTCTCTAGAGGCATTTGTCCTTGTGAGGTTCCTTGCCAACTGGCAACCAGCTGACTAGGTCTTCACTTTGCTGCAGAGCAATCCACTCCTAGCATTGGCTTTTTATCCTTTTCCACTTTATTTGGATCCCACTGGAAACTGCATCAATAGGTCAGTGAGGGTATTTATTCTAGCTACAGGAGAACCAGTCATCAGTGAAGAGGGCAGCAGGTGCTTCCCCTTAGGAGTCATGCCTGTAATGTAGTTACAGCCTTCAAGGGGAATCCTGAGCAAACTTACCTTCAGCCTTGGTCTGATTCTGCCACATGGCATCATTAATCTTTTGTCCTCCAAATCTCCATTTGTGAAGTTGAGGGTTTGGATGTGATTGGAAGCTTTAATTTCCTCTTGAATCCCTCCATCCCTTTATGTTATTATTGAGGCACTATCCTTATAAGCAGGATGGGGAAGTTAGCCGGTTAAGGAAGTTGGAAGTGCAGGGAGAGTCTCCTGCACACCATTTAGCAGCCTTGTGTGGTCCAAGGAGTTTTTAGTGCTCAGCTGCAGAGAGAAACTTCCTCCCTCATCATTTATAAACAATAACCAGACCACAGACTAACTGAAACCTTCCCTGTCTGCCCTGTGTTGGAATGTGGGAAATAGATCTTCATTCTTGGTGCTAGAAAGAAAAAAAGAAAAATGGTGAGTGAGTGGCTATCAGTTACCAATTCAGGCATAGTCAGAAGATGGAAACTCCCAGATCTACTCCTACAGAAGCATGAAATTGAATTGGGAGGTCTGGGAGGGACAGATCAGAATGTAGGCAGCAGACAGATCACACAACTAAAATGTGGCCCTTGGGAGTTTTGGTCACCTCAATACCCTCTCCCTAGCCAGCTAGTAGGGCTCAGTGGTATGTCCAAAGCAGAGGAGCCATGCCAGCCCTGTCACCAACTAGATGGGGAGACTTGCAGTGCCTTGTCTGTGCAAGGTGACTAAGAAGAAGACTCTACATCGAGAACCAGCACACAGGTCTCTTTCTTACTTCTCCCTGTTTGTGCGTATTTTCTTTCAAAATTAAAAACAAACATCTTTCTTGGTAGTTACGTTCACCAACAAATTATAGAAATGTAAATCATGGTTCCTAAGGAAATGATAAGACAGTGGCAACTGATGGAATGAAAGAAAGGCAATGAGTTTCCAAACTTCCTTTTTTTTCTGTTCCATTGAAAATTTCCCCCATTGAGCAGACCCTGGTGGGGCATGTGGTGTATATACCACTTATCTACTAGCTCCTTAGAGGGAAATGTTTTTGTTGGAGAAGGAGTTGCATTTTATTCCTTTAAAATAGAAAGCACTATGGCAATTGAAAACTTGATTTGCAATAGCCTTGTGTCTATGACTATTCAGATAAAAGTACCAGGCAATAAAAATAGATAAAAAATATGGGGAATGCTATATAAGGGATTTGAACCCTAAAGTGTTATCAACCTCAACGTTTTGTGAGAATCTCTTGAGTTTGAGTTGCACATTTCTTAAGAATGTCAAGTTGAAGGACCAATTCAGCAACTTGGACGCAGCCTCTCATAATAACCCTTTGCCTTTACACATATCAGGCAAATGTAAACTTTCTGCAGAAAGCAGTCTATGTGCAAATTCTAGAGATTGTGGGTAATAGCAACAGTTTAGTAACAGTAACAGCTATTTTGAAAGTCAGTAAAATGATATTTTAAAAAATCCCATCCTGTACCTTCTTCAAAACCTGTAGTTGCTGTATATCAAGGTTACTGAATTCGTGTTGGGATTATATTGTTGCAGCGAAACAAGTCTGCTCTGTTCTTCCTAGGCATTGATTTCTTTCTTGGTTAGAGCCCTGGTTGATGAACCGATTCTTCAGGCTACAAAAGTACAGTTTAGGGTGAAGGTTTCCAGAGTATGAATATGAACTATTGGGGAAGGGGATCCCTCTTTTGGTTGATGGGGCTTCCAATCGGGCACTCACAGATGTAAGGCTCCTGGGAGACCAGATATATGCACAAGACATTCCAACTAAGCATGTTTTCATTCCTAAGCCATATTTTTTTTCCCCCTGAAACCCCATTTTCTTTTCTTTGATGAGTTGGGATGGGTAACCTAGAGGGAAAACTCGTATTTCTCTTCTCTATCTTTTTTAGATCCTGTAGGCAATCTTAGGAATCCAGATCCCTACCCTCTGCTATCTGGGCCCCGCCTTGTTTTCTTAGCTCTCCAAGGCCAAAGATACTTCTAAGAAGTTGACTTCCAAAGCTCAAAAACAGAAAGGGAAAAAGGACCCTTCACAATTTCCTTTTAGCTTTTAATAATTCTTTGCTTTAGTCTTCCCTAGAAAAGTTCCATCTAGTCACAGCACTGTAACACCCTCCACTAGGGATGAGGTGAGAACATGACAGAGCCCTTCACTCTACCCAGGGTAGGCCTACCCACTACTTTGCTCCAAGCTTTATCATATTTTAAATATGATAAATATGACCTTCTCTAGTTGAAGGTCCTTGATGACTATCATGGTGCCCACTCCCAAAAGAAGCCAGAATGGGATATGGGATTTGCCAAGGGCTCTTCTATTTTTTTCAATCTAAATTCTACTCAGTTGACATACAGTTCAATATTGGTTTCAGGAGTAGAGTTCAGTGGCTCATCCTTTACGTATAACACCCAGTGCTCGTCATAACAAGTGCCCTCCTTAACACCCATATCCCTTCTATCTCATCCCCCATTCGCCTTCCTCCATAAACCTTTAGTTTGTTTTCTATAGTTAAAAGTCTCTCATGATTTGTTTCCCCTTCTCTCTCTCTTTTTCTCCCCTTCCCAAATGTTCATGTGTTTTGTTTCTTAAAATCCACATATGAGTGAAATCATATGGTATTTGCCTTTCTCTGACTTATTTCACTTAGCATAATACGCTCTAACTCCATCCATGTTGTTGCAAATGGCAAGGTCTCATTCTTTTTGATGACTGAGTAGTATTCCATTATATATATATTCTACTTCTTTATCCACTCATCAGTCAACGGGCAGTAAGGCTATTGTTGATAATGCTGTTGTAAACATTGGGGTGCATGTAACCCTTCAAATGTGTATTTTTGTATCCTTTGGGTAAATACCTTGTAGCATAATTGTGGGATCATAGGGTAGTTCTATTTTTTAGCTTTTTGAGGAACCTCCATACTATTCTCCAGAGTAGCTGTACCAATTTGCATTCCCACCAGCAATGCAAGAAGGTTCCCCTTCTCCCCATTCTCACCAACACATGTTGTCTCCTGTGCTGTTAATTTTAGCCATTCTGACTGGTGTGGGGTGGTATCTCATTGTGGTTTTAATTCATATTTCTCTGATGATGAGTGATGTTGAGCACATTCTCTGCCCTGTTAACTGACACTTTTCTTTGGAAAAGTGTCTATTCATATCTTCTGCCCATTTCTTTTTTTTTTTTTTTAAAGATTTTATTTATTTATTTGACAGAGAGAGACAGATCACAAGTAGGCAGAGAGGCAGGCAGAGAGAGGGGAAAGCAGACTCCCCACTGAGCAGAGAGCCCAATGCGGGGCTCGATCCCAGGAGCCTGAGATCATGACCTGGGCCGAAGGCAGAGGCTTTAACCCACTGAGCCACCCAGGCGCCCCCTTCTGCCCATTTCTTAACTGGATTATTAGTTACTTGAATGTTGAGTTTGGTAAGTTCTTTATAGATTTTGGATACTAGCCCTTTATCCGATATGTCATTTTGTTAATATCTTCTCCCATTCTATAGGTTGCCTTTTAGTTTTGTTGGTTGTTTCCTTTACTGTGCAGAAGCTTTTATCTTGATGAGTTACCAATAGTTCATTTTTGCTTTTGTTTCCCTACCCCAGTGATATGTCTAGTGAGAAATTGCTATGGTCAAGTTCAAAGAGGTTCCTATCTGTGTTTTCCTTTAGAATTTTGATGCTTTCCTGTCTCATATTTAGGTCTTTCATCCATTTTGAATTTATTTTTGTATATGGTAAAAGTAAATGGTCCAGTTTCATTCTTCTGCATGTTGCTGTCTAGTTTTCCCAACACAATTTGTTAAAGAGACTGTCTTTTTTCCATTGGGTGTTCTTTCCTGCTTTGTCAAAGATTAGTTGTCCATATAGTTGTGGGTCCATTTCTGGGTTTTCTATTTTGTTGCATTGATCTATGTGTCTGTTTTTATGCACTAAGAGCTCTTCTAACCATTCTTGGTAATTCTTGTTTTACTGTCCTCTGCATAGAGTTTTTGAACTCCCAAACAGAGAGGGGATTGCCAAGCTTGTGGATTTTTTTAATGTAGGCTCCATGCCAAGTGTAGAGCCCATTGTGGAGCTTGAACTCATGACCGTGAGATCATGATCTGAGCTGAGATCTAGAGTCAGATGCTTAACCATTGAGCCATCCCAGTAAACCCCCAAGTCTGTGGATTTTAATGTGACTGTTGATTCTTACCCTGTCTCTGGGAAATGAAGAGCAGTTTCTCATTCATTTCTTGAAGGGACTGAAATAAGAACTTTGAAAAATCTCATCTTTTAATTAGTTTTCCCATAATTCAGCTCAGCATTGGATAATAGGGAGTGCTACTTAAAGCATTTAATAAAGATAAATACTTCAGAGATAAAAATGGAAACATCCAGTTGAGAAACTGCCTTAATGTAGAAAAAAGTATTAGCACAATCTACTGCCTTCAAGAGGTTGAAGGAAAACTAATACTATTGGCTCTATATATCAGTTCCACTCATGATGGCCAAGGCCTGCCAAGATACACAGTAATGTTTGCCTATGAAAGCATGTCACTATATATGAAATTCCCTAATCACTGTAGCATGGTGTGAAGTTAAGACTTGGACGGAAGACTAAGTTGGAGGCAGGTCAACAGAATGTCATTGCCAGGAGAATTGTTGGTGGGTCTTATCCTTTAGAGTTTTTAAAATATAGCAGCAGGCTTTGGGGTGTTTTTGCCAAATAACCTATGAAATGCAGCTTAATGTGTGGTGCTTGATAAAGGTCTCATGGATTTTCTACCCTAATTGCTAGCCCAGGCCATTCCATTCTTCCTCCCTGAAGGTTAGGCTTGGAGAGTTCATTGGAAATATTGGATCAGCACTCCAGGTAGCAGTGCTGTCTTGCTGCCAGAACAGAACTGCATTCTCTCCCAAAGTTTGCTCATAATAGTTTTGGCTTTAGGCCCCATATCTCAGTCCTTTCCATTCTTTCCACCTTCTTCTTTCCCCCCTCCCCCCAAGAAAGAGAGTCTTGCGGATGTTTTCCTGGGTTTTATATAATTTGAATCAATTTGACAGGCACCATATTTTCCTTGTTGTGCCATTTACCTTAGTTCAACTTAAGGAGCACCTGGATGGCTCAGTCAGTTAAGCATCTGCTTCTCAGCTCAAATCATGATCTCAGGGACCTGGGATCGAGTCCCATGTCAGGCTCCTTGCTCATTGGGCAGTCTGCTTCTCCCTCTCCAGATCCCCCTACCTGTGCTCTCTCTTTCTCTCTCAAATAAATAAAAATAAAATCTTTAAATTAGTTCAGTTTAAAAGAATTGGGTCCACTCTAGTGTTTGTTATGCAGACCTAAAAGCAATCACTGAAATGCTTAAAATAAGAATCTATTTTGAGTTCTATGGAATTGTCCTAAGGGATACATCTTTCCTTGGGGTAGAATTGATTATTAAAATCAAACTAATACTTGATAGTGATATTTAACTTTTCATCAAGAATTGGATATTAAGAGCTATGGTAGTTCTTTCTAATTTGATAAAGAGATAAACATTCAGAGAATCCAGTGCTGAGCACACTTTGTGAACTTGACCCCTTGAGGACTTCTAGTGTGTGCCAAATGTGGATGCAATGGTTGTTTGTTCTTCAAATAAATATAGTGATCTGGAAATCATTTTGAATTAGTGTATCTCGAATGGATCTTTTATTCAGTGAGTAGCTTCTGGAAGTCCTGTGGAAGTAAGTCTGCTATTGTTTACAGGTAAGAATTATGAAAATTTATCAGGTAAAATTATATATGAAAGTATATAAAGAATAAGTCATTGCTTTTCATTTTTATAATTCACAATCATGTTTGCATATTTTCTCTACATTTGTGATATTTCTAGAATAAGTAATAATATGTGTAAAAGAAAGCACACTGGAAACATAAGCAGGTGGAAAAAAGGAATTCACAACACAAAGATTGTACAGTCATCCCGTTTCACCTGAAGGCAAAATGTCTCCTTTTTGCCCACTACCTTCCATAGGCTCAGTGTCAACATTGGGGAACTAATTTCTGGGTATGACATTTATTTCCATGATGTATGGGCTAAATCATCAGGTGAAATGTTCTGGACTCGGCGGCAATGTTCTTTGTGGTTTAATGTGAGCACCCTCTAGAGTCCTGGCTTATGAACTTCACAAATGATAAATCTTTTTTTTTTTTCACCCAAATACAAATGATAAATCTTTTAATGTGCTTTGATTTCTGGTCCTTGAAAACAGCACATCTTATGTCCCACATTTCAAAGCCCATTGAGATAGAGAGTGACTGCAGGGCAGAGCATGGCAGTTAGAGGGAACAGCATGAAAAAAGTCATGAGGCTGAGAAAGTATGTTCAGAGAACTACAGTATACCTATAGCTTGTTTAGAAAATAAGATTTATGTTGTTAAGTAATGGGATATAGATTAATGGTGGACTTTTGATGCCAAACTTCTGAAAGTGAATTTTTTCAGTCCAGACTAGGGATAAGCAAACTGTGGCCTTTGGGCCAATCTAGTTGATTACCTGTCTTTTTTTTTTTTTTTTTTAAAGATTTTATTTATTTATTTAACAGAAAGAGAGAGAGAGAGATCACAGGCAGGCAGAGAGAGAGGGGGAAACAGGCTCCCCACTGAGCAGAGAGCCCGATGTGGGGCTCCATCCCAGGACTCTGAGATCATGACCTGAGCTGAAGGCAGAGGCTTTAACCCACTGAGCCACCCAGGTGCCCTGATTACCTGTCTTTATAAATAAAATTATATTAGAACCCTGTGAGGTTCATTTGTTTATTAATTGTCTGTGGTTGCTTTCATGCTACAACAGCATAGCTGAGTAGTTGCAACAGAGGCCATATGGCCCACAAGGCCAAAAATATTTGCTATCTGGCTCTTTAGAGAAAAAAAAATTGCTGACACTTAGGCAAGGCAAGGGGGAATGGAAACTGTTGGGGCAGAGGAATGACAAGATCAAAGTGATAACCCATGACAATTCTAAAAGTTACAGGTAGGAGATTTGAGACTGAAAGATTACTTCTGAGGCTTTTGGAGTATACTTTAGATCTTAAAAGCTAAGGTGGTGGCAGGAAGAAGAGAATGGAGGAGACAGATGCGAGAAACAGTAAACAGGGAGAATCAACTCTTCTTGACAGCAGAAGCAATGTAAGAGGTGAAAGAGGTAGAATCAGATGATTGAACTTTTCTTCCTGAGTCACTAGAGGAGGTTAGTATTATGAAATGACATAGGTAACATGGTGGGACACCCAGATTTCACAGGCAAAGCAAAGGTGAGTGTGGTTTTGGACATGCTGAGTTGGATATATCAGTGTGACATCCAGGTAGAAACATCCAGTAGGTATGAGTATAGAGCTCAAAAAAAAAAAAAAAAAAAGAGATCTGGCCTGGAGATTAGGAATTCTTTTACTAGCATGGAAGGAATTTGTGAAGCCAAGGAGAAACTGGGTGTGCTGAGAAGAGAATGTTACAGAATGGCCACACTGGCAGTTAGAGAAAAAGAGGAAACAATGTAAATATGGGAAGTGGCCCAGGAGATGAAAGAAGTGAAACTAGCAAGTGTTTCTGAATGTAAAAGAGGAGAAAGAGGGCATTGGCAGCAGCGTCAGAGCAGCAGAAGCAGAAAGGTCTGGGAGGTTGAGGAATAGGAAAATAACAGGGTTTTGCATTTAGGAGTTCAGTGGTAGAGTTTGAGAGGGGTTTTGAGGAAAAAGGTAGGAGCAGAAGCCAGGCTGCCAGAGTATAAGAAATAAGTGGATGTAAAAAGACGGACTGTTCTTTTGGGAAATGTAGGCGAAAAAGGAAGGGGAAAAACTGGAAAGTGTTTGAGAGGGTAAAACATGTCACCTTCCTACAGCCTTCCCTTGATCCCATTACCCTCTCCACGCCCCTGTGTGCTGAGAGAGGAAGTGGGGCTTTTGGGATGGAGTGGAAAGGGGGTGGGGCCTAGTGGATGCTTATTGGAGGTCTCCTAGGTAAAAATCCTGCCCTGCTTGGGAGGTTTCAAGTGGATGCTCTCTTCCTCATTCCCTTGCACTCAGAGATTCTGGATTCTGTGGCCAAGCTCACATAGGGAGGTTGCTTTGAATGCTAACAGGGCACATTTAGAGCATGACTGCAGAACTCTAAAGCTCCATACGTGTACCCAGATTGAGGCAGAAACTTCAACTTCCTGACATACCTTATGAGGCTTTTTCTACACAGATCAAGTGCAGGAGGCAGTGGAAAATGAGCTTGTACAAAAGAGCATCAGTCTCTATAATCATCCGTCTCTTCCCCAAGTGACTCCTGCATTTTGGGAATCTAGAGCCTTGCTCAGTTTGCATTTGGAAGGTATTGTTAGGGGTTTCACGTGTATATTGTGCCTACTGGAAAGAATGGATTTTCTTGCCTACCTTTCTCAAAGGCCAACTGGGTCAGATTGCATTACACTGGTCACTTGAGACGAGGAAAGTATCAATTGGGCCACAGAAAAGCAGACAGCACAAACTGTCATTATGCAGCATAAATTAAAGTTGCAGAAGTTCTGAGGAAATGAGCACATGGGAGGCATAAGACAGCTAAATTTATATCCCAAACTCAGATATTTTCCTGGCTTTAAAATTGGAATGTCTGAAGAATGTCTGAATATGTCTCCAGAGAGTCAAACCAGGACTGATGAGGAGGGAGTTTGAGGGAAGCAGAATTTCAGCTCGACATATGGAAGAGCTTTTAGATTCCTAGGACACACGATTCCAGGAATTGTTGTTTAAGCCTACAACTGCAAGTCTAGTGGCAGCTTACCTTTCAGTGTGTGCGTGGAGAGCGTGCACCAAAAGAGCACTGCCCCAGGGATGGGACTTTATTAACCATGCAGGATGATTTACCCTTCTTTAGGCCTCTTTCCCTGTTTGTGACTTGAAGATGGACTAATGTCCCCAGAGGGACTTCTAGCTCTATTATCCCTAAATTCAATGTTCTTGGTAAGACACAGAGGCAGCACAGTGCCTTTATCATTATTATTCTTTTTTGGCTAGGGTAGGAATCTGATATTTTAATAATTTTTCTTTTGAAGGGGAGCCTTCATGAGGCAGATCTTGTAATCTTGTCTTTTCCCGTTAAAGTTTCAAAAAATCCCAGGGATCTGAGATCCTGTAGTTGAATTAAAACTTCTTTTTACATCTGTGAAAAAAAAAAGTTTGACTTCAACTGTCAGATGGTTGAGAGCACAGACTTGGGAGTAGAACTGGGGTAGAATCCTGCCTCTGATTCCTAATAGCTGTGTAACCTTGGGCAACCTGCCTCCTCTTCGTGAACCTCAGTTTACTTGTCTAAAAAATGGGGATGATAATAGTGGCTATATCTCAGGGTGCTGGAAGAATCAGACAGGACTGCAACATTTGTAGGAGGGCTGTGGAGTGTGGGCAAAGACCCTACAACTACAAGTCCCTTTGCTCACAGGGAGGTCATTTACTAAAGGATCCAAAATCTCACAGGAAGTATAGTAGGCACACAGGGAAGGAGAGGAGCAAATTTGGCTTTCCAAGATTCCCAGAGTCCCAGCCCAGCTGCTGGGGGAACTGTCTCATTCAAGATGAAGTTCAGTCAGTTTTCTGAAACTTTGTTTTTATGCTACTCCACAATCCTTTTATTTTTGTCTGGTGTGACCTTGTTGAACTTGTTAAGTTTTAGAAGGTTTTTTTTCCCCTAGATTCCTTTGGATTTTTCGTATAGACTATCATGTCATTTGCTAATAGGGATGCTTTTAAGTTTATTTCATCCTTTAATATCTGCATGAATATAATTTTCTTTCCTTATTGCACTGGCTAGAACTTTCAGCGATAAGCTGAGTCACAGTCCTTTTGTATCTGGGAGTTACGCCACCATTCCTAAAGAACTGACTCAAATAGTCTACACACTAAATTTGTCCATCTCAAAGAAGGTTTGGAGACATCTGGCCTTTCCTGGTCCTCAGGCCAAAGCCAAATAACACCTTTTCAAACCTAGCCTAAAACACAGACTTGGCTCTCCTAGGTTCCTGAGCACTTTCTCCGCCTCTGGCTCTCTTGGCAAATGTGTGGGAACCATTTAGCAGAGAGCCCAGCAATAATAAGCACTGAAAAAATGTTAGTTGCTCTTATCATTATTACTAGATCAGGGCTTCTCAGACTTTCAGACTTTCGTGTGCATGCTGATCACCAGGGGATCTTGTTAAAATGCACTCTGGGGAGTATTTTGCTTTTCTAACAAGCTCCCAGGTTGATACTAAGTCTGCTGGCCTGAGGACCAGACCTGGAATAGTGAGATGTGGAGGATATCTTCTTATTCAGTTGGTTTAGCACCCTCCTTCTTAGTGGAAACTACTTCTCCCTGGTGACTGTGATTCAGAACTCTGACAGGGCCCACACTCCTAGCTTTCACTGGTCCATGTCACCTGAGCTAGTTAAGCAAGAGACAGGGACTTATTTCTTATTGGCCTATTTATGCCAAAGACCTGCTTGGGGAAGTGGGCATCTAATATTTGTTAGCTCAGCCACTTTTTCTTGCACAGAGAGACTGAATTAACTAAGGTAACTAACTTGAAGACACCAAGCTTTGGTGGCCAAACATCACTGACCAGGATGTTTTAAACTGAGATATGGTTGGTATGACTTCTTTTCCCCATTATTAGGGTAAAGTAAACACGAATATAATTTTAAGAAGCATCTCATGGACCATTACTGAAACCAGAACAAGACAACAAATAAGCTACTGTAAATTTCTCATTTTCTAAGGTTACCCTTTATCCACACCCCTGTGCAATGCACAAATTCACAGCATCTCATGAGGGAAGTATTATGTCTTGCCTACTTGCCTCCTTTAAGCTCCAACATCTTCTCTAGGACACAAACTAATCATATTGTATATGAGGACAGTTTCAGACCACATTCACCCTCTTAGGCTTAGTTCTGAACCACTTCTAAAACCCACTGGATTTCATCCTGCTTCTGTCTTCTTGGGCTGTTGACATTACAGTTTGTTTTTCCATTTCCTCCTTTGTTTTGCTCTTGGATTTGTGGATTGAAATGCCCTGTAAAGTAGGCATTCAAGGGCAATAGGGGTAATGAGGAAATACGTTGAAGGTCTGAGTGTCAGGGAGCATTGTTGGGTGGTAGGGCTCAGCCCTGGACACCATATTCCAGGTGAGACTTACAGAGATAGGCTTCCAAAAAGTAAATAAAAGGGGAGAGGGGAGCAGTAGTAAGTAATTTTCCTTCATGTGACCTTGAGAATAATTGCAGGCATGTATTTGCTTCATTGTTTTATGTTGGCTAGACATTAAGCTCTGAATAGAGTTAAAAAGAACACATTGTGTTGGGGCCCCTGGGTGGTTCAGTCAGTTAAGTGTCTGATTTCACTCAGGTCCTGATCTCAGGGTCCTGGGATCAAGCACCATATGGGGCTCCCTGCTCAGTGAAGAATCTGCTTCTCCCTCTCCCTTTGCCCCTCTCCTAGCTCATGCTCTCTCTCAAATAATTTTTTTTTAAAGAGCGTACTGTGAGTCTGGAGTTTGGGGCTTGAGTCCCAACTCTTGTAACTAGCTCAAGGATCTTGACTATGCTATTTTCCTTTCTCTGGGTCCCTTTCCTCCATCTCTAAAATGAGGCAAAGTGGTTGCGGACTCTGTCTCTGTGGGCTTGTTCAGTGCTGATAGTCTAGGATTTTATGTGCTACCTAGCCACAGAGACTAAATCGAGTCAGCTCAGTACTTAAACTGCTAATATCTATTTTTTCTTTTTATCACATTTCCTTAGGTGGCTTGACTTTTAAATGAGTAATGGTGCTTGGGTTTACCCCAGGTCTATTAGCTTTGCTAATCTGCCAGAGCACCCACCAGGCAATAGATTGATTGATTTTTCTTTCTGAACTTTTGTGAAGAATGTTTTTAAAGGCAAGTGCTCTGTCGCTCTCTGTATCATCATTTACCAACTATTTTCTTGCTGAAACTTGTTAAATTCGAAAACTATTTCTGCAGCCATTTAAGTTCTTCCATTAATTCAAATATTGATTTTGCTTTTCCTAGAGACATGAAATAGATGACATGTGTTTTTATCTGAAAGATTTAGAATGCTTTACATTTTCTCAATTAGAGCCCTCTCTATTAATTAAAAAGTACTTACACTAAGTTGGGTAGGGTAGATTTATGGAGCTAAACTCCCTCCGCCCCTCCCTCCCTCCTTCCTTCCAAGTATAGAGAACAGATATATCGAGCACCTACTATACGAATCAGGCCTCGTGTTAGATGCTTTCACATGCATTTAATCATCACAAAATATTTTTAGATAAGACTTATCACTATTTTGCAGATGATAAGACTGAGAATCACTGACGTTAAGTGATTCATTCAAGGTTATATGACTAGTGCTTCTGCTCCACACATGCCTGCTCTCTTTGGTGTGCCAAACCCAAATCTGTTTCCCACCCCAAAACTATTTCACTGGATTCCCTAATCCAATGTATTAAATAGAAATAGTGTCCACTATTTGCATTTATAAGAACATATTATTTTTCTCTCTAGCTTTCTGTAGAAATCTGAGCAGTACAGATGAGCACAGTGAAGAAAGTAAAAAAAAGAAAATTATGGTCCTGTCATGCAGAAATAACCTCTGCTAATATTACAGTGAACGTCCTTCTAGTATAAAACACAATCACATGTATCATTTGTGCTTCTCAGCAACCCCATACGACTTCATCTCCATTAAATAGCAGCAGAAGCTGAAACTCAGATAGATAAAGAGCTTGCCCAAACTATGCAGCTGGAATGTGGTTGAGCCCAGAATCACCCCTAAGGTTTACATTAGTCCAGGGCTGATTTTACCACATAAGCAATTTATGTTAAGGGAGAAGAAAGGAGAGCTTTTCAGGAATCACTTATCCTCATTATTTGAGCAAATGTCAATATTTGGTAAAATGCAAATTCTGTCAGAGCCCCTTTGTGATCATTTGCCAAGCACTCAAATGAAGCCAGTCCTTTTTTGCAGTTCTAGGCGATCACAAGATGGCCTCTGAAAAAGGTATTTCATTAGTGGTTTCCAGTGGACAGAAGTGACTCTGATGCCTTGTTTGTTCTTTAATCTTTGGCCCTACCTCAGCTGGCCTCCAACTTGGAAGATGTCTGGCCTCTTAGGAGGTTTGCAAACCCACTGGGGATCTGAATCCAAGCTGAGGTTTCCTCTAGGCAAATATAAATACTCATTTGAATACTTAAGAGTGGCAGGTAATTGAAGGTGCCACTACAGTCTGGTGGCTATGAACAGAAGTCCTTTAAAAAAGGGCATTTTGGGGGTCAGAGACTACCATTAAGTGTGCCTGAAGTCTAATAGCTATCAGGGTGAGAAGCTTCTCCTGCTGTTTTATAAGCCCATGCATCTCCTTTACCTTGCTAAAGATTTTGCCCTTTGGGAAAAATGTCCGAGGGCAGCTGCTCTCTGAATTAAGCCCAAGCAGAATCCAGGATTTAGATCCCTGGCTACTTTTGAAGATATTTTTATAAAAAGTAATGCAAGATATATGTGCTTATTTTGAAAAATTCAAAATGTTGGCAAGGCATAGAAAATTATAAGAAAGCTTCTTTTCATTCTACCCTCCTCTCCAATTTAACTCACCAAGAGTAACCTCTGTTGATAGTTTGAGGTATATATTTTAAAACTTATCTGTGTACAGACTAAGTATAAATCTACATATGTAGTATATATATAAAATTTTTATTGAGATATATAAAGAAAAGTACACAAGTATTAAGTATTTTACATTTGTATATACCTATGTAACTACTACCTAGATCAAGATAGAAATCATTGGTATAGTTTAGAAAAAAAGCTGAAATAGGATAGTAGCATACATGTAGCTTTGTAATTTTATTTTATCACTTATTTGTCAGTATATACAGAACTACCAACTCTGAACACAACATTCCATAGTACAGATATATCATTATTTATTTAAACATTCATCTGTTGATAAACACTTAGATCACCTCCCCAGATTTTGTTCTTACTGTTTTGGTGACTATCCTTATACATACATTTTTGTGCACATGGTTCCAGACTTTTGTATAAAAGTATTTGAAGCAGTGAATGTAATAATCCCTAACATATGCACAATGTTCTCTGGGTTCCAAGAATGGCCACAGTTATTATCTTTTTGGCTGCTATTAACAATTATAAAAGAGAGGCAGTTCTGACTATTTATATTCCCTTCATGGAGTCAGAGACTAAAGTCAGAGAAGTTACAAGTCTTTGACACCTATATGTCGCGCGGTATTGGGTGGAGGCGGGAACAGAAGCTAAGCACAGAGGTGTGACTCCAAATTCCATGACCCTTTCCATTATTTCTCAAGTACCTTCCATAGAGCTCTCCATTTATGTCTGGACCCAGTCCTCAGATTGTGTTACCAAGTCATCTCTGATCAGAAGAGTTTATTCAGTCCAGCAAAGAGAGTAAGAGAGGGCGGACTGTGGTGCCAGGGTAACTGGGTTTGAACCTGAGTTCCACTGACAGTTAGCAAGCTGATACAGGACCAGTTCTAAGCTGCAACTTCCTTTAACTATAAAATGGAATGAAACACGGCACCTCTTTACAAAGTTATAGTCAGACTTTCAAATGAGAAAATGGGTGTAAATAATTGAGCAAAGTTCCCAGCCCATTAGAAGACTGTAATAGGAGATTTTCAATAATAGCTTTATTTGAGAGAGAATTCACACACCACAACACTCACCATTTTAAAGTATATAATACGGTGGTTTTTAGTATAGTCACAGAACTCTGCAACCATTGCCATTATAAACTGAGAATATTTTCATCATCTCAAATAGAAGTCTTTCCTTAGGCAACCACTAATCTACTTTCAGTCTATGGATTTGCCTCTTCTGGCTATTTCATATAAATGGGATCACACTCTACTTGTCCCTTTGTGTAGGGCTTATTTCCCTTAGCAGAATGTTTTCAAGGTTTATCCATGTTGTAGCATGTATTAGGACTTCATTCCTTTTTATTGCAGAATCGTATTTCTTTATATGGCTATTACTACCTTTTTTTATCCATTCATCAGTATATGGACAAATGGGTTGTTTCTATATTTCAGCTATCATGAATAATGCCATGAACTTTCATGTGCAAGTTTTCATTTGAAAGCCCGTTTTCAATTCTTGTATACACACACACACACCATCATTACTCTATATACCTCATAATTCATATACCTCATTAAAAGAACTTTAATAAATTCCACCAGGACTGGATTTGCTAGGTCATCTGGTAACTCTTCTGTTTAATCTTTTGGGGAAATTATATTCCAAAGTGGCCATTTTATAATTCCACCAACAATGTAGGAAGATTCTAGTTCCTTTGCATTTTTTTTAGAGAGGGAGAGTGTGCAAGTATGAGCTGGTGGGGAGGGGCAGAGGGAGAGGGAGAGAGAGAATTTTGAGCAGACTGTGTATTCAGTGTAGAGCCTGAAGTGGGGCTTGATCTCATGACCCTGAGATCACCACCTGAGCTGAAATCAAGAGTTGGATGCTTAACGAATTGAGCCACTCAGGTGCCCCTACTTCCTCTAGATTCTTACAAACACCTGTTGTTTTCCCTTTTTCGAAATTGTAGTCACTCTGGTGGGTGTGAAGTCGTATCACACTGTGGTTTTGATTTGCACTTCTTTAGTTACTAATGATATGGAGCATCTTTTCACATGTTTTCAATTTGATCCTAACTATTAATTATTCAACAGATATTTACTAATTCCTACTTTGGGCAGGTTATCCTTATCCATTTATATGGCTTAGAATTCCCCAATTAGACCATGAACTTTTTGAGAACAAAGACAATGGCATCCATTGCTGTGACTCCAAAGTCTTGCCCAGTGATGGCCACTTCAAAATACCTAATGTAAATATTGCATATGTAAGTGAATAGATCATCATTGGATATGGGAATGTATTGGTGAAGCTGAAAGCAAACTTTTTATTTACTTATTTATTTTTAAAGATTTAATTTATTTATTTGACAGAGAGAGAGATCGATCATAAGTAGGCAGGCAGAGAAAGAAGGGGAAACAGGCTCCCTGCTGAGCAGAGAGCGAGATGTGGGGCTCGATCCCAGGACCCTGAGATCATGATCTGAGCTGAAGGCAGAGGCTTTAGTCCCCCGAGCTACTCAGGCAACCCAAGCCTTTTTTTTTTTTTAAGATCTAATTGGCTTTATTAAACAACTCATGAATTGAGAAGCAACTTGTCTAGCAAGTAGAGGGGGTTCTGAGTGAGAAGATGTACAAAATAGAAAGTTTTTGTAGCAGGAGGGTGAGGCAAGAAAGTTGCCAGCAAAACAAAATGATTATTTCAGGCAAGTTGGAGTTTCCTTAGGGAGAAAGGCAAGGGGGCTTGTCATGCAGATTATCACATTTTTCTTTAGGTAATAGAGATAGCCCAAGTGGCAGACTCATTGGCGGCCATCAAAAAATTCCTGACTGACCTGTTAAGACTACATTTTCAGGGGGAGATTGAAACTGCAATGAGATTATGTATTAAGCCCTGGTTTGGGAACTTGGTCTAAGTGACACCATGTTAGGCCTGTGGTTTTATCTTCCCCACCCCACCCCCTTTGATCAGACTTAGCTTAACTGAAAGATGTAATCAAAATACAAGACATTAGAGTCACTCTCAGCTACTGCTCTGACATTTCCACAGCTTTTTAAGCAAGCATTTCTTAATCACACTCTTTGTGTGTGCCTGTTGTCTGTGGTTGGGCTTTAGTGACAGGCAAATTAACTCTAAAAGTGATTTGTCATGGCCCCAGTCATTGTTCTGCTCTATGTGACAATTTTAACTCTCACAAGGTTCTGCCAATACCTGGATCCAGGTTAAGCATGTGTACTATATTCAAGCTCATGGGAAGAGAAAAAAACTAGTCCTACTCCTGCCAGGAAGTCAGTGTGCCCCCTTCTGGGAAATACGTTGAGGCTTGGGTAACTCCTGACAATTGGGGGCAGTGTGTGCCTTGTGTATTAAAACCCTTCTGCTGTCTTTTGGTGTTAGTGGATCTAAGAAAGTGTTTTGTGCTTAAAGTGCTTTCAGTTCTGCCAGGAATAAGCATACTCAGTCTTGGATGAATTAGAGAAATTCTGGCAATTTTCATCTACATTTATTGTGAAAAGTATATGTATATTTGATATACACTCTTACTGTTCCTTTAGAATATGGAGTGAAACAGCATTGATTTATTTGCAACTTTGACTATTTTGAGTACTTTATTCCAAAGGTATAAGTCATGCTGAAAATCGGAAACAGACTTTATTTACTAAATAGATTTCTGTTTTGCTTAAGACATTTTTCCTCATCTGTTTTCCTATTTATTATATGCTCTCACAAATTAAACATATTAGAAAGGTGGGATAGACACATGGGAAGAGCTTGAGCCTTAATGCCAAATAGACCTGGTTCACTTCGACTTCAGTCACTTGCTAAATATGTGATCTGAAGGAATGTGGTAGGTAGAATAAAGCCCCCCAAAGGTGCCCACGTCCTAATCTCTGGAAGCCATGCATATGTTATCTTGCATGGCAGAATTGACTTTGCAGATGTGATTAAGGTTATGGACCTTGAGATGGGGAGTGTCCTGGGTTATGCAAGTGAGCCCTTAAAAGCTGAAAACTTACTTTAGGATGGAGTGCTCCATATATATCTGTGATGTCCTTGTGGTTCAGTGTGTCATTGAAAGCCCTTGTTTCCTTGTCGATCTTATGTTTAGATGATCTGTCCATTGCTGTGAGGTGGGTGTTGAAGTCCTCTACTATTACTCTATTATTATCAATGTATTCTTTAATTTGGTTATTAATTGGTTGATATAATTGGCTGCTCCCAAGTTAGGAGCATAAATATTTACAATTGTTAGATCTTCTTTTTGGATAGACCCTTTAAGTATGATATAGTGTCCTTCTTCACCCCTTACTACAGTCTTTGGTTTAAAATCTAATTTGTCTGATTATGAGGACAGCTACTTCAACTTTCTTTTGAAGTCCATTAGCATGATAAATGGTTTTCCACCCCCTTGCTTTCCATCTGGAGGTGTCTTTAGATCTAAAATGAGTCTCTTACTCCTGGTCTCAGGAAACAAACTGAGGGTTGCTGGAGGGGAGGGGGGTGAGAGGGATGGGGTAGTTGGGTGATGGACATTGGGGAGGATAGGTGCTCTGGTGAGTGCTGTGAATTGTGTAAGACTGATGAATCACAGACCTGCACCCCTGAAACAAATAATACATTAGATGTTAATTAAAAATAAATAAAAATAAAATAAAACAAGTATCTTAGAGACAGCATATGGGTAAGTTTTTTTTTTTTTTTTTATCCAAGCTGATACACTGTGTCTTTTGATTGGAGCATTTAGTTCATTTACATTCAGAGGAACTATTGAAAGACATGAATTGGCTGAGATATCCATCAACAGATGAATGGATAAAGATGTTTGTGTCACACACACACACACACACACACACTGGGATATTACTCAGCCATCAGAAAGGTTGAATACTTCACATTTACATTGATGTGGATGGAACTTGAGGGTATTAGGCTGAGCGAAATAAGTCATTCAGAGAAAGACAATTATCATATGGCTCCACTCATATGTGGAACATAAGAAACAGGGCAAGGGACCGAAAGGGAAAGGAGGGAAAACAGAACGGGAAGTCATCAAAGAGGAATCAAAACCATGAGAGACTCTTAACTCTAGGAAACAAACTGAGGGTTGCTGGAGGGGAGGTGGGTGGAGGGATGGCGTAATTAGGTGATGGGCCTTAAGAAGGCCATGTGATGTGATGAGGACTGGATGTTATATGCAACTGATGAATTATTGAACACTAAATCTGAAACTAATGATGTACTATAAGTTGGTTAATTTAATTTAAAAAACCCTGAAAACTTTTTCCAGCTGAAGTCAGAGAGATGCAGGGAAGTAGGAGGTAGAAGAGACTAGGCAGAAGGGGAAGTCTGAGAGAGTCAAAGTGAGAGAGGAACTGGACTCACCTATGCTGATTTGAGGATAGTAGGGCAATGAGATAAGGAATGCAGGGACCTTAAGGAGCTGAGTGAAGCTCGTGGCTCACAGCCACCATGGAAATGGGAATCTCAGACCCACAACCACAAGGAACTGAATCCTGTGAACAACCTGAAGGAACTCGGAAGCCAATTCTCTCCTAAAGTCCCCCGTAAAGAGCACAACCCTGCCCACACCTTGACTTTAACCAGATCAGCCATGCCATCCCTGGATTCTGATCCACAGAACTGTGAGATAATAAATGGATATTGTTCTAAGCTGTTAAGTTTTGGTGATTTGTTACAGCAGCAGTAGAAAGCTTATACAGTAATTTACTGACTGTAAATTGGAAATAATACCATCTACTTTGAAGGGTTGTTGTAAAGATTAGAAATTACATATGTAAATTGCTTGGCATATAATGGCTAATAAATGATAGCTTCATATATAGAAGGATCAAATGAGAAATAGGGGAGAAGAGATGTTAATAGAAAGAAAATGATCTTTGTTCATAAGTAAAACTACTTTTACGTAAGGTCAAGTTTAGCTGACTTGTATTATACTGATTGGCCACTGGTTAGTAACAGCTTGAGAACATCTGCTCACCTGCTTCTACTGCTGAGTATTAAAAAAATAAAAATAAAAAAAGCATGCTCCAGTGGTAAGTGATGCAAGAAAATGTTGTGAGGCGGTAAATATTTAAATGAACTTTAACAAATTACTGGAGATATTATGCCAGGTAACTGTTGTTTTTTCCCACTATTGCTGAAACAAGTCAGCTCTGATTTCCTGTTTTTGCAGTGAGGATAGTGGTAGTAGGAGGAGAAAAAGTCTGTTCCTGCAAAGCTCTACTGACATGACTTTCCTCATCTAGGGGACCCAAGGAACAGAGGATGGCTCCAAGGAATGAATACCACTAGATCACCCAGAGACATGGTAAAGCTCTAGTCCTGGGGGCAACAGTGAAAGATCTTACGCCTCTGTGATATAGAGACATAAAATTTTCCTGAGTGGATCCTGGCAATTGAGAAAAAATTATTGCAAAATACTTGTCTCCCATGTCCCCTCCCTTACCCTCCTACCTTGTCTTTGGACACAGCCTTGACATCCCTTGTGCATTAGTCAGCTCTGTTGCAGTAGCAAACAACCACAAGCTCTTGGTGACTTATAGCAGTGATTTCTTTCTTGCTCATGGGACATGCTGCTGGGTCTGGTCTGCTTTTGGCTGTGAGGTGGCTTCATTCATTTTCTCATTCTAGGACCTAGGCTGAAAGAGCAGTCCCTATTTGGGATGTGTTAGATTAATGGCTTAGGAGAAAAGGAATCACAGTCATACAATGCACTTTAGCTTAAGACTTCTGCTCAGATGTGACAGATGTCGTGTCCATTCACATCCCATGGGCCACGTACAACATTAATAGACTGAGAAAATAACCCTTTACCCCTCACATGTGAGATATTGCAAGTCACATGCACTATGGGTAGGGATATATAATCCTTTTTAAGGGGGTAGAAGGGCAAATCCTCTACCATAACTTATCCTCTGTCTTCCTGAACCAAGACTTCCTACCTTACTTCCTTCCTCGATTCCATTAGACGTACAAGAGACCTTGTCCTGGTGGTTTAGAGTTTCTTTCCTTGGTTAGGATACACTCTATTCCTACTGTCATGTAGAGAGGAATGCAGATTGTTTCAAGAGTATGGGGACTTATTGAGGAATAACAGTAAAAAACTTTATTTTTTACTTTTGGGTGTGAGCTTGGCTGGACAGATCCCTGCATGGCTCTAGAGAGCTCAGGTGACCCAGGTCCTGACCCTGCTGGTTCCAGACACTGTTCAGCTCCACAGAGACTACTTGACCCAGATGCTTTGCACTCAAAGCTATTTTGACTCAAATTAAAAGAGTATCAAAGAAGCCTTGCTTTTTGCTTTGCATTAGAAAGCCCTTGGTGGTGGAAAGAATCTTGTCATAAGAAGCCTGTTTGTATTTGAATGAAAAGAGACAGGTTCGTGTTACAAAATGGACACTTGGGAAAGGAGCAGGAAAATTCTTTATGGCAATACTTGCTAAGGCATAATCAAAACTGACTTCTGACATTCACCACAACTGGTCATAATCTCACACACACACACACACACACACACACACACACACACACACACACACACACAGCTTGCTGATTAAAGATCGTGAACCTAGAGTGACTCCTGTTCAGTCAACCCTATACTGGATCTATACATGAAAGCTCTTTCTTGACCCATGAAAATGAGACTTAAGTTCCATTCAAAGACCTGTGGACTCACCAGAAGGCAACTTTTCACTCCCATGTTAGCATAACTGTCATGAGCCTCTTCTTTCTACTACTTAGAGTTTCCTGATTTTTATGCCTCAGAGAATTCCTTAGGAAATTTCTTCACTGGTGTGTCAACTACAAAAACTCTGTATTTCCGCCTACCCCCTTAAAAAAAATCTCTGGGAGAGGGTCTTTTTTAATTCTTTGCGATGTAGTTCCACATAGGCAAACTTTTGTCTTTTCTTTGTGGCACCTGGGTGGCTCAGTCACTTAAGTGTCTGCCTTCGCCTCAGGTCATGAGAGTTATGTTGTTGAATGGGATTTAAAAAAAAACCACAACTCAGTATTGTAGCGCTCTGCTAGGTACACTTGCTGAACATAGAGGAAACAGTAAAATTACCACTAAAATTTTAGGTTAGGAGGAGGAGGGGGTGATGTTTTCCTATGATTCAGGTATTCTATGATTTTGTTAATAAGTCTAGGCTCACTCAGTCCATATTTTCAGTTATATAAATTTTGAACCTATCCCTTTCTCAATCTTCATCCTTCTATACAAAGAATCTGAACATATTTTAATCTGTTCCCATAAGTCTACTCTCCTCCAAGCATACATCCTTTTGATCATATATCACCCTTTTCTGTAGCAAAGCCAAGTATAGTACACCTTTTTTAGGGTGTGGTCTGAGCACTGGCCATGGTGTGCCAGGTGGGAGAATGCAAACAAAAGGGCCTCTGAGGAAAGGGTTCTACCTTCTAGAAAAGTAAGACATCCAGAACAGTCATGGATCCCAGACTGCATCTGTCTATAGTTCCTGGGTAAGTGCACTTTGTATTTTCTTTCCTATTTTGTTAGTAGATTTTAATGACCCTGAACCCTCACTCATACACATGCTCAGGTAGTCTGATCTTTCTCTCAGGGACGCTTCTCTCTGGGACTTGGCCTCTTGCAGTTCCCAATGTTCCCAGGGTTCTCGGTCCAAAGGGTTAATCCTGAA
The DNA here is from genome assembly GCA_028646535.1 of Procyon lotor. Lineage (NCBI taxonomy): Eukaryota > Metazoa > Chordata > Mammalia > Carnivora > Procyonidae > Procyon > Procyon lotor. The sequence goes on along the minus strand of CM053612.1, from coordinate 5,206,949 downwards.
TATTTTTGTTTGTTGCTGAAGATTAAATAAACTGTGAAAAGAGATGTTCTAATTGCTGTTGCTGTTCCGCACTGAAGGTCTGGGATCTCTACAGAAACTAAGTCCTGATTCCCACTGCTGGTGCTGCTGTTGCCTCTGCTGCCCAATTAGAATTTGGAATAAAAATAGCATACTCCTCCCCCTGGTCTTATGATCATTTCTGCATATTCTACATCTTAATTAGTACAGGCCTCAACACTTATAACTTGTAATAATCCTTCTCAGGCCCCCTCCACCCCAATTGTTTTCCTCAATGTAAAACCGTAACACTAATATAGTTAAGCCAGCAAAAGCTGATAGATACAATGACCACCACTCCAACTAGAATTAGCTTGACTTCTTTTTTTTTTTTTTTTTTAATATTTTATTTATTTATTTGGCAGAGAGAAAGCACAAGCAGGGAGAGCAGGAAAGCGAGAAGCAGGCTCCCCGTTGAGCAGGGAGCCTGATGTGGGGCTTGAACCCAGGACTCTGGGACCACAACCTGAGCTGAAGGTAGACACCTAATGAATCCAGGCGCCCTGGCTTGACTTCCAATGTTGCATTTGAGTCACTAGTCCAGATTTTTCTCTCTCCCCTCAAAAAGGACAAGAATCCTTTTTGTCTCTCATTATCTGACCTCATTAGGGGCCATCCCACTCACTCATCAGAGTGGCTTTACTACTATATTTTTGAACTGCAATGTGGCGGGAGGTGGAAATTCTATTCATTCTGCCATAATGATCCTTGGTTCTTACATAAACTTATGGGTACAAATCAATATGCATGGGAATGATAAGAAAACACTATCTATAATCACTCAATATGAGTATTAAAAAAATTATCAATTTTTCCTACCATACTTTATGACAGTATTCAATTAGATCCTTATCTAAGAAGAGTGGTAGACTATTGATTTACATTTACATAATTTATAGGAGATATTGCAAGATTTTTTTTCAGAATAAAGAAAATCTGTTTTTTTAAGATTTTTATTTATTTATTTGAAAGAGAGAGAGAGAGACAGAGTAAGAGAGAGCATGAGGGGGAAGGAGGGATAAAGGGAGAGGGAGAAGCAAACTCCCCACTGAGTAGGGAGCCCAACGTAGGACTTGGTCCCAGGACCTCAGGATCATGACCTGAGCCAAAGGCAGATGCTTAAGGGACTGAGCGACCCAGGTGCCCCAAGAAAATCTATTTTAAAGGTAAACTGCTCTTTAACTCTTGAAAAAGAAAAATAACTGCTAGGAATTTTTTTAAGTGTTTATTTAAATTTCAGTTAGTTAACATACAGTATAATACTAGTTTCAGATGTACAATATAGTGATTCCACACTTCTATATAACGCCTGGTGCTTATCACAAGTAGTGTACTTCTGAATCCCCATCACCTGTTTCACCCATCCACCATCCCTACTCCCCTCTGGTAACCATCAGTTTGTTATCCATAGTTAAGAGTCTTTTTCTTTGTTTGTCTTTCTCTCTCTTTTTTGTTCCTTTGCTCATCTGTTTTGTTTCTTAATTTCCACATTCAAGTGAAATCACATGGTATTTGTCTTTCTCTGACTGGCTTATTTTGCTGACCATAATACTCTGTAGCTCCATTCATGCTGTTGCAAATGGCAAGATTTTGTTCTTTTTGTGGCTGGGTAATCTTCCATTGAATATATATACCACATCTTCCTTGTCCATTTATCAATTGATGGACACATAGGCTGTTTCCATAATTTGGCTATTGTAGATAATGCTGCTATAAATATCAGAGTGCATGTATCACTTTGAATTGGTTCTTTTGTATTCTTTGGGTAAATAAACACCCAGTAATGTGATTCCTGGGTTGCAGGGTAGTTCTCTTTTTAACTTTGTGAGGAACCTCCATACTGTTTTCCACAGTGGCTGCACTAGTTTGCATTCCCACTAGCAGTGCAAGTGGATTCTTTTTTCTCCACATCCTCACCAAGACCTGTTGTTTCTTGTGTTGTTGATTTAGTCATTCAGACAGATGTGAGATATCTCATTGTAGTTTTGATTTGCATTTCCCTGATGATGTGTGATGATGAGCATCTTTTCATGTGTCTCTTGGCCATCTGTATGTCTTCTTTGGAAGAAAATATCTATTCGTGTTTTCTCTCCTTTAAAAAAAAATTTATTTGAGAGAGAGTGAGAGAAGGAGGAGAGGCAGAAGGAGAGTGAGAGGGAAACCCAGGCAGACTCCATGCTCAGCACAGAGCCCAACATGGGGCTTGATGTCATGACCCTGAGATCACAACCAGAGCTGAAATGAAGAGTCAGATGCTTAACTAACTGCACCATCCAGGCACCCCTCCTGCCCATTTTTGATGGATTATTTGCTTTTGGTGTTGAGTTTTATGAGTTCTTTATATATTTTAGATACTAACCCTTAATCAGAAATGTCATTTGCAAGTATCTTCTCTCATTCTGTAGGTTGCCTTTTAGTTTTGGTGATTGTTTCCTTTTCTGTGCAGAAACTTTTTATCTTGATGAAATCCCAATAGTTCATTTTTGCTTTTGTTTCCCTTGCCTCAGGAGACATATCTAGAAAGAAGTTATTATGGTCAAGGTTGAAGAGGTTACTGCCTGTGTTCTCTTCTGGGATTTTTATTGTTTCAGGTCTCAATTTTAGGTCTTTATCTATTTCAAATTTATTTTTGTGTATGGTGTAAGAAAGTGTTGCAATTTCATTCTTTGACATGTTGTTGTCCAGTTTTCCCAGCACCATTTGTTGAAGAGACTGTCTTTTTCCATTGTCAAAGATTAATTGACTATATAATTGTCAGTTCATTTCTAGGGTTTCTATTCCATTCCAATCATCTATGTGTCTAGTTTTGTGCCAGTACCATACTGCATTGATTACTACAGCTTTGTAATATAACTTGAAGTCCAGAATTGTGATGCCTCCAGCTTTGTTTTTCTTTTTCAAGATTGCTTTGACTATTTGGGGTCTTTTGTGGATCTATACAAATTTTAGGATTGTTCTAGTTCTGTTAAAAATGTCGGTATTTTGATAGGGATTGCATTAAACTTGTAGATTGCTTTGGGTAGTATGAACTTTTTAAATATATGCATGCATGTATGCATGCATTTATGTATTTATTTGTTTATTTTTGACAAAGTACAACATCCATTCATGATAAATACTCTCAACACAGAAGGTATAGAGAAAACACTTTAACATAATAAAGGCCATATGTGAAACCACAGTGAACATCATACTCAATGGTAAAAAACTGAGAGCTTTTCCACTAAGATCAGGAATAAGACAATAATGTCTACTCTTGCCACTTTTATTTAACATAGTACTAGAAGTCCTAGCCACAGCAATCAGGCAAGGGGAAGGAATAAAATGCATCCACATCTATAAGGAAGAAGTAAAACTTCCAGTTTTTGTAGATAATATGATACTATATACAGAAAACAGAAAACCCTGAAGAGTCTACCAAAAATACTACTAGAACTAATAAATAAATTAAGTAGACTTGTAAGATACAAAATTAACATATAGAAATCTATTGCATTTCTATACACTAATAATGAACTAGCAGAAAGATAAATTAATAAAATAATCCCATTTACCATTATACCAAATATAATAAAATACCTAGGAATAAACTTAATCAAGGGAGTAAAAGACCTGTGCTCTGAGAACTATAAAACACTGATGAAAGAAATTGAAGGTGAGGCATAAAGGGGATAGAAAATGTATTTGAAGAAATAATAGCTGAAAACTTCCTTTATCTGGGGAAGGAAGCAGACATCCAAATCCAGGAAGCACAGAGAACTCTCATCAAAATCATCGAAGGCAGTCCAACACCAAGACATATTGTAAGTAAACTTGCAGAAGGTAGTGATAAAGAAAAAAATCTTAAAAGAAGCAAGACAAAAGTTCTTAACTTACAAGGGAAAACCCATAAGACTAGCTGGAGATTTCTCAACAGAAACTTGGCAAGCCAGAAGGGAGTGGCATGATATTCAAAGTGCTGAATGGGAAACATCTACAGCCAAGAATACTCTGTCCAGCAAGATTATCATTCAATATAGAAGGAGAGATAAAGACAAAAACTAAAGGGTTCATGACCACTAAACCAGCCCTATAAGAAATATTAAAAGGTACTGGATAGCTATGTGCAAAAGAATGAAACTGGACCACTTTTTTACACCATACACAAAAATAAACTCAAAATGAATTCAAGACTTAAATGTGAGACCTAAAACCAGTAAAACTCCTAGAGGAATACATAGGCAGTAATTTCTTTGACATTAGTTGTAGATACATTTTTCTTGATAGGTTTCTTCAGTCAAGGGAAACAAAATAAAAATTAAACTATCGGGACTACCCCACAATAAAAAGCTTTTACATAGCAGAAGAAATATTCAACAAAACAAGAAGGTAATCTGCTGAATGGGAAAAGATATTTGCAAATGATATGTCTGATAATGGGTTAATAGTCAAAATATATAAAGATATTTTACAACTCAACACCAAAAAACCCCCAAATTACCAGATTAAAACATGGGCAGAGGACCTGCATAGACATTTTTATGAAGAAGACATACAGATGGCTAACAGACACATTAAATGATATTCAACATCATTCATCATCAGGGAAATACAAACCAAAAGCACAATGAGATATCACTTTACACCTGTGAGAATGGCTAAAATAAAAAAGACAAGAAATAACAAGTGTTAGTGAGGATGTGGAGAAAAAGAAACAGTTGTACGCTGTTGGTGGGAATGTAAACTGGTACAGCTACTCTGGAAAACAGTATGGAGTTTCCTCAAAAAGTTAAAAATAGCATTACCATATGATTGTGTGATTTCACTGCTAGGTATTTACCCAAAGAACACAAAAACAATATTTCTGAAAGATATATGCACCCCTACTTTCATTTTGACATTATTTCAACAGCCAAGATTTGGCAGTACCCCAAATATCTATTTGTAGATGAGTGGATAAAGAAGATGTGATATATACACAATGAAATATCACTCAGCCATAAGAAGAATGAAACCTTGCCATTTGCAATAACATGGATGGACCTAGAGGATATAATGCTAAATGAAATAAGCCAGTCAGAGAAAGACAAATTCTATAGATTTTACTCATGTGTGGAATTTAAGGAGGAAAAAAAAGAAAAAAGAGGCAAACAAGTAGACTCTTAAATAAAGAAAAAAACCTGGTGGTTGCTGGAGGGGTAGTGGGTGGGAAGATGGGTAACCTAGATAAAGGGATTAAATGTATAGAGTTGTTGAATCATTATATCATACATCTGAAACTAACAGTGTATGTTAATTATCCTTAAAAAAAGGAGTAAAACATTTTCTTTACCAGATGCTTTCTGACATTTATAAAGGAGAAGGGTCATAGTTACAGGCATTTTTGATGAAGGTCCTTATATCACAACTTGATGGGCCATTGTCTTTGGGCAAAGTCTAGAGCTCTTGATCTCTTTTCAGAGTTGAAACTGGAGGAATAAGTATAGTTTGTCTTGTGCAAATATGTGCACTTCTAGCTTTTTAGGACTGCAGCAATGAGGTGATGTTAATGTACCCTGACTGATCCTCTAATCAATCATATTGCTATATAAAATGAAATGAACCTGACTAGTTAAATAGAACATCCCTCTCCAAGGTGATGTCAAGCTTTACCCATCATCCTCTTTCATTAATTTTCAATTTTCAGTGTGGAACCAAATGCAATTCTACTTACCCTGTTACCCACAATGAATTCATTGAGTAGTATCTAGGACACAAGCAGTTGTCTATTTTTCAGTCTTTTTAAAATGAAAAGTGAATACATTAATTTTGGTCTACTTGCATGGTGATTAATTTCTTATTACTAATTGGAATAAATAAAAACCTCATCTTAAAGTCTGAAGAGAACAATATATTTGAATAAAAATATTATTAAGCACTTGGGAGTTCTGGTTTTCATGGTTCCAGTGAGGGTTGCCAGATTTAGCAAATAAAAACACAGGATGACCAGTTAAATTTTAATTTCAAATAAATAAGTTTTTAGTATAAGTATATTCCAGGTAGTATTTGCAATATACATATACTAAAAAAGTGTTTTTCTGAAATTCGAATTTAACTAAGCATCCCATATTTACCTGGCAAACCTACTCCCAGCATTGTTGGTCTCTTGGGGTGGTAGCTAGTATAAATCTTAGGAGCAAGCAGTTAGCAGGCAGTTGGTACCAGGCTGGTCCAGGAAGATATTTTGACATGAGGTAGAACATGGCAGGTGAAAAGTATGACAGTAAGTATTATATAGGTGTTCAGGCAGGTAGACAGGCATGATCATGGTGATCCAGCCATAAGGGTACTGCCTCAAGGTCTGAAGACCTAAGATCTAAACAAGAACCCAGTGGGAAAGAAATTGAGATATATATATATACATCATTGGATTAAGGTGCTCTTGGAGTTAGGCAGTAATTGGACAGAGCCCAATTTTTAGAATGGGAATATATGATAAGTTCTTAGCTACTACAACCAGGGTACTAAGTTAAAGCAAGATCAGAGACGAAGTTATTCATATTCAGTTATTGGCATACAGCTCTTTACATTTCCTGATCAGAATAGATTGTCAAGTACATGATCCCAAAGCCTTGGTTAGGACTGAGCTTATGTTTAGGATTAAATAACTATGGCTTCATAGATGAAAGAGCTATTAGGGTGTTAGGCAACTGGGCTGCAGAAGGTTACAAGAGTCATTTACTGACATTCACTTCTATTTTTAAGAAAGGTGTATTTATTGAGCCTCTACTAGATGTCCAGCACTAGGTTAGGTATTGTGGGCAACATGAGACATCCCACTTTGTCTTTCTTTTTCTGTAAACACATTACTTTACTGAGTAAATAATTGTATTTGGACTTCAGTCTGGACCAGAAGGTTTTTTCCTGCTCCTCTTTGCTAAGTACAACTGTAATCCCTGGAAATAATGTAAGAGGCAACCAAAAGCAGGGGAAAATTGGTTAGAAGAACACACATTGGTGTTTGCACCAAACATCCCACCTTTTTCCTGACCCAAGAGCAGAACTCAACACAGACCCGGCAGTTACTGACCCCTCTCACAATCTAGAAGCCAAAGAAAGTAACCTAGATGGCACCAGGTAAGCCAGTACTTCTGCTAGGGCAATAGACTGGTAAGTCTCTCTGTATTAGTTTGTGAGGGCTGTCATGACAAAAGACCAAAGACCAAAGGAATGTTTGCAGACTGTGTATCTGTTTTTAAAACAAGATTTTATTTATTTTAGAGAGAGAGTGCAAGTGCACAGCGAAGGAGGGGGAGGGTAGAGTGAGAGGGAGAGAGCTCAAGCGACTTCCTTGCTGAGTGCAGAGCCTGATGTAGAGCTCCATCTCATGACCCTGAGATCATGACCTAAGCCAAAATTTAAGAGTTGGATGCTAAACTGAGTCACCCAGGTGCCCCACAGCCTGCACATCTCTTAAACTCCAGACCCAATTTTCTGATTAATGTATTCAAATAGTTGGCTAATAAACATCTGAAATTCAAAATGTTCAGACCTGAATTGATTGTTTCCATCACCAAACCTGTTCTTCCAACAGCCTTCCTTTCCTCCATTAAGAGCAATTCCATCTTTGCAATCACTCAAGCCAAAAATTTTAGATCACTTCTTGAATTTTCTCTCTCATATCCTACATCCAGGTTTTTTTTTTTTTTTTTTTTTAATTCTATCGACTTTAAAATATATACAGAATCTCACCATCTTTCACAACTTCCACTTCTGCTATACTGGTTCAAGCCATCATCATCTTCCTAAATTACTATAATAGCCTTAATGATCTCCCTGCTTTCCCCCATTCTTCAATTTATCTTAGATGTTAACACCAGAATGGTCCTTTAAAAACTTAAGTCTGATCGTATCATTCTTCTAACTCAGAACCCTCCAGTAGTTCACTGTGCATTCAGAGTAAAACCTAAAGTCCTTAAAATGGCTTACGAGACCTTAAGTAATCTGATCTCTCATCGCCTCTTGGATCTTATTCCTTCCCACTCCCCCAGTTACTCCAGTTACTCTCCTCCAGCGACACCTTTTGCTGTTCTTTAGATACTCCTGCCTTTGCGTTAGTGGTTCTACTCTCCTACCATTTCTTTGTGTAACTAGCTTACTTACTGCCTTCAAATCTTTGTTCAAATGTCACCTTGTCAGTGAGGGTTTCTCAGACCATCCTTTTTTATAATGCAATTGGCCCCCAATCTGGCATTCCTCACCCCCTTTATACTCTCTATTTTTTCATAGTATTTATCCCTTTCTAATATATCATTCATTTGTTGCTTATGCATTGCCTGATTCTCTCCACTAGAATGTAAGCTCCTTGAGTGCAAGGATCATTGTCTAGTTTGTCCACCATGGTACCCCAAGTGTCTAAAATGGTGCCCCTCACATAGTTAGTGTTTAGTCAGTACTTACTGAATGAATGAAACAATGGCCTGTATTCCTGAGAATGAAGTCTATGGTATATTAATGCAGGGAAAATTAGGCCTTACACATGAGTAATAATATTAATAGGTATTATTTGTTATCATTATTGAACATTTGATATGTGCCAAGAACCTTGCTGAGCAAAGGTTGTCTGTTCCCAGTTTGATGGGGGTTTTTCCCTTGGGGATTGGTGATAAGGACTTAATATTTTTATTAAGACACAGATAAAGTCCTCTTCATATATAGACAATATTTTAGCTACTACACAGGTGATATTGAGCCTTCTAGTCAATTTAATACTTTGTAGGATAAATTTATGCTTGAATTTGATTCTTTATCTATAGTTCCTTGTCAGGTGCATAGTAGGTATTCAGTAATCGTTGGTCAATTGAAGGAGTTGGCTGAATGAATGAAAAGAAAATTCTCCTGATTTATGTTCCCATGTACCTTCTCCTCCAGTCACACTTGATATTTGCCTTTCTTCATGTATTATTTATCCTTACAGCCTTAACACCTAGCATTCCTCCTGTCACATAGTAAGTACTCACAGTACTTTGGATGTGTCGGTGAATTAATAATGAGTCACTAATGTACTGGGAACGTTCATTAAATTCAGTCAAATTATTGCTTTGTCAACTTCATTTGACCATGGAGTATAGACATAAGTTAAACCCATCTACACTGTTGAAGGATTCATGCTGTAGTCTTCACTGATTCTGGCTTCTACGTTTTCATCTATGAAGAGAGAGAATGTAACTTTTCTGTGTTTAACTTGCTTATAGTCTCAGCATTGTCACTCTTTTGAAATATTTCAAAAACTCCCTAACTCCAGCTTTTCTATTCATTCATTGTCATTGGTGCAAACTATATTGCCTCCTTGAGAGGGTTGCCAGCATATTAAAAATAAGAATATAATACTTCTATGGAAGAACCTTTTAATATTAACATAAAATGTGTAAGCATTGACAGAACAATTAGATTAATTCACCTCTTAGGGCTAGCTTTTTGGGAGCTGACTCATCTAAAATGGTGTTAAATGATTCAGTTATACAATGAATATATAAAGAGCTGACATAAAATATTAGCTTCATTTTTATATTTACCTTTGCATTTTAACATTACTAAATTAAAAAATGAAAACTTTCTTCATAAGAAACATTTGTATTAATTCAGTTTATCATTCATGTAACAGCAGCATTAAAATTACAAAAAGATGTGTATTGGCTGAAAAACTATTAGGCACTTGTCTTCTAGTTTCAGGATGGTATTAGGCTGTGTTCACAGAGAAGATGCTATTAGGATTTTTAATTCAAATGAAATAAGGTGTACTGATTAAGGACATCTTTTGCATCAGTTAGGATTAGGTTTGGCTGTGAGTAACAAATATGTGAAGATTAGTGCCTTAAACAAGATGTAGATTTATTTCAGTCTGGAGAGAGGCAGTTCAGGGCTGGGATGGCAGCTCCATGGTGTTAGGTATGCAAGCTTCTCTTATTTTGTTGCTCAGCCATGCTTAGACAGATTCCCAATGCTGCCTCAGAGACCAAGATGATTCCGGCCATTGCATCCACATTCCCTATAGCAGAAGAGGGGAAGAGGGAAAAAGAAGGGTGCCACCTCAATTTTTCTTGGAACTACCATGCCAGACTTCCAGTGGTTTTGAACTCAGTCACATGGCTATTCGAAACTGCAAAGAGGTCTTTGAAATGTAGTTTTCTTAGCTAAGCAACAATGTATCCAGCTTAAATATTGGGGTTCTTTTATTAAGAAAGAAGGAGAGAATGGATATTGGGAAGGCAAACGGGTCTTTCCCTTTTCCAAGAGGACTGCTGGGAAAGAATGCTTGGCTCCTGTTGTCTTTACCTGATAATTTTATTAATCTTTGTCAGAGCTGCAATGGATTCTATGGAATTCCAACAATACTCTGGAGTGATGGGACTTTTTTCCTGTTTCATGAACTTGTGAAGTTTGTTTCACATCCTGGTCATAAATATTTCTCAGCAGTATTCTTCATGATCAGCTGGCTGGCTTATAACTGATTTTGGAGAGAATTAACTGATGATTCTGATTTTGGTTAAAAGTCTTTTAAGAGGGGAGAAGGAGGTGGGATAGGGTAACAAGGTGGTGGGCATTAAGGAGGGCATGTGATGTAATGAGCACTGGGAGTTATATATAACTGATGAATCACTGAGCTCTACCTCTGAAACTAATAATGTACTATATATTAATTAATTGAATTTAAATAAAAATAGATAAATAAAAATAATAAAAAATAAGTCTCTTAAGAGAAATTTAATCTCTTTCCACCTTTTAATTGACCCACTGACTATGTATGACTTCCAAATCATCAAGAATTGATAGAGATTTAGTCTGTTATAGCCAGAATATTTTTTAAAATTCTGGCTTTCTCTCTAGCTCCTCCCAAATAAACAACAAACAAGAAAGTTAGAGAAACATCATTTGTTTTGATATTAAGTATTTTCCCAATGGCATAATAATAAAAAGTATATTCATACTAATAATGTAGGATTGTTTGGCATGATATAATATAACTGATATTGTCAGATAATTGTTTTAGTGGACATTTTTTCTTTTTTAACCTTTATTTTATTGTGGTAAGAATACTTAAAAATTTAAGCAAATAGATCCCATGTTAAGTGTGCAGTATAATATATTATTGTTGACTGTAAGTACAATGTTTTACAGTGTATCTCTAGAGCTTATTCATCTTGCTTGACTGAAACTTTATGCCTATTCATTAGTAATTCCCACCCCCTCCTCTCCCCAGCTCCTGACAACCACCATTCCACTCTTTGTTTCAGTGAATTTGACAATTTTATATACCTCATGTAATTGGAACCTCTGTAATTGTCTTTCTGTGACTGGGTTATTTCACTTAGTATAATGTCCTGAAGTTTTGTCCTTTTTTTAAGGCTAAATAATTTTTCATTGTATGTATATACCAAATTTTCTTTATCCATTCATCTGATGATAGGCATTTAGATTGTTTCCACATCTTGGCTATTATGAATAATGCTATAGTGAATATGGGAGTACTCTTACCTTTTGAGATTCTAACTTCAATTCTTTTGGATAAAAACCCAGAAGTGGGCTTTCTGGGTTATATGGTAGTTCTATTTTTAATTTTAATTTTTTAAGATTATTTATTTATTTATTTGACAGAGACGAGAGAGATCACAAGTAGGCAGAGAGGCAGGCAGAGAGAAAGGGGAAGCAGGCTTCTTGCTGAGCAGAGAGCCCAACGCAGGGCTCCATCCCAGGACCCTGAGATCATGACCTGAGCTGAAGGCAGAGGCTTTAACCCACTGAGCCACCTAGGCACCCCTATTTTTAATTTTTAAAGGAACCTGCACATTTTTGCCATAGCAGCTACACCATTTGGCATCTGACTCTTCATATTTTTCCAACACTTGTCTTTTGTTTATACATTTATTATTTCTCTCTTTCCAGCAACCTGTCCCACTTTCTTTTGGGGAGTTTTTCTGTCCTTACTGCAGTTTACAGGTGGGTAGATAATCAAAGCCAAGGCAATCATAATACTCCATTATCCTGGCCATATTGATTGGTCCAGGGCTAAGCCGTAAGGATTAGAACTGAGGGCTAATTGTAGCCATAATTTCTGTAACAAGGAGGAGTTCTTACTGCATTAGAATAGAATGGATGGAGTCAAGCAAAAATCTGTGATCACTGGCAGAAATGGGAGAGGGGGAGAGCCTATGCAACTCAGTAGCATGAAGTCTCCTCCAGTCCAAGCCCCTAAGGCTCATTCTTTGATTCTGAGAGCCAATCTGTCACCCTTATGCTCAAGCTGGTTTGAGTTGGGTTTTTGTCACCTTTAGTTAGAGGAAATCTAACCTGCACAATTTTCCTTTTTCGACTCTCTAGCCATAATCTCCCTTGGAGTCTAGTTATTTGTGTTTTCATCTTATCTCTTACCCCCAGGTGTGAACTTCTTGAGAAACAGCACCACGACTGACTTGTCCTATGTCTTAGATAATTCCTGTTTCATACTAAGCAGGTCTTAATAAGTATTTGCATTTGGTAAAGAAGTTAAATAAATATATATTTCTTCTATCTATAGAGTCATACTAGCTACTTTTTGTTGAGGGTTTACAATATAGTAGGTACCTTCCAGAGTGCTGTATGTTATTTAATCTTCACAATTCATTTGGGAGGCACTATTACTGACTTTACAGATGAGTGAACTGAGTTTTAAAGTGGTTAAATCCACTTGCCCAAGGTCTCCTAGTAAATGGTGAATCTTGGACTTGAGCCAGGACTCTCGACTACAAAGCCCATGCCCTCAGTTATTGCCTATCAGCATTGGTCCTTTCTACCCTAAAAATTAGATTAGACATGACTCCCAAATACCTACCCACGATGGGAGAATTTTGTTGCCTTTAAAGAAAGTTCTGATGTTTGTTACTTTTTACATGATTATAGTCAAATTGAATATAGTCCTCAAAGATAAAATTATTCTGTCTTTCCCCCATATTAGATTGAATTTAGACAAATGGGCTTTAGATATCAAAAAGTCCTGCTTTCTGAAGGAAGAGAAACTATTTGAATACTTAGTGTGCTAGAAATCAGAACTAGTTTGACCACTAATATTTAGGCTTACAGTATACTTTTAGAGATAGAGTTTCATGTTCACTTCATACCATAATAGTAGGTTTGGATTAAAAGTTGTAAAAGTTATAGCTAGTTATGAGAAACATGCTTATTCAAAATGCCTCAGCTGAATATAGAAGTACTACAAAAGGCAAACGTCACCATTTCTGTTTATTCAAGTTGCCTATATCATGTGATATTCAGTGAATTCAAGGTGTTTCCAATGCCGTGACTAATTTAAAGTAAAAGAGAGAACTGACTGCATCCTTACTGATAACGCTAGTAAGTCTCAGGCTTAAACCCTGTGTAGGCTAGTTAGTGCTTTTCAATGCCACAGACTTCACAGGCACCCCTGTATTGCTGGCTATGAGAGATAACATAAGAGAGCATGGGTCATTCAGTACAACCCAAAGTACATGTTTTCTCATGGCTCATTTATATCAAACTGTTTACTTCAAACCATTACTCCTCTCTTTCATTCCATTACTGACTACCTAATGTGTGTCAGGTACTGTGCTAGGTGCTGGGCAGCCTCATGATGAACAAGACACATACAGTCTGTGTTTTCATGCAACTTGGTTAAGGAGACAGACAATAAAGAACTAAAGAAATAAGAAAATGTCAGGTGGTGATAAGTGTTATGTTGAAAATAGGATAGGGTAATCTGATTGGAAATGATTAAGTTCTAATATGAGGAAGCTGAGTAAGGGAAGGTTCTTCTGAAGGAGTGGAAACATGAAATACCAAGAAGGAATGAGCCTAGAAGTTGTAAGAGATGTACTGCAGGCAGAAGGAATGGCTAGTGCAAAGGTCCTGAGGCAGAAATAAACTTGGTACTCTCAGGTGTTGGAAATATGATTGGTTAAGTGTCATTTTTTGATAGAATAAAGTACAACAATCTAATGGCCCTGCCACTGTTAACTAGAGGAAAGCCTTATGATGATTCAAATCATCCTCAGAAAACTTTGCAAGTGTTAGCAGTGGCAATCACAGAGGTGGTAGGATTAGGAATTATTTTTATTTTTGCTTCTCTATATTTTCTATTTTTTTTGCTTAGTTATAAACATAATTCTTTTTGCTGAACAAGACAAACATATCCTATGGAAGGCATGCACTTGAGGACATGGGTAAAAGTAGATTTTAGGGGGCACATGGGTGGCTCAGTCTAAGTGTCCACCTCTTGATTTTAGCTCAGGTCATGATCTCAGGGTTGGGAGATTGAGCCCTGTGTTAGGCTCTGTTCCCAGCATGGATCCTCTTAAGATTCCATCTCTCTGTGTGTGCCCCTCCCTCCCTCTCTCTCTGTAATGAAAAAAAAAAGTAGATTTTGGAATGACAATAAAATAAAATTTATTGCAAATTAAAATGTAATTTACTGGAAAACATAAATATGATTTGGGTAGACTTGGAGAGGGTAGGTTTCAGCAGAGCATGGGGCAACCTGTTAGGAAAGGGGGAGTTAAAATGAGTAAATGGCCATATTCTGTCACCTAAACTGGAGTGAAATCTCAGCCTTTCATAAGAAAGAGGGTGATAGCGTCCTTCTGGATTTATGTGCTCAGGCACTGGTCACTCTCATTTTCTTGGTCATTGGATTCATATAGGTGAGCTGAGACCCAGAGATCAAGACCTGAGCTGAGATCAAGAGTCAGAAACCTAGGGGCACCTGGGTGGCTCAGTTGTTAAGCATCTGCCTTCTGCTTAGGTCATGATCCCAGGGTCCTGGGATCAAGCCCCACATTGGGGCTCCTTGCTCAGTGGGGAGCCTGCTTCTCCCTCTCCCACTCCCCCAGCTTGTGTTCCTTCTCTCGCTGTGTCTCTCTCTGTCAAATAAATAAAATCTTAAAAAGAGTAGACACCTAACTGACTGAGACACCCAGACACCCCAAGGGCTCTATTATTTATTAATGGTTTTTGGACTGGGGCTCAGCCTCCTAATTTGTCCTTAAGATGGATCTGCCAAAGTCCCCAGAGCCTCAGCTGGTCAGTGATCAAGCCCTAGGGAAACTCTGACTTAAGCTAGAAGTCAGAGTAGGTAGGGTAGTAGAACAAGCCTGGGTCACCTGAATACTGGCTATTCCCTATCATTTACTAGGCTACGTGTGGCCAAGCTACTCTCTATCTTGGGAGTCTCATATTTTCTCATCTCTAAAATGAAGAGGCTGGACTAGAACATCTTTACGATCATTTCTAGCTCTAAATTTCTGTTTCTATTCTAAACCTCTTACTATGAAAATTCTTGTGGCTATATTTTTCCCTGAGAGGAGCATAGCACTGACTGATAAGCAAAATTTGGGCCAGTGAAGCATTCAAGTGTGCACAGACCAGAGAGAGAAAAATAGTTGATATGCTAATTTTTACTTTCCCTTTCCTTTGCCCTTTATACAGAAATGTTAATATTGGTGACATTCTTAGGGAACAGGAGCTGGTCAGTAGGCCTTGGATTCTGGCTTATACATTTGGAGAGTAGTTCCTCATAAGCCAAGGCTGAAAGGGCCTTTCCAGAACATCTCTCTTTTCCCCTGAAATAATTAATATCAGCTCCTCTTCTGTTCTGGTGGAAGGAAGGGTTGGAACAGGAAGCACAGGGTACCTAAAGAGGAGGAGAGGTGTCACTGAGATGCAATGGAGAGACTTGCCAGTGTCCTCACACTTCCACTGTGGACTGACCGTATATGCCTTCTATTGTTTGAGAATGGATGGAAGCTGTGGAGGACATGGCTTCATTGTATAAAAACACTTCTCAGTGCAACATAGTTAGAACATTAACATTGAGTTGCACTGTTCATCCCAATATATGATTTGGTTTTTTCCTTGTTATCGTATTAGTATTGTTAATGATTATCAAGAGAACTTTATTCCAGTAGGGTTTATTAATTGACTGAGGGATGATGAGGAACTGGAAACCTCTTTCCTCATCCTTCTATCAGCAGATTGCTTGGAATAAAAAAAAAAGAATCTAAAGTGAGCTGATACCATCCCATGCTGTGAGTTATTGAGTTACTGATAATAGCAGTGAGCACTGCTCCAGGTACAAAAGATATTAAAAACATTAACAAATGGGAGAAATTACTTCACCAATTATCTGTACCTTGATTTCCTCATCTCTAAAATGGGAATAGATTTGTTTTAATTGTAAAGCCTTTAAAGATATGTATAATAATTAGTTTATTGAACATTAATAAATATGACGTGGAAACAGTGGAATAAAAGAGTTAAGGCAGTTCTTCAAATAATTAATCCCCTCCTGGGAGCTCATTTATTCAATGTGAGTCTCACTAATTATTTGACTGATGCCAATTATATTATACCTACTATGTACAGGATATTTGGATATAAACAGGCATATATATACAGGTTTATATTAAAAACAGTCATAAGAACAGGGTGCATCAGTTCACAGGAAACTCAAAGCTCTCAGATGAATTTTACCTGCCATAGTTTGAATTTCTCTTGAGCACTGTCTAGTGTTTGGGGAATTGCTGGTGCTAATCAACTTAGGGGGAGACTAAGGAAGGATTTCTCCAATTTATTGTCATTAAAATAAACTTTTCATTTGGAAATAAGTGTTCATTACAACAATAAGTAAATTGGTATCATGTACAAGCCTAGGGAATAGCATTTCATTAACTACCTACTATGTGGTAGGTTTTGTAGTTTTGTATCTTACAATGAAGTTGCTCAATTCAGGAAGAGGATAAAAGAGTTAAAATGTATAAATGGCAAAATAAGGTCCCTTAATATGTGAGTGGTACTAGGTGGGCATTTGAGAACAAAGTGAGGGTGGGGGCAGAAGATACTTGGAGCAGTTTGTCCTTGTCCTGTATGAATTAATGATTGAGATGTGAGTCACAAGGAAAGTAAGACTATCCCCAAAAGAGGGACTCCCAGGAAAGGGGAATGTGGAAGGCATTATGAAATAAGATATTCTTAATCTTTTCATAAAATCCATCAGAACGATTGGACAATCCATTAAAAGTTGGCATGTTACCAGCCACATCTAGACATCCAGAGAGCCTGTTGCCATCAGTCACAAAGGACATTCTGTCCTAGACACCCTAAGCCAACTCCATGTAGTAATGGTAGCATTAGTGATGGAGAGTGTGTCAGTGGGATCATGGCACAAATTCTGTCTAATATCAGTCATGAGGGTTCTTGCGCACCATATCCTAGGTGTTATTAGAACCATAATAGGAGACACAGAGAGGTCATTTTGTCGTCTCCTCATTGTATGGAAGGGGATACTGGCACGCTGACTGCCCCAAAGATGCATAACAAATATCCTGTTTCTTAATCTGATGATCTTCTTAGTACAAAAAATAACTCACTTCGACTCTTGCATGTATTTCTTAAACATACCATATAAGGTGAACTTGATATATGAACTGTATGTTCAATATATACAAGGAAAATCAATATGGAAGGAAAATGATTGCAGCCACCATGGCCATGTAATAGCACTTTTTGTAGGCTGCTGTGGTGGTCATAACCAAAAGAATAGCAGCTTTATTAAGGAGATCAATTGTCATGGCTCTTTATGTGCCAACACCCTCCTACCAAACACATTCTTTCCTGTTTATGTCACACCACCTGAGAGGTTTTGAAATATAAGTCTAGCAAAAGAAAAATGCCAAGTTCTATTACCAGTCACTTCTAATCTGGGTCATATCAAAGGTTGCATAACATTGCCTACATGTTCACCATACTCCCAGTGGGAGGAATAATAAGTGCTCTGATGCACATTTTGTTTCTTGAGCACATTCCTTTTATGCCAATAACTATGGTGGTCTGGTGGGTTCCGGGGCAAAGACGAGGACCCATAATGATCTCTTCTTGGCAAAGAAGTTGTTATTAGTTTCCCTGTGTGATCTTTTCCATTCCCGAATGGTCTTCCTCGTGGACCTCCCATGATTACCCCCACCCCCTTCCCTCCCCACCCCGTGCACCCCCAGCCCTAAAATGTATCTGTTGCATTACACAAGCCTGCACTGTTACAGCAGTCTGGACCCAGGTCCCAGACAGATGCTTTGATTCATGAAATACTTGGCAGAACACAGACTCAGTTTATACCCGTATGGGATGAATGAATTACAAGAGCAAGTAAGTCTTCTGTTCATTTGCCAAGTTCACAGCCCATAGGCACAGAATACTTTCAAGCATGTGTTGACTGGAGATATATGTTAGTTATATGTTATAATTTATAGAAGCATCCTTCCTTCCTTGTAACACCTCATTTGTCATTCTTTGGTGGGAAATGAGCTATTTCACATATGTGAGTTATTCAGGTAGCTGGATGGTAGTCTTTAAGTACTAAAGCTTGGTTTATTTAAGCCTCTTTTATGGACAGGATGCTTAAATGAATTGTATACTCCTCTGCCCTATATATTGAATATCCAAATAAAACATACTGGCCCTGTCGTTAAAGCTTGAGCGGGAATATGAGCATAAGTGATTTTATTGTGTCCTCACACAGTGCTCTCCTCGGGCACTATTAAGGGGGAGTGGGACAACTCATCCCTAGACAGAGTAACTCTAGCCTGTCACAGCAGAATATGTAAATTCTGGTTCCTGCATTGGAAAGTTCTCTATCTTGCTTCCATTCCTCTGAGCTACCAGTTGCAAGAATCTCTTCTTTCTTTCCTGAATCTCCCTCTCCCCCTCCCAACTGCACGATGCCCAGCTTTCAGTTGCTTACAGCTGATATTCTGTGCACTGGGAAACGACAATCAAGCATGTTAGAGTTGTGTATGCAAGAAGAGGGAATGAACAGATTCTGTAAGGTCGCAGAGAGCGCTAATAGGAGGGAAGCGTGGGAACAGAAGCATCTGAAATTTGACACATCTCATTTGAATGCTCAGGGGTTCTTTTTGTTTCCTTCCCAATTCTAGGCTGTGTTGTAGAGAAATTATGTTTACAGTGTCTATTATGGCAGGGACTTCGGGTTCTGCTGAGTTGCCAGAGGCAGGAGAGGTGTGTGTATGTGGAGGGGGATGGTTGGGGTGTTAGGGTTGTGGCCTGTTGAAGAAGGAGTACAGTGATCACGCTCTGCCTCCATTCTAACTGCAACGATACCCCTTTACATGTCTTGTACATTAAGGTAAGATTTCATTAACAAATGTGCAAATGACAAGAAACAAAAGCAACAACTGCAAAAATAAAACAATTTCCGTTATTAAAAAAAAAGACAAATTGGGATAACTAATATGGTAGTATAAGTAGGTGAATACATGCTCAGTTACCTTCTCCTAGAACTTATTTTATAATCTGATGTTATCATGGCTAGAAAAGGCATTTAGAATTTTCTGAATATTAAGAAGCCATCTAGTCCAAAGAGTTTTAACTCACTATTGAGGATAAAGAACATAATATTTAAAAATTGCAAGTACCATTTTACCTAAACTGTACATTTCTTTTTCCTATCTCGGTTGAACAGTGGAGTATATTTTAAAACAGTGAAGGCCAATAGAAATATGATGTTAGCTACATATGGAATTTAAGATTTTCTAGTGGCCATGTTAAAAAAAGTAAAAATAAATATGCAAAAATAATTTCAATATTTTAACTCAATATAGCCAAAATACCTTGATTTTAACATATAATCAATATAAAAATTATATGCTTCAGTTTTTAAATTTAAATTACTTAAAATGATGTAAAATTGAAGATGCAATTCCTCATTCACTCTAGCCACATTTCAAGTGTTCTGCCACATGTGTCTAAGTTCATACTACATTAACCAGTATGATTGGGACATTTTTGATACATCTAAAATGTTCAACACAGATTGGTTGGCCCTTTCAGAGGAAGAGCTTAAAGCAAAATCTCATTAATTTGGGCTCCACTAGTTTGGAATTATGATAATTTTATCAGAGTTCAGCTGAAGTTTACAGTCTGATTGCTCTGTGGAGAAAGGTTTTACTTGGCACATTCACCATATAAATCAGATCACAGGAGGCATGCTTAATCCACTTAAGAGTATTAAGCATTTTGTGGGACTTTAGCACATTTATGAATGCAAAAATATTCTGTATGCATAGCAGAGTGTCCTATATTCATTAAAGGACATCTAACAGGAACCTTTCCTTTGGGGCACATTGTTAGCAGTTAGTTACACTTACACAATTTTTGAAAGATTTATATAAGTCAAATTTACTTTAAAGTTGTCTAAAAACCTGATTTGTTAATATTTCAGATAATTATTACTTAAATAAAACTTCACAAATGTAGTCTATGTCAACTCAAATGTAACCATAACATGGTACTTTGTTTCAAGGTGATACTGTTTCATAAGGTGGAGAAGTTAAAATGAGTTAAGGCACTTCATAACTTGCAAAATGTCTGGTGAATGTTATTCATTCATCCAGTATTTCTTTCCTGGCTTTTATAAGCCACACTTTGTGGTAGATAGTAGGGATATAGCTGTGAACCAGATGGACAGACATGATCCCAGTCCTCAGGGAGCTTACAAACTGGTGGGGAGAGACAGGCAAATAAGTAGGCAATGAAAATAGAAGGTGGTAAGCAATATGATAGGGAAGTGCCAGTTGCTGAGAAAAACATACAGGAGAGCCATATAACTCCAACTAGTTGGAGAGGATAGTCAGGGAAGCCTTCCTGGAAGAAATGGAATCTAGACTGAAACCTGCAAGTTGACTTGGAGTTCGCCAGGTGAAGGAGTGCACTGAACACTTCAGAAAGAGGAAATAGCATGCACGAAATATAAGAGGTGAAAAGGAGAGCATGAAGCAGTCCTGGAATGGAAAGTAGTTAGTTCTGTGTGACTGCAGTAGGGAGTCTGCATGCAAGAGGGAAACACGACCAAGGTGGGAAGGCCAGTAGGAACCCAATCGTAAAAGAACTAAGGAAGTTAGACTTTATTTATTTATTTGTTGGTTGATTTATTTATTTATTTATTTATTAAATTCACCACTTCCATGAAACACTCGGTGCTCATCACAGCAAGTACACTCTTTAATCCTCATCCCCTAGTTCACCCATCTCTCTACCCTCCTCTCCTCTGGTAACCATCAGTTTGTTCTCTGTAGTTAAGAGTCTGTTTCTTAATTTGTCTCTCTCTCTTTTTTCTCCTTTGCTCATTTGTTTTGTTTCTTAAATTCAACATGTGAATTAAATCATGTGGTATTTGCCTTTCTCTGACTAATTTTGCTTAGTATTAGACTCTCTAGTTCTATCCGTGTCATTGCAAATGACAAGATTTCATTCTTTTTTATTGCTGAGTAATAGTCCAATATCTATCTATCATCTATCTATCTGTCTATAGATATATATCACTTCTTCTTCATCCATTCATTAGTCCATGGACACTTGGGCTCTTTCCATAATCTGGCTATTGTAGATAATGTTGCTATAAACATAGCTCCACATGTATCCCTTTGAATTAGTCTTCTTTTATCCTTTGGATAAATACAGTAGTGTGATTACTGGGTCATAGAGTAATTCTCTTTTTAATTTTTTGAGGAAACTCCATTACTGTTTTCCTGAGTGCCTACACCAGTTTGCATTCCCACAAACAGTGCACAAGGTTCATTTTTCTCTACCTCCTTGCCAACACCTGTTGCTTCTTGTGTTGTTGATTTTAGCTATTCTAACAGGTGTGATGTAAGATCCCATTGTAGTTTAAAAATTTTTTAATTTAAATTCAATATAGTTAACATATAGTATATTATTAGTTTCAGGGGTAGAATTTAGTGATTCATCAGTTGCATGTAACACCCAGTGCTCATTATGTCAAGTGCCCTCCTTAATGCCCATCACCAGTTACCCCATCCCACCGCCCACCTCCCCTCCAGCAACCCTCAGTAGGTTCCCTAGAGTTAAGAGAGTCTCTTATGGTTCACCTCCCCCTCTGTTTTTATCTTATTTTATTTTTCCTTCCATTCCCCTATGTTCATCTGTTTTGTTTCTTAAATTCCACAAGTGAGTGAAATTGTATGGTACTTGTCTTTCTCAAACTGACATATTTTGCTTAGCATAATACCCCCTAGTTCCATCCATGTCATTGCAGATGGCAAGATTTCATTGTTTTTGATGGCTGAGAAATATTCCACTCTGTGTGTGTGTGTGTGTGTGTACCATGTATTCTTTATCCAGTCATCTGTCGATGGACATTTAGGTTATTTCTATAGTTTGGCTATTGTGGACATTGCTGCTATAAACATTGGGTGCAGGTGCCCCTTCGGATCACGACATTTGTATCTTTGGGGTAAATACCCAGGAGTACAATTGCTGGGTCATAGGGTAGCTCTATTTTCAACTTTTTGAGGAACATTCATACTGTTTTCCAGAGTGACTGTACCAGCTTGCATACCAACTGACAGCATAGGAGGGTTCCCCTTTCTCCACATCCTTACCAACATCTGTTGTTTCCTGACTTGTTAATTTAGCCATTCTGACTGGTGTGAGGTGGTATCTCACTGTGGTTTTGCTTTGTATTTCCCTGATGATGAGTGATGTTGAGCATCTTTTCATGTGTCTGTTGGCCACCTGGATGTCTTCTTTGGAGGAATGTCTATGCTTGACTTCTGCTCATTTCTTGACTGGATTTTTTGGTTTTTGTTTTTTGCTGGGTTGAGTTTTATAACTTATTTATATATTTTGGATGAAAGTGAAAGCACAATGATTTAAAACCTCTGGGATGTAGCAAAAATAGTTCTAAGAGGGAAGTTTATAGTAATACAGGCCTACCACAAGCAAGGAAGGCCTACCACAAGAAGCAAGGAAAATCTCAAATAAACAATGTAATCTTACATCTAAATGAGCTAGAAAAAGAACAATAAACAAAACCTAAAACCAGTAGAAGGAAGGAAGTAATAAAGATTAGAGCAGAAATAAATGATTTGGAAACTAAAAGAACAATAGAATAGACCAATGAAACCAGGAGCTGGTTGTTTAAAAAAAAAAATCAATAAAATTGATAAACCTCTATCTAGGTTTATCAAGAAAAAAGAGAAAGGACTCAAATAAAATACAAATGATAGAGTAAAAATAGTAACCAATACCACAGAAGTATAAGAGAATATTATGAAAAGCTATATGCCAACAAGTTGCACAACTTGGAAGAAATGGATAAATTCCTAGAGACACAAACTACCAAAACTGAAAGAGGAAGAAATAGAAAATTTGAATAGAATGATAACCAGCAAAGAAATTGAGTCAGTAATCATAAAACTCCTAACAGCCACTCCCACAATACCTGTGCTTTTCCTTTACAGCCAGGGCTGGGCAGAATGGCTCCCACAAAGAAGGGTGATGAGAAGAAGGGCCATTCTGCCATCAACGAGGTAGTGACCAGAGAAAACACCATCACGGTTCACAAGCGCATCCATGGAGTGGGTTTCTAAAAGGCTGTTCCTCAGACACTCAAGGAAATCGGGAAATGTGCCACAGAGTAGATGGGAACTCCAGATGTGCACATTGACACCAGGCTCAACAAAGCTGTGTGGGCCAAAGGAATAAGGAATGTTCCGTACTGTATCTACAGTTCTCTATGTGCCTGTCACCACCTTCAAAAATCTATAGTTAATGTGGATGAGAACTAATCACTAATTATTAAATAAAGGCATAAAGCTGCGAAACAAACAAACAAACAAACAAACAGACAAACCCCAAAACACCCAACTTCCAACAAACAGAAGTCCAGGAGCAGATGGCTTTATAGGCAAACTCTATCAAACATTTAAAGAAGAGTCAATACCTATTCTTCTTAAACTATTTCAAAAATTAGAAAAGTAGGGAAAACTTCCAAATTCATTCTATGAGGGCAGCATTACCCTGATACCAAAACCAGATAAAGACCCCACTATAAAAGAGAACAGCAGGCCAATATCCCTGATGAACATAGATAAAAAATCCTCAACAAATTACTAGCAAACCAAATGCAATAATACATTTAAGAAATCATTCACGGACACCTGAGTGGCTCAGTCGTTAAGCATCTGCCTTTGGCTCAGGTCATGATCCCAGGGTCCTGGGATGGAGCCCCACATCGGGCTCCCCGCTCAGTGGGAAGCCTGCTTCTCTCTCTCCCATTTCCTTCTGCTTGTGTTCCCTCTCTCACTGTCTCTGTCAAATAAAAAAAAAAAATCATTCACTACAACCAAGTGGGATTTGTTCCTGGGATGCAAGGGTGGTTCACTATTTGTAAATCAATCAGTGTGGTATATCACATCAATAAGAGAAAGGATAAGAAATATATGATCCTTTCAATAGATGCTGAAAAAGCATTCGACAAAATACAACATCCATTTATGATAAAAGCCCTCAACAAAGTAAGTTTAGAGGGAAAATACCTCAACATAATCAAGGCCATATATGAAAAACCCACAGCTCCCATCATCCTAAGTGGGAAAAAATTGAGAGTTCCTCTATGTTCAGGAACAAGACAAGGATGTCCACTCTCACCACTCTATCTATCTATCTATCATCTATCTATCTATCTATCTATCTATCTATTTAGACAGAGAGAGATCACAAGTAGGCAGAGAGGCAGGCAGGGGAGGAGGGGAAGCAGGCTCCCCGCTGAGCAGAAAGCCTGATGCGGGCTCAATCCCAGCACCCTGAGGTCATAACCTGAGCTGAGGGCAGAGGTTTAACCCACTGAGCCACTCAGGTGCCCTTACTCTCATCACTTTTATTCCATATAGTACTGGAAGTCCTACCCACATCAGTCAGACAACAAAAAGAAATAAAAGGCATCCAAATCAGTAAGGAAGAAGGAAAACTTTCACTGTTTGCAGATGACATGATACTCTATATAGAAAATTCAAAAGGCTTCACCAAAAAACTGTTAGAACTGATAAATGAATTCAGTAAAGTGACAGGATACTAAATTAGTGTTGCATTTCTATGCAGCAATAAAGAAGCAGGACAAAGAGAAAATAAAACAATATCATTTATAATTATAATGAAAATAATAAGATATGTAGGAATAAAACTAACCAAAGAGGTGAAAGACCTATACTCTGAAAACTATAAAACACTGATGAAAGAAATTGAAGATGGCACAAAGAAATGGAAAGACATTCATTCCATGCTCATGGACTGGAAGAACAAATATTGCTAAAATGTTTATGCTACCCAAAGCAATCTACACACTTAATGCAATCCCTATTAAAATACTTCATAGCATTTTTAACAAAACCAGAACAAAGAAACCAAAACTTGTACAGAACTACAAAAAAACCCCCAAATAGTCAAAGCAATGTTGAAAAGGAAAAGCAAAGCTGGAGGCATCACAATTCCGGACTTGTAGTTGTATTACAAAGCTGTGATGATCAAAACAGTATGGTACCGGTACAAAAATAGACACACAGATCAATGGAACAGAATAGAGAACCCAGAAGTGAACTCACAGTTACATAGTCAATTAATCTTCAACAAAGCAGGAAAGAAGATCCAGTGGGAAAAGACAGTCTCTTCAACAGATGGTGTTGGGAAAACTGGACAGCCATATGCAGAAGAATGAAACTGGACCACTTTCTTTCACCACACAGAAAAATAAATTCAAAATGGATGAAAGAACTCAATGTGAGCTAGGAAACCATCAAAATCCTAGGAGAGAACGCAGGCAGTAAGTTCTTTGTCCTTGGCTGTAGCAACTTCTTTCATGCTATGTCTCCTGAGGTGAGGGGGGGAAAAAAAGCAAAAATAAACTATTGGGACTACATCAAGATAAAAAAGTGCTGCACAGCAAAAGGAACAATCAACAAAACTAAAAGGCAACCTATGGAATGGGAGAAGATATTTATAAATGATATATCTGATAAAGGGGAAGCTGGACTTTATTTTATCCCAAGGACAATGAGTGATAATCTGAAGGTTTTATGCAGAGCAGTCTCATGATCTGGCTGCATTTCGCATTGAATACTTTAGCTACTTCAAGGTGAAGGGGCTGTGGGAGGGTGAGAACAGAAGCACTGAGATCAGTGAGGCCTTGGCTGGAGATATTGGGGGCCTGAACCAAGGGAGTGAGGGGTGGGAATCAGAATTTGATTGATAGGAGACAAAAATAATAAAACTTAGTGTTTGATGGGATGTAGGTGGAGAGGGAAAAGGAGGGGTGACATGGGAAACTGGGTAAATGGTGGTGCCTGCCATTCATTAAAATTGTAGGTGGAGCAGGGGGTGATGAGAGCATTAGATCACTTGTGACCATTCTGCAGCCGATGTTGAATGGGCAGTCTCCAAGTGGGGATGTCCTGTAGTCGGTTGTATTTGTCTATAACCAAAGTCTGCTGAGAAACACTGGCCTTTGAAATTCCAATGGAAATGATTCAAACCACATTCCACGTGCAGTGGGAGCTCTACATCCTTCCCAAAGTCTCTGTAGATTCTTGAGGGGGTGATTAATGTTTTTGCTCATTGCCTCTAGACCTCAATTCTGGGCTCTGCTGAATTGGTTCAGTTGATGGATCATGTTTCTGCCTGGTTTCGTGCCATATTACCCTAGCTGCTGAACTGAGCTACTTCCCCTTAATTTTCACAAAACCCAAACCAAAAACTAAATCACATGAGGCCATTGTATATGTGGCAGGTTTGACTCAGTGATTTGTGAGGATGAGTGGGGTTTGGGTGGTAGCAATGCAGAACAGTTTTGAAATGAATAACCATCATCCTTATTCTTGAGAAGCCCTGGGCCAACCTGCCAACCTCAGCTGCCCCCTCCTCCTGAATTGCTTTGCCCTCTCTCCTTTCTCTCTCTCAGTGCTTGGCAGCAGATGGAAACAAACAAAATCAAAACAAAACCAAACCTCCTTTTTATTATGCTAAATTGCTTTGTAATTCTTTTCTTCAAGCCTCCTTTGCATATCCAAAGATTCCTTAGGTGGTCTGTTAACAGTGGTTTGTATCTTGTGGGTTCTCCCCATCCTCTATCCCCTCTTTTTCCAACCACTGCATCTTTGTGTGGAGAAGGAGGGGTATGAGTTATTTCACCACTGATAAGAACACAAGTAGTTTTTATTTTAAATATCCATTGTTTCCCTTCGTTATCTGAGTCTGCCTCTTAAGAGTGGGCTGGAGGTAGAGGTTTGACAGTCACCAACAGAGAGTGTCTACTTGAAGCAGTATAAGTGAATGTGATCATCCAAGAGAATGCCTACAATAAGAGAAGGCAGCCTAGGACAAAAACCTGGTCTCTACATACATCTGAGCCTCATATTTTAAGGGAGCTACGGAAGCAAAGGGGCTTTTGGAGTGGATTGAGGAGGAAGAAAAGAAGCAAGTGTTTTTGTTTTTGTTTTTTTTTTTAATTTTTATTAACATGTAATGTATTATTTGCCCCAGGGTACATGTCTGTGAATCGTCAGGCTTACACATTTCACAGCACTTACCATAGCACATACCCTCCCCAATGTCCA
>CM053612.1:4957038-5178952 GCA_028646535.1 Procyon lotor | reverse complement strand
AATAGACACATAGATCAATGGAACAGAATAGAGAACCCAGAAATGGACCCCTAACTCTATGATCAACTGATCTTCGACAAGGCAGGAAAGAATATCCAGTGGAAAAAAGGCAGTCTCTTCAACAAATGGTGTTGGGAAAACTGGACAGCCACATGCAGAAGAATGAAACTTACATTTCCTTACACCACACACAAAAATAGACTCAAAATGGATCAAAGACCTCAGTGTAAAACAGGACTCCATCAGAATCCTGGAGGAGAATACAGGTAAATAAATCCTTTTAAAACAGAGCTCCTGGAAATTAAATTACAGTAATTTTTTTAATTCAATATAAGGATAGGAATATAAAATTGATAAAATCTCCCAGAAAGTTCAGCCAAAAGATAAAGAACAAAATAATAGGAAAAAATTTTAAGAAAATTAGAGGACCAGTTCAAGAGATACAGCCCAGAAGTATAATGGCAATGCAATAAAGACAACAGAGAGAAAAGAGGGAAAGTATATTAGTTATCTATTGTTGCATAACAAATTCTCCCAAAACTCATTGGCTTAAACAATAATAATCACTTACTATCTCTTGTGGTTTCTATGGGACAGGGATTCAGAGAGGACATAGCAAGGACTCTTTATCTGTGCTCCACAATGTCTGGGCCTCGGCTGGAAGGCTCCAAGGCTGGAGACTGGAATCATTTGAAGGCTCATTCATACGTCTAGTGGTTGATGCTGGCTGTTGACTGAAGGTCTAGCTGGGGCTGTCAACTGGCACACCCATGTGGGCTGGGCTTTCTCACAATGTGGTGGCTGGATTCCAAAAATAAGTGTTCTGAGAGAGAGAAACAAGAGAGAGAAGAAAGAGGAAAGAAGGGAGAGTAGAGAAGAAGAATGAGAGGGAGGGAGAGAGAGAAGAAGAGGGAGAGAGGTAGGAAAAGAGAGAGAAGGAGAAAGAGGGAGAGAGGGAGAAGACACACCCAGGCAGAAATCATATTTCCTTTTTTGACCTAGCTTTGGAAGTTGCACAGTGTTACTTCTGCTACATTCTATTGGTTTGAGGCAGTTACAAAGGTCTACTCGTGCTCAAGGGGAGGGAATATAGACTCTAACACTCCTTGGAGGAATGTCAAGGTCACACTGTTAATAGAGCATATAGGATGGGAGCTATATAGGCATCGCCATCTTTGGAAAATACAAACTGCCCCACAGGAGAAAAACTTCAAAGAAATATCAAAATGCAAAAAATTTTCCAGAACTGAAAGACATTACTTTCTAACTTGAAAGGGACGATTAGATGCCCAATCCAATAGATGAAAACAGAACCACACTAAGTCCTCTCGTTAAGAAATTTCTGAACATTCAAGTCAAAGAGAAGACCCTACAAACTTCTGTTAGTTTTTTTTTTTTTGACTGTCCTCTACCCTTTCTCCCTTTTTTTTTTTTTAAGATTTTATTTATTTATTTGACAGAGAGAGAGAGATCACAAGTAGGCAGAGAGGCAGGCAGAGAGAGAGGAGAAAGCAGGCTCCCCGTCGAGCAGAGAGCCCGATGCGGAGCTCGATCCCAGGACGCTGAGATCATGACCTGAGCCAAAGGCAGAGGCTTAACCCATTGAGCCACCCAGGCGCCCCCCCTTTCTCTTTATAACCTTCTATTACCCCACTAGGGAGATTATCCATCAGAACACAATTCTGCTTCACCTACCTCAGGAGAATGCACTTGCCCCAGGTCAATCAATAAACCTCATATTCTTGAACATGCTGGCTGGTTCAGGGATGGACATATTTCACAAATAAAACCAAGTCCAGCTCTTCTTCAGGGACTGATATAGATATTGGTTATGAAAGGTCCTCTTCTGAGATTGTACGCAGCAGAAACAATGTAAGCCTAGAGCTGCCAAGGGCTGTCTTTGCAGCCAAGTATAAGAGGCCTGCTTAAGAATGAAGCCAACACTAAGGGAAGTAGAGCCAAGAGATGGAAAGAGAAAAACAGAATTGACATGATATTGTTTTAATGCCTAGAACTCACTCTAATCTTGCCATCCAAGGTTATGTAAGCCAACGAATCCCCTTTTTGGCTTAAGTTCATTTGAGATAAGTTTCTGTCACTTAAAACCAACAGTCCTGACCAATTCAATAACTAACTCATTGCATCGGTATTTCAGAGGAAAATAACTATAAAATCTTTTGCCCCCAGGATTTACTCACATTTCAGTGAGATCTTTTAAGTGAATAGCGAGAGGTCCTAGTAGTCTATCAAGTAAGTTTGTATTTATAAGTCAATATGAGTGATATGTGTACATAAGTTAATTTTTAAAAGGCATTGTTACTTTCAGAAATGGCATATATCCTAAATGTGAGCTCTAAGATATATGGTAGAGATGAAGACATGTTAAAAAGGAGGTTATAATACCAATCTGCAAAGTATCGCAAATTCTTTGGAATCTCTTAAATTTTATACAACATTACTGTGTAACTGTTACAGTTTACTACTGTTCAGGAACACCTGGGTGGCTCAGTCAGTTAAGCATCTGCCTTCGGCTGAGGTCATGATCCCAGGGTCCTGGGATGGAGTCCTGCATCAGGCTCCTTGCTCAGTGGGGAGCCTGCTTCTCCCTCTGCCTCTGCTCTCTCCCCTGCTTGTGTACTCTCTCTCTCTGGCAAATAAATAAATAAGTAACATTTTTAATTAAAAAAACCAATTTACTACTGTTCATAGTCTGCATATATATACATATATATTCATATATATTCTCTTCAGTGTATATTTTCAGGTATATAAAAGGGAAAAATGTTTTCAAACACTGTTGGTAAACAATGAGCTTATGTGGAGCTCAGATTAGTGTGAGGTTCTACTTTGGTATAGAAAAGAGGAAAGAAGGAAGGATAGAGAGAAGGAGGAAAGAAGAGAAGGGGGGAAAGCAAAAGGAAAGAATAGAGAGACCTTGAATTGTTAATTATAAACATAATTTCAAATTTTGAGGTGTAAAACTACAAGGCAGAAGATTTTTGCATAATTATAATTCTATCAAGCCAGGTTTCCAAATAGGTGTGTTCTAAGCTTGGTATAAACAAACCGTAACTCAGGGTATGCATTTCTCCACTATAGTAACTCAGGAAAGAAAGTTTTCCAAAATCTGTTGGCTTTACCTTTGCAGTTTAAGGTAATACTGTTTCCAGAATGAAGAATCAAATAAACCATGTATTACCAGACATATGTGAGGTCAGTTTAAGTGGATTTAGAGTCATCCAAACACTTGATTCAGATTTTTGGTTTTTGTCCATCTGCTATTCACCATAGAGGATATAGAGTCAACTAGGATTTTCAGGAAAGTTAAAAACCAAACAATATTCTGGTCACCAACTATGATTCTTTGGAATTGACTTTCAAAAAGAGGGAAAATACATGATATTATTGGCTCTGTCAGTATTTCTTGGATAAAAAAGAAGATATTTGAAAGCACATTTTCCCTGTAACCTATAGAAACTAGACAGTTGTTTTGTATTTAAGTACTTTACATATTTTATCACATTTAATTGTCATGAAATCCTATGTGATGGGTACTATTACTGTCTGCACATTAGAATGGAGGAAACAGAGGAATAGAGTTATTAACTTGCCAGAGGTCTGACAACTAATAAATAGAATACCAGGATCTGAAACCTCCGGCACTATGGTCTCATCATCTTAACCACTTCTCTCTAGTGCCTACAACTCAAAACTGGCTTGAAAATGTACCCTGGAAACAGCTGATGAGTCAGGAAAAAAAATCTTACTTCATCCTGTCTGACAGAAAGACACATGTAATATAGAAGTTGAAATACCAACCACCTAAGAAAATAAAATCTCCTTCTATTCGGTAAACATCTACTCAGATCTAACCATTTTTAAGAATGTAAAACATAAGCAAACTTCATTGTTATAAATATCCAATTCATGAGAATAAGAAAACATCTGGGTCTAATTAATCATTATAAACTTTGCATTTTCATATTCAAAAAGCAATCAAATATACTCTGTCCACAATCAGCTAAGAGTGAATTATGGTAATTCATGCATATTCGCTTATCACAACACAAAACAAAAAGCAGCATTCCTTGTCTTTGTTTTTATTTTATCAAAGTAATGAATGTAAGGAGTAACAAACCAAAGAATACAGAAAATCCTAGGACAAAAGTCTGCAGATCCCCTCCTACCACACCCTTCCCCATCCCTAAACCCACTTCTCAAAAGCAATCCATTTTTCCTATTTCTGCTTTTAGCTCTCTGGAAGTATGGGTGATATGCTTCGATATCTATTTCTTGATTTGTATCTGTTGAATCCCTGATAGTCCTGAAATGAAAGCAGCTCTTAACTTATAAGATCCCTCTGGCCCTTTCTCATCTCCCCGATTGTTGATCTTTGTTATTTTTAGTCTCTCTCTGGTTACCTTGGTAACTTTAAATACCATACTTAAAGCTCTATTTCTAGTTCCATCAACTTTTGATTGTATCTCCTGGACAGAATGTAAATACAGGCAATATTGACAGTACAGAAGGTGGAATGTGGACAGGGCTGGCTTCCTAGGTATGCGACCTGTGCAACTACACAGAGCCGAGAAGCTCTAAGTGCTTGGTCTAATGGTCTGCTGTCACTGTCTTGAAATCCTTAAGCCATTAATGAAAGTCTTAAAAACAGAAAAGGTACATCTTGTTCATGGTCAAGTGATATAATTTGGTATCATTGCAACTAAAATATCAACATATTTTTTAAAGGTGCTTGATAGGTGCATTCTAAAATTTATATGCTTTAGAATATCCAAGATTTGCCTTAGCTATATCATATGTAAACAATTATTATAAAGCAACATTAATGTGATTTCGGTATAGGGATAAAGAACTGACAGATAAAACAGAACAGAGTGGAGAAAGAGATACACGAATATAGAGAAATGATAAATGTCAGGAGTAGTATTACAGAGACAGGATAGATTATTCAACAAACGATGCTAAGACAACTGGATATGCTACCATATGCTGCACTCGTGAATCAGTTGCTGATGGATTAAAACTCTAATATGAAAAAACAAAATTAAAAAAAGTTTGAAACACTATAGGAGAATATTTTTATAAACTCAAAGAAAGGAAGTATTTCTTAAATAAGACATATAAAGCAATGACAAAATATTGATAAATTTGACTTCTTTAAAATTATTAACTTTTGTTCATCAACAAAGAAAGGTAAGTGATAATCTAGGAGAAGGTACTTGCCACAAATATGCCTAACAAAATATCAACATCTGGAATACATAAAAACCTTTACAAATCAATAAGAAAAGAAAAACAGCCAAGCAGAAAATTGGGCAAAAGACATGAACCAACACTTCACAGAAGAAAAATGAATAGCACATAACCATGCAAAAAAAGATACCTCAACTCATTAGTAATCAGAGAAATACAAATTAGAATTACCTGCTCGGTAGGGTACCTGCTTTTCCCTCTCTCTGCCTGCTGCACTGCCTACTGGTGCTCCCTATCCCTGTGTCAAATAAATAAATAAAATCTTTTAAAAAATAATTAAAAAAATTTTTAAAAATTAAAAAGGGAAAAATCAAATGTCCAATGACAGGCGAATACAGACAACTGGTGGTAAATTCAGACAGTGAAATATTATATAGCAGGGAATGAATTCACTATAACTACATGCATCAGCATAAATGAATTTTATGAAGATAATATTGAGTAATAAAGTAAGTGACAATACCCCTTCAGTATTTCATTTTTATAAAGCTCAAAAATAAGTAGAGATTTATATAAACATAAACACAAAATTCAGGGTAATAGCTACATCTGGGAGAAGGCAGGAAGATGGAAGAGAGAAGGAGTATACAGGTGGATATACCACCCAGAGCCCTGGCTGAGACAGGTAAGTTTTCTGGTTCTCCCCATTTCCTGGAAGATGAAGTTTTTCTAATTCACTTTTCATTTAGACTGCCTCACTCAGCTTGATGTGGGGGTGTCAGTTCAACTCTCTATGTTATGCAGTCCCATGGGCTTATCTCCTGTCCCAAGTCATTGCATTCTAAACCCTTTGTTTCTGAGATTGGCATGCATAACAGCAGTAGATTCAGCCCCATCTCCAGTTACCCCTCTGGTTTTCAGCCCCATTTGATCTATTCCCCAGGAATTGCCCTTACTTTTTGTTGCGTTCAAATATGCTTTTCAAAGGATGTTTGGAATAGTTTGTCCAATTTCTCTGATAGATTTTGACAACAGTAGACCTTAAATCACTCTTCCAATCTCTTCTATGAAATTAATCATTCCTGGTTTTCTACTTCTACTTTGGTCAATTTAGGTCATCGCATAGTACAAAGAAATCAGTAAAAGCCTTCTATGTTTTCAAATCTGCTGTCAAAGAACTGTATTTAATATTGACTTAAATTTCTATTGCTATGTTACACATGAGTTTATGTCTTCTTTCTGCTTATAAATTTTACTGGATTTTGGTTTTTTCCTGATTTTTTCCCTTAATCAGTCTAGCAAAAGGGTTTACCTAATTTATAGGTATTTTCAAAGAACAAGCTTTTGTAATTTTATCCTATGCACTACCATTTTCATTTCCAAATTTATTGACTCAACCTTTTTTTTTCTTATTCACTTTTTCATAGTTTCTCCTAGTTTCTTTCATTGTCCTTTTTCTAAAAAAAATTTAGATGAGTACTTAGTTTATTTTTCACCATTCTTTTTTAAAATGAAAATATTTAAGGTCATAAATTTTCCCCTGAAAATATATTAATTACTCCCATTCCTTTCTAAATAGTTTTCAATTTTCTTTTTTTCTTTGATCCAGAGATTATTTTTAATATGTTTTTAAATATCTAGGTTGAGGGGTGCCTGGGTGGCTCAGTTGGTTGAGCATCTGCTTTTAGCTCAGGTCATGATCCCAAGGTCCTGGGACTGAGCCCCAGGGCAGGCTTCCTGCTCAGCATGGGGCCTGCTTCTCCCTTTTCTCCCTGCTCAAGCTCTCTAATGCTCTCTTTCTCTCTCTAATAAATAAATAAAATCTTTAAAATATCTGTTGATAAGTCTGTATTATATACTTCAAATTTTATTTAAATTGGATCAGTAAATATCTGTAAAAGAACTACTTTTAAATTTGTGTTTTGACTTTCTTTTTTGACCAACTCATGAGTTATAGTGTAAATATTCCTTCACTTCCTTATCCCCACAAAACAGCAGGCTTACCAAAACACAGCTATTAACTCAAGTCTATTTATTATGTTATTCAAGGCCTCTGTGCATCAGATAGAAATTGTGTTCAGCTGCTAGAAAGAGAACCAGTATGACAGTAGCTTATACAAGACACAGGTTTGCTCGTGCTCTCTCTCTCTCTCTCTCTCTCTCTCTTACACGCGCGCGCACACACACACACACAAAAGCAAATTTGGCAATAGATAGCCCAACACTGACCTGACAGCTCTCTGTCATTAACACCCTGGGTTCCTTTTATCTCTCTGCTTTGCAATTTTAAGTGCTACCTTCCATTTTCAAAGTTGGCTTCATGGCCAAACAATAGTTGTTGCTGTTTCAGCCATCACATCGAACATTCTAAGCAAAAAGAAGAAAGGGGAGGTTAAAGAGAACTTATAGTTGAGGCAGCCCTCTTGAAAGAGCTTTCCTAAAACCCCCACCCAAAGATTTCTGTTTATATCAGTGACTGCTCCTACTTTATGTATTTGGCAGCTATGCTATTTACTGCATATAGGTTTATGTTTATGTTTACTATAACTTTGGCTTTTATAATTACATAATTTCCTTCTTTGTCCTCTTTGGTGCTTTTAACATTAAATTCCTCCTGCATTCCTTTTTATTTGTATTTGCCTAATAATTTTTGCCTATTACCTAATGTCAAATGTTATCACTTTATTTAAATGTATTTAGTTTTACTTTTTTAGACAGAGAGAATGCACATGAGAAGGGGGAGGGGCAAAGGGAGAGGAAGAGAGAGAATCGTAAGCAGGCTCTACACCCAGCATGGAGCCTGACACGGGGCTCAATCTCACAATCCTGAAATCATGACCCAAGCCAAAATCAAGAGTCAGATGCTTAACTGACAGAGCCATCCAGGTGCCCCTAAATGTACTTTTAATCTACTTGAGAGTCTCTATATTTTACTGGGAGAAGTCAGTCTGTTCAAATATAATGTAAAGTCTGATGTGCTTGGTTTTATGTTTTGCGTCTTGCTTTATTTTTACTATTTATCTTGTATTGCCATTTGCTAATTTTTCCTTTCCTCTAATATATATATTTTGTTACTATTTATTTAAAATAAGATATTAAGGGTGCCTGGGTGGCTCAGTCAGTTAATAGTCTAACTCTTGATTTTGGCTTGGGTCAGGATCTCAGGGTCGCGAGACTGGACCCTGTGTTGGGCTCTGCACTAGGCATGGAGCCTGGTTAAGAATCTCTCGCTCCCCTTCCCTCTGTTCCCCCTCCCTACACATGCTTTCTCTCTAAAAATATAAACAAAATATCAAAATGCTTGATTTCCTCCCCCATTTTCCTCCATGCCAGTAAGATGAAACATTTAGAATACTTTCACTCTACCCTACCCACCCCTCCCTATCTTTTAAAAGGCCTTTATTTTCACTCACTTCCCATCTTCCAGGCTAAGCCCTACACAGTGGTACTAAAACAATTTGATATCCATTTGAAAAGAAAGTGAAGCGCAACCCATACCTCCCACCTTATAGAAAAGTTAAACTTAAGTGGATGGTAGACCTAAACTTAAAGCTGAAACTATAAAACTTCTATAAGATAACATAGAAAAAAGCTTTACCATCCTGGCATAAGAAAAGATTTTTTAGGTAGACCTCACAAAGCATAATCTATAAAGAATAAATAAAAAAGTTGGACTTCATCAAAATTAAAAACTGCTCTTCAAAAGACACACTAAAATAACGAAAAGACAAGCTACAGACTGGGAGAAAATATTTGCAAAACACATATGTAGCAAAGGACATGGTTCCAGAACAATAAAAGAAACAAACACATTTTTTAAGTGGACAAAAGATTTTTAGGTCATTTACCAAGAAAGATATACAAATGGATAATAAGCACATGAACTCAACTTGACTATTCATCAGGGAAGTACAAATTAAAAACCAACTGTGATATGACTACATACCTATTAGAATGGCTCTTCTTAAAAATAACAACACCAAGTGCTGGCCAAAATTCTGAGCAAGAGGTATGCACTGCTGGTCAAAATGCAAAATAGTACAGCCACTTTTGAAAAGAGGTTGGCAATTTCTTATAAAGTTAAGTACACAATTACCATACGACCCAGCAATTCCATTCCCGGGTGTTTACTTGAGAGAAACAAAAACTTGTATTCACACAAGTATCTCCACACAAATGTTTACCCCAGGTTTTTTCATAATCTCCCAAAACAGGAAACAACACAAATGGCTTCCAAATAGCAAATGAACAAACTATAGTACATGTACATATACACAAAATACGATACTACTTAGCAATACAAAGTAACGAACCACTAATACATGCAATTATGTGGATGGATTTTAAATGCATTTTGCTAAGTGCAAAAACTCAGACTCAAAAGGCTACATATGAATACATTAATATGACATTCTAGAAAGGATAAAACTGTAGGGAAAGAAAACAGATCAGAGTGGTTGCCAGGGGCTGAGTGTGAGAGGGAAAGTGTGTAGTTATACAACTGCAACTGTTAAAACTCAGAGAACCAAAATTGAAAGGAATACATTGTGCTTTATGTAAATTACTCTCCAATCATTGAAACAACCCAAAGAAACAAAATAGCCTAATCTTGCACTCTGGCTACCTCATGATCAACATAGTGAAAACCTGCAAAGTCCATTCCTCCCAAGCAATCTAGTAAATACAACCCATAAGAGACTCAAGTATGGAATATGGTTTTGCCAGACCCGTAACAGGCTAACTAGGGGGTGAAATTCCTACTCAAACTTGGGTGGGACCAAGGCCAGTATTATATTTTTTAGGATTTTAACTGCTTTAGATTAACCCTTTTCTAGGGGTCAGTAATACTAGCAGTTCTCATTTTGCATGTCCAATCAGCACCTGTGTTCAGCAGCAATCTGGCTTGGGGGCAGGGCTCAGTCAAGCTTCTCTCCCCAGAGTTCAGTTTTCAGAACAGTTTTTCATTTTTCTAATTCTATATCTTCCCTGTGCCTGTGCTCAGACTCTTCTCTGAGCTCTGGAGGTGAGAACTGCAGCTTCTCTTCCACCAGGTCCCATCTGACTTCCTTTGCAAGTCTGACTCTGACATTTCTTTATTTTTATTTATTTGTTTGTTTTTAAATTTTATTTATTTATGAGAGAGAGAGAGTATGAGCAAGGGGAAGGGCAGAGAGAGAGAGAAGCAGACTCCCCACAGAGCAGGGAGCCTGATGCGGGGCTCGATCCCAGGATCCCAGGATCATGAACCGAGCCGAAGGCAGTCGCTTAAACAATTGAGCCACCCTGGATGTCATTTTTAAATTTTAATTCCAGTTAGGTAGCTTACACTGTTGCATTAGTTTCAGGCATACAATATAGTGATTCAACACTTCCACATGTCACCCTGAGCTCATCATGACAAGTGTACCCCTTAATCCCCATCACTTATTTCATCCATCCCCCTAGCCACCTCCCCTCTGGTAATCATCAGTTTGTTCTCTTTAGAGTCTGTTTCATGATTTCTCTATGTATAATTTTTCCCTTTGCTTATTTTGTTTCCTAAATTCCACATAGGAGTTAAATCATATGGTATTTGTCTTTCTCTGACTGCCTTATTTCACTTAGGATTATACTCTCTAGTTCTACCCATGTCATTGCAAATGGTAAGATTTCATTTTTTTATGGCTGAATAATATTCCTTGTATATATGTACTATATTTATTTATTTATTTATTTATTTATTTGACAGAGAGAGAGAGAGAGACAGCGAGAAAGGGAACACAAGCAGGGGGAGTGGGAAAGGGAGAAGCGGGCTTCCCACTGAGCAAGGAGCCCGATGCCAGGCTTGATCCCAGGACCCTGGGATCATCACCTGAGCCAAAGGCAGATGCTTAACAACTGAGCCATCCAGGCATCTCTGTGTACCACTTCTTTATCCAGTACA
This sequence comes from Procyon lotor, assembly GCA_028646535.1. Taxonomy (NCBI): domain Eukaryota; kingdom Metazoa; phylum Chordata; class Mammalia; order Carnivora; family Procyonidae; genus Procyon; species Procyon lotor. The sequence continues at coordinate 5,167,818 of CM053612.1, read as the reverse complement.
TCAATCGATGGATACTTGGACTGCTTCCAAGTCTTCTTGGCTATTGTAAATAGTGCTGCTATAAACATAGGGGTGCATGTATCCCTCTGTGTTCTCATATTCTTTAGGTAAATACCTGCTAGTGTGATTGCTGGACTGTAAGGTAGTTCTATATTTAACTTTTTGAGGAACTTCCATACTGTTTTCCACAATGGCTGCTCCAGTTTGCATTTATACCACCAATGCACAAGGGTTCCTTTTTTCCACATCCTTATCAACATTTGTTGTTTCTTGTGTCTTTCTTGATTTTAGCCATTCTGATAGCTGTGAGGTGATATATCTCATTGCAGTTTTTATTTGCATATGCCTGATGATAAGTGATGATGAGCATCTTTTCATGCATCTGTTAGCCATCTATATGCCTTCTCTGGCATGTCTGTTCATGTCTTCTGCCTATTTTCAAATTGGAATATTTGTTTACTGGTGTGAGTTTTATAAGTTCTTTATATATTTTAGATACTAGTCCTTTACTAGATATGCCAAATGCAAGTATCTTCCCCCATTCCATAGATTTAGATTTTATTATTTTCTTCACTGGGCAGAAGATTTTTATTTTGATGTAGTTCCAATAGTTTATTTTTGCTTTTGTTTCCCTTGCCTCAGGAGACATATTGAGAAAGAAGCTGCTATGGCCAATACCAAAGAAGTTACTGCCTGTGCTCTCTTTTAAGGTTTTTATGGTCTCGGGTCTCACATTTAGGTCTTTCATCCATTTTGAATTTATTTTTGTATATGGTATAAGAAAGTGGTCCAGTTTCATTCTTTGTCATGTTGCTGTCTAGTTTTCCCAACACCATTTATTGAAGAGATGGTCTTTTTCCCACTGGATATTCTGTCCTGCTTTGTCAAAGATTAATTGACCACATAGTCATGGGTCCATTTCTGGATTTTCTATTCTGTTCAATTGATCTGTGTGTCCGTCTTTGTGCCAGTACCATACTGTGTTTATTACTACAGCTTTGCAATATAACTTCAAGTCCAGAACTGTGATGCCTTCAGCTTTGCTTTTCTTTTTTAAGATTGCTTTGGCTTTTTGGGATCTTTTGGGTTACATACAAATTTTAGGTTTGTTTGTTCTAGTTCTGTTAAAAATGCTGTTCATATTTTGATAGGGATTGCATTAAAAGTATAGACTGCTTTGGGTAATATAGACATTTTAACAATATTTGTTCTTCCAATCCATGAGCATAGACTGTGTTTCCATTTATTTGTGTCCTCTTCAATTTCTTTCATCAGCATTTTATAGTTTTCAGAGTACAAGTCTTTTGCCTCTTTGGTTAGGTTTATTCCTAGGTATCTTATTATTTTTGATGTAATTATAAATGGTATTGTTTTCTTAATTTCTTTTTCTGCTGCTTCATCATTGGTGTATAGCAGTGCAACAGATTTCTGGGCACTGATTTTGTATCCCGTGACTTCACTGAATTTGTTTATGAATTCTAGCAGGGTTTTTTTTTGGTAGATCTTTCAGGTTTTCTACATAGAGTATCATGTCATCTGCATTTGGTGAAAGTTTTATTTCTTCCTTACCTATTTGGATGCCTTTTACTTCTTTCTGTTGTCTGATTGCTATGGCCAGGACTTCCAGTACTATGTTGATTAAGACTTGTGAGAGTGGAAATCTTTGTCTTGTTCCTGACCTTAGGGAAAAAGCTCTCAGCTTTCTCCATTGAGGATGATGTGAGCTGTGGGTTTTTCATATATGCCCTTTATTATGTTGAGGTATGTTCCCTCTAAACCTACTTTGTTGAGGGTTTTTAACATGGATGGATGCTATACTTCATCAAATGCTTTTTCTGCATCTATTGAAAGAAGCATATGGTTTTTTTTTTTTTTATCTTTTCTTATTGATGTGATGTATCACGTTGATTGATTTGTGAATATTGAACCATCCTGGCAACCCAAGAATAAATTCCATTTGATCATGGTGAATGATTTTTGTAATATATTATTGAATTCAGTTTGCTAGTGATTTGTTGAGGATTTTTGCATCTATGTCCATCAGGGATATTGGCCTGTAGTTCTCTTTTTTAGTGGGGTCTTTACCTGGTTTTTGTATCAGGGTAATGCTGGCCTCAGAGAATGAATTTGGAAGTTTTCCTTCCTTTTTTATTTTTTGGAATAGTTTGAGAAGACTAGGTATTAACTTTTCTTTACATCTTTAGTATATTTCCCCTGTGAAGCCATCTGGTCCTGGACTTTTGTTTGTTGGAAGATTTTTTTAAATTTCTGATTCAATTCTTTGCTGGTTATCAGCCTTATCAAATTTTCTACTTCTTATTTCAGTTTTGGTAGTTTACATGTCCTAGGTATTTATCCATTCATTCTAGGTTGTTCAATTTGTTGGCATATAGTTTTTCATAATATTCTCTCATAATGGTTTGTTTTTCTGTGGTATTGGTTGTTACTTCTCCTCTCTCATTTGTGATTTCATTTCTTTGAGTCCTTTCTCTTTTTCTTGGTAAGTCTGGCTAGAGGTTTACCAATTTTATTGATTTTTTTTCAAAGAACCAGCTCCTGGTTTCATTGACCTATTCTATTGGTTTTTAAATTTCTATGTTATTTATTTCTGCTCTAATCTTAATTATTTCTTTCCTTCTGCTGGCTTTAGGCTTCATTTGTTGTTCCTTTTCCAGCTCCTTTAGGTAGAAGGTTAGGTTATTTGAGATTTTCCTTGCTTCTTGAGGTAGGAATGTATTGCTACAAATTTCACTCTAGAACCACTTTGCTACATCCCAAAGGTTTTGGACCATTGTGCTTTCATTTTCATCTGTTTCCATATACTTTTTTATATCTTCTTTCATTTCTTGGTTGACCCATGCATTGCTCAGTTGCATGTCCTTTAACCTCTATGTTTTTGTGGTCTTTCCAGATTTTTTCTTGTGATTAACTTCTAGTTTTATAGCCTTGTGGTCAGAAAAGATGCACGGTATGACTTTGATCTTCTTGAATTTGTTAAGTCTTGTTTTATGGACTAATACGTGATCTATTCTGGAGAATGTTCCATGTGCACTTGAAAAGAATGTGTATTTTGCTGTTTCAGGATGGAATGTTCTGAATATATCTGTAAAATCCATCTGTTCCAGTATGTCATTCAAAGCCATCGTTTCCTTGTTTATTTTCTGTTTAAATGATTTTTCCATCAATATAAGTGGGGTATTAAAGTTCTCTACTATTGTACTACTATGGATTAGGTCTTTTATATTTGTTATTAACTATTTTATGTATTTGGGTGCTCCTATGTTGGGGGCATAAATATTTACAAGTGCTCTATCTTGTTCTTGGATTGTTCCCTTTATTATTATACTGTGCCTCTCTTGTTACAGTCTTTGTTTTAAAATCCAGTTTGTCTGATATAAGTATTACTACCCCAGCCTTCTTTTGACATCCATTTGCATGATAGATGTTTCTCCATCCCCTCACTTTCAATGTGCAGGTGAATTTAGGTCTCAAGTGAGACTCCAACATCTTTCATCTTGGCTAACTCTGGTTGTACCTGCAAGAGGAGCCCCTTGTGACCTGGCAATGTGGGGAGATGGGAGTTCTCCCAGTGTCTTGCTAGATCTCCTCCTACTCTTTCTTGAGTGTTCAATGCCAGAAGTACTATTGCACTGTGACCCCAACAGATTTCTATCCTGTCTGATGCCGTCCCTTTAATACCCCTGCCATCTTTTACAATCTACATTTCTCTAGCTTTTATTAAAGGGACTATCCAAATTCTCTACTTGCCAGCTCAGATACCTCAGCCTCAAACTGAGATTTTGAAACATTCCAAGAGTAAGAAAACAAAATAAAAGCAAACAAAGTACTCTTTTCCCAAGTCTTATAGCCTTGGAGAAAAACTATTCAATAACAAAAGTCTGGGTTTATTGACAACTGCTCCTTTGCCCCCAGTCTTAGCAGCATCCCACTCCAGTAAGATCATCTTCTCCCTTCAATAAAATCATGTCTGAAGTAAAACAAGGTATCTAATTTGTTAAAATTATACTTATTTTAATCCTTTAGGTGAAGTACTTCAAGGCCATTTCAGTTCAGTATACTTGGAGAGCATAGATCATTTATGGCAGTGCCAAATTGTTCAGAACCATTAAAAGTCCCTACACTGTCTGATCTACCTGCCCGAAATGCATACATACACTCAGTCATCTTCTAAACAGTCAGAAATTGTTTTTTGGGCCATTAACCAATGGAAGTTTTGTGTAATATTTACATATACATTTTGAGGGAAGGGTCAAATTCCATGTAGAAAATCATTTCTGAATCCTTGTCCTGTGCCCATCACTTAAAAGCAAAAGAATTCACCTACATAAATCACAGAGCTCAAAGATTTCAGCTGCCTTTAAAGGGGAAAGATTTAGTACACGTTTTACAAGAGTTACTTTTAACAAAAACTTTTAACTTGAAGTGTATTTCCTCCTTAGCCAGTGTTTTCTGGGAAAGTTAATAAAAACAAAGTTTTTTTAAACTTCACTGGTATTACTATTATCCATTCCTACATTTAAAACTTGAGGTATCTATTTAAATCCCCTGATTTTGTAGTCTCCATATTTCAGACCATTTCTATAAGGAGAGTTAGCTCCATGAAAGTTGAAACTTTTTCATCATAGCTGTCACCACTTATTTCCTGATTCTAAAAGGGCTGGGTACTATCAAATCCCTGCCTGAAAAATTAGCAACTGTTCATTTCTTGGGGTCGCAAGGTGGCTCTCAACACATCCCTAATTTCCTATGTTGCCATCTGCAGTAACAGGACCTGGGGCATCCATTTGAGATATTTATTCAGGCCCCTGCTTGAATGTCTGGTTTCCCCTCTGTTCAGGGTTCCAACTCCCTTTTGTTGTGTAAAAAATACAAATGAGAAATAAAAAAGACCTAAGACCAAAAAAAAAAAAAAAAAAAAAAAAAGGATTGCATAAACATTAAGATAGTACCAATTTCCCAGAACGGGGGAAAACTAGAAACATTTGGTAAATAGCACTAATGGCTAACTTGGTATGGGAGTAGATGCAGCATAATTTTCCATGGCTTTTCCCTTGCTTCTAAGTTCCACTTGGGGGTGCAGCGGCCAGTGGCACTTTCCCTGCAGGTAGGATCCCCCCAAAACAGAGAAAGTAGCCAAATTACAGCTACACCACTGCCCTTTTATTCTCGAACTCACATCACATTCTGGACAATTTGAATAATCTGAGTGCTTTCCTTTAAGGCAAAGTTTACTAACATTGAGCTCTCCTGATTCTCAAGTGGGACTTGGCATCAGCCGGGGCAAGAAGCAGAGTCAGTGCAATGGTGTCCCTGTGGGATACCTCATCCCATGGCTTTCTGGTGTCCCGAAAAGCTCAGCTACCCTCAGTGATTCTTCCCATCACCCTAGTTGGAAACCTGGTAACCTCCTTCATCCAAGAGACCCTGGTCTTCCTTCTCTCATGTCTCTACTGTGGACTCTCCCCCATCTGCTCCTTTTTTCCTCTTAGGCCTCCTACTAATTTGCACATTAAATATGTGCCTGTCCTCCAAATGTCCTTTCTTTTCTCTCATGATTTCCATGTCTATTTTTTGTGTATGTTTTGTCCCAGTCCGCAAAATTGGATCCCAACAGTGACTCTCCTTCAATTCATCTACTGTATTGTTTAGTTGGGAGATCCAGTTGTAGAGCTTTGGACTTTTTTGTGTTCTTGAATATCCTCAAATGCTCTTGTTATTTTCTATTCAATCTGTCCTATTTCCTCTAGCAGGCCATTTACCTGGAGGTGTCTTGCTGGATCTTTCTCTCTGGCTGCTGAGCCCCTGAGCTGATGGTTATTTTGTTGTTACTCTTCCCTCTTAAGGGCTCAGTTCTGGATTTCAGAGAGCCCTAAGTTGAGGCAGTCCTCCAGCTGGAGGCTGGTGAAAAAAAATTCAGCTCCGCAGGGCATGGATATGGAAGCAAACAGATTGCCAGTCCCCAGCAAGCAGGCACTGAAGATGATTCCATTTTGCTTTGACCACCAAGCTTTTCCTGGGATGTAAAGCATTCTTACCCTAATCCCAGGACTCCTGGATGCTGGTCACCAGGTGTTTCTGTAGCCCATGTAGGAGAAAGTCCCATAGCAGTTGTCTCCACTGGAGCTCTCCAGCAGAGCCCAAAGTTTTACCTGCACTCAATACCTGGAAGTATCAGCATCTGTCTCAAGAGAGGAAGGGAGATTGGAGTTGGGATCTATATGTTCAAATCCTCCCTCTCCATTTCCAAGACTTTGTAACTCCACTAAAATTAGGGAATTTTTTATTTCAAGCTATAAATTGACTTTGAATTTTAAAACTCTGCCTGATTTTCCTCTAGATTTATTGCAAGCATTTTCAGAAATTCATTATGGTAAAGAAGTTTCTGATTTTAAAAATTACAAGATTTGTAACATTTTTTGGTGTTCTTCATACAGTCTTCTTATTGTAAGACTTAACTGTCAGTGATCAGATTGACACCAGCCCCAAACCCAAGTGCTGAGGAATTAATTTCTCCTGAATAATTAAATCGTCAGTTTCCATGAACAATAATAGTGCTAAAAGTGTAGCTTATTTTCTTTCTTACAAGACAAGATCACCATTTACTTGAAGAAAGTAGCATTTTCAAATACACATCTTCCAAGTCAAACTGATTTTCATTTCCTTTTTTATCATTCTGTATTTTGGTCAGCATCCATGAGTCAGATTTCATGTACTAAAAGAATCCAGCAAGTAGCAATCAGTTCTACAGTGAGGCCTTGCAAAATGCATTCTCATATAAACTGTGATTCTCGGGTCATACCAACCTTGATGTAAAAGGAAAGTTGCAATGGCAGTTGCATGTTAGTATTTCTCTGCCCATGCTCCTCTTCTGAGGAAATGTTGGCCTCTTCAGTATCTCAAACATACTTCTGGTGAGTCCCCTGGCTCTGCTTCATGTGTTCTCCTAGAACCAGCCCTCTTGGTTCCTGTGGCATTTTCTATGTCCCTTCTCCCATACTGACATCTCCCATCACTAAAGCTATGCTACCACTGCCCTCTAATCAGACCACTGATGCTCAGGCCCATTGCAAACAGTCCTAAAATAAGAAAATTAAGCATTCACACTCCAATCACTGCTAAAACAGCTCATGTCATGTCTATTGCTTGGAGAAAATAATGGGCCCAATGCAGCTGACACCTTACATCCTCTGTCGGCAAGCTTTGTGAGCTCTTTAATGTTTTTCTTACATCTAGAACCCTGGCATGATGCCACGGATTCTAGAACTGGGATACGATATGAATGACTGATAATGCACTATACTTAGAATTGGTCCTCCTGTCCCATGGCGGCCTCAGTCCTTGAACCACATTTGCTTGATCTCTCCACCTCAAACATAAGTTCTGTCATATTAGGCTTTTTATCCCTCAAGAAAAACAGACTCATGGTGGGCCTTCCTCCCATCAGTTTTCTGGAAATGCCTAAATTCAAGCTATGAATATATATTACACTTGTACTAGTACACTTGGATTCCATTCACTCTAATTACAGTTGCTGTTAATTAAATAGAAACACCTAGTTTGTCATGTAACAATTTTTCCTCCAACATTTACCTAATTTTTCATAAACTTTTTATGTTGGAATAATTTTCAATTTACAGAAAATTACAAAGGATAATCCAGAGCTCCCATAAGCCTCCACCCAGTTTCCCCCAGTATTAACAAACACATTACCTTGTTATATGTGTCACAACTAAGAAACCAACTTCTGTACACTATTATTAACTAAACTACAGATTTTATTTGGATTTCTCTAGTTTTATTGCTACCTCCTTTCATCTCTTCTGAGACTCAAACTAGAACATTACATTGCATTTTGTCATCATGTCTTTTTAGTCACTTTTGGTCTATTACCATTCCTCAGTCTTTTCTTGTCCCTTTAATTTTTAAATGGTTGAAATATTTTTATGTCAGTTCTACAGAAAAAGTCTGAGCCCTGCTCTACCTAGATTCTAAAGGTTATGCCAAATATTTTCCCCATCAATTCTGAAAAGACAGGTTTGCCAATAAAGAGAGGAGCAAGGAAGCTCTAGAATACAGCTTTACAATGTAACAATTACATATTTCTGAGGTTAGACTTTTCTCTACTCCTTTAAAACAGGCAACTCTCCCATCAAGGCCAGGGGCAAATATCTCTACATTTCCCCGACCCCCTCTGCTCTATTGACTAGATTGCAAGTGTCAGCCCCTCAGCTATTACTGTCCTATAGCTGACACTAGGGATTCAGAATGTGGCCCTCACAGCCAGCTGCATCCCCAATACCATTCCCATCTCCTTCCAAAAAGAAAACAAAACAAAAACACCCAGTTTTGTTTAGAGCTGCAATGTGTCTGGCTAAAAGATGGCAATCCTCAGACTTTCTTGCAGCTACATGTGGCCATGAAACATCATCCTGGCCAGTGAGATGTCAGCAGAAGTCTATTGGATGGGGCTTTTGAAAAGGTAGGATTTTCCTGATTGGTTTTAAAGGAGCACCTGGCCTGTGCCTTGTGCATTCTATTCTTTTCTATTTTTCCTGCATAAAATATAAACTCAAGGCCTGGAGAAGGAGCAGTCAACTTACAAGCATGGGGATAGCAAGAGCAGTAAGTAGAAAGCAGAAGGATTCCCCATATTAGCTCCACATGGCCTGTCTCCAGGCTTCTCGTTACATGAGAATAATATAAAATATTTTAGAAACCCTTTAATTAAGTCAATATTTGTCAGGTTTGAGTGATACATAATCCAGTGTAATCATACTGATAAACAGGGCCACGCTTGCAACACGTACTGCCCCAGTACTACAACAGACAGCGACAGTCGCTAACCTTTTTAAATAATCTCTGAGAAATCAAGAGAATGAGAAAAATGCCAGAATACTGAAAACAGACAATATTCCACATTTTAAAGAGGATGGCGAGACCTCCACGCTTAGTCAATTCCTAGAAGAATTCTAAACATGATGGTTACTCAACAAAGTCATGCTTCCGAAGGACTTCACTTAACTTTAACTCCAGGTTAAAGTTCACTTGATTTTGGCAGCTCATCAAGCTCAAATAAATGATCAAATCAAGGTCCATTGCAACCTGGAAACACTTCTCTATCCTGCTAGTGAGAGCTCTTCTTGGGTTCCTTGATGTGTGAAGAACAAGCCAGTCATGTGTGCTGCTGCCCAGAGTGAGGCAATGTTCTGTGTGAGTGTGTGGCTGGTAATGGCAATGCAGGGCAGAGGGCTATGTCCATAATCCAGTTCTAACACTGTTGATACAACACTTCTAGTGTGCAGACACTAGTTAAACTTTTCACATAGATTATCTCATTTAATGCTCACAATGCCTCAGTGAAGTGCATATTATTATTATTATCCTCATTTTATGGCTAGGGAAACTGAAGCACACAGAGATCAAATAAGCCCAAGAAGACTGGTTAAGGAAGAACCTCTTATCCTGATTTCAGACAATTTGAGAAATCCATCCTTTGGTTAATTTCATCTGTGCAGCACTGAAACACTACGATAGTCCTATCTCCTTAAAAATTGCCCTTTGCTCATGCTACTGGTCCCTGTGACTTTGAACTTACACAGAATCAACATTCCCTCCACATCTCACATAACATATGTGTAGAATAAACGGCAATCAGCAAAATTCTAGTCCTTGGTATTTCAACATTAAGATGAATATTTGCTTTAGTTCTTTGAATGGGTGGGTGTCAGCATTACTTTTTTATTGTAGTCAAACTTGCTCTTCCTAGTGTTTATCTGTTAGACTAATTTTTTGGTTTTATAGCTCAGATTCCATATGGGGTAGGTGTTCCATGACTTAGAAGTGCATATGTCTGTAGGTTAGAGAAAAGCCAACTTAAGAAGGCTTAATCAAATAGAGGTTTATTTTTCTGACTCAAGAAATCTGGTGGTGGATGGCTGCTGGCAATGGTTTACTGATGCTACCCGGACATTCCCTAGCTTTAGGTATCAAATCTACAATCAAGGCAGGCATTACAGAGGAAGTAGCAACCTCAGCCAAATTTGCCTGCTTTTTCAAAAAAGCACATTCTCAGAAACTTGCCAATAAACTCATGTTTATATCTTATTTAAAAGAAAAGAAGGAGGGGCGCCTGGGTGGCTCAGTCGTTAAGCGTCTGCCTTCGGCTCAGGTCATGATCCCAGGGTCCTGGGATCGAGCCCCACATCGGGCTCCCTGCTCAGCAAGGAGTCCTGCTTCTCCCGCTACCATTCCCTCTGCTTGTGTTCCCTCTCTCGCTGTGTTTCTCGCTCTCAAATAAATAAAATCTTTAAAAAAAAAAAAAGAAAAGAAAAGAAGGAAGGGAGGGAGGGAGGGAGGGAGGAAAGAAGGAGCCATGTAGCCATGTAGCCGTTTTCACCTCTGGGTAGGTGGAAAAATGCATATTTAGGTTTTCTGGCCTCTAGGGTAGAAGCAGCCAAGGGAGAATGAGGCTGGGAACAGAAGTGGAGTTAGCCAGCCCAGTGCCTGCCACAAACTGCATGCATATTTGTTCTTAATAGATAAAAAGAAAATAATACAATTATCTCATAATGAAGTAGACACTTAACTGACCTTGAAAGTTAATACTTCTACTTGTGTAGGCTTATTGGTGATGTTTGGGCTATGAATCAGATTTCTGACACACAACCCCGAGGTACAAGAGAAATTCCAATTCAAACGTCTAATATAGAGCTCTGACATACAAAGAGCTTGGAAGTTGTCACTCCTGGCCTCACAACAAGAAAGACGCTGAGCAAATAGAAATGACTTTTCTTAGACCCAGAGAACTGAGGTCACAGGGCAAACTGCCAGCCCAAAATGTGGAGAGACAGGTACATACAGAGAATCACAGCAGAGATCAGATTACTGAAGGCAGAAGTTGCTGGAGCCAATTATTGGTAGGAATGCTTAAATGGTGGTTTTGATGAATTGCTTCAGGCTGGGTGTTGACTTGGTTGAGAGTTAAAAACTCCTGGGGAACCAATCTTGGGGGGAGGCCTACATTTTCATGGGTTTAGCCCATGAAACCCATGAGGTTCTCACAGTGAAGATCAGAGAAAAAGTCCCTCCCGTTTCCTGCAGAAATTAGGGAAAAGCAACCATTCTAAAATATACCCCCTGTTCTCCACAACAAAATCTTTGTTGCCCTCCAAGGGAAATTGACTTACCAGAGCCAGTTCTGACCTGGGAGAGGGGCTACTTGCCAATGCTAGTCCTCTCTAACCTTCCTGTATCATCTAAAGGGAGGGAGGAAAAGCTAAGAAGTGCTTCTGAAGAACACAGGCCAGGGATTCAGGCCTACTAAAACTGAGAGGTGATCATAAGAATGCTTCACCTCCCAGAGATCTTGCCACCACATCAACAGGGCTCCAGGGTGACAGCAGATTAGAACTAAGAGAGCTGAGCGACAGACTATGTAAGAAGGAGTTCTCAGGGAAACTCAAAGATAACAAAGGAGACCAAAACAAAACAAAACAAAACACCACCACGGATACTAAAGGAAACTGAAGCATCTGCCACCTACAGCTGCAACGAATAAACCGAGCTCAGCTTAAACTAAAAGCCTAATTAACTCGGTTCCTATTACCCAATACACCATGCCTTAATTTCAACAAGAAATTGCAAGGCACACGAAAAAGCAAGAAAAATAAAAACAGTCTGAACAGTCAAAGCAAGCACGGGAACAAGACTAAATATGGCACTGGGTTTAGAATGATCAGATAGGGAATTTAAAATACTGATGAATTACATCATTAAAGGTTCTAATGGAAAAAGGAGACAACATGCAAGAACAAATCAGTAGTCAAAATCAGATGCCACATGCTCAACTGGTTTCCAGCTTAGAATTTTCGCTATTGTCTCTAATCCTATTTTTCCCACCCTTATAAGCTTAAAATGTCCAGCACTGTAGTTTCAGTGGAAATTTAAGGAAAAATATTTGCATGAACATCAGCAGTAATGGAACAAGCAGAAATAGAAGACAATAAGAAAAGCACAGCATCATTTTCCCAATCCCACTACCCAAGATATATAAACTAAGTCTAACATTGATAAAATAGAAAATAAACTCAATCTGAGTGACAGTGTACAAAATAACTATCTTATAATCTTGAAATGTATCAAGGACATGAAAATCAAGGTAAAACCAAGTAACTACTGTAGATACATGGCAATTAAATGTAAAAATATTATTGTAGACTGGATTAATTTGCTATAAATGGCTTTACTGGGATAACCGACCAAACTTGAATAGAATACCGGGATTGGATAGTTGTACTTTATTGATGTTAATTCCTGATTTTGATGGTGGTATTGTCATTATGTACAGAATGTCCTTGTTTGTAGGAAATATGGACTGAAGTATCTGGAAAAGATGGACATCAGGCCAGCAACTTACTCCCTAATAGTTCAAGGAGAAAAAAGTCTCTGTATTGTACTCACAGTTTTTCTGTAAGTTTGATATTATTTGATAATGGAAATAAAAAATGTATATATATAAAATATAAGAAAGAATAAATCAGTATAAGCAGATGGATGAAATCTGAAAAAGAATTAAAAATCATGGAAATTAATAAAACCAACTGGTAACAGAAATGAAGAATGCCTTTGAAAGGCCCATTAGTAGATTGGGCATGGCTGAGGAAAGAATCAGTGAGCTTGAAGATATGTAAATGAAAACTTCCAGAAATGCAAAAAGAAAAACTGTTATGGAGGAAGAAAAAAATAAAATAGAATATCCAATAACAGGGGAACAATTACAAAAGGTGTGACACTAGCATAATGGGAATACCAGAAGAAGAGAGAAAGGAGAAAAAATATTTGAACTAATACAGGCTTAGAATTTTCCAAAATTAATGACAGACAACAAACCACAGTTCCAGAAAGCTCAGAGGACATCAAACTCAATAAATAACAAAAAATCCATACCTGGGCATATCATATTCAAACTGAAGAAAACTAAACACAAAGAGAAAACTTGGAAGAATCAGAGGATAGTGGTTGTGGGGTTTACCTATGGAAGCATAAGGAGAGTAAGTTTCCCTTTCAAGTGTTGAAAGGGAAAAAAAAAACCCCTAGAATTCTGTACACAGTGAAATTATCCTTCAAAAGTGAAGAAGAAATAAAAATGTTTTCAGCTAAAGACTGACAGAATATCTAACCAGTAGATCTACCTTACAAGAAATGTTAAAACTTCTTTGGAGAAAAAGAAAGTGATGCAGGTTAGAAACTCAAATCTATAGAAAGACAAGAAGAGAAGGAATAAATGAAGGCAAAAAAAGAAAAAACCCTCTTGTTTTTCTTAATCTTAATTGATCTAAAAGATACATATAACTGTCTTTCTAAACCAATAATAGCAACAATGTACTGGTTATTATCGTGCATGAATAGTGAAATTAAATGACAGGGGAGACAGGAGAGAGGAATTGGGAACACTCTGTAATAAGGTACCTACACTATATGGCAGGAAGCCATATAGTGTCATTTGAAAGTAAACTTAAATTAGCTGTAAATATATAGTGCAAATTCTGAGGAAACCACTAAAAATTTTAAATAAGTATAATTGATATCCTAAGGAGAGAACATAGAATCATATAAAATGCTCAGTTAAAACCAGAGAAGGTAGAAAAGAGGAAGATACAAAAGGAAAAAAGAACAAGTGCAATGGATAGGAAACAGTTACAAACATGGTATATTCATCAAATTATATCAGTAATCACTTTAAATTTGAATAGTGTACAAAAAATATTAAAATACAGAGACTGTCAAAGAAGATGTGACTACCTGTTGTCTACCAGATATCCACTTTAAATATAAACACAGATAGATTAAAAGTAAAGGGATGGAGAGATATATACCATGCTAACACTAATCAAAAGAAAGGTGAAGTAACTATATTAATTTCAGATAAAGCAGACTTTAGAGCAAAGAACATTATCAAGGATAAAGAGGGGTATTATATAATGATAAAGAGGTCAATTCTCCAAGAAGACATGAAATTTCTTAAGGTCTATGCAGCCAACAACAGAGTATCAAAATACAGGAGGCAAAAGCTGATAGAACTACAAAGAGAAATAGACCAATCTTTGTTATATTTGAAGACTTCAATACCATTTTGTCAGTAATTGATATATTGAGCAGCAGAAAATCTGTAAGGATATGTAGTTGAACTGAACAGTTCTATCAATTGACAACTCAATCTAATTGACATCGATAGATACTTCATCCAACAGCAGCAGGATAATTTCTTCTCAAGTTTACATGGAACATTCACCATGACAGTCCAACTTCTGGTCCACAAAATATATCTTAACGAATTTGAAAGAACAGAAATCATACAATGTCTGCTCTCAGACCACAACAGAATTAGACTAGAAATCAATAACAGAAAGATAACTGAAAAATCCCCAAATATTTGGAGAGCAAACAACACACTTCTAAATAACACATGGGTAAAAGGAGAAGTTTCAAGAGAAATTTAAAACTATTTTGAACTAAATGAAAAAAATACAACCTATCAAGATTTATGGGTTTCATGGGCACCTAGGTGGCTCAGTTGATTGAACATCTGACTTCAAACAAATAAATAAAAATCTTAGAGAAAAAAAAAACACTTTACCAAGCTAGACCACGTAGATTGCTAGCAGTACCTGTCTCAGTGGTTCAAACTTGGGCATGCATCAGAATTAACTTGAATGGCTCATTTAAACACAGACTGCCAAGGGTGCCTGGGTGGCTCAGTCAGTTAAGCATCCACCTTCTGCTCAGAAGAGTCCTGCTTCAGGCTTCCTGCTCAGTGCTTCTCCCTCTGTCCCTGCCCCATGCTCACGCGCATGTACACTCGTGTGCTCTCTTTCTCTCCCTCTCTCTCTCTCAAATAAAGGAAAATATTAAAAAAAAAAAGATTTATGGGTTGTAGCAAAAGCAGTGGTTAGCAACGAACAATTAGAATTTGAAAACACAATACCATTTACACCAGCACCCAAAAAATGAGGTACTTAGGCATAAGTCTCACAAAATATGTCCCTATATGAGGAACACTACAAAACCTTGATGAAAGAAATCAAAGATCTAAATGGGGAGATATTCCATGTTCATGGATAAGAAGGCTCGATATTGTTATCATTTCTTCCCAACTTGATCTATAGATTTAATGCAATTGCAATCAAAATTCCGACAGTGTTTTGTAGATATTGACAGACTGATTCTAGAGTTTATATGGAAAGGCAAGTCTCAAAATAGTAAACACAATATTGAAGGAAGGAGACAAAGTCAGAGGACTGACACTACCCAACTTTAAGATTTACTTTAAAGCTACAGGAATCAAGTGAATATGGCATTAATGAAAGAATACACAAATCAATGAATAGAAGAAAGATACCAAAATTAGACCCATACAAATATAGGCAACTGATCTCTTCCAAAGGAGAAAAGGCAATTCAATGGAGAAACAGTAGTCTTTTTTTTTTAAAAAAAATGCTACTGGAATGATTGGATATACATATGCAGAAAAAAAAAAAGAATCTAGACACAGACCTTACACCTTTCACAGAAATTAACTCAAAATGTATCATAGACCTATATGGAAATCACAAGACTATAAACTTCTATAAGATAACAGGATAAAATCTAGGTGAACTTAGGTTTGGTGATGACTTTTTTGATACAATGCCAAAATCATGATCATGAAGAAAAAAATTGCTAATTTAGACTTTTTAAAAATTAAAAACCTCTGCTCTGAGAAAGACACTGTTAAGTGAATGAAAAGAGAAGCCACAGACTGGGAGAAAATATTTGCAGAACACAATTTGACAAAGCGCTGGTATCCAAAATATACAAAGAACTATTAAAATTCATCAATAAGAAAATAACCCAATTAAAAAATGGGCAAAAGATCCGAATAGAGACTTTATCAATGAAGATATATATACAGATGGCAAATAAACATAAAAAGGTGCTCAACATCATAAGTCATTAGGGAATTGTGAATTAAATGCTACACACTTGTTAGAATGGCCGAAATTCAAAACACTGATAATACCAAAAGTTGTGAGTATGTGTGGCAACAGGAACTCTCATTCACTGTTGAGGGGAATGCAAAATAATACAGCTACTCTGGAAGACAGCAGTTTCTTACAAAGCCAAACACAGTCACCATACAATCAAGCTACTGCACTCTTAGGTATTTATCCAGTGAGTTGAACACTTATGTCCACACAAACCTGCACATGAATGTTTATAGCAGCTTTTTTCATAATCGACAAAAACTGAAAGCAACCAAACGTCCTTCAGTTGGTGGATAAACAAACCATGTATATCAGATGATAGAGTATTATTCCTCAATAAAAAAAAAATGCTATAAAGTCATGAAAAGACATGGAAGAATCTTAAACGCTTATTGCTAAGTGAAAGAAGACAATCTGAAAAGGCTACCTACTATAGGATTCCAAACATATGACATTCTAGAAAAGGCAAATCTATGGAGACAGTAAAAAAGATCAGTGGTTGCCAAAGGTTTGTGGGTTGAGCTGATGATATACAAGTGGAACACATGGGATTTTTAGGGTGGTGGAATTAGAGTTGCATGGCATTATGCATTTGTCAAAACCCATACATTGTACAACACAAAGAATGAAACTTAATGTAAGTTATGGACTTCAGTTAAAAACTATGTGTCAATATTGGCTCATCAATGACAACAAATGTAACACAATAATACAAAATGCTCATAAGAGAGGAAATTGAGAGGGGTATCTGGGAACTAATATGGGAACTCTCTCCTATTGCCTCAATTTTCCTATAAATCTAAAACTGTTCTAAAACATAAAGCTTATTAATTTTGAAAGGTTTGTTATAACACCCAGTTCAAAGGACAGGTCAAAATGAGGTGAAATTGTCACAGAAGGTGTCATGAAAGAAGTGAAGCTTTAGCTGGGTCCTAGAGGATACACAGGATTTCTAGAATTAGAAAGAAGAAAGGGCATTACAGCTGGGATAGAGGCATGAAAAAGACTCAGAGGGCTCAAATTGCGAAGGAGCAGGAAATAACACAGAATAAATCAATGCAAAGACAACAGGCAGCAATTTAATGGAAGCTAGGGGCCAAGGCAAGGCTAGAAGTGCTGAAGCATCAATTCCACTATCAGATAAGCATAGACATGGGAGCAGACTTGATCTGACCTGGATCCTCAACACATGTTCATTCATTCATTCACCCAGTAAATATTTAGTAAGTACCTGCTATGTTCCAAACACTGTGCTAGGCACTGGGGATAAGCAGTGAATAAAAGAAACAAAATCTCTGTTCTCAATGAGCTTATATTCTAGTGAGAGGCGACCTGCCTGGTGTTTTCAAGAAACTGTAAATAAGCCAGTATGGCTGGAATGGAGTGAAGGGGGAGGTGGAAGCTGAGACAGATAACAGAGGCCAGAGTATGCAGGGCACTGAGGCCAGAATAAATAAGCACTTTGGCTTTGACCCTAAGACAATCAGGGAACAACTGAAGGGGTTCTGAATGGCAGAGTGGCTTGACTGACACCTGAATAGGGTCACTGTCTCTTCTGTGCTCAGAATAGACAAGAGGGTAAGAGTGGCTACAGGAGGACCAGTGAAATTTTTGTGGTCATCCAGGTAAGAAGAGATGGGGGCTGGGAACATGGTCTTAGCAGTGCAAGTGGTGAGAAAAAGATTATAGACTCAGAAAAAGATTGCTATTGGATTAGATGTGTGTTGGAAAGGGTCAAAATATCTCCATTCTAGGGCTAGGGAACTAACTTGAAGAAAGGGTTGCCAGTTACTGAGAGAGAATATGGGAGAAGCAGGTTCACAAACAGGACCGAGCCCATGTCTAATTCAGCTGAGCTCATCCTGAAAGGGGGCATTGCAAGAGTTAGATATCAGAACAAGGCTAAGACGCACTTAAGTGGGCAAGACTAGGTCAGAGCACATACAGGAAGTGAAGCTGGGCAGGTCTTCATTCATCAAACATTTCCTAAAATCAACCACTTTGTGCCAGGGACACAAAGAAAAATAAGACATCTTTCCTGCCTGGAAGGAACTCACAGTCCAATAAGGGAAATAGAAATATAAATAAGTGATTGTAGTACAACAAGCATTACAGGAGAGGTATCCAACATTTACTGAATCCCTGCCATATGCCAAGCAGTGTCGTGAGGAAGCAAGAAGTGTGTACAGACTTCTGTGAGAGCACACACTCAAAAATTCTTGCAAAGGTTAGTAAAGATGTACACAAGGGCTTTCACCACGGTGTGACATCAGGAAAAAGGCAGTAACCTAGAAGCGCATCACTAGGGAAATGTATCAGTAAAATTTATGGAATACTCAACAGCAGTTAGAAGCCAAAAACTAGGGGTACACACAGCAACGTGGCTATAACTCAAGAACACAGTGTTGAGTGAAAACAGCAAGAAACACATTTCCAGTCCAATACCATCTCTGCAAATGCAAAGGCATACACAAAACACTACATGTCTTAAATTATCAAGGATCTATATCAACACATTGCAGTTGGTATCTAGAAGAAGAATGGGAATGTGTCTCGAGTAAGACAAGGAAAAATAATAGCAACAATATAAAATAATAAAAATAAGAGAGGGGCCTGGCAGTGACTGATGATGATAATGTGCGGAGAACTGAGGAGCAAAGTTAACTCAACTCTCTGCACCTGAGGTAAAATGGCTAATAGGAATCCACCTGAGGGGCACCTGAGTGGCTCAGTTAAGCATCTGACTCTTTTTTTTTTTTAATTAATTTATTTATTTATTTATTTATTTAGACAGAGAGAGAGAGAGATCGCAAGTAGGCAGGGAGGCAGGCAGAGAGAGGGGAAGGAGGCTCCCTGCTGAGCAGAGAGCCCCATGTGGACTCCTTCTCAGGACTCTGAGATCATGACCTGAGCCGAAGGCAGAGGCTTTAACCCACTGAGCCACCCAGGCACCCCATAAGCATCTGACTCTTAATTTCAGCTCAGGTCATGATCTCAGAGTCCTGGGATCGAGCCCTACATCAGACTCTGTGCCCAGTATGGAGTCTGCTTGGGATTCTCTCTCTTCCTCTCCCTCTGTCCCTCCCCCCCAATGTAAATAAATCTTAAAAAAAAAAAAAAAGGAATCTATCTGATAACCCTAAGGAGAAGGGTAGTTATGGAGAACCAGAAGTGTGTGTAGAGACAGAGAGGCATGAAAGTGAATCACAGATTCAGGGAACAGCACCAGGTTTACTGTGGCTTGTAGAGGTTCTGAAGAGCTGATAATGTTTGAAAGCCTTGAATGAACTGAACACCCTACCTGTGGATGGTATAACCATTCTAATCAATCTGTCCTCTTTAAATACATTGGGGTTAAAGAGCAGGCTCTGCTCCCATCCAGCCTGAGGTGAGATTCTGTTTCAGCCATCCTGCTGTCTTCACATCTTGTGACTACCCCAGAAACCCTATTCCAATGTCTCATCTTTGTGTATTGTGCCCTCAAGGAATGTGGCCCTTGATCCACTGCTTTAAAACTGGAGCTCCACCCCAGTAACAGTGCTGCTCTGGCTAGGAGAAGGGTGGGAAGGGAACTGGAGGCCCAAGCATGCCTCTAATTCTGGGGCACCTGCCTGGGGCAGTTCACCCCACTTCCACCAACTCTCTCTAGTCACAGTCCAGCTGGAGTCATTTCCCAGCTCTGACCGTCCCTCACCTACCCCAGACTGGGTCCTGTCCCACTATCATAGGTGTACCTAATTCTTCATCTCCCTTATCACAGTTGCAACTCCTTATTTACTTTTCTGATAATTTGATTTATGTCCATCTATGCCTCTAGGTTCCAAGTTAAATTCTGGCAATCTTTCTCTTTTTATTCTTCACAAGTTACTCACTAGCACTTAGCACAGTGCCTGGCATATGGTAGAGGCTCGATAAACTTCTCAGTTGGATACAAGCTTTCCAAAGGAACCTAGGTCAAAGTGGATACAAGCACAGTGTTGAAACAGGAATGAGAAAGAGCTGGGGTTTGTTGTACTGTGGCTGGTAAAGGGGGAGAGCTGCAAGGAAAACGTGCATTGGCGCCTGTAGACAGGTCACCCGACTGTTACACACATGCCCACCCCACCCTCCTGTACAGGGTGGGCACACAGTAGGGGCAAAATATTAGGAAAATAAACTGTAAAGAAATTAACAAGTGTTTAAGATTTTTTTTCAATGTCAAGTATGAAACTGAATTGAGGAAAGGGAAGTACAAGGGTCAGTACTGGGTCTGACGGAGGACTAACGTTTCGAGAGGTCCTGACACAAACCAAGGCCCCTCAGAGGGCACAGTATGTATTCACAAGACAGCCCAAAATCTCTTGGGAAGGGGGCGGCGTTACTCTCACCTTCTGCCTCTAAGGGTCACACAAGCCTGGGTCACCGTGGTTGCCACTGTTACTAGTTCAAAGTCGTCTTCAATCTAATTCTTCACCTTTACTCTTGTCCCCTAATCCTCTGCCCCACTTAAAAAAACAAACCCTCCAACCCAAGCCAGCCCAGACTCGGATAAGTGAATACACTTGATCGCTACAGGAGGACCTTTCCCACGCCTGTGGGACTAGGCGCTCTACAGGAATAAGCGCTCTGGCCCTCGCCAGGCGATGCAAAGCGGCGCGACCTCGGCCAGCGGAGCGACCTGTCACCGCCCTTCCCGCCTTCCCGCCCTCCACCGAGCCCGCGCACGCCGAGCCCGCGCGCCTTACGTTGGGCCCGGCCCCCAGCCGGTTTCCCAGTAGCACGCATGCGCGCGCTCTTGGGCCCGCGGGGAGAAAGAGGGCGGGGCCGAGGGGCCAAGCCCGCGGGGGGAGGGGCGGTGTCGGTCACGTGACGCGGTTTCACTGTTTACACGCGGAGCGGCCAGATCGTTCGGCCTCAGTCAGGCGCTCGGCTCCGTTTCGGTTTCACTTCCGGTGAGGGGCCGCCTCCGAGCGGGCGGTGAGCCGACGGCGAGCGCGGGTGGTGGCGGTGACGGCGGCGCCGCTGCCGGGGGGCGTGCGGGAGCGCGGCGGCGGCGGCGGCGGCGGCGGCTGGGCCTCTTGCGCCCGCAGCCCACCTCTCGGGGGCGGGCTCCCGGCGCGAGCTGGGCTTTCGAGAAGATGGAGGAGCTGGTGGTGGAAGTGCGGGGCTCCAATGGCGCTTTCTACAAGGTACTTGGCTCCAGGGCAGGCCCCATCTTCGCCCTTCTTTCCCTCCCTTTTCTTCTCGGCCTCGGCGGGAGGCAGGCCTGGGGCCCTTTTCCCGAGCGCCGCGCCCGGGGGCCAGGGTGCGCTCGTTGGGATGTTGTTTGGGAGAGAAGGACCGGACTTAGGGCCTGTAGGAAGCCCCTCGAGCCCCGCTACCTCTCCTATGAGAGGCCCCGGCGCCTATTGGAATGAGAGCAGACAAGGAGAAGAAGGTGTCCTCTTGGGAGCCGAGGGAGAGCTGAGGATGAGCAAGGGCCGGCGGCAGGTACAAGAACCGGGCGGGAATGGCCGGTATCCGCGCGAAGTGACGGCGACGGCTCATCTCCCTTTCCTAAATATCCTCTTCCAGTGGGATCCGGGCCTGACGTGTGGGTAGTTGCTGAGTAGCGGGGGGCGCTTCCGTCGAGCTGCCTCCCGCCTTGCAAAGAGGGTTTGAGATCTCCTTTGGCTTCTCTTTTCCGGTCCAGCATTGGGACTTCGGAGAGCTCCACTGTTCTGGGCAAGGGGTGTGGAGAAAGAGTAGTAAGCTGTAGTCAGTTCCGAATCACAATGGCAACTGATCTTTAGTGGCCTCTTTCTGTGAATTTCAGAAGAGATTTTAGATCCAAAAGTTTCAGGAAGACCCTGACATAATCGAGCAGTGCATTAGAGAAGTTCATAACCTTAAGTATTCGCGGTCCCCCCACCCTTGTTATAAATGCAGCCAAATTCAGGAATACAGATGCTTCAGCGTCTAAAAACATTATAGCAACTTTGCTACTTAAGGAAAACATTTTTAACCCTCCAAAGGCCTGAAAATATGCCGTGAAACTTCAGGAAATTAACTGAAAGTACGTTATTATTAGAGAATTTTAAATCGTGAGTGGAAAGAATTGTTTTGTGCCCCAAGTACTTGACTGTCTTCTTTGGATTTGTAATGTTGCGATGGATAGTATTGAGGTTTTAAATAGACATGCATAGTATTATGGTGGGTTTTTCTTTTTTAAGTTACACCATTGCAGATCAACTAATATCTTAGATGTTCAAAAGGAGGTTTAAAAATATTTTAATGTATCGGTTGTGCGTCTGTTGGTAGGAACTTACTGTAGATCTAGGAATCTATAAATTCTTGTTTTCTCTTGATCGTTCTTCTATAATTTCCGTAGGTAATATCCCACCTTAGTACAGTATTTGGGCAATAGAAGATACATGTGAAAATTAGCTATTGTTGTTGTCCAACACAATTCTTAAATTTATTATAGCATAACTTAAACATTTCAAACGAGACTCATTTGGCAAAGGGAAAATTAACAATTGACTTCATGTGCGTGTTTACCAATTCTATGGAGATATTTGGAGATCAACATATTTCATAAGTGTGTAAAATATGTAAACTGTTTCACACTTTTAGCTAAAAGGAAAAACCTGTAACTGTAAAAGGAAAAAACCAGCATTTATGTTAAGTCTCACCAATATAAAATTGTTTCAGTTGACTCTGCCTGCAAAAATTTGGTTGCATTTATTTCAGTCATCCATAATAATTCCTGCTAGTTAGTGTAGAATAATTCTGGTTCCTAGATTGGTAGTTTTGCTTACTAGGTTTTTGGTGCTAACTGTAATAAATATAAGCAGGGGTTAATGATTGAGCAGTATTCTAATTTGTGATATTTGCTTAGATTGGACCCCACTCTTAATGTCTTTCAGTGGAGTTTGCTTGCTATAAGAGGGCAAGTAGCACATCGTGGTCTTGAAGGATTTATTGTTCTCTTCCAGCAACCCACGATTGCTCTGGTGATTTTGCTTGCAAACTGATTAGAATGGAATAAGAAATGCCCTCTATTTTTGCTATTAATCCCCTGTTTTAGTTGGTTTTTTTAAACGAATTTGCCTAATTTGAAGATGAATAAAAAGAATGGATTGTCCCTTAGTTCTTTGAGGGGAAATATGAAAATTGATTAAGTATGTGTGGAGAAATTGCCATTACATTTACTTAATTAAAGTTTATTTTTAAGAAAATCTCAAATGGTCTGTATTGGTAGAAAAACAGTTTCTCTTTTTTTAAAGAATTATTTATTTATTTATTTGTTTATTTATTTATTTATTTGACACGGAGAGAGAGAGAGAGATCACAAATAGGCAGAGAGGCAGGCAGAGGGAGAGGGGAAGGAAGCAGGCTCCCCGCTGAGCAGAGAGCCCAGGTGCGGCTGGATCCTAGGACCCTGAGATCATGACCTGAGTGGATGGCAGAGGCTTTAACCCACTGAGCCACCCAGGTGCCCCAGAAAAATAGTTTCTATAATGAAAAGGTTTAAGTTTTTATAGGACTCATAGTGTTGTGGGTTATAAAGTAAAACAAAAAGTAAACTTGAGTTACTTGTCCAGTGAGATGGGCCGAAAATATGGGAAATAGACCAATAAAAAATGAACTATGAGGAGAAATGTTACATTTATGAAAAAAAAAATAGGAACCTGTTTCATCAAACTGATAGAAAAGCCCTTAAAAAACTGAACAACTCAATTGACTTCAACGTTAGTTAATTCAACTTTGATTTTCCTAACAGAACCACCATATTGCAAGGGATGGTTCTCCATCTTCTGAGCACATGGTCCAAGTTTACAGTATAAACTAGATAGAGTATACCTGGCATATTTGGATTCTTTCTCTGCAAAATATCTAAAGCTAAGGATTCAGAACTAACAGAACCATGAAACCTAAACCAAAGATCAGACACCTCATGTCTATTTTTCCCTCTGCTGGTTATTCTTTAAAACGTGAAAGTTAGATTTAGTAGTTGTTAGAGCCACTACTTTTATGTTTAGCTATTTCTTTGGACTTAGAAAAAGTTAGTCTTGTGTATATACAACTTAGAGTGTTACATTATTTAAGACATGAAGACACTTGGATAAACTTAACAAAATCTTTACAAAACATTTCCTAAACACATAATGTTGAAATAAGTTCGTTCTTCTAGGGGCATCTGCCTAAAATAGTGTAGTGTTTTGGGGTGGGTTTTTTGGGGGTTTTTTTGTTGTTGTTTTTTGGTTTTTTTGTTGTTGTTTTGGCGTTGAGGGTTTCTTCTTTTGGCAGGGACTGAATTTTGGTGTATTGAGAATGGAAATTAATTTAACTCAACTTTAAGTATAGAATGTATGTTATTCTGATATGAATGTACTAGTATATCCTGATCCTAGGTTTTGGGTAACAGTATGAAAATTACTAAAGATGGATAAATTATGTGTTGGAAACATAAGATATAACACCTTTTTGTTTTCTGAAAATATGTGATATCCGATTCATTAATGTATTATAGTGTGAATATGCTAAATTGTATTCTTATTTTTAGATTTTCATTTACTATATCTTATGTCTTTAAGTTTGGTGTCTGAGAACAGACTTTAACATGGTGAGAAATATTATGGAACTAGCAGCCACCTATGACAAAATGTACAATCAGGAAGAAGTATTTTTAAGGAAGACATTGGTGGCCTAGCATGTCATGTTAGCTACAAGAGCCTGCTAGAAATCAGTGTTTTACCACAAAGAAACTTGCATAAGGCGTTATTCATATTTTCTCTGAAGTCTCTAGATCTAACTTTGCATACAGGTGTTATTATGTACTTCAAGCAAGTGAATTATTCAGGTCAACCATTTTTTTTTCTTCCCCGAGTCTAACTTTTTAACATTTGGTGTCTTTGTGGAAGCATCATTTTTCCCCTTTTGAATGTGCATTTTCCAGCTTCTTGTTCACACATTCTGAAAACCTCCAAATTATTAATTAAATACAAAATTCAATGGTATAATATTTGGATTTCTAATTCCTGTCCACTATGTGAATTTGCTTCCTGAGATGACTATAGTCATGATCACGATAACTGTTAAGAGGTACTGAGAGCTTTCTAGGTGCCAGGCACTATTTTAGACACTTTTACATCTGTAAATAATTTACTTAATCCTCTACCACAATCCTGAGGTACTGTTGTTATTCTCATTTTATAGATGAGGATGAAAATGTGTAAAGAGATTAGGTAAGTGGCTTACTGCTTAGCGTCACAGCTAGTAAGGGTCTTTAGATCTGGGATTTGAGATCAGATAGTCTAACTTCCTTAAATGATGAAAGTTAGCTTGAAGAAATGAACTGGATTTTATTTCCTGCCCATTTTTTTAATTTCATTGTAACCTTCAATTTTGTTTTTGTAACACATCCTTAGCATTCTTTAAGTACAGTTGCAAAGTGGTGTTGCCACTTTTTACTTTTGATACAAAGATGTCATGACATACTCAGTTTATGTATCAACTTCTTTCTGTTAACTATTGCAACTTGATATTATTACACTGTAATTCTTAATATGAATGCCCGCTAAGGAAAGAGAATTTTGGAGATCTCTGACCTTGCTCTGAAATTTGCTTTATGTTGGAAGCACATGAGAACTGAAGTATTAAAGTTAGATTACATATACACGGGAAAGTTCATACTATTCTCTCTCTACCTGTGTGTTGTCTTTGTGTCAGGATGAATCAGAAAGAATGCATTTTTCTCAGAATTTGTAGTAAGTGCCCAAGTAGAGTTAAGTATTCCTGGACCTAAGCTGTGGTTGGAAGGGTTGTTAATGAGGTTAATTGGGCTTTTCCCTTTCCGTTGTTCACTCCTTTATGTTGTTAGTGCCCACATACAAAGGGAACAAAGTGGCAACTCGCTTTATATGTAAAACCTTGGGTTTGAATTCTATACCCCTATCCTCTGGTCCTGCGTGTTTTCTTTAGGAGGGACATTTTGCAGTGTTCTATATTTTCTCTAAGGAGAATTATTGCGCTACATATGCTGTTTTCCATGATAAAGTAGTAGTTGTTTTCAGTGGTCATCAGGGCGTTCCATTGAGATTTTGTCTATACAATAAGCACTTTTGTGACCAGTGACTTATTTGTGAGTTTACTAAGTTAAGGAGTGTGAGATTGAAGGTGAATGTGAGTAAGAGTTCACTTAAATAAGGATGGACTTCTTAGTTTCATTAATCCTTGTAATGTAATGTTTGAATTGGATAACTCTAGTCATCACACACTTTGTTAAGAATGATTTTGTGACTGTTTCTTTGATCTATTTGCCAGTAAGTTGGGGATCCCATAATGACTTTTTGTTTTCTTGTTTATTCCCCTGATTAGGAGCCTGTATCTGCTTTAGCACTGCACTTTAGCACCTTTCTCAAACCCCAACGATTTTCATCACATTTTTTTTCTTCTCAGAGTCTAAATAACCTTTCAGTATTTAGTATCCTTGAAGAAACAGCCTTTTCTTTTTGTATCCCAATTTTTAAATCTTTTTTTAGTGTGCTTTTGTTAAGATGTATCTTTCTGGACTACAAGACAATTTATGTATGGTTCTGCATCTTTTATAAAATACACCCCTCTCAGCTTTACCTCTCATTTTATTTAGTGCCAACTATGTGCCAGGTGGCCACTGTAGCAGGTAATAAACATGTGTGACTTCATTACAACACCGTCAGCAGGCGGGTCCAATTCCCCTGGAATCCATTTATTACTTGTATTTGAGGAGTCTGAGGCACAGAAACCACTTGGAGAGTTGAGTCTCACAACTTACCTGGTAGAACCAAAGTTTTGAGCCTATGTCTCATTCACAGCAAAACTCTTAACTACTAAGTTTACAGACTCCTATAAGATCCCTAGCTCTCATTCAGTATGGTGCAGCTCCCTTTGTGCATTCTATTATTCAGTCTGCCTTCTTTGGTAACCTCTTAGGAATCCCCTGAACCTATCTTCTCCCCAAATACCAACTTCACTCTATGTAGATAGGTAGTTTTCCAGGTTGGTGGCTGGTGGGGTAGTAGTGCTCTGGGGTTGTCCAGGGCACAGAGTAAGAGTGTTGGGATAAGGGAGAGGTGGCCAAAAGAACGGTTATTGGAGAAAATATGACGAGCAGCAGAAAGATGGGAGGACCCTTGTTGGAAGTGAATGACAGTTTAGTAAAAAGGCCTTAGAAGTCAAAAGAGGTATTTGTCCTTGGTGTGAGCGCAAGGCAGATACAACCAATAGTTTCTTTTATTCAGTGTGTTACAGCAGCAAGAAGGTATTACTTGCCTTCAGTATTTACTTAATATGCAAACAATGACGAAAAATGACTGATTTTGGAACAGTCATGCGAACATCCACATACAGATAAGCTTCATTAACTTGAAGGCCATGGGCTAGTAGGCTGTGATGATTATTCAAACTGTTTCTGACACTCTACATCCGGAATTGCCTTGGAAGCCTTTGAAAGCTTTTGTTGTTAATAGTCAAAACAGTTGCACACTTTCCTCCTTTGAGGGAATGTTTGATTTTAGGAACTAGGCAAATGTGGTGAATGAGTATGATTAAACTGTGCAATAACTTTGTGGCAAAGAGAGAAAAATAAAAATACAGCAATAAAGTAATGAGACTGACTTTTAGAATGCTTTTAAGGTGGGTTTGAAAACTGTCCCCAACATTTGTAAATGTTCTATCTATCTATCTATCTATCTATCTATCTATCTATCTATCTATCTAGAGAAGGGGAGAGAGAATCCTAAGCAGATTCTATGCCCAGTGCAGAGCCCAAGGCGGGGCTGGATCTCACAACCCTGAGATCATGATCTGAGCCAAAATCAAGAGTCAGACACTTAACCAACTGAGCCACCCTCGTGCTCCTGTAAATGTTTTAAATCAGTTCCACCCAATGGAATTTTCTGCAATGTTGGAAGTGGTCTCTAACTGTGCTGTTCACTACAGTAGACACTAAGCTATGTGTGGCAATTGAGCACTTGAAATGTGAGGAGTGTAAATGTAAGACTGATTTTCAATTTAATTGTAATTCATTTAAATATAAATAGTCACATGACCAGTGGCTGCTATGGTAGACAGAATAGTTTTAGAAAAGGGCAGTAGTATTGGAAAGATGCCGAATTAAGGTGAGAACACTACCTCACTCAGCTATAACAAGGTTCTCTTAACTGACTAAAGAACTTAACATTTTCAGTGTAATATACAGGAAGGAACTAATGTTAATTAGAGCCAAGACATACAAATGTAAAACTTCAGACAAGAATGAAAACAGAAGCAGTGGCTCTTCTGGTAAATAAGGGATCAGGGATCACCTCCTAATAGGAGTCTTGGTTTTCATCCTTGATGGACTCCCTTCCCCCATAAGCAGATAATGTTAATTTGGTATTAGCTATCAAGTAAAGAGAAGGTAGAAATGGGGTGAGGGGGTCCTGTTATTCCCATTCTTCATAATTTGGGGGGCTTTATAGAATTAAGAGTAACCAATTACTGTAACTCTAACTCAAAATCAAGCCTTTCTGTTGGTGAAGTAATAGGCAAACAACCCCTTAAAGTCATGCACCCTTATGAAATCTAGTATAATATAAAACATCAGGGTTGGTATTAAACTAGAGTTTTCCAAAGCTGTTGGAAAGTACTCATGATTTATATATAGCTGAGGAAAAATAAACAAGGAAAAGTGATGGGAAGAAAATATGAATTCCTCCCCAAACCAGCATCTATAGAATATATACACATGTTTAACTTAGAAATAATAATTTAGCCATGCTGGGTATAGCAGAACACTTGGATTCCATTATAGTCCACCTTGATCTTATAAGGAAACTTTTTTTTTTTAGCATAGCTTTTCTTTTGTTCTCTTAAGCATAATTGCAGAAGATTGGTGTGTCTGTTTATGTGGTTTCTCTATAAATGTTTTCCAGGGCCCTGTCTCACCTGATTATTTTTCTTAAGAGCAGCTAATTAATATTTGATAAGTTTTAATTTTATATTTGAAGAAGATTAGGGGTTTTTAAAAATCCTTTCCCTTCAAGCCTTTCAAGATGTTTAGCAAGACATTTGCATTGAATCACTTATTTGTTTATAGTTCTAGCTCTTACATTTTGGTCTTATGCATTTTCAGTTGATTTTTGTATATGGTCTGAGATAAGGATCAAAAACTTATTTTGTATGTGGATATGCAGTTGTCCCGGCACCATTTGTTAAAAACAGTATTCTTTTTCCCACTGAAGTGTGTTGGCTTCTTTGTTCACAAAGGATTTATTTGTAGTATATACCCTTAAGCTGTTTCTCCAGGTCAGAGCTTTTGGTCCTTACCTCCCAACCTACCCCTTAGGCCTGGGAGGCTTCCTCTGTCCTCCACTCCCTTTTGTGTGGCTAATTCTTCCCCAGCCTTCAATGATAAGGAAACTCACCTTCTTCACTTTGTCTTCCCGGATAAATGGAACACACATACATACACACACACACACACACACACACACACACACACACACACACACACAGTCTTTCCTCTAAGGGTAGGATAGGAACCCCTTAGGCAATGGTCCATTTACTAACTACTCATTGAGTTCTTAGTAGGCACTCTGAAGTCCAACAGTAAATAAAATAAGACCTTGGGAAACCGAACTATTAGTGGGGGAAATGACCAATAATAATACAGTGGGGTAAGTTTATAGTAAGGATAAGCATAGGATGTGCTGTAAGAATGCAGAGGATGAATTTAACCTAGTCTGGGTTTTCCCATAGGTGGTGACACCTGAACTGAAACCTAAAGACTAATAGGAGGTAGTTAGATGAAAAGATGGGAAGGACAATGGGAAAGAAGGAACAGCATTTA
The DNA here is from genome assembly GCA_028646535.1 of Procyon lotor. NCBI lineage: Eukaryota > Metazoa > Chordata > Mammalia > Carnivora > Procyonidae > Procyon > Procyon lotor. The sequence goes on along the minus strand of CM053612.1, from coordinate 5,137,941 downwards.
GGGAGAGAGGCCCAAGTAGTTTAGCACAGCTGGATCCTAGCCTCCAGAGAGGTGAAAGAGGAAGCTTGGAGGGGTGAGGGGTGGGGCCAGGTCAGGAAGGGCCTTTAAAGCCAGAAAAGGAGCTTGGCCAGAATCCCACAGGCAGGGAGAAACCAAGGAAGGAGAGAAACGTATACAGAACAAATTTGAGTAAGAAGCTTAAATCTCTCAAGCCATCTTAAAATGAATTAAGATATAAAGCCTCTTGGGGTTTTTTTATGTTTTATCCTACTCCTCTAATTGTCAAAACAAAAACAAAACCTCCTTTCCTGCACCTATTAAAAACTTGATTTTATAGAATTATGGACAGCATGCTGCTTAAAGAATTCTTGATAATTAGTTAGCTATTACTTTAGTTATGTCATTTTATAGAATTACGGACGGCATGCTGATTAAAGAATTCTTGATAATTAGTTAGCTATTACTTTTGTTATGTCTTTCTGCAGATTACTAGCACTTGCGTCATCAGATTTAAAAGATTTAAACCTCTACTTTGTATTACTGTTTTTTCCTCCAAGTGCCTATGAGATCGAGAATTTAATTAAACTCTGGTAATTGGACATTTCAGTGGTATTAGCATATTGTTGTTAAGGAAAATTTAGTGTGCTTGTATATATCTAGATTTTGAGATTATATTTAGTCATTTATTGTGGTATTCTAAAATTTTATCAAGGAGAAGAAGATAAGTTACAACAGATTTATACTGGCTGGCATGTGGCGCATGGAACAAATTTTGTTTTCAATAATTCTAGCCTAAAGTGCACCTCCAGGTTTGTACTCAACACCTGCATTGTAATTTTCAATTATTTAGCCCTCACTCTCTCATTAGATGCTGAACTCTGGAGCGTTTTTGTTTTTTTTTTCGCGTTTTGTTTTAACTAATTCGTATTCCTAGGGCCTTACACTTAGTAGGTGGCCACATATAGATGTGATCCATGAATGAGTCATCCTCACAAACTGAAAAACTTTAATTTGAAGCTCCATTTTTTTCTTAAACAGGAAGTGTTTGGTATCTCTATAAAATTTAAATAAAAACATGATCTTTAAGCTTAGAAGTTAATTTAACTGGTGTTTTTCTTACAGGCATTTGTAAAGGATGTTCATGAAGATTCAATAACAGTTGCATTTGAAAACAAGTAAGTGTCTTGATAGAATTTTAGTGTTCAGGTTCTGTACTATTTTATACTAATTACTTTTTTTACTCATTTAAAAAAATTCAAGTCTAGTTTGAGTGTTTTTCAGGAATGGATCTTAATGTTACTGACCAGGAAATTCCTGAACAACTCAGTATTAAAACCAATGGAAGGACTGTTCCTGCTAATGACTCTAGAGATCCCTTTCATTTAACCTTGATCCCTACATCCCAGTCCCCTTAAATGTAAAGAAAAAAAAACCAGATTCTTCTGTATAAATAACTGAGAGTTTGGATAGAAATGTTTGTTATTGTTATAAGATGAAAATGAATGGATTCATGAGTGTTGGTAAAATTAATATGGGTTTTATAACAAATCTGAAATTGATGGTTTTAGTTGTCTAGTACATTTTATCAGGAATAATCATATTTACTTATTAGCTTATTTTATATCTGTTTCATGTATTTATAATCAGTAATAGTGATAACCAATCTTTTCTGCTAGAAGAGTAAATAGAAATATTTATAGGCCTAGGAACATTAGCTATACGAAAACACCAGTGGTATAGATGTTAGCATTTTATCAGGAGAGACAAATCCGTTGACTAAATTTTTTCAATACTAATAAAGACTATTTTCAGAGTAGCCATTCAAGATGCTAAAGTACATAGAAACTCCTTAGCCAAAGTGTCGATGTCATGATCTTAGGATTATATTGAACTCTGAAAAATGGTCAGCAATTATATTTTGGATTTTGTGTACCAAGAGAATTCGTAGTATCCCAAAAGCAGGTTGCAAATCTATAGAGAAAAGAACTAGCTTAGTAATTGCTTATGGCTGAGGGGGCTGGGGAGTCATAACTAAGGGCATGGGATTGCCTTTTGAGGTGATGAAAATGTTCTAAAATTGACTGGTAATGGTTGTACCAATCTGTTAATATACTTAAAACCATTGAATTGTACATATGAGTTGTATCAGTAAATTTGTTGAAATATAGTATCTGGCTCAGACATACTGTAATTTGACAGCAGGTTCTTTCAGCTACCAAGAGGACAAAGTAGTAGTACTCTTGGATGCCTGCAACACATATAGGGGACAGAGATAAAAGGATTTAGAATATCCAACCCTGTTCTCAGCTCTAGACTAATCTCAGTCCAGACTACAAGTATGAATAATAGAGTAACTTTTTCTGAATGCATAGAGCCAAAAGTTCTAGAATTTGCCTCTGCTGGTTCGAGTATTCATGGATTTGCATGTTTATATACTAGACAGCAACATCACACTTTTAACCGAAGAATCTTTGATAACTTGAGAGTAATCTTTTCTTTTGTAATGTACTCTTATCTGCTTGCTCCCATCCCTAGATAAACAGTTTCCCATAAAGGAAGAGTTATCTTTATTTGCCACTCTTTTCATTTCTCCTGTAGTCTTTAAAGTGTTAAGCAAACACTTATTTCCTCCATGCATTTAAGAATGTGTCTGGTGAATACACTGACTTATAAGATCAGTTCTCTTTTGTTTTCAATCAGATTTCTACTATAAACCTAAAATTATTCTACATTCGGACCTCCTAATTCTCTTCTGTTCTACAGCTACATAAAAGTTTCTCTTCAAGATGTCATCCTGGCAATTTGAAACAAATGAACTGTTTTCCTTGTGTTCATAGAGTGTTTGAGATTCAACAGTGGGTTTGAGCACATCACTAGTGTATGATAGGTCTCTACCAAAGTAGTCTCTGCCCTTCCTTGGGTGTTTCCTTTTTGTTTTTCTGTTAAAAAAAATATATATAACTTCAGGCTGTAGTTACCCTTTCTTTCCTTTGAGTCATAAAGCAATTCCTATTAACACCAGCTTATTTTAGGTGCTATGTTTTTACCTTTCATATTTCACATTTTTGAATAAAGAATTTTTATCCCTGTACACTTAAGACTTAAAATAATTCTTCCTTTGGAACCCAGAAAACTATATTATATATTATTATGTGTTTTTCTAGTCACATTTGGCAATGAGTTTGTGACATGTTAAAAATCATTAATTTTCAGTAAATATAAAAAACCTTTTTTGAAGTAAAGACGGTGTTTTCTAAAGGTTCATAGTTTTGGGGCGCCTGGGTGGCTCAGTGGGTTAAAGCCTCTGCCTTCGGCTCAAGTCATGATCTCAGGGTCCTGGGATCCAGCCCCGCGTCGGGCTCTCTGCTCAGCGGGGAGCCTGCTTCCCCCTCTCTCTGCCTGCCTCTCTGCCTACTTGTGATCTCTCTCTCTCTCTCTCTCTCTCTCTCTGTCAAATAAAAAAATAAAATCTTTAAAAAAAATAAATAAAGGTTCATAGTTTTGAAATGTGTATAATTCAGAGAAAGGGTTCAGCCTCTAATATAGGCTTAATCAGATTTCCACAAATTCTGACTTAATTACCTACCCTCCTACCTTATATATGGCTCTTTTTATTCTTTTAATATTATTTACTTATTTTGGCTCTTCTTTAAAAAAGAAAAAAATCAGGGGCTTCTGGGTGGCTCAGTTGGTTAAGCTTCTGACTTTTGGTTTCAGCTCAGGTTATGATCTTGGGGTCCTGAGATCGAGCCCCAGGTCAGGCTCTGTATCAGTGGGGAATCCGCTTGAGAGTCTTTCCCTCTTCCTCCCCTCTCTGTTCATCCCTCCTCCCCATACCTCCTCATGCTTGCTCTCAAATAAATAAAATATTTTTTTAAAAATTAGCACTTTTCTCAGTAGGATTTTGCTAAAGAAAGCTCTTTAGGAAAAAACCCAGAAGTGACTGCTGCAGCAGTTGAATCCACCAGTGTTTTTGCAAAGTTTGTCTTTTAATACTTTATAGCATTTTGGATATAAAGAATAATTTGGTGTTTTTCAAAATTGTTCCATATAGTTTTAAATTTAAAAATATAGGCAACTTACCAAACTCTTGTAGGCTGTCTCCATCGGGTTTCTGTGGTTTAGCAGAGCCCAGCAGGGCGTGCTGATCAGCAGCCAGCTACCCATGGCAAGAATTGACCACCTCGTGGGATCTTAAATTTAAAGGGGGAAAAGTGAGTTGTGAATTCCGGATGTGCTGGCTGCCCTATTTTGCTTGGGAATTAGAGGGCATTTAGGACCAGTTTCTGTGGTCCTTAGAATGTGGTTCAAATTCCTTTGCAAGTAGAAGTATGGTGATGATGTTACTAACACTTTCTGATACTAACATTTAATTTAAGCATCAGAGGAAATTGCTGTTGTGGCCTTGCATTTAGCATTCTCAGAGGTTGAAATTACTGAAAGAAAGACTTGTTTGGAAAATTGTAATGTTGATCTATTGTGTTTAGAGGACTATTCCAAATAGAACTACAAGGCTGCTATGCTGCATGCAGACTTTGTCAAAATGTTTCTACATTGCCATTATGCCCCACTCAGCAAAACACTGACTGTTTTAAAAGTATTTGCTTCTTTAAACTAGAAAAACAGAAGGTCACACTTAACCAAGAGTTGATGGCAGTGTGGTCATTGTTTCCATCAAACTGGAAAGCATGTTAATTATGTGTTTGCTTATTTGCAGCTGGCAGCCAGAGAGGCAGATTCCCTTTCATGATGTGAGATTCCCACCACCTGTAGGTTATAATAAAGATATAAATGAAAGTGATGAAGTTGAGGTAAGTTTCCCCTACCCTCAAGTTACTAACCACTGAAGGAGGGGGAGCATTTAATTTGCCTGTGCCTTTTGTACCTCTTGTCTTTAACACTGCTTAAACTACCTTGAAAATTATAGCCATGTTGGACATGTGCTTTTGATTGAGCCGTCTTAATAATGATCTGAAATAGTACATAATGCTTAAATGTGGCTGCCTGAGCAGCACTGAAGGCACATCATTGAAAGTCGCTGCTAATTTCTTTTGCCTGCTAGGAAATTCCTTTTGCCCTTTCCTTCGGTCTCTGAATCTTTATTTGAATAATGTATTGTTAGCTTACAACTTTGTCTCCATTTTAAGCAAAATGGATTAGAATTAGTCTTACAAAGGAGAAGAAATCATGCCTTGTAATAGAGCAGCATTCTAGATATTCTTTAGCAATGAATCCTTCTGGTGTATTATAAAAACTCATCTATGCGTTTTAACATAAACACATATAGGGAAAACATCTTTTCACTGGGCATGCTGTGAACTACCTGCTCATGTGCCATTGATGTCTTTGACCAAAATGTGCTGCAGAGATACAACACGTTAACAAAAACGTTGTGTTCATAATTTCTCTAGCCACTGAAAATTGTTTTGGGACTTAAAGCACTTGGAGTCTGCTTTATGTTGTAGTTGGTCTGTGTAGTATCCTCTCCTTCTTCCCCTTTCACACCATTTTAAGTTGCTTCTCTTTCTCCACAATGTCTTGTTAATAGTTGCAATTTCATGAATATGTGTGGTATAAAGGAAGCAGCTAAGTAGACATTTATATACAGGTAAGGTAAAGCGTACTAGGTCCTTGAATTCTTATTTCCTGTGCTAGAGTACAAATGGTACAGTGAACCAGAAGAGTCCCCTGCCTTTGATGAGGTCACATTCTGGTCATGGTATCTAATAATATGGCAGATGAAAGAAAAAAAGAAGAGGATGGAAGGTGATATAGGGGCAGGAGTACTATTCTAGAGAATACTCAGGGAAGATTTCTGGATGTCCAGGCCTATGTTCTTTTCTCTTTCTAAAGTGGAGTAGAATAAAGTACTATGTAATTACCAAAAATATATTCAGTCCCTACTAAGTATAAGGGACTGGGCTTGGTGTTCTGAAGGATCGTAGTAGGAAACAGAAATATTGTACTTGAGGACCTTTAGTTGTCCACTACCCCAGGAGACTACAAGTTTCCTGAAGGCAAGGGCATTTAGTCTGTCTATGTCAGAAATGCTCTAATAATGTTGAGGTGGACAATGGAGATTTTTTTTTTTTCAACTGAGTCACATGACAGGTGGTGACCAATGAGATGCTGTTGCCAGAGTGGCCTTACTGTATTGCCTTGCAGTGATACATAACTGAGGTTATTCCTCTAGCTAGAGAGTTGAAAGGCCTGGGTGGTGGCAAGAGGGAAAGGTAGATTAAATTAAGTTGTATTAGTCACTGTATTGTATAACCATTAACTTAGATTGTAAAAGGTACACGAGACACCAGGTCTTCTGGTCTGTCTGTATCAGGAATGCTCATAGTGAAGGATTAGGGAAACTTTTCCCCCAGCTTAGTCACGTGACAGGTGGGGGACCAATGAGGTGCTGTTACTAGGATGACCTCAGTGTATTACATAACAATTAACTGAGGTTATTTCTCTGGCTAGAGCAGAATTGAGAAGTGATGAGGGCAAGAAAGAAAGGTAGGTTAAGCTGTGTTTAGTCACTGTGTTGTATGACTTTTAACTTAAATTGTAAAAGGGAGACAAGAATTGGAGCCTTGAGTTATTCATCAGCCTTAGGCTCTGAGCTCTCTCTCCTCTCCTCCCTGCTTTCTGTTTCTGAGTATTTCTGTCTGTCCCTCCATGTATACTGTGCCATCTCTTTTCCCATTAACCTTGATTTGCTGGTGTCTTTACAAAAGGTTCCATGCTGCACATCATAAGTCAACTTTGATGTGGTCACCAGAGAGATGGGTTAGAAGAGCTGAGCAGGAAGGTGATATCCAGAGGATTGCCAGCCTAGAGTTGTCCATTTTAGTGGAGCAAGAAAGTGGACAGGAGACCAGACAGTGACCAAGGATCTGTTCATTTAGGCACCAGAAGACCTGAATGCCAGGGTGGTATCCTTAGTGGGCTTGAGTGGTCAGAGGCCTCACCCATTTAGTGACCAGGCAGTAGGCCAGGGTCAATAACTTCCAATCAGTTATTTACTTACCAGAGTAAAACAAAAACAAGTTTATACAGTTCGAGATACATTTCCATAGTTGACAAAGTATCCAAGGCAACTATGCCCAGGTTTATGAGCAATCTGCTTTTCTTGAGCATTCATATACAGAGGACTGATTATTATTGATCTGAAGCAAGGAAAATAAGAAGGTGCTTTGTCCAGGGCTCTCCCAGGTAATTGTGTAGTTTCTGATTATGTATCTATATCTAGTTGTAGGGTTGCAGTCTGCTTTAAGGCATACAGCATATGGGTTTGAAAGACACCTGGCTCATTTTAAGAATTTTCTTCAATGTCTGATAATCTATAGATTTCTGAATGATGTTAATTATGAAATAATCTATGTTGTAATTTTTGTGTAGGTTTATTCCAGAGCAAATGAAAAAGAGCCTTGCTGTTGGTGGTTAGCTAAAGTGAGGATGATAAAGGGTGAGGTAGGAAACTGCATATTTAAAATTTTTTGTACTGTTTGCCTTTTCTAAACCCAGGTATTACATTTCAGTGTGGATTTCTATTTTAAAGTAATATCTGACTTGAGTCATTTTATTAAAATGTTTTCTCTACATGTTCAGTATGTTTTGTGTGTTTTAGTTAATTGAGCAAATAGAGTTTTTTCTTCCCTCTAGAGAACTTAAAAATAACTGTATAGATATAGCTTATTGTTCTTAATTTAAAAGCTATGACCAGGAATGACTTTTATCTATTTCTATCAGTTTTATGTGATAGAATATGCAGCATGTGATGCTACATACAATGAAATTGTCACAATTGAACGTCTACGATCTGTTAATCCCAACAAACCTGCCACGAAAGATACTTTCCATAAAATCAAACTGGACGTGCCAGAAGACTTACGACAAATGTAAGTTAGTATGTAAGAAATGCTGAGAACTTACAGGTGATATGCAATTAATTTAAAAGTATAAATTTTAAAATAATAGATAATCAATTTTTAAAATCAATGAACTAAAAATAAATAAATCAATGAACTTTGGCAAAAATGGTTTGCAAAGGAAGTGCAAAAAATGTCGAATTTAGCTTTTCCAGTTAAATCAGTTTGGCACTGCACTTGTCTAAACTTCATTGGCTACATGTCTAATACACATTTGTTTTCTACAATAAACTGTGTTCATAGAATTTTAAAATTTTAAAAATGATTGGTATTGATCTAATATTTTCAGATAAATATGTATTAAGTAGAGTTAAAGAAGCTTCCAAAGGTTGTCTCAGTCTTATAATCCTTGGGCTGGAGTTATGCTTAAAGACTTTTGAGGTGAGAGATTCCCTTTTAAAGGTTTCATCAAGGGAGTGTAATGAGTTTGATTTGGATGTGTCACACATAACCTTAACTTGCAATTCGAAGTACATAAAGATAAACATTAACTTGCAATTCGAAGTACATAGAAATCCTGCTTTTTGAAGAGATTGCATATGTGTGTAAGTTTTTGTGATTTCTGATTCATATACATTTCCTTCTCTCTCTTAAATTGGTCAGCAGTTTTTCTATAGAAAAGAAGCAGCAGAACAAAATTGGGTACCATGTAGCTATCCCCAAAAGTCTTCAACAGTTAAGAAAATTATTAATCATATGTAACTGAAATAAGGAAGCTTCAGAGGAGAGTGACTCTCCTAAATAATGTCACCTTTGGTAGTCTAGGACCACTAATAATCCCTTAAGAGCATAATTAGTTTTTTCCTTTCTCTGTAATCTCAGATGTGTGATTTGGCTGAGTATTACAGAGATGGACAGCAAAGGAACCTTTCTCTGTAATCTCAAATACTTGAGTGGGCTAAAAGTGTTTCAGAGATGTACAGCAAAGGAACTAAAGTTTTAAACGGATATAACAATTTGCATGTATCACGTTTAGTATGAATTCATAGTTCTAAGTGCAAGTCTTTGCATAGACTTATGCCAGTAGTTGGCAATCATTCATCTTAACTTGATGGTGGATATTCTTTTTATTTCTAGGTGTGCCAAAGAATCGGCACATAAGGACTTTAAAAAGGCAGTTGGTGCCTTTTCTGTAACTTATGATCCAGAGAATTATCAGCTTGTCATTTTGGTGAGTGTTTTTGACTTATCTATTTTTATGTACTTCATTTGGAGTATTTACTTTGCTAATAATAGTGTTAATTTAAATATCCTTTAGTCTATCAATGAAGTCACCTCGAAACGAGCACACATGCTAATTGACATGCACTTTCGGAGTCTGCGCACTAAGCTGTCTCTGATACTGAGAAACGAAGAAGCCAGTAAGCAGCTAGAGGTATGTGGCTTTCCCTAGTACTGCTTGTAAGGCTGTCTAGAAATGATAACTGTGGAGTTACAAAACTTGAATATGGGCAGGTTGTCCTTTATTTACTGTTTCTTTGCAATTCCCTATATTTTATATTTTGAAAAATTAAATTGTACAAAGCCTAATCATACTAAAGTTTTTCATGCCTAAGGTTTCAGAATTAAGCAGCAGTTGATATATATTAAGGAACTTCTGGTCAACTCACTTTTTCTAGAAGTTCATCAAAGCTGTTAATAAAATGAGGCAATGCTTCTTCCATATAACATGTTATCATTTAAGTACTAGAGAGTATTTAAATATCTAATCATATTCCTTTCATTGTGTATGTTTATCTCTGTTTAAAAGGGTATAGAACTTCTTCATTCTAATTGGTTGTCACTCTTTAAAACTCCTGTCTTCAGATTCCTGCCAGAGGCTATTTCCCTAACTTACTATTTCGTCTCTTCAGGTGCATTTTATCTACTTTTATTAATCTTCCAGTAATTTCCATCACCATACATTTATTTTCATTGATAACTATCTAGTACTTCCATCCATAACCATAGAAACTAAATGGATTTTAATGTCCCAACTCAAATGTATTACTGTCAGATTCCAGAGTTCCTCATCATTATTCATTTCATTAGAGGGAAAACACCATGCAGTTGAAATAATAAAGAAAAAAAGAGTTCCAAATTGCATATTAAGAGAGAAGGTAGCCAAGGCTATAGTCTCATAAAACCCTGTGAAACTTGCCACCTTCCCACTTGATGTGTGATTGCTGAACTCTTAGCAAGAGAGTAGACACTCATCTCCTTTTGTTACTTTGTTTTCCTTATGGCCATGGAGGTCTGTTTAATTGGTTTTTACTCTCATTCTTTCTTGATGTCCCTATGTTCACACATTTGTGGTTTCTTTAGCAATTCTCTCATAACTTTTAGGCCAGAACAGCCTCCTTATTTTCATTGTGAGTATTATGGAAAATATACTCATGCTTCTTCTTAAACATCTAATTCTTCTTAAATGATATGTTATGATACTTTTTTACCATTTATCAGTGAATTATCAGTGAAAAGAATAAACCAGGTGAATGAACCAGGATTAAAAAAACAAGACTTCTTGAAAAGTCCTAGGAATATTTGATATATTTTGTTATTCTAATCTTTAGAATGACTACTAGACTTTTTAAAATTGTTTACAGTAGTTACACTCATACATTCCAATTAGCAGATATGTTGAATACTGAGAAACTAGTGTGCATGCCTATCTTTCCTCACTACTAATATTAAAAAGATCCACATATTCAGATAAGAAATTTCCATTTTTCAACATGAGCCACTAATATGTCTGGTTTTCATTTATGGCATGCTAGAACTAAACATTAAATTTTGATAATGCTGTTTAAAGAGAGAGCAATTATCCACAAGTTTGGGGTGTTGACTGTAACATAGTCCAGTCATTACTGAATATTTGAAAGAATTCATCATACTTGTGGATCCAGATCACAAGGTCTTACAGACTCTCATATCAGGTTGCAGGTGCATATGCAAGATGATAAGTTGTAAATCTTTGGCATTCAGTAATCATTTGATTTCATGACTGCACCAACAATTTTTATGATTCCATTCCTCAGGTTCGGGAGGTTGGAGGAAGGAAAGTATTTTAATATCACCACTTCATCAGAGGGATGGATAACTAGACCACAGTATCTAATGATAAGTTACATAAATGGCACAGTTTCCAGGAAAAAAACTGAAAAAAAAATATGTATATGTCCTGATATCCTTTAATAAAAATGAAGTGAATACAATTTTCTGTTAAAGATGGTATTTAAATTTTTTTTTTACTTAAATAACATTGAGTCTGTCAGATCCAGTGAGCTGGTTTTTATTTGGGAACCTTTGATCTTCTTCTTAATTATTATGTTATTGATGTCATTGGTTACCTAAGGCAGCTTTGCAAATAGGTTTTTAAAAGTTACCTTGGAAACTTGACAAGAAGCCCTTTCCTATTAACAAAAATATATCAGATGGTATGGACTTTCAGTAACCTAAAAAGTACTTATGCTGTGGGAGGTATTTTCTAAAACCTTTTAGTTTACAACTGAAACTAATTTGTAGGCCCCTGATATATAGGGTCAAGATTATTTATATGGCTACCCTAAATATAGTTGTCTTAATAGTTGATAAAGCATATTAATCAGATGTGCGTTTCTCTTCAGAGTTCAAGGCAACTTGCCTCAAGGTTTCATGAACAATTTATTGTACGAGAAGATCTGATGGGTCTAGCTATTGGTACTCATGGTGCTAATATTCAGCAAGCTAGAAAAGTACCTGGGGTCACTGCTATTGATCTAGATGAAGATACCTGCACATTTCATATTTATGGAGAGGTAAATATTTTACTACGTAGTTTTTTCTAAAATAACAAAATGTATTTCATATGGCTCATATTTTGTCTTAAATCTTTTCCCCTTTGTTGTTAGGATCAGGATGCAGTGAAAAAGGCTAGAAGCTTTCTTGAATTTGCTGAAGATGTCATACAGGTTCCAAGGAACTTAGTTGGTAAGTCAGAAATTACTGTTGACATACACTACAAAAACACCAGTTAGGGAAATAGTTTAGTTATACTGATCGAATTCCATGTTCACTCACTTGGGGAGTCATTTAATTGAAGCTTAATCGTTGAAATATGGTCTGATATTACAGTATACAGAAAATATTTGATAAATATGATACTCAAAAATTAGAAGGTATACAAAAGATACTGCTTTGCTAGTTCAAACCTATTAGTGCCTGGGAGAATAAATTTTGTACAAACTCTTCAGTGTGTATTTTCTATATCTTAAAATTAAACATTTTTTCAAGGGACACCCGAGTGGCTCAGTGAGTTAAGCATCCAACTCTTCATTTCAGCTCAGGTCATGATCTCGGGGTTGTGAGATCGAGGCCCCACATTGGGCTCTGTTCTCAGCAGAGTCTGCTTGTCTCGCCCTCTTTCGGTCTCCCCCCTCTCATGCTCATGCGTGCTCTCTGTCAAATAAATCTTCAGGGGCGCCTGAGTGGTACAGTTAGTTAAGCATCCAACTCTTGGTTTCAGCTCAGTTGTTGACCTCAGAGTTGTGGGATTAAGCCCTGTATTGAGCTCTGCACTCTGTGCAGAATCTGCTTGGGACTCTCTCCCTCTGTCCTTACCCCCTGTGTGTTCTCTCTCCCTCTCTCTCTCTCAAATATGTAAATAAATCTTTTAAAAAATTAATCTTAAACCATTTTTTTTCAAAGTGAATGACATTGGAGGGCTTTATAATTTGGAGGATATTTGTATTTATTTAATCTCTCCGATGGGGCTATAAAATGATAGCATTCTGAATTATCTCTGAGTTGAGGATCTCAATGTAGGTTACTTAAATCTAGTAAGTTGCAGAGCTAAAAGTAACTCTGAATGTCTCTGGGGCTTTTTGCAACACCAATGGTAGTTCTTCGTTTTGACTTTGAGTACTTTTGTTTCATTACTATCATCATCACAAGTACCAGCAAATACCAGAGACTATCTACCGGTATTCTCAAACACTGCAGATCTCTTTAGCAGAACATATCAAAGCAAGTTGCAGTTTTTTGGGTTTTTGGGGGGTGTTTTTTTTTTTTTTTCAATCAGGAACACTACCTGTGTCTTTATACATAAAATTGGGACATACTGCCTATACATTTTTAATTTTCTGAACTTGATATCACAACTGATTATAAAAAGTAATGCATGCCCTTTGGAAAGTTTAAAGAACAAGAAAATAAGGACTTCTGTGCGTTTTGTGCTCATCATTTCTGTCCTGCTTAGCCTGCTTTTATTTTTTGTCAGCATAGAATTAATAAACATCTTCCTATGCCATTAAAAAACACTTGGAATAATATTTTTTTCTTGAATAAAATTAGTTCAAGGGTAAATATCAGTGAAATTAATGCAGAATTATTCATTCAGCTGTGTTCTACAGGCAACTAAAGAATATGATGTTACTGAGGTAACTTGAACACAGTTGTGTGTTTAGCACTGTCCTTATTACCTCATGATAAGTGGGGCTTGGAAATGATGCATATTTTCCTTTTGTTTACAGTTTGTCAAGCAGTTGCATACATTTTATGGTTAGGACAGTTATTTTAAATTTAGAAATTCTTATATAGCCAGTAGACAGTTTTTTTTCAATAATTACCAATCAGAAACTTATGTGTTAGAGTCATTAAAGTTCTTTTGGGAGATGGCATGATGCCGCTAGGGGAAAGTTCTTGGGTGTTGGAGTTGGAGTTGGATGTAGCTGACTCCACTCCCTTGAATCTTACTTTCCTTACCTCTAAAACATGTGAATAATAGCATCCACCTCACAGAGTTGCCATGATAACAGGAAGATGTCAATAGAAAGGTTTAGATAAGCTCTGGACATAGTATGGGACTCTGTAAATGTCACTTCTCTTTTCTCCTCCTTATTGAGAACAATTCCATCCAGTTCAGTAGAGCAAAATTGTAGTAAGCTGTGAGTTGGGATTTAGAAATAACTGTGTGGTGTAGAATTGCATTATCTGCTATTAAAAATAGATTCTACCTCTGGTCATACTTGAAGAGAAGAAGATTCCAGCAGTGACCTTTCACCAGAAAGCCTGCTGAAGTACAATCACCCTGGTTTTTCTTTTGTTTCTAGTGAATAAAAGAAAACAAGTCTGTTTTAGAGATTGTCTACTACAACACTAGGAATGTTGAGAGTTTTCAGAAAGCATTTTTGTATAAGAGATTTGGCAAGGCACATCTTTAGGGAGATGTCTAATTAATATTGCATGAGTTTTCTTTGAGTCCCACAGTATGATTTATGATCTCTTGATTTTTCACAAACTCTCTTTAGCATGTACACGAATTTGTCATTCTTTTCTAAAAATTTGCTTGTTTTTCATTCACTTTGACAGTGAATTGGTTTAATCATTCAGTTCATTACAGTTAACACATAATACTTAGGAGAGTTAAGATATTAACAGCAACATGTGCCAAGCTCATTTTTCTTTTTCCTGACACATTTAGACCTTTATTAAAATCACATTAATTCATGAAAATATAAATGTTATAGATTAAAAAAACTGTGGGACAACTCCATGTAAAAACCTCTTTTCATTTGAAGACAGGAGGAGCAGAAATAATTGACAAAAGGACCTACCTATATCAGGAGTCCTGATTTAATGTCATTTGGGTTCCCTGACCACTGAGCAATCAAAAAAGGTTATAAGGGTGAATGAGGCTGTTAGACATGGCCAGAGTGCCGGGGTTATGCCGATTAGAAGAACTATAAGTTCCTGTTGTGAGGCTTTCTGTAGGATTGACTCAAAGCGTATTTTGGCTTCCAGGTTTTTCCCCATCCCTGCCTTAGGTGAGATGCTGGGACAAGCACATGATGGTCTTGGCCGTTGTAATGGTGCTTTTTTAGGTACCTTGGGAGGGCACTCAGAAGCTGATGTAGTTCACATGTAGACTTCTGGAACCAGTAGTTCTTTTATTTGCAGAGTCTTCCTTTACACTAATGCATGATGATGGCTATGAAAGCAGTCATTTCCCAGTTAAAGGATATGATTGAGTTTTCTAAAATGAGGGAAAGAATGCCTATTTATTACCAGTATTTGAAGTCTTTGGAGTTTTAACAGATGGTATTGAATAGTAGTTAACCTTGAACTGGTTTTAAGTTTTTTCATTGTGGTTTTGAGTTATCTTAATAAAGTGTGATTTCTTGAGCTTTTATTCTGTGACTAATAAAAGATTAAGAAGTCATACTTCAACTTTTAAAATCTATGAGTGATACACAGGAGTAATATTATGTTAACACTTGGAAAATGTGTACTTCTTTTAGATGTATGTACAGCAGCCTAAGTCCCTTTTAGACTTAGAGTATCTTTTATAAATGTGACATATAAAATTCTAAAAATATTTACCATGGGCAAAGAAGCAGATTTAAATCAGGTACAGACAGAACTAAAATTGTCAAATGAATAAGCAAATGTATTCTCTATTATCTGTCCTTTCCCTTAATTCCTTTCACAGAACTTTGCAGAAAGAGCGATATATACCACTGTACAAGCAAGTTTCAAGTAGACCCTTTTATGAAAAATAAGAGCTCGTCTTTGAGCTTCCTTAAAAATTCAAAATTATCCCATCACTTCATGAGACTTATACCTCTGATACTTGATCAAAGTAGTTTAAACAGTGACAACCTAATAAACAGAAAGCCTGTTTAACTCTGTCTTTTTGAAAAGAGTTTCTGCTTTGGTTTTGAAATCTTACAGTTTTATATGATAGTTTACAGTGGGGTGTGCTTACTGGTTTGAGATACGTGTTTTTAAAACCAAACATGAATTATTCATTTCTTAACGTAGGCAAAGTAATAGGAAAAAATGGAAAACTGATTCAGGAAATTGTGGACAAGTCAGGAGTTGTGAGGGTGAGAATTGAAGCTGAAAATGAGAAAAGTGTTCCACAAGAAGAGGTATGTTATAGTGCATGTGTTTCTGGTTTGTCTGATAAAAGTTTATTGTTTTATTTAACATGTTAATTTAGGGGCCTCTGTAGTATGCACATGCTAGGAATGTAAAAATTCTGAGTCATGCCAGTCATTGTCGTAGTTGGAGAGTGACTTGGGACTAGTCACTTGAATGCCTTCAAATCTTCTTTCTCGGTCTTTAAAATGGATGGTCATAAATTTTAAAAAGAGTATAAGGCACTTCTCAAATATTACTTGATGTTGCTGACAGAGACCAAGTTGGGACACTAATTAGGTTTTCTGGCTTTTATTCTTTATCTTTTTTAGTTTGTGTGTATGTGTGTTTATTTTGTGTGCTTTACATTTTTATCTGGACATAATATCTCTTCCCAGTCATTAAATTTTATAACCCTCACTTTTATCTTCATGAATATGTGATTTTTGGTAGCAGCTTTTAAAGTATTTGTGTGGGTTAGGGGAGGTAAGGGTGTCCTTTTCTGTACAATGATACTGTTTAAAATAAAATTCCCCCCAAATTGCCATAATTTTCACATATTATCTAGTCTTTTGTGAGAGATTCTTTCAGCTGATGTTGGATCTTTTGGGGGTTTTACTGCATAATATTTGCATACTATGCCAAAAATGTGTATAATAATTTATATTCTTAAAATATGATCATTGATATAAAAAACAGGGCTAAATACAGTCTTTCAAATTGGTTCTTTTTTCTCTTTTGTGTTTTGTGTTTTTTACCAAGGAAATCATGCCACCAAATGCCCTACCTTCCAGTAACTCAAGGGTTGGACCTACTCCCCCAGAAGAAAAAAAACATATAGATATAAAGGAAAACAGCACTCATTTTTCTCAACCTAACAGTACAAAAGTCCAGAGGGTAAGAAATATTTGTCACTTTGAATGATACTAAAAGCAATTTCTTTGACCCAAATGTCACAGTTGGTGTTTTGGGTGTTTTCTCTGGTTAGGCTTATAGGCTACTCATGTTTTTTTGTTGTTGTTTTTTTTTTTTTTTTTTTTTTTTCGAAATCTGATTGCCAGCTTATGAGAGGTTACAAACCAAAGTGATACCTACTTCTCAGTTTACTCACAGTGACAAATATGATGGTATAAACATAAAATATGGGGTTGCAATTAATGATCACATTTTTTCTTTTGAGGGTGGTCTTTCATTTTTTCATGCTGTTTCTTGAAATTTTGCAGGTTGTGGTAGCTCAAAATGTACCTTCTGTTAGATACATTTAGTTACTACTTAGAACCATATTTTAGAAACTGGTTTTCGATATTTGACCTAACCTAACTGTTTAGAAATGGGTTTAGAAGTCCTACAGTGAAAGTCCTGCGTTCAGGCTTCTGTGTATCATTCATTATAGTTAATGACATCACTTGCATTCCTTATACTGCTTTAGGTATTAGTGGTTTCATCAATTGTAGCAGGGGAATCCCAGAAACCTGAACTCAAGGCTTGGCAGGTAGGAAAACATTCCTTGAAAAATACATTTTAATTTTATATTTTAATGTTTATTCCCCTTGTTAAGAAAGACTACAAATGATCATCAGGGTTGGGGGATGGTGGAAGGTGTTTTGGGGTATGTTCATCCATTGCCCTGGGGAGAAAGCTCAAGTTCCTTCCTGTTGCTTAAAGGCCTTTCTTTGATGCTCACCTGTCCAGTGTCACCTCTTATCATTACCCCCCTTTGCCTTCCAGAGTGGCTTGAACCATACTGAAGTACTTAGAAATCTCTGAACGCTGTTATCCCTGTATGCATATGTTTCCTTCACTGGAGTGCTCTTTACCCTCCAACTTCCCACTTTACTTTGACCTTACTCCTTGTACAGCTTTCCTTGTGTACTTGCCACAGGTCTCCTCCCCCTGACTGGCCCAAGGGCCTTTCCCCCTTCTGTGTTCCAGTGTGCTCATCCCTCTCAGTAGCAATCCCTACATAGACATCTCTTTGGCCACAATATGAGTTCTTTGAGGGTGCAGGGCCCCCTACCTGGCCCGCGAGAACTATTTATGGGAAAGATGTCATAGCTCACCAGAGACTAAAAGCAAAAACTGCCATTTTATAAAGAGAAATATAACCACAAGTTATATTTGAATAGGATATTCTCTGCTGGGCAGCTCAGTTCTTATCCCAGGCAAGGAATCCCTTTCTCCTGGCATCCATACTGAAGGCCACCATTGTGCTCTTGGCCCTTCTTCATTTGACTATTCTGGTCCTCTAGTGATGTGCTCAAATTAGAGTGGCACTTGGGTACAACAACAGTTTGGACATGGGGAAGGAGAAAATGTTTTAAAACTATTTGTTCCAAAGTGATCAGACTAAATCTGTAACATAGGGTTTTAAAGTTTATTTTAGACTTATGTGATCCAGAGGGAAGAGTGTAGCATTTCATCATATGACATTTTAGAAAATAATAAAGTTTAACTGCTTTGTAACAACATCAGTTGGGGAAAAAACAGTCAAAAATGTTTTTGAGAAAAGGAGATCTGATGCATAGGCCTGATCATTTCCATAGTTCATATATTATCCAGTGCAAAAAAATCCATATGAAGCCCATGGGTTTTCAGTGGCCCCTGACTCTTCAGGTGGTCATTGCTACTAGGAAACAGTACCTTGCCTACCACATAAGGTCATTTTACAAGCATTAATTCCTAATTGTTCGGTTTCGTTCCACTTCAACAGCCATGTTCATGTGGAATGGAAAAGAAAAAAACTGTTCCAGCCCGCATACGTTTAAGATACTGTCTCCTGAATGCAGGCAAGCAAAAGCAGTCCAGCATTAGCCACACCTATCAGATGAATGCTCTTTTTATATAAAAGAGTGATACTTGCTAAAGAGACAGCTTCTTGATTTTTCACACCTAGAAACTTCGCCTAGAAAATTATATCCTCATCAAAGCCACTGTATGGTTTTGTATGGTTTTCTGTAGTCATATGTGAATATCAGTAACCATGTGTATTTCTCCAGGAGCAAAATACTGAAGTAGTCTTGATTTTGAATGTCCTAATTGCCAGCCATTAGTTTGCACAACACCTAGGCTTCCCTAGAACTTGTGACAAGAGGTATTTTTTTTCTCATTTGTACTGATGGGCTAGACGTATAAATTTTTTAGTATATTCCTTTTTAAAAATCTGTCTTTATATTAAAGTAGTACCATAGAGAAAAGATCAGACTTTCCTTATGATTCAGCCTTTTACAATTTTTAGAGTACATTATTGAAATTTATTGAAATGCTAAATTTTGTGCTCATGGATCTGCCTCTTACCCTCAATCCCCTGCACAGAATATTTAGTGCAGAGGATTTATCCTAATTCTTTTTGTTTGTGTTTTGTTTGAACTCTCTTGACTTGGTTAGCAAAATGGATTTAGTTTTTACTTCTGTGCCCTAGTATTTAACTTTGAATTTCTCTGTAAAGAATTTGATCCAGATAAAACCTGTAGTGTATGAATTAAAGTACTTTAAAGTATTCATTTTGTTTATGCATCCCATATCAGAGCTTGTATAATTTTGAATTACATAATTTGTGATTTTGCCAACATTTAACAGTAGTGTTTGAAACATAATAATCTGGTACACTCAAAAGGTTGCTATATCGATGTGTCGTTATTCACAGTAGATGTGTAAAATATGCCAACTACTTTTGTTTCCATGTATTGATTTATATTTTCAACAAACATTTGTGTACCTACTGTTTGTCAGGGTCTGTGCTAGGGATTTAATTATTTGCATTTTTGTCAGATTAATCCATTAATTTTATAGGATTATTGTTGCCATTTATTTTTCAGGGTATGGTACCGTTTGTTTTTGTGGGAACAAAGGACAGCATTGCTAATGCCACTGTTCTTCTGGATTATCACCTGAACTATTTAAAGGTGAGAGCAAGAAGAACTTTAACTTCTAATCCTTTTGTACTAAGATATAAAAACTCCACAGTCAGTCTTTCAGCAGTGAAGGTTCATTCTAGCCTGTACATTACAATGAATGACCTGTAAAAGGTAATAGAGTAAATATTCACTTTGTTTTGCTTATTATTATATTCCTTCTGAAAACTCAAGTCCATTTTCTATCATTATAAATTTAAGGACCAATATCCCAGTTCTCAATAAATCCCCCTATTTCCCATTATTCTTCTGTTAAACCCTTAACACTCAATGTAGGTACTCCTATACATAGCCTTTTCGTCCAATTGATCTTTTCTAGCCTCTGCGAGTTTTTTCCAGGCCAAATTTTGTCTGTTAACACTTGCCTTTGTTTGTCCCTTTTATGTTATTTATTAAGGAAATCCCAGTGTTTCATGAAGTCCTCTGTTTAAATGTTTATCCTTTGTATTTTTCTCTATGCTCTGTTTTACAAAATATAAACAACTTGTGTCTTGTAGATGCTCTTTTTAGTTAGTATTTGTACAGTTATACCTCCTCTAGATTGCAAACTGGAAATCAGGAACTAGGAGGCTACAAGGGATAGTGGAAAGAGCACTGGATTGACAGTCCAGTGATTTGCTTCTAGTCTCTCTCCTACCATGAACTGGCTTATGTGACTTTAGGCAAGTCACTTCTCTCTGTACTGAATGCTTTTTAAAATTTCTTTTAGCCAAAATATTCTATAATTCAGTGAAATGAAATCTTACCCATGTCACTTTTATAATTTCTTCTTTATATCCATATGCATCAAAATTACAAGTGACTAAAGTACAAGTACTAAATAGGATTTTAAAAATAATCCAGCTTTCTATTTTATTTATGATCCTATCTTAAGAATATTTTTGCTGATTTCTTGAAAGAAACAATTTTTGGATGCAAATAAGGGGGGGAAAGTTCAGTAGTTAGGCATTTCATTCATCTTATGGTGTAATTGAAAATGGGAAGGTTTCATCCAGCAAGGTTTGCATGGGTAGGAAAAAACCCCATCGGTTTGCTTACTTATTTTTGTTTTAAAGTGTGTTTTATTTGTAATCTGTTCTATGTGTTTGTTTGTTTGTTTTTTTTTCCATATTCTTAGCTTAAATAATTACGATGACCTGGAAAGTTAGGGTTGCATTATAATCAATCCCTTGTTCTTTTGACTAATGTTCTTTTTTAGATCATTTTATTTATTCTTCACAATTGAATATCTTTTTTGGTTATCAGCAGCTGTCCTGTTGCCATTCTTTTCATCACCAGATCTTCCCTTGATTGGGCCTGGCATCTCTCACCAAAAGGTGACTGCTTTGCCCCAGTGGGATAACCTGGACTACCATTCTGTTTTTCAAGATAACACCCATTCCATGAGCTATACTCTTGGAGTAAACTACTCACTCTCTTTTGCTCAAGTCCTTTGTAAAACAGAAATTCTGGTTCAGAGCAGATTAAATGTATCTGCCCTTTATTTTCCAGAAGCTTCCAAAACCAAGATTTTAAGAACTTGGCTTAAGAGGGGCTTATCCAGTGACTGTCCATGTAGGCAGTTCCTATGATGGCCACTGCTTTAGTCAGACAATCAGTAGTATTAGAATTATGGATCCAGTTCCCTATTAGCCAGTAAAGGAGATGTTTTATTGGTAGATTGGAAGGACAGGGGTTAGAATTGAGGCTTCATCTGGATTTGACAGAACCCAACATACCAGAAGCACTATGTATAAGGGTCTGTCAGTGGACCCCAGGTGTGTATTTTGATCAGCATTAATACTATTCATTGTACTTGTTTAAGCATAGTTGTAGTCTTTAAGAGGTTTCAAGGCATGATGTTAAGATCTAAGCTTTTTGGTTAGGTCTTAAATAGTTGTGTTTCCCCCTTCCCTGCCATATAAGGAATAGGAGCAAAATCAGTTCCCTGAAAATAATTTTTCCTTAATGGTGTAATCACATCCAAAGACCTACCATAATATATATTCTTTGAAAGCAGAAAATGGCCCAAACTCAGTGCTTCATAAATTAAGATATTATCTGGCAAATATATTTCAATTAAGATTATTTACAGTGTGTGATTTTTTTTTAAGATTAGCTCGTTAAACCTTAAATGTCATTTACCTGCATTTCAGAGTTGTTTTATTCAATATCCTAGCAACAAGAAGTTCCCCAACTAGCATATCTGTGCCTTAACAGATTCTATTGGATAATAGTGCCAAATCAAACAACTTTAAATTCTATTCAGTAGAATTTTAATGCTGAGTATTTTTGTTATATCTCTAATTATGGGCATCAATAATCTGTTATCTGTAGTAATTTTTCTTTTTAAGGAGACCATTCAATTTTCTGATAATTCTGTGTAACAGTGTTTACTATAAATTTAGAACTGAAATTGAAATATTTCCAGTATATTTTTTTATCTGATGAAAAGGAGAAAGGTATTATTAAGTAAAATGTCAAATTATTTTTACTGTTATCTTGTATATTTTAAATAGGAAGTAGACCAGTTGCGTTTGGAGAGATTACAAATTGATGAGCAGTTGCGACAGATTGGAGCTAGTTCTAGACCACCACCAAATCGTACAGATAAGGAAAAAGGCTATGTGACTGATGATGGTCAAGGAATGGGTCGAGGTAGTAGACCTTACAGAAATAGGGGGCACGGCAGACGCGGTCCTGGATATACTTCAGGTACAAACTAAGCATTTTACTCAGTAACTTTATCTGTTCCTAGACTTAATAGCTGCTAATCTCTAATATTCATTAGAACCCCATTATAACGGTTTCTCACTACATGGTTTCCAATTCACAGTGGGTCAAATTGTGTTGCAAGAGACATATAGAGTTAAAACCTGATGATAACACGTAGAGTTTACAGGGCAGGTGTCCACGTTCTGACCTGGGGATAAATCTGCTTAAGCCCTTGTGTGTTGATGATTTTCTTAAGGCCTTTCCTGATTTTATTACTGTATAGCCAAAATTATTTTCATTTGTGTACTGTGGCTCATTTTTTGTCAGGCATGTGCTGGTCATACTTGCTGGATGGACTGTGTAAATCAGGGCTCTGCATCCTATGACTCATAAGGTGATTTTGAGTGTCATGGCCAAAGTCAGCCCTAGGCACAGTCAAGAATTAGGCAAAGTTTCTCTTTGCCTTCCCAGCTCTTCTGTCAGTGCTTCTTTCTTCTCTCCCAGTACCTTCCACTGAACACTGTCCCCACCTGCCAGTGCCTACTGTCTTTCTTGCTCAACTGTGTATCTACTATGTAACTTGCTAATGATGGTATAAGGTATAATCCATCTCACAAATATTTGCATTTCAAAAAGGAACTCTTTAAGATGGAAAAGCCTTCAAGATCCACAGGAAAGAAGCTATAATGGTGAAGCTATAATTGGTCATTAGCTCCAACAGAGGAAGAGAGAGAGGTAGTAGAGTTGATATTCTGGAGTGGGGGAGAGAGACACGTACTCCTGAGGCCAACCTTGAACCTAACCCCTAACCCCTCTCCCAACAGTCTGTTATTTTTGCTGTTGAAGTCCCACCTCACTGTGGAGCTCTTTTCCCCCACTCCCATCCCCCCCACATCATTAACCCACCCCCTCACGCATAATGAGTTTATCTTAATAATTCCTTTATTAATGATAAATTATTTCAGTGGGAGTGGGAGGGAAGGTTGTGGACCAAGCCAGACAAGCATATCCCCTTTTAGCTAAGTTCAATCCCTGATCCCACAGAAGACCCTTCCCTGAGACAGTTGTTGTGGTGGCCTTTGCCACCCTCTCAGAGGTGACCAAAATGTATCCATTCCCCACTGTCCCTGGGCCAAGCCTTGTTAAAAGGAACTCTCTTTATAGAGGTTTATTTATCAAGGTATTGCATTTAACTGTTGTAGACAACTCTTCCTCCAGAGAGCGCAGATGTTTAAAGGAGCACAGCTGTTTAATGATGTGGCACACTCAGGTTTGAACTTAGATGGCTAATAAAATACCTTTTTTTTTTTTTTAATGAGAACCAAAAACATTTAAAACCAAAATCACCTCAAATATTGTGAAACCCTTCATTTTGAATTTAAGATAATTTGTTTTACAAAATGGAAGGTGATAATACTTTTTGGGTTTATAAATTGGGAAGAGTATTGGATTACCCCCGAAACGTCTCTGGAAGCTTCTGTTAACCTAACTTTTTTTTTAAGTCGGACAACGGTATATAACTTTTAACTCTCGATAGGAACTAATTCTGAAGCATCAAATGCTTCTGAAACAGAATCTGACCACAGAGACGAACTCAGTGATTGGTCATTAGCTCCAACAGAGGAAGAGAGGGAGAACTTTCTACGCAGAGGAGACGGACGACGACGTGGCGGTGGAGGAAGAGGACAGGGAGGAAGAGGACGTGGAGGTGGCTTCAAAGGTACAGAGATGTTCATTCCTTAATAATTAAAGGTGAATTTTAACAACTGAAGTTCTATGGAAAATCTTGGTCATTCAGGGATATATTACTAAAACCCCATTTTTCCTGTTTTCTACTGGTCAGCAGAGGAAAGGCTCAGCAGTGATCAATATAGAACATTAGCCCTCCTGTGGTTTGTGTAGAACATGCAAATAAACACCGATAACTAGTTCAGCATCTTTTGGGATTCTACACATAATGTGACCATTAGCTCAGGTTGACCTGTGACATAGTTGATGAAGAATTGTAATGCCTTTGAAATATTTTCTGCTTCTTGGTAGTGTGCTAGATTTCTAAGCATTATATAACTGGAATCACTAGATTGTCGATTATATTTCAGATTCTGTGGTCTAAATAAATTGAGAAGGTAATAACTTCCAATAAGTACATCAGAATCAGTTAACTATTGAACCTTTTAAAAATGACCCTATAGGAAATGACGATCACTCCCGAACAGATAATCGCCCACGTAATCCAAGAGAGGCTAAAGGAAGAACAGCAGATGGATCTCTCCAGGTAAACTGTGTGCCTCTTTTACATCTAAATTATTTGAATTACTGTAGTTTGAGACTTACGAGTTTATTTTACGTGATTTTTAAACATGTTGAAAAGTTGCAGAATTGATACATGTGACATGTTTTCCTTTCAACATTATAACTGTGGGCAATCTTAGTTCTTCGTGACAAATATACAAAAACAATTTCTCTAGAGACTGTGCAGTCTTAAGCATTTGTGAAGACTTTGACAGTCCATTAGGACTTCAATACCACCTTGGTGGTTCCCCCCCAATTCACCCAAGAAAAGAGACATCCTAGAATGTACTAAGAGACCTGAGTAAACCCTGTAGACACCGCCTCCCCTGAGTTGCAGGGATAGGGTGCTCTCTGAATGGAAAGTAAGGAAAAGATGGTATCTATCTCATAGGTAATAATCATGGTAGTCAGGGCCGATGGTGCTCTCAGCTAGTACATGCTGAGTCAGTCAGTTGTTTGTTTATAACCAGCCTCTATTCTGAGATCCCATTTCAGTTGGTTAGCACCTATGCTGAACCCATTATTACATAATTTTAAAATTACTCCTGAGCATGTCAGACACCCGTTGCTAAGTGCGTGTGTTATCTCATTTAATCTTACAGCATCCCCCTGAGGTAAGTAGTTTTATTTTTTTGATTCTTTAGGTGAGTAAACTGAAGCTTTTAGAAAGATTCAGTCCTTTGTCTGCAGTCATATAATGATCATACAGTGGAGTGATATTTGAACCCTGGTGTATGATTCCCAGAACCCATATTCTCCTCTGCTTGTTAAATTCTTAATCCTTAATCCAAGTAGTTAGGGCTCCTTATTGACTATGGATTGGTTTAGGACCAACACCCAATATTAGTTGAGATGCTTTTTAAGAGCACAAACTTCATGACAGAATATTCCGTAGGATTTGTAGCAGTTGTAAGTAGATGTTAACTGTTGGCAGGTTCTCAAGGAATAGAAAAGACTTTAGATCTAGGTAAAGAGATGATGAAATGATGTACGTACATGTGCTGTACAGAGATAGAGGGCCTTTATCTGCCGGCCTTTTAATTCTCTGCTTAAAGTGACATGTTCCGGGAGTTTGGCGATCTTGATCATATTGGTTAAAAGGATTCATATTCACAATTGTATTTATAATTAAAATGGGACATCAGATAAAAAGGTTTGTGTTTTCTGTGGGAGAATAGATCCAAGTCAAAGCACTAAATCCTTGACAGCCAAACATTTAGAACGCACACTGAGACCCAACACTTGAACACACTTTGAAATTAGAGCAATCCATTTTGAGATCTGTGTAGCATTTGTACTTCAAGTGGATCAATATTTGTAGTTATTTTAAGCTCATTGCTCAATATTATCATCTTTTATACAGCATCTGGAATTGTTAGCAGTGTTTTAAGTGTTCCGTGTTGACACTTAAACTATGATATAAATCTTAGGATATTATTTTCTGAGTTGCATTCATCTTTACTCCTGTCCTGGGATTCTAGTCCTTCCACACATTAGCGTTGTCGAATTTCCCTGTACCATTATTATTCTTCGGAGTTTAAGTCGTATGATTATCTGACTTGCCTTACTGAAAATACAAGCTACAAGAAAGCAACAAATTTTTCTACTGTAGGACGGTGGGAGCCTCAGTATAGAGAAGGTTAATCTTACCCATGATAGATAATTCAGGTGTAAACTAAAGGCTAGTACTTAACAAGCGAGTTGACTTCTTATCCTCGTGAAGGTGGAATAGGAAGGCATCAATCTGGGTCCCTCGTGGGTTTCACAATCTTTAAGAATAACCCATTCTTTGAACACTAGTATTATAGGTATAATTTATCTCGTAATTAGTAATAGTAATTAATTTTAACTATTTGTTTCTCACTATTTTATTCTGCTTAGAAGAAGACACGGTAGGATTGTGAGTTTTTGTCTAACTTTGGACGCAATTGAGATGACCAGTGTGTTCCAGTTAAAGAAGAGTGTTTTAAAATCATAAAATAAATAAAAAAAAAATCCTACCTGACCTTAATTTCTTGCACTTCCTCTATTTTCACTCCCATTTTCCCTTTTACCATGTGGAACTTACACTTCAGGCTTAAATTTCTTGTCAGGCCAATTACAGATTACAATAGGATATGGTCTGTGTATATAACAACTATAACTTGTTTTAGATCAGAGTTGACTGCAATAATGAAAGGAGTGTCCACACTAAAACATTACAGAATACCTCCAGTGAAGGTAATCGGCTGCGCACGGGTAAAGATCGTAACCAGAAGAAGGAAAAGCCAGACACCGTGGATGGTCAGCAACCACTTGTGAACGGAGTACCCTAAACTGCATAATTCTGAAGTTATATTTCCTAAACCATTTCCATAACTCTTATTCCATATTAGAAAACTTTGTTAGGCCAAAGACAAATAGTAGGCAAGATGGCACAGGGCATGAAATGAATACAAATTCTGTTAAGAATTTTATTTTTTTGGTATTGACCATAAGCAACAATTTTCAAATTTGCACAAAAAGATACGTTGAAATTTTTGAAACATTGCTTTTAAGTATACTTTAGCACTTCAGGGCAGGATTTTAGTTTGGTTTATTTTTTAAAGTACTGAACAGTGATATTTTTTGTTAATTTGGACCATTTTCCTGCATTGGGTGATAACTTGCCGGTACATTTCAGTTTTTCTGAATAAATAGCATTTTTGGTAATCATATTACAATTCTGTTTTCAATCTCCTATAGAAGTCCATGAAATACTATGTCATTTCATGTCCTGTGTCAGTTTATGTTTGGTCCACTTTTCCAGTATTTTAGTGGACCCTGAGATGTGTGTGATGTGACGTTTGTCATTTTCATTAGCAAAAAAAAAAAAAAAGTTGTATGATCTGTGCCTTTTTTATATCTTGGCAGGTAGGAATATTATATTCGGATGCAGCGTTCAGGGAAGATAAGTTGGAAACACTAAATGTTAAAGATGTAGCAAACCCTGTCAAACATTAGTACTTTATAGAAGAATGCATGCTTTCCATATTTTTTTCCTTACAGAAACATCAGGTTAGGCAGTATAAAGAATAGAACTTGTTTTTGTTTTTGTTTTGTTGCACTGAAGTTTGACAAATAGTGTTATTGAGAGGGATGTGTAATTTTTCTGTATAGACAGGAGAAGAAATAACTATCTTTTCATTTGAGAGAGGCTAAAATGTTGTCAGCTAGGAACAAATCTTCCTGGTCGAAAGTTAGTAGGATATGCCTGCTCTTTGGCCTGATGACCAATTTTAACTTAGAGCCTTTTTTATTTTGTCCTCCCCAAGTTTTGTGAAGTTTTTCATATTTTAATTTCAAGATTATTTGGGGGAAATAGAAAGGTCATTTTCATGTGTGCATAATTCTGTGAAGTACAGGTACTTTGTCTAAGAAACATTGGAAGCAGGTTAAATGTTTTGTAAGCTTTGAAATATGAGGTCTAATGTATAAGTGGAATTGGAAAGAAGACTAGAATTGGTTAACAAATACTTCTTTTCTTTAGTTTTTTTTCTTTTGTCTTCTGATGTGTTGGGTTTGGGTTCTGTTTTTGAGTCTTTTTTATGAATGAAATTTACTGAGGAAAAATATGTGAAGGACCTTCACTCTTCAGATGTTATATTTTTCTTAAAAAATAACTCCAAGTAGGGGTACCACTGAGTCTGTACAGAGCTGTGCGAACCGAAGTTCTGCCTCTGATGTATTTTGTGAGTTTATTTCTTTGAATTTTCATTTTACAGTTACTTTTCCTTGCATACAAATAAGCATATAAAAATGGCAACAAACTGCACATGATTTCAAGAATATTAAAAAGTCTTTTAAAAGTATTGCCAAACATTAATGTTGATTTTTAGTTATTTATTCTGGGAATGTATAGTATTTGAAAACAGAAATTGGTACCTTGCACACATCATCTGTAAGCTGTTTGGTTTAAAATACTGTAGATAATTAACCAAGGTAGAATGACCTTGTAATGTAACTGCTCTTGGGCAATATTCTCTGTACATATTAGCGACAACAGATTGGATTTTATGTTGACATTTGTTTGGTTATAGTGCAATATATTTTGTATGCAAGCAGTTTCAATAAAGTTTGATCTTCCTCTGCTAAATTGATGTTGATGCAATCCTTACAAATGATTGCTTTTAAAATTTTAAGATAGGAAAAGAAATCTATAGAAAGTGTTCTGTTACAAAATGTAACTGTTACCACTGGAAGTTTCACGTGTCTTAGGAAGTTAGCTGTTATCTACCAACTTTCAAGAACTTGATCTTGTTTAATAAGGTGGAAAAAAAAAATCAAAATGGTACAAAAGCACATTGTGCCATTACAATATGCACTAAGTCTCTTTTTTTACAAAGGCTGAATTCAGCAAGGCGCTAACTTGCTTAAATGTGAATTACTAACTTCTAAAACTGTAATTTGATTCACATGTTTTCAAATGGAGTTGGAGTTGATTCGTATTACAATATTTGTGTGCTAAACGTGTATGTTTTTCAGTTCTAAGTCATGATGTTTTTAAAATCTTATTAAAGTTTCAAAAATCTGAAGATTGTTTATCTAGATGTAAATTTTTATTAAAAAGTTGCACTTATGAAAAAGCAAAAAATTAGTCTGACAGATGTTTGCTCCTGGTCTTAAATTTCTAAATATAACAAATAGCAGTATCGGGGGGGGTGGGGAGTTATTTATCATGCAAAGCGTATATGCCTTGCAAATAATGTTTTATGTGCCCTTAAAAGACAAAAACATAATCACTGGAAAATGCTTCTCCGTATTCCCAGTCATAAGATTTCAACACATTAATTACACAGCGTGCCACCAAACCATATTAAACACATACTCCTGTCTGTGCACACATAAATAACACCCTGACATTTGGAAAACACTAAATGTGTCTATGTAGTTTAAAAAAGAAAACAAAAAATAAATAAATAAAAAAACAAAACTTTTGATGTCAGTATCTCCATAATAAAATAAATGATGGGTTTGTAGGTAGAAGGTGGCTGAAATGGCTATTGTAGTCACTTCAAGAAACTCAAGCACAGCCAAGATAAAAGGGTAGAAGTGGAGAGGTGATCAAGTTGAAGCATCCAAATGATTTAAGAATCCAAGTGTTAGCATCCAAAATGATTTAAGGATGCAGGACAGTTTCCTCTACGTTGATGGCCTGCCTCTCCCCTCCCCCACTCCCCTTCTGAAAACTCCATCTTCGTTTTCTGCCTTTCTGGGTTTTCATTCTTCTACTTATCTGGTTCTCTGCTACCTCTTCTGCCTGGTTATGGACTCTTCCAGGGCCAAAACAGCTGAGTACAGTCCATTAGATGTGATAGGTAAAACCAATCTATGAGTAATTTGGTTAGGTTTTCCTGGTTTCACAGTGGTCTTCAGTGCTACATATGAATAGCCTATTGGCAACATTAGCTTTGAGACTCAACTTGGCTTACTCAGAGACCTTTCTCCCATCTGATCATGATCTTAGAGCTCCAATGCTTAGGACTATAATGCCTTTTAGAGTCAATATACTGATTTGATCCCTGTTGAGTCCATTTGTCTCATGGCCATAAATAGCATCTTTCCTTCATGACCTTCTGATGCCTCAGATAACCAGTTATTCTGAAATAGCCATTAGCAGATGCTAATCTTTATTGCTCAAAAGGCTTAACAGGTACCAGAATTTATTTATTCTAAAATTTTATTTATTTGAAAGAGACAGAGATAGTATGAGTGTGGGGAGGAGGGGGAGGAACAGGCTCCCCATTGAGCAAGGAGCCTGATGCCAGGCTTGATCCCAGGACCCTGGGATCATGATCTGAGTCGAAGGCAGCTGCTTAACCTACTAAGACACCCAGGTGCCCCACGGGTACCAGTATTTAAATCTTAAGCATCTTTTCTACTGTATATTTAGGGCTGTTTAAAATTTTATTTGGGGCTATTTAGAAGTTTTCTTTCTGGAGCACCTGGGTGGCATAGCCGGTTAAGCATCTGACTCTTGGTTTTGGCTCAGGGTTGTGAGATTGAGCCCTGCGTCAGGCTCAGCACTCAGCGTGGACTCTGAGATTCTCTCTTCCTCTGCCCCCCTGCTCGTTCTCTCTCATTCTCTCTCAATAAATATTTTTAAAAAAATATTCTTCCCATTTCTTTCTGAAAACTTGCCATGAAGAAAGGGAGAAATCCTTTTTTTTTTTTTTTTAATGCTAAGGAGTTTTATGTTAGTGGGAGAGGCATTAAAACTGCAAGTTGCACTTGCTAAATGATTAAAGACTAAACTTCAAAATTGAGTGCTTAAAGGTTTTCCCACCAATTTGTGTATACCATAGATTTGATTATAGGGGTAGGTTGAAATCTGAAGACTGAGTATCAACAAGAGACAGTTACACAGAATCCTGGGAATCGGAGTATAATGATGATTCAGCATCATTCAGAATTTGAATGGCTTATGTGGCAGGAAAAAGATTCCAGTGTTATTTCTTCAGGTATAAAGTTCCTTTGGTAAATAAATACTAAGGCATCTTTGTAAGATTTCCCTGGAAATCAAAACCTGTAAGATACTGCATCAAAACAGTACTGGTTCTCAAGGAATGTGTATCATTAAAAGTTGCAAATGCAGTGCAGCTACTATATGACAGGAAGGGACATATGGAGTTAGGCTGTGGAAAATGGAATTGCGGGGTAGATTCCACACTTGTCCAGAGGCATAGACTAGCTCTGTTACTGCATAGGTCATTTCAACTCCGTGTTTCAGTTTTTCCATGGGTTAAAGAAGTGGTTGCTAAGGTATCCCAACTCCAAAGTTGTATATGCATCAGTAAGTATTCATGTTTTATGTGGAGAAACCTACAGAGAGTCCGTGGTAATGAACCACCCCCCGATTTCATCTGACTCATTAAATCGTTACTGAATATTTACTGTATAACAGGCATGTGACAAATTTCTTGGGGATGCAGGGATAATATCTCAGACCTTCAAGAAGTTCACTGTCAGGTTGGAGAGCTTGAATCTATGGGCAGTTGCAGCATACAGTACACGGTAAGTGCTGAAATGCACAGGGCAAGGTGGGAGCACGCAGAGGGACCTGCCAGGATCAGGATGGTGTGGAGCCAGGAGGGGGCTTCTCAGGTGAAGTGAATCTTACTTAAAACAGATTGGAGGGGCGCCTGGGTGGCTCAGTCGTTAAGCGTCTGCCTTCGGCTCAGGTCATGATCCTAGGGTCCTGGGATCGAGCCCTGCATCGGGCTCCCTGCTCTGCAGGAAGCCTGCTTCTCCCGCTACCATTCCGTCTGCTTGTGTTCCCTCTCTCGCTGTATTTCTCTCTGTCAAATAAATAAAAATTAAAAAAAAAATAAAAAACAGATTGGAGGAGTTAGCCAGGTATACAGGTGCTGCGGGCAATAATCTATGCATGAGGAAATCTGTATTTGGGAAGCTTCCACGAGTTCCGTGTGGCTAGGCACAGAATATGAGGGAGATAGAGGTGAGTTGAGGTACTGTCAGGGAGGCCTACAGTGCCACGTTTGGGGTTGGACCTCAGGGTGCCTTGGAAGTGTCTGAAATGATCAGATTTCCACTTAAAGTTTGGCGGGACAGGATTGTCCCATGACTCTGGGAGCCCTGTCAAGTTACCTTCTAACCAGCTAGCAGGAGGGACTGGGCCCAAATCCAACTCTCAGGAGGCTCTTCTGCCCCACAGTGCGAAGCCAGCTTCCCACAAGGTCACAGGTGCTAGTGGTCTGGGTTCCTGGACAGCTCCCCTGACAGCCAGCAGTTTTAAGCCCTGATTTGGTCGTCTGCGTACAAGGTTGCTGTCAGGCTTCTCCTATGGAAGGGTAAACCCCCAGAGAAGAAATAATCCTCCCCCATGAAGAGAAAATGGGCGTCCCTATTCCTCTTGGTGGTAATTTTCCCTTATTAAAACCTCTTCCTTTCAGATGGTGGTGTGCTGTTTGCCTTCACCCACTCTTTCACAGATGGTGCCCAGCGTGAGGCAAATGCCACTTGTTCCAGCTCTGGCCTTTGGGAAACTGCAAAAGGGATCAACTAAGCCATACCAGGATGGACAGCAACCCACCGAGGGTAGTAGGAAACCTGGCTGAGCTGAAATGGCTGGTGAACGTGTCATTGCAAAGGCCCTGGAAATGTAAGGCCCTCCACGTAGGGCAGATTGAAACAATTGGATCCCTCAGCACTCTCAAGTCAGCCAGCCCCGTGAGCCCTAAGAAGAAAGAAATCGGGAGAAAAGAGTCCTTGGTCCCAAGTGCCCTTAGAATAGTAGATTAAGGGGTGCCTGGATGGCTCAGCGGGTTAAAGCCTCTGCCTTCGGCTGAGGTCATGATCTCAGGGTCCTGGGATCGAGCCCCGCATCGGGCTGTCTGCTCAGCAGGGAGCCTGCTTCCCCCCTCTCTCTGCCTGCCTCTCTGCCTACTTGTGATCTCTCTCTCTGTCAAATAAATAAATAAGATCTTTAAAAAAAAGAATAGTAGATTCAGTCTAACTTCTTGGATTTGAACCATGTTCATTGTGCAGTGTACCACCCAGGGGCTTGTCAGCGGTGGGGATGAGGTACACTGACAGTCACTGCTGACGTTCTGTCCTGGTCTGTGTAGCCTAGAACAGGTGTGGGGAGGATTCAGCAGACCTGGACCCACCACACACTAGAGCCTGACACATAGTTGTTCTTGGACCAGTAAGTGCACAGTAAATGAATTTCCCTGGCAGGGTTTGAGGTGGGTTTTACTTACAGCCAAGAGACTCGGCACAATTACTGCATAATAGTATTGACATGCTGGGCTCAGTGGTACACTGACCTACTGAGTGGGTGTGGGTATTGCCATCTTTCCCAGTAAATGCAGAACCTCTTGTATTGCCAAAGCCTGCCACAACTGTGCGGTTGGAACAGAATCACATACCAGTAGGTGAGACAGAATACATACAAGGCTTATCCCATTGCCAGGAGGGAGTGGTAGGCCACAGGGTCTTCCAATTCCCAGCCCTCTTTAGCCAGTGAGTAAATCCAGTGCCTGTCACCCCGATTGCAGATCATTGTGGTTTTAATGGTGGCCACCATGACACTCAAAGCATCTGGTATTGTGGCACCGTCCGGTTCTTCAGCCACTAGCCACTCGTGGCAGCTTTTGAGCGCTTGAAACATGGCTGGTCTGAACTGAAATATTCTGTTAAGTGCAGAATATACAATGGATTCTGAAGACTTAGTTTGAAGATTATATCTTACTCATTTTTTGTATTTAAATGCTGCATTGTTAATATTTTGGATCTATTGGGTTAACTAAACTATGTCATTAACATCAGTTATACCTGCCTCTTTTCACTGTTTTTTTTTTTAAATAGGTCTAGTAGAAGAAAAAAATTTTTGAGATTTTTTTTTTAATTTCTTTACTTCAGAGAGAGAGAGCACAAGCTGGGGAGACAAGGAGAGGGAGAGGGGGAGAAGCAGACTCCCCACTGAGCAGGGAGCCCGATGTGGGTCTTGATTCCAGGACCCTGGGATCACAACCTGAGCCGAAGGCAGATGCTTAATGGACTGAGCCATCCAGGTGCCCTGAAAATTTTAAATTACATATGTGGCTCATGTTACATTATTCTTGGACAGAATTGCCCTAGACATTGCTAATGTCTTCTCCAGATTTCTGTAGGAAGAAAAAAAATTTTTTGTTTTCACCTGGCAAAGCATGAAGCTTACCTTTATTGTCCTGCCTCAGGTATTTTGAACTTCTCCAGCAATACTTAATAACTGCAACATATCAGTAATGAGTTGGGCAAGTCCACTACATTATATTGATGATATTTTGTGGGTTTTTTGTTTGTTTTCTTAATATTTTATTTATTTGACACAGAGAGAGAGATCAAAAGTAGGCAGAGAGGCAGGCAGAGAGAGAAAGGGGAAGCAGACTCCCCACTGAGCAGAGACCCCGATGCGGGGCTCGATCCCAGGACCCTGAGCTCATGACATGAGCCGAAGGCAGAGGCTTTAACCCACTGAGCCACCCAGGTGCCCCGATGATATTTTGTTTTTAAGTAGACTCTGAGCCCAGCATGGAGCCCAACACAGCACTTGAACTCACAACCCTGAGATCAAGACCAGAGCCAAAATCAAGAGTCAGATGCTTAACCGACTGAGCCACCCAGGCACCCCTCTCTTGATGATATTTTTCTGGTGGCCCTCACAGCTCCTTTTGCATGCTCTCAACTGTGCACAGGTGGCAAGACCTTGAATTAGAATAGAGACCATGACCAGGTCACTTGAGTGCCTGGCTTGGGGGCTATATGAGTAGCTGCCCAAAATGCCATTCCATGGCCCAATCAGGAAAAACTATTGGCCTTGCAAACACCAGCTACACAAAAGGAGCCCTTCTCACCTATTTGGCTTCTTTGGGTATTAGAGACAGCACATCCTGCACCTAGGAATGATGTTTAAGAACCTGCCCTAAGGGGTGCCTGGGTGGCTCAGTTGTTAAGCGTCTGCCTTTGGCTCAGGTCATGATCCCAGGGTCCTGGGATCCAGCCCCGAATTGGGCTCCCTGCTTGGCGGTAGGCCTGCTTCTCCCTCTCCCAGTCCCCCTGCTTGTGTTCCTGCTCTTGCTGTGTCTCTCTCTGTCAAATAAATAAATAGAATCTTAAAAAAAGAGGAAGAAAAAGAACCTGTCCTAATCATCAGCCTAGTAGCCAAATGTGATCGGAGCCTCCTGCAGTAAGGCCAGAGAAGGAATACAGGCGGCCAAGCAATACCTGCCCCACCCCCATAACTCCTGATCCCAGAGAGTTTTAAGTTTCTGGGACCTGTCTTCTCACATCTGATGCCTCTGGCGGTAAGACTGCCAGCGTATGGGTGGGTCATCTCTTCACCACAGAATGGTGCATGCCTTTTGAATGACAGTTATTTGTTCTGGTGGGGACACATTATCCCACTGCAGAAAAAAGTGTGATTCCCAGTTCCAACATTCCCATCCTATAATGGGTTGTTGTCACTAAACCATATTCCATCACATTGGGGTATTAGCGATGGTCCTGTTGGGAAATCGGAAATCACACCAGTGCTTTTAACAGAGAATTTAATACAGAGATTAGCTAGACAGACATTTAAGGATTGAAAATTCAGAACAGGAACATTAAGGTAAGACAGAGGTGGGGTGCGCAGGAAGCATCTGCCATTGTGAGGCCTAGGGGAACAAAGGGATGAGGCTCAAAGGAGAGGCCCACAGAATTCAAACCCAGACCTCCAGGAAAGGGATGCTGTTGGTTGATACTGGTACCTTGGTAACTCATGAGAAGACCCCCATTGGGGCTGGGACTTAGACCACTGAGGAGGGAACCTCAGCCAACTGGTTAATGCTGGTGTCTCCAAGCAGACATGATGATGCTTGTTCTTGGGCTGGGGGGTGGAGGGGGATTGGAAATTGGATTCAGCTGCTGCTACCAGAGCAAACCATTCCTGCCAGAGTGAAGAACCACAAACCACAGTCTTCCAGTCTCTGTCTACAGACTCTTAGGGGCAGAACCTAATAGGCAGCACTGGTGATGGAACAGAGCAGAACGCGGAACTGATAGACAATCGCTTAATCTTTGACAACGTGCCACAAACTGAGAAAATGTGAAATGGAAGTACCTCTGATTGGGAGTTAAACCACCTGCAAGAATAGGTGGCTACTCACTCAGTAGGAACCGAGATGCACCCATTGGCTGCTTGGCCTGAGTGAATGGCTTAATAGGGGCCTCCATTTTGAGACTTGGTACCATACAAGGAAACTTGTTTCACTGATGGGTGAACAAGTACCATAGAAATAAGGCATCTGTTATGATGCTGGTAAGTGCTGACAACCCGTGGCATTAGTTGCTCTGCACAAAGGGGGGACCTGCAAAGTGCTGCTTTTGGTGATAAAGCATTTTGCTCCTCAATGGATGAAATACAACTTTTCATGGACTCATGCATGGGCTGCTGCGAATGGCCTCACTCCAGTCAGGCCTTCAAGCGACCCAGGCTGAGACTAGTCAAGTCATAACATGATGAAAACAAATACAACTCAGCCCTAAGCTCAATTAATAAGTCACATACGTATTTGTCTCCTAGAAAGGGCCACATCCTCAGAAAAGCAAAGCACATGCAAGAAGTAAGTCAACTGAGCCCGTGAGACATCAGTCATATCCATATCCATGGTGGCCTCCTAGTTCTATGTCCAGACCCAGCACAGTGACAAAACCACCACAAAGGGCTGTCATTTGACATACAAAGAAGCTACACTCACAGGCAGCATCCTAAACTGTAATTCAGGGTGAACTTGGTCATACTACAGAAAATAGGACTTGCTCATACTGGCAAATATACTTCACGGGCCTCTGGAAAAGGAAGGAAGGAGGATAAGGTAGGAAGGACCTTAGGCTATAATACAGTCCCAAGCAAGTTTCAACCAGGCTGATGGGGAGTTCTTGAACAAAAGAACTCTGTTCTTTGGTACCCCTGTACCTGTTACAGGGGTTCTCCTCCTCATAAGAATGACTCTACATTTGTACCCCCACTGTTACTCAATCAAGGGCTGGAAGTGGTCTACAGGAAACGTGACCTTGGCACAAACACAGTCCTGACTGCAGAAGGGTAGCAAGTGGGAATGTCAGGCACAGTTGCATTGGCACCACATGTAATAATACGTCCCCCTTTCTTTGGACCTCCATTGACCATAATGAGTAACTGCAGAGTTTTTACTACATAGGGAATGGAAATGTGGAGGTACACAAATTTAAAATGGCATATGGTGTCCTTCCCCACCAGGCAAACAACTCTGACACCAGGTTTTTCATACCCTTCCTCTGCAAGTTGAGGACACTCCTTTGGTTCTTATGCTCATGCAGTAAGTCACTGTAGCCATCTTCCTTGATGTCAAGGGACTGACTCCCTTTGGTAATGGAATTGTGAGCCCTGGGTCTCTGTGGAGGTTTTCACTCCAGCATATAAAATAAGGCTCGGTTCATTCCTGAGGGGAGTTCATGGACCCCAACTGGTTGGGCATGGATGAATCCAACTCCAGGAAGCAGGTAGAGGATCAAGGGGCAAATAACCTCTCTTTTCCTAGTCCAGATATGGACAGACTGTACCCATCTGGGGCAGTGACCATACTGCCAATTATCACAAAGCTAGCAATGTCACCCCCAATTGATTCGGCTACGGGAGATCTCATCAGCACCACACTATCATACAATGACTCTGATATTGCTTCTGCCAGGCAGGGGACTCAGCCACTCTTTGCCTTGATTTTCTACATTCATGTGTCCATCGCCGGTTATGTCCCTGCTACATAGGTACAGAGATTCACCTTGGACCCAAAAGAAGCATTTGTGTTCTTCTCACCCACTTCTAGGGCTAGTTTTTCTGTGTAGTGGGACTGCCTCCCTTTCCTCCAACACCTTTTACTTGGGTACAAGGTTACCTGCTTACTGAGAATAGCCATACAACTCTTTGGTAGCCAAAGACCATGGGCACAGACTATATATCCCCAGATTCTGGTCTTATTAGCAGGATCTACCTGGGGGCATGAGGGACGCAGTATATCACCATTTTATATGGGTTTACCTTCCACCAGGAGGTGTTTCTAAGGCCCACCTGAGGAGATTACCAATGAGATAGCTGGGGCCTCACTATAAAAGATATTCTTGATTCCCTACCTCTGCTTGTGCTGCATACCTGCATAACTTTGGGTCATTTACTGACTAAGCAGTATGCACTGTGACCAACAACTCCTGCCGTTTCTGATTGAATACCTCACTGCAGGTGACACTATCTAATATCAACTATAGGAATTACCTACATGGCTCTCAACCACCTCCCACCTAAGCCCTAGAGTTTTCATGATGAACTTTGTATTCTTATTTAGGACCTTTTTCATTTCCCAATGTCTTCTTGGCCATTGTCACCACTTCTAGAAACCCCACTGATAAATCCAGTTAATTTCTGGTCCCAACGAGAAGACAGGTTTTGCTGACACAACATGAGACCATGGGACTCATCTTACCAACACTTAACAATTAAACCTATTCTTGTGTCCATTATACAGGACGGGTATTTTCTTTCACTCACCTTCCAAAGATAGATTAAAGGGAGCAAGACTAGAGGCAGGGAGACCAGGTTGTTGGAATAATGAGCCGATGCAATGGCTTCGAGAATGGAGATGGTGCGATCACTGTGATATTTAGGAGAGAGAATCAGTGGGACTTGGTGATTATTATGTGAAGACAGAGAAAGGGAAGAAACTAGGATTATGATTCACATAGTTTGGACTTGATTAATAGTTTTCTTTTAGAGGAATAAAGATTTATTCATACAATTAATGTTTATTAAACATACACCCCACGTGGCGCCTGGGTGGCTCAGTCGTTAAGCGTCTGCCTTCCACTCTGGTCATCACCCAGGGTCCTGGGATTGAGTCCTGCATCAGGCTCTTCTCCCTCTCCACTCCCTCTGCTTGTGTTCTTTCTCTGTCTCTCTCTCTCTCTGTCAAATAAATAAATAAGATCTTTAAAAAAAATACACCATGAGTCAGTGTATTTGATGTGGAGATACAGAAGAAAATGACACTGGGAAACAGAAAAATTAGCATAAGATAATAGATAATTACAGGGACAAAGAGATAATCGTGTCTCTTCATATGATGCACTGAAAAGGGCACAGCTCACTCAGCAGTGTTCCTGTTAGAAAAATTAATACGCTTAATCTAATAATGACTACTACAGTGGACGTTACTGGGAAACTTGGCTATGAATATGGTGTGTAGATTACATAATAAGACAATGCTAGTTTCCCATTTTTGATAACTGTACTGTGATTATATAAGAAAATATTCCTGATTTTAGGAAATACGTGAAGTATTTAGGAGCAAAGGGCTAAGATATGAGCTGGAAGAACTTTCAAGCAATAGCATAGTGGCTAAGCAGGCTTAGGATCTGGGGTTGGACTGCGGGAGTTCTAATTCCCGCACAGTTATTCACTACCTATAAGGCTTTGGGTAAGTTATTTAAACGTTCTCTGGTTTAAGTTTCCTCACTGGTAAAATGGATGATGTTAATAACAGCACTTAACTCACCGAGATGGTGTGAGAATGAAATTGGCATGTGTAAAGCACTTAGACTCCTGTCTGGCATGTCTGCTTAACCGGCGCTGGCTGGATTTCAGCTCTTCTGCCTCTGGCCTGGAAATACAGAGAGAAATGGGACATGGTTCCCTTGTTCAAGGAGCCACAGTCTAGTGGAAAAACTCAGGTTAACAGATAGTAACAAAACCATGTGATGAAGGTTCTGCTAGGGATTTGAGTTGAGTGCCGCTGAGCCTCAGGCAATGAGTTCTGCAGGAGGAAGTCAGGAGAAGTTTCACAGAGGGCTTCTGATTTGAAATGGATCAGCAGGGGTAAACAGGAGTTTGCCAAGAATGCACTTTTCCCACTTTGGTCAGGCCCAGGGCATCATGGGTGCAAAAGCCCAGAGTTGTGGAAAGGGCATTAAGTGTGAGGGTACAGTGTCGGCAGTGAGCAGCAGCTGGCAGGAGAGCCAGTATTGCCTGCCAGTCAACTGACGTAGGTTCAGATGTCAGCTTAAATACCACCCACAGCCTCCAACAAATCACACAATCTCCCTGAACCTCAATTTCCCCCAAAGTGTGGAGATATTAACACTTCCCTCAGGCCTGTTAGGAGGGTTAATATAATGTGCTCAGCACAGCGCGCAGTACATGGCTCATCCTCCATAAAGGATTGCTCTTCATATTAATGCTAGGGTTACACATTTCTAGGGTTCAGCACGGTTCCTGATTCTTCTTTCCTTTCAGACACATGCCTCCCTTGGGTGAAGCCTGGCCCTGTAACTTCCTCTGGCCAGTGAGGTGAAAGCAGGAAGGACTCACGTCCTTTCTGGGCTGATGAGCCCAGATACTGTGATTCTCCACACTCTCTAACCCTGACACGGCAGTTTGGAAGCACCTCCATCTATCCGGGTAACAGGGACAACAATGAGTAGAGTGTCCCTGCTCGCCTGTGTGGGGCATGTAGCATGAATAAGCGATAAACTTTTATTGTGTTAAGGTACTAAAACTTTGGCATTTTATTATCTTTAGCCCAACCTTATAAACCCTGAAGAATCGGAGACTTTTTTAGACCCTTTGGTGTCCCATGCCAATTCCAGCTAGGGGGAAACAGGCATTCTTCACTCTCCCACCTTGTTGATGGGGCAATCAAAAATGGATGGAAGATTTAGAAGCATGTGTGTTTAACAGAGGAATTCAAACTCAGTATAAACAAAGAAACGTCCTTCCTGCCCAACCGTGAGTGGAGGCGGTGATAAACATGGAATGAATCTTTCTTTCTCCGAATTCACTGTGAATTTGGTTTTTCACATTCAAGCACAAGTCTGGGCAAGTTGTCTGCGGCCATAAGGTGAATGATGGAGAGGGACAAGAGCTGAGGCTGGGGGCGGGGTGGGGTGGGGTGGGGTGGTAAGCCAAATGCAGAGCAAGTGAGTTCTCATGAGCCAGGAGCCAAGGAAAGGCCTTTGGGCTGTCAGGACCATAACCAGCTGCCTTACAGAATGGGAGAGTGACCTGGAAACAAGAGCAGTGGATGGAATAGAGACATTGTGTATCGGTCAAGGCTCTCCAGAGAAACAACCCACACAATTTATAAAACAGATATAGATTTAGTTTGAGGAACTGGCTTGTGTGACTGTGGAAGCCAACAAGTTCAGAATTCCTAGGGCAGGCTGGCAGGCTGAAAACCCAGGCCAGAATTGTGACTGCCATCTTGAGACAGAGTTTCTTCTTTGGCAAACATTTTAAGTTTGCTCTCAGCATCTCTCAACTAATTCGATAAGGTCCGCTCATATTACTGAGGGTAACGTCCCTTACTTAAAGTCAACTGATTGTAAATGCTAAGCCACAGCTATAAAATACTCCCACAGAGACACCTAGACTAATGTTCGATGGAATGACTAGGTTCTGTAGCCTGGCCAAGTTGACACAGAAAACTAATCATCACACCTAGTTTCAGACTTAGAATAGACAGCTTTTGTTGATTGACTGATGGGGATTGGAAACTACGGAGGACTCAATTTTCTCCCAGATTTCCCACTTGAGCCACTGGACAAAATGTAGTACCTCCGATTGAGATAGTGAACAGTGGAGAAAGTGCAGGTTTATGGTAGATAATCTTTCAATTTGGGACATGAGCAGTTTTAAGTGCAGTGAGTCAACCAAGCAGAGACACTTCAGTGGGGCTCAGGAGAGAGATCTGAACTGCAGTTTTGTAAATAATCAGGACATAATCACAAGTCAGCTGCAGGAATGTATATGGTCCTTTGTGGGGAAAAGGCCTAGCGGAGAGCCCAGCACCAAAGCCAGAGACTGCTTCCTGAA
This sequence comes from Procyon lotor, assembly GCA_028646535.1. Classification (NCBI taxonomy): domain Eukaryota; kingdom Metazoa; phylum Chordata; class Mammalia; order Carnivora; family Procyonidae; genus Procyon; species Procyon lotor. Next base: position 5,095,843 of record CM053612.1, on the reverse strand, counting down.
GGAGGGAGCAGATTTATTGTCATCATTTATACTGTAGCCTTTAGGGAGCCAGCAGAGGTTATTTTAGTAGGAAGAATCCTTTGACCGCAGCGAGTAAGGTGCATTAGAACTGTGAGACCCTATTGGTCGAGAGATCTCTCAGGAAACCTTTGCTGGTCAAGGGAAGAAGTAATGTAGGTCAAAACTAGGATTCTTTAGGTAGAACTAGAAAGGAGGAATGGGACTGAGGAGTATCTTGAAGCAAAATCAACAGGCATCTAAATGGACGTGAGGGAGAAAGAATCCAAGGTAACCCAGAGGTTGGCAGCCAAAGGGATCAGAAGGATGAGAACATCCACAGGAAAAAAGAAGTCAGGAGCAAGTACTGGTTGGGGAGAAAAGATTGAAAGGTCAGGTTTGTACATAATTCGAGGTATGGCAGAATATTTATCCCTGGCTCCCAAACATACCACATCTATCATGGCCTTCCGTTCCTCCGGGTCTCTGTTCGGCCTCCTCCATGAAAAAAAATTTTTTTTCCATCTTGTTGGCCTGAACATTTTCTATTCAATCTTCAAAACTTAAATTAAATGTCACTTTTCAGTAGCTTTCACTGACAACTTTAGGCTGAATTATTTGCCCTCTCCTCTGTGTTCCTACAGCACTCTGTTCATACCTTCGTTTTTAAGAGCATTCATCATATTGTGTTATAATTGCATTTTACATGACTGTTTCCCACACTAGAGTGCAGCTCCCAGAGCCCAGGGCCTCTGACTTATTCCATCTGGTTCTCTCAGAAGCAACAACATTGAATGCTTTGTTGATCTCCAGTTTGGAGCTCAGGACAGGGGTGAGGCTAGATATACAAAAATGAAAGCATGGCTGACACAGAGTGACCACCAAAGAAATGAAAATAAGTATATCACTGAGGGAAAAAGAAACCCAGCACAAATAGGTAGCAGGGGGTTAAGTCTCAGGGAATACCTACATTTAACCAATGAGCTAGGGATTAGAAGGATGTGAGAATTTTGCTCTGTCATAGCAATTACCATTAAAATACATTTATTCAGTGGCTACTATGTGCCACTCACTGTGTAGGCACTAAAAATACATCAACAAATAAACGAGATCCCTGTTTCCATAGAGCTTACTGGACTGTAAGGACACATAGCTTCCCTCATGGAAGGAGGACAGTTAACAGTTTCAAATGCAGCAAAGTGTTTGAGGAGGATAAATACTTCAGTGCCCTTCTGATTTGAAAATTGGAAGGTGAAAGAGCCATGTAGCTAGTTTCATTGCAAGGATAATGGCCGAGAATTGTGATGGAAAGGAAGACAGAGAAGTGGAGAATAGAATTTAGTAGTAGTAGACCCTTGAGATGTAGAAAAATGAAACAGATGGTATAATCAGATAACGTGAGCTCCAAAACAGAGGAGATCGACTACAAGCATTGAAACCATGGTCTGGGGCAAAGGGATCTAAAACATTTACTGACCCCTTCTCTCCACCTGACAGCAGAAGGAGGAGCAGCATCCATCACAGAGAGTTTTCAGGACATTGGTGAACCCTGGAAGCTAAACTTCTCCATTCAAGGGGAAGGAAAGCAGGGAAAAGGAAAAGTATAAGGATATCCTGCCTCAGGATAGAGATGTAAGGATGCCTGGGTGGCTCAGTGGGTTAAGCGGCTGCCTTCAGCTCCAGTCATGATACCAGGGTCCTGGGACCCAGTCCCACACTGGGCTTCTTGCTCAGCAGGGAACCTGCTTCTCCTTCTGTCTGCTACTCCCCCTGCTTGTGCTCTTGCTCTCACTCTCTCTTTCTAATCAATCAATCAATCAATTTTTTTAAAAAAAAGCTGCAGATGTAGATATAGGATGCTCTATAATAGCAGGCACAACAGAAGGAGCTGGTAGAGTGAGTCAGAAGTGGAATGTGCCTGGGTGGCAGTATCCCTAATCTGGCTGGGTGTGAAGTTATTGAAGGTAATAGTGGCTTGCTCAACATCCAACATTTGGGGGTTTGCCTTCTATACTACAGAAACTAGAAAGCTAAAAACTACATTTCCCAGATCACCTTGCAGACAGGGTTTTGGATGTGATTTCGGTATGGCCAATTAGATAAAATTATACCATGCTTGAATTCCAAACTGAGCCAAGTGGGGAGCAAAGTGTCACGTGCAGGGCACTCATTTTGCTGCTGAGGGTCTGGAGTCAACAGTTCCCTGGCAGCACGTTCCCAATCCCCAGATCACAGGTAAAGTTGCATTTTCCTAAAACCATCAGTTCTAGAAAAGACTTCCTGAGCCCCAGTCTTTCAACTAGACCAAAGGTAGCAGCTCCTTTCACTGGATGACAAGCATATTTCACACCAGATACATCAGAGTGATTGTTTTTTAACACCTCTCTCTTCCATATGACACAATGATTTTCAGGAATAATCATTAAATGAAATGAATAAACATAAATGGCCAGAAAAGAAATGCAGACAGTGTGAAAATTTTCTTTTATTGAACTTCATATATATAATCATACCAGAAATATTAATAAATAATAAAATAAATATTAGAATTCGAGTGCAAAAAAGAAGAAAAACATGGTATGGGTAATACTTCTAATTACATTAATAATTTTTTGGAAAAAAGGGGAACAAATTTACATCTATATATTGGTCTGTTGCAGAAATGAATAATAACATTCTGGTTTAATAGAAAGCAAAAAACAAAAAAGAAGAATAGCAATGTACAAAGAAGGATCCATCTCAATTTTAAAGATTTTCAAATTCAGTAAAATCATTCATGAATGAGTTTTTATTTCATGTATGAGCTAACATCTACACGTACTAAACAACCACAAGTATTGGAGACATTAACTGTAGCTGGAGTGATATTGCATGATTTTAAACTGTGAGGAACTTATTCTCAAAAACGAGCATATGCTGTTGGGTCCAATAGGTGTTAGGGATTGCCCAGCTGGAAGTTTTCTAAAACTGGAAGTTCTCCAACTTAACGTCCATGTAAATACAGTGTTGATTAAAGGATATGCAATCAAACTGTGCTGAATTAAAGCTTATATATGCATTATTACAACTCAACAGTAGTCACAGAAATTTGTTCATAACATAGTCCAATACTTTTTTTTTTTTTTTTTTAAGAAAATAAGCCAGGCAGAAAAAGCACATACTTCGTGGTATCATTTGTATGTGGAATCTTAACTTTTTAAAAAAGTCAAACTCATAGAAATAGAAACAGAGAGTAGAAAAGTGATTGCCAGACATGCACCCAAATGTTTATAGCAGCAACATCCACAATAGCCAAACTATGGAAAGAGCCTAGATGTCCATCAACAGATGAATAGATAAAGAAGATGTGGTGTATATATAGACAATGGAATACTATGCAGCCACCATAAAACCAAAATCTTGCCATTTGCAACAACATGGATGGAACTAGAGGGTATTATGCTAAGTGAAATAAGTCAATCATAGAAAAACAATTATCATATGATCTCTATGATATGAGGAATTTGAGAGGAAGGACAGGGGGTTGTGGGGGAAAGGAGGGAAAAGTAAAACAAGATGGGACCAGGGAGGGAGACAAACCATAAGAGACTCTTAATCTCAGGAAACAAACCGAGGGTTGCTGGGGAGTTGAGGGGGTAGGGATAGGGTGGCCGGGTTTTGGACACTGGGGAGGGCATGTGCTATAGTGAGTGCTGTAAATTGTGTAAGCCTGATGACCTGTCCCTGAAGATCTGTACCCAAGGGCAAATAATACATTATATGTTAATAAAAAAAAAAGAAAGGAAGAAAAGTGATTGTCAGGAGCTGGGAGGTGGGGGAAATAGAGGTTGGTAAAAAAGGGTATAAAATTTCAGCTATAAGATGAATAAAGTTTGAGGATCAAATGTGACATATGGTGACCACAGTTGATAACACTGTATTCTATCATTGAAATTTGTTAAGAGAGAACTTAAATGTTCCCCCCCACACACACACACACAAAGGAAAAAGAAAAAGAAAAGAGAACAGAAGATAGAGCTAAATATGCGAGGTAATGGACGTCTTAATTAGATAGTGGGAATCCTTTCACAGTATATATGTGTATCAAATCACTATGTGTACATTTTAAATATCTTACACTTTTGTTTTTTAGCAATTATATCTTAATAAAGCTGAAAAAAAGGGATTGGCCTAATAGAACAATGAAATCACCTCTTGAAAACCTAGTATGACACTACCTAGGAGAAAGCACCCCATGAGCTTGAGGTCCTGTCTCACAAGATGTGTCATGCACTCTGAACTAGGGCTCATCAACATACATCGTGGTTTCTCCCATAACCGGACCCGTGGGGCTAAGAATTAAGGGGTGGTGGTGAGAAATACCTAATGACCCACTTGCAAAAATTTTGTACTTTGCTTCTCATTCCCACAACTCTGGTTTCTGGTATTTTGGAAGCTTATTCTCTACGAGAGGATTATTTCTTTCAGGGAACACAACAATGGTTCCACTGGACTAGAAGCTGGGACTGCCACTTCATGCACAAAGCAGAAAAGAGAGAGAGAGAGAGAGAGAGAGAGAGAGAGAGAGAGAGAGAGAATTATTATGTTGGCTAGGGTGATTGATGTTGATTGCCATTAAGTACTATATATTAGTAGTATACTACATTATAGGATGGAACTACATTGTGTTTCCATTTCCCTACTGAGACATCCTCTACATTGCTTTAACTAAAACAATGAACGTCTTTGTACATGTCTCCTTTTACACATGGATGACAGGATAGATCCCTAAAAGTGGAATTTCTGCATCTGCATCACAGACTATGTGGATATTTAACTTTACAAAGTGTTGTCAAATTGCACTCCAATGTGGTTGTACCCACTTACATCTCCACCAGCAATGACTGAATTTCTATTTCTGAATATTCTTATGAATATTTATTAATTTTTGCCAATCTGATGAGCATAAAATGATATTTCATTGTTGATTAATTTGCATTCCCCTGATTATCTGAGGTTGAGCATCTTTTCCTGTCTGTCTATGGCAATATTTAAAAAATAGTGTCAACTCTCAATTTTCCACAAGAACAGTAGTTGCATTCTGAGCAGTAGTATGTACCACCTCATGAAGCAGTTCTTGTATTCATGCCCATACAACAGATTTTTCTCCCTAATTAGGTCTGGGTTGACTAGTATCAAATTTAGCTCCCCTGAGAATATAGAATGAAAGAGGAACGCCAGTGCAGAATTTTAAATCGCCATCTGATAATCTTCAAAATGGACACTTCACATGGCTTTTTGTGTCTCCAATCTTGAATTAGTGTTATGTAATCCAAGGATCACTCAGGCATAATCTTAGGGATTTTTGTCCCTCTGAGTTCCAGTTAGTAATTTGGGTTCAAATGGCAGAATGTGGCTTACTTAGGAGTACTGCATTGTTGTAGAATTGCCATGCCTTGCCTGTTTCCAGCAACCCCAAATGCTACTGTCCAGGATAAGTCACAGCAAGCTAGGGCTGGAAGGCATCTTCAGAATCAGGCTGACCGTAGCCCATAATTTGCAGAGGGGGAAACTAAGTCTCAGAGAGCATAAACTCTGAAGTGGTCAAGAATTGAGTGCCTAACCCATGTGCTCTAGCTTAATCCCCTGAGCCCTCAGGGTGGTTGCCTGGGGCCTGGTCACAGGATCATTTTCCACATGTGCTATGACATGAGCAAGGTTGCTTTTGGGAGGCAATTGTTCATGGGTCTCTCAAGTTTCTGTGTGTCTCAGGGGAGCTTTCGTCTTTTGTCTCTGCCCCAGTTGTCTTGCATCTTCTGCCAGCATCTTTGAAACTGCAGCAGCCTACCTCGTTACTCGCAAGTGGGGTAAAATCTCAGGTACTTCAGTTTCTCAGAGTTGCAAGCAGCAGTTTCAGAAGCTGTTGATAATGTTTTGTGGGGCAGGTGTCCTCTGGTTAAATTAGTTTGGGAAAAGCTGAGGCAAAACAAAAATTTATAAAAAATACAAAGAGAGAGAAACGGGTTCTTTTCTTGTCAGATCCTTTAAGAAACTAAAGAGCATTATGAATTGCTCCTGGATGTGGGGGTGGGGTCGAGTGGGCTAAGTGTCAAGAATTATTTGCAGAGAAACCTTCTTCCCTCCTTTCCCCTATGGAATGCCTATTAACATTGGAAAGAACAATAAGAGCAATAGAATAAAATCAGTAGAAAACCACTTGGAAAGGCAGAGTAAAATACTGTAAGAATAAGGATGGAAATGTAGTTGAGAGGAGCAGTTTTCACATCCTTTGAAAACTGGAATGAGGTAGGCTACAGGTAAGCTAGCGTCAAGTACATGCTCCTTTTGCAGATGTGCCCAGACCATGCAAGCTACTGGGATTTTGCCCACGGGTCAGACCTCACAGTCAAAAGGGGGCTTAGAGATGATGCTAACTCTCTGTTTATACATTGCAGCACTGAGGCCCAGTAGGAAGGCACTTAGGGCCACCTCATTGGTTGGTGACAAATGATGGGAATAAAAATTAAGTGCTCTGAGACACGCTTTAGTGTTCCTCACACATTCTTTGTCCTCATGTTGTCCTGTTTCATTTATTTGTAACTAAACCTTAAAATCTCTGAAGGCACATATCATGTCGTTCCACTTAAAAGCTCCTCCTACAGTGTAACAGCCTACTGGATTATCTACCGTATTCCCTAGTCACTATGCACATCCAGCACAGCCCAATCCAGCTTTCTGCCATGATGGAAACGCTCCATACTGCCACCGTCCGATATGGTCACTACGAGCTATGTCTGGCTACTAAGCACTTGATACGTGGCAACTGTGACGGAGGAACTGGTTCCTTAATTCTGTTTAATTTTAATTAGATAGAATTTCCATTTAAACCACCACATCTGGCTAGTGGCTACTGCGGGGACTAACTTAACGGTAGTGGCTGTAGAGTATGGCTCGCGCCACAGGGTTCAGTCTGGGGAAGATTGAGCAGCCAAGGCCGGAGTCTGAATTCCCTTGAGATATTTGGTGGGTCCGTGACAAGAAGTCATGCCACAGGTGCAGGCCCCAGGATGCACTCATTCATTCACCGGCATTTCACAAGCCCTAGAAGGGCCAGGCCTTGGGTGGGGGAGGGGGCGCAAGACACCAGGACGGCCGTTAAAAAGGGGCGGGGCCTGGCACGTGCGGCTAACGGGGGGGGGGGGGGCACGTCAGCGTCACCGCCGCAGAGCCTTTTGGGTCACGGCTCAGTGGCACTGAGGCGTCACTTCGGTGAGGCGGCGACCCAGAGCCATGCCTTCCGAGGGGAGGTCGATGAGGGGGAGGACTAGGTCGAAGCCCAGGGTCCTGCGGGGGGCCCGCTCCAGGCTCCTAGGCTGTGAGGCGAGCTGTAGTGCGGATAACCCAGCCATCGGGTCGCACCCAGGAGGCAGCATTCCCGGGCACCAGGCCATCATGGCGGCCACGCCTCAGCCCGGCTGGCAGGCGTCTCTGCGCGGCCTCCGGGCCGAGACGCGCCATTCTCTGGTGAAGATGTGGGCGCACAAGCGCTTTGGGCTGCTCTTGATCACCATCTGGATCTTGCTTTTGCTGTGCTACTACATGAACACCGGTGAGTGGCCATGGCCGGCCCCTGCCGAGCCACGCAGTCTCGTCTCTACCTCCCCCGCGCTGCCCACCGCCTGTCCCCTTTCGCGCCGCTCAGAGCTCCTCCAAAAGCCCTTCCCTCCCCGGGCCCTTCATCGCGACCCCTCTTCCCTGACTTCCCCAACAAAATTCTAATCTCCCTAACCCCCCTGCCTTTTGTTTCGAAAGACGGACGTGAGTTTCGTCTCTCAGAAAATGGCCCGTTTTATAGTAAGCGAGTCGGTGGCATTTAGTCTATTTCACCGTTGCAAAGCCACTGTCGCTACCAGGTTCCAAAATGTTTTCATCCGCCCAAGTGTAAACCCACTCTCGTTCGTAAAGCGGTTCCTCACTCCTTATCAATCGGGGCAACCACCACCCTGCTTTCTGTCTCAGGGGATTGACCTTTGGTGGCTGTTTCCTATGGAGGTAACATAAAATATCTGGGATTTGCATCCAGCTTCTTTTACTTAGCATGACGTTTTTTTGCGATTTATGCCTGTCGTGCCACGCATCGGTGCTTCATTTCATCTTAATGGCCGAATAATATTCCATTGCATGAATATCCTGCATTTTGTGTATCTGTTGATCATGTGCTGGGTGTTTGGGTTATTTCCAGTTGTTGGCTATTATGAATAATATTGCTGTGAACATTCGTGTACAAGTGTTTGTGTCAACGTGATTTCAGCTCTCTTGGGCATATACCTAGGAGTGGAATTGTGGGTTCCCCCCCTTTCTTAAAGATGTGCTCTTCTTATACTCCTAAAGGCCTTCTCTCCGTCGCCTCACCTGGTAGATGTATCCCCTCCCTCACCACTCAAAAGTTCTTAACTTTCAATCAAGGTCTTTTCATTCTTCACCTCCCCATGATGACTTTCCTTTGCTTACCTTACAGGCCTCTTCTCCCCTCCCTCAAAAGCCTTTCTTCTTTATTTCACAAAGCCCTTTATTCCATTCCCCTCACTCCAGGTCTTCACTCCACCTCCCTTGGAAAATGCCTTCATTCGCTAAATTCACACCATTCTCTCTAACTTACTTTCATTTAGTCCTTCCTTACCTCTCTTCTCTTAGCTTACCTCTGTCTCTTCTTATTTACCCTCCTCTAGGCCTTCTTCACTCACTGTCCTTTTAGAGGCCTCTTTCAGCACCCGGGAGGCCCTCCTTCTCCCCACTCACAGGTTTCCCCTCCTTCACTGCTCATAGGTACTCTCTCCTTCTGCCCCAGAGTCTTCTTTTCCTCCTCCTCAATGGTCTTGCTGCCTCACTTTCCTCACTCAAAGTCTTTCCCACCTCCTTCTCCAAATATTTCTTGTCCTTCATTCAAATACTTTTCCTTTCCCCACAGCCTTCTCTCCTTAGCTCCAAGTTGGCCTTCTCAAAAACACCTTTTCTACCTTAACCCCCTGGCCTGCCCTCCCTCCCAGAGGCCTTGGCTTTTCCACACTCTTTCTCCCTCCTTCAAGCTCCAGCCTCAAGGCCAAAGTCCTTCCACCATCCCCACCTCTAAGCTCAATGACTTCTCTTTCTCTGCCTGCTCCAAGGCCTTCCATCCCTCAACCAAGGTCCTCCCAACAGTCAAAGAAGGAGGCAAAAATCTGGCAGAGGCATTGTAAGTAAATGGAACAGAGACCTCTGTATACTATGTCATAACTTTGTGGGTTTGTAACTTTTGATGAGGGATGAAATTCAAAGTTTAATATAAAGTATATGCTGTGCATTCTTCTATCAGCTATTTTATATAAGTTGGGGAAATCTAATTTTTGCTCTTTCACAAATATCTTAAGATACTTTTTAAATGATTGCTTATAAATCATATTACTTCAAATGATTCGTATTTATTTTTCTTCTATTCATCTAAAATACCAAAGTATTTCTGAATTACTTTTACTGTATTTGTAAATGTTAGTTACAAATACATTTGAGAGCCTTACAAACTGAGAGCTTTTTCATTCTCTGAAAAAGTAAGTTAAAAAACAAAACTATAAATTGTACACCATTTTTTTCTTAGTCCATGATTTCTTCATTTTCTATTTTGAGTAGAACTCTTACAAAAAAAGAATACTGTTATTCAGTGTGATTTCTTTATTTCCATGGGGACTTTTTCCAATATAGGTTTAACATGTTTTCTCCAAAAATAATCCATGATTCATTCTTTATATTGTCAGATTTCCCAGATTCCCAGGAGGTGATATGTGGCTGGATGGATTAAGTATCATTTTGCATTTTAAATGATTTAACTTAATTAATTTAACTAAATGCAGTGTGTTATGGGTTGAATTGTGTCCCTTCCAGAAAAAAAAGTTGGAATTTTAAACCAAAGTACCTCAGAATGTGACTTTATTTGGAGAAAAAGTCTTTATAGAGGCAATCAAGTTAAAATGAAGTGAGCCCTAATCCAATATGACTGGTGTCCTTATAAAAAGGGGAAATTTGGACAAAGAGACATTCGTAGAGGAAAGAACAAATGAATAGACATAGGGGGAAGATGGCTGTCTCCTTCTTCCTAGACAGACCCTTCTGAGTTCTCTTAGACTTAATATTACCAATGGAATTTGAAGTTGAAGGACTTGAGGTAGCTCTGGGATATTTCTAGTTTCATATTTTCATTTGGGCTCCCAAGCCACTTTGCTTTTCAGGTTATATTTATGTAGAAGACATAAAGACTGGTGGCATACAGGATGAGGAGACTAGCAGATTGGGGACTGGGAATTTGATCCTACCTTTTCCACCAATTCTTTGTAACCTATTGAATCAGTTCTTATTGCACATCTTTTTCAGGGAGATTTAAAACATAAAACAAGAAGTAAAGATTGACTAATAGGTAATATTTTCAAAATACTTCAGCTCCATGGATGAAACCATGTGACTAGTTTCTGTATTATTTTATTAGAATACTTTACTTATCTGTTATCCTTGGGGAATGAATGAGGCAGTGCATATTGAAAGAAGGTCTGGCTACCTGCCATGTACCTCATTAAGCACCAAGCTTGCTCTTGCCTTAACCAGTTGTGCCTGTGGTGTGGTTGGAGGAGCTCTGAATTAGGAGTCAGGAAACCCAAGTTATCTTTATTCTGCCACTGACATGCTGTGTGACCTTTGATGAATCACCTTACCTCTTTAGGTTTCAGTTACCTTGTCTAAAAATTGAGATTTCACTAGATGAGTGTTTCTCCTGCCTCAGTCATTTGTATAACACCTGCACAGTTCTTGATTATCTTAATGTTACCAGTTCTTCATAATTTGGTAAACTGCTCCACTTTTTTTTACATAAACATATTTATTTTAAAAGGAAACTGTAGCACAATTATAAATTGAAAACTGGTCATATTTGCTATTATCAGAATTATTTGTAAAAATAAATATCCTGAGAAAATAGCAATGTTATTAAATTTAAAATTATAAGCAATAAAAATAAACAATGAAGGGTATATGACAAAATATTTACCTGTTTTACATTGTACTAAGCACTTCATTTTTGACTTCATTTAATCCTTACAATCCTTCAAAATAAATATCTCCATTTTACAAATGAATAAACTGAGGCAAAGAGAAATTTACTGATTTGAAGTTCACCAGCTAGTATGTAGCAGAGCCAGAATGCAAATTCAGGTCTATTTGAGGCCAAAGCCCAGAAAGACTGACCCTCAACTATGAAATCCCCAGCAGAATCTTCTCCAACGTGATACCATTAGCCACTGCTCCCATTTTGTCTCCTCACTCTTTAATCCAGTTCCTCATCTGAGAGACCTCCCTGCAGCAGGCCTGGCAACATAATTTGCATAAAATACAAGGTCCCTTGTTCAAAATTTATTACATTTCAAGGTGATAGCAGAACACTGAACCAAGAGTAGGGTTCTTCTAAGAGCCAGACTCTGTGAATTGCACATGTCTCATACCCATGGAACCTGTAGCTTTGAGTCTGTTTTCTTTTTCTTCTTCTTTTTTTTTTAACGTAGTTACATTTTCAGTCTTTTTTTTTTTTTTTTTTTGTAACAGGGAAATTAAAAAATAAAATTCTTTGTGACAGGGAAACATAATTGGTTCTTTACCATTTCTTGCTGCCTTTTAAGAAAGCTGGCTCCTAATCTTTTGTTTGCTGAGCATAATGAGTGTACAGATGCAAATTAGAGGCAGAGAGGATCAAGTTATTCTGCTTATGAAAAGCAATGAGGGAGAGGAAAGAGTCTGTAGCCTAATAGGGTGAAGAGGAAGATCCTAGAAGACTTGGGTGAGGGCTGATGGGAGATTCTGGAGAGAGGAAAGAACAGTTGAATTGCTCCCAGGGACTAAAGAACAGAAATGTTAAGGGGATTTTATAAAGCTTTGCTGTATGGTGAGTTATGTCAACCTTGTTTGGTGTCATGGTAGTTTTGATATCCTAGTCGTATATGTGTGTGTGTGTGTGTGTGTGTGTGTGTGTATGTATATGTGTATATATATATACACACATATATACATACATGTATATACATATATACATACATACATACATATATATAAAATATAGTCATTTATATTTCTTTCTACATTTTTAAAGTAAATACGTAGCAAAAAATATGTACATCCATAAATATTCAACTGTGTTCCTCCTAAAATCAACTCATGTAATGCTATTAATAGGTACTCATATCACACTTTGGGAAATACTGCTCAAGGTAATTTGTAAATAATTGTCTTTCAGTGTAGGGAAGAAACCAGAGGTAGAGTGCAGGTTAAATATACTGGAGAATTTTGGTTCAGGCTGTCTGTCACTCGTGGTGCCTATCTGAGTAAAATGTTTACTTCCTCTATTTCAAATGCCCATTGAAATGACCAAAAGATCTATAATGGTTGAAAACCAAGAGAACCAAGAAGGTTCCCTACCATCGGCATGTCATAAATTTGGAGGGATTTCTGAAAGATAGGGAGGAGGCCAGGCCTGACACTACTGAGAAAAGTTGCAACAACATGTGTTTTACCACAGGCTTAGGCCAAGCCTATTTGGCAGGGGCTGGAGCCTAGGGTACTTTGAGCTGAGGATCAATCTCTGTCCTGGAGGGACTCCAGAAAGCACAGTCCTTGTAGAAGAAAACCTAGAGTGGAGACTTAGGCCACAGTGTGCTACTGCCAGCCAATACTTCCCTAAGATGGTGCACTGACAAGGACAGTCAGTTGGGGAAAGGGGGCACCAAGTGAACAGATGGCAGTTTTTGGTCCTGTCAAAGGCACTTATAATTGTAGTTCCTTTCCTGTATGGTGTAGGGCAGTGAGCCCTCTACTCTGTTGAAGTGTGCCTGACAATATTAATCTCATTTTTTGTACCCTGTCCTGGAAGCACTCTTCCAAACTCTTTGTGTGTCCAGCTTCTTCTAATCCTTTTTTAAGCTTAAATATCATCTCAGAAATATCATCTCAGAAAATGACCATCCTCTAGTCAAAGTAGGTCCCTTACCTTAAACTGTATTGGTATCTACTTTCTTCACAGCACTCATTATAATTTTTAATTATTTAATTTGTTAGCTTACTTATTTTTTGTCTGTTTTCTCCACAATATTTTAAGTCCCATGAGGGCAGGGTTCTTATATGATTTGTTCAGTGATGTATCCCTCAACCCTGGACTATAGTAGGCATTGAATACGTATCTATTGAATGAGTAGGAGTTAGGAAAAACAGAACAAAATGGGTTATTTTAAATATTATCAAGATATGTAATATACAGTGAAGAAAAAAATTGTATGAATGAATATTTATGCGTAGTGTTAAAATACATAAAATAAATGGTTTAGAAATTCAAGTAGAAATGGACAAAACCACAGTCATGGTGGGAGACTCTAATACTTATCTTTTAGTCCTTAACAGATAAAATAAAGATGTTGAGCATTTAAATAACACACTTTAGCTTTATTTAACATGCAAGTTAATATTCATATAATAAATTTCATGTCATAAGAAAGTACCCTATAGGCTGAAAACACATATTCAAGTGTGTGTGTATGGAAATTGGTCTCATTAAATAAGAAAGGATATTTTCAGTGATATAAAGGAGATTTAAAAAATGTAAGTGAATATTATTATGATTTCATCCTAATAATTATTTTGTAAGTGGATGATTTTCTAGGAAAATTAAGGTTAAAATTAGCTCATGAGCATGAAGAAGTGAAATGTTGTTGAATTATTCCCTCTACAAAATACAGAGTCAGCCTATTTATTGACAAGTTTTCCCAAACTTTTAATGGATCAAATATTTCCTATGCTGTTTAAATTGTTTCAGTATAGAAAAAAAGATGGAAGCTTCCTAGATTATTTTATGAAGCAAATATAAACCTCACACCAAAACCTACAGAAATAGCAGAAAAGGAAATGCAAGCACACTTTACTTAGGAATGTTGATCCACAAATTCTACATAAAGTGTTAGCACTTGTGGGCTTCAGGAATGCAAGAATATTTTAATATTGGAAAATATATTAATATTCAACAGTTAATAGGCATAGGGAAGTATGATTATGGCACTTGATAAAATCCTACTTCCATTCTTGATTAAAAATGAAACAAAATAATAACCGAAAATTTGTAGTAAACCAGGACTAGAGGAATGCGTCCTTAATTTAAAATAAAAAATAACTATCCTAAACCAGCAGCCAAAGTTATACTTAATGATGAAACACTAGTGCATTACCATTAAAGTCAGGATCAACTGTAGTGTGCCCATTATCATAGCTGTTTTTCACCATAGTTTTAGAAGTTCTAGCAACGCAGTGAGAGAAGAAAAAGAAATGAGCTGTTAGTATTGGAAAGAAAGGAGGCAAAACCATCTATATTTAGTGATAATATGATTGTTTAAATCTGGAATGAAAATGAAGAACAGTGGAGAGCTAAAGAGTCAAATAAGGTAGTAAATCAGAATACATGAACCAAAATCAGTAGCTTTCTTACACACTAGCATAAATCAGCTAGAAAGTAGATTATATTCACATAGCAAAATATATATTATATAAGGGAGTAAACATAGTAAGAATAAGGCATGGGACCTGTATGAATGTAACTATAAACCTTACTCAGGGAGAGAAGATTGTTGAATGAGTGGAGAAAAAAAAAATTGGGTGAGAAAATTTTGTACAGTTATCACTTCTCTCCAAATGCGTTGACATACAACTGAATTCATGTCTAGCACAAGACACACAATAAATGTTTTTTAGTGAATGTTAAATAAGTGAGCATAATTACAATAAAAATATTACTAGATTTTTTGACTTGATAAAATAATTCTAAGCTTCATCTAAAAAATTCTTCAGAGTTAAGAATAAAATTTTGATAATGAAGACTAATGAAAGGATTGCTAGATCAGTTATTAAAACATATAACAATGTAAGATAAATTATAACAGTGGTGGTATTGGTGCATGAATACATAGAGTCATGGAACAGAGTAGAAAAGTCAAGAATCAGATTTATAACTTTTTTTTAGATTTTATTTATTTATTTATTTAACAGAGAGAAAGCGATCCAAGGTAGGCAGAGAGGCAGGCAGAGGGAGAGGGGGAAGCAGGCTCCCTGCTGAGCAGAGAGCCCGATGTGGGGCTCGATCCCAGGACCCTGAGATCATGACCTGAGCCAAAGGCAGAGGCTTAACCCACTGAGCCTCCCAGGGGCCCAAGAATCAGATTTATAACTCTTTAATGACCTAGAATATGATGGTGGTATTGTAAGTAGGAAAGGATGGACTTAATGTATTTGGGCAACTAGGAAAAAAGCATCCTTACTTCATAATATATTCCAGATGGATTAAAGATATAAATTTCAAAAGTTTTAGAAGGAGGGCACGTGGGTGGCTCAGTTGGTTAAATGCCTGCCTTCAGCTCAGGTCATGATCCCAGGGTCCTGGGATGGAGTCCCACATCTGGCTCCCTGCTCAGCGGGGAATCTGCTCCACCCTCTCCCACTGCCCCTCCCCTGGCTTGTGCTCTCTCTCACTCATTCAGTCTCTTTCAAATAAATAAAACCTTTTAAAAAAGTGTTAGGTTAGAAGAAAATATTGGAATTTAGAATGTCTTTCTAAACATGACCCAAAAGGCAGAAATAGTAAAGGAAGAGATTGATCCATTTGATTACATAAAACACTTAAAACTTTTGAACTTCCCAAAATATCATAAATATAAAGGTAGCTGACTACCTTGAAAAATATTTGTAACATGTGTGACAGACTAAAGCTTAAGTTCTCCAGTATTCAACAAATGTATGAAAGATGTGGGGCGCCTGGGTGGCTCAGTGGGTTAAAGCCTCTGCCTTCAGCTCAGGTCATGATCTCAGGGTTCTGGGATGGAGCCCCACATCAGGCTCTCTGCTCAGTGTTGAGGAAGAAGGATAAGGAGAGTTTTACAATGTCTAAGGGCTTGATTTTTTTTTTTTAAAGATTTTATTTATTTGACACAGAGAAACACAGCGAGAGAGGGAACACAAGCAGAGGGAATGGTAGCGGGAGAAGCAGGCTTCCTGCCGAGCAGAGAGCCCGATGCAGGGCTCGATCCCAGGTCCCTGGGATCTGACCCGGGCCGAAGGCAGACGCTTAACAACTGAGCCACCTAGGCGCCCCTAAGGGCTTGATTTTTATCAGTAAATAAAGAAGCCATCAATATATGCCAAGAGTTTCTGTGATGGGGTCTGATTTAGTTGGGATACATACTGTTTCCAAGTTGTTAATTGATTGGGCCTCTGAATGTTAATGCTGTTGTCAGAGGCAAGTTCAGTATTGTAAGTCAGTTTTCAGCACAACAATGAGATGTGTTAGACTATGGCTTAGGCATTTTAAAATTAATTATTTTTTAATTAAAAATTTTTTACAAAATTAATACTTAGTTTTCCAGTTTCTCAGCAGAATCACATTCTGATTATTAATAATACCTAAGCTGTTATGGGATGTAAGTGTAATATCTGTTAGCCCTTAGACTTTCCATAATTAATTTAATTAAGCAAAGGGTAATTACTATTAAAAGGTCATAAGAAGTGGTCAATGCTTTATATGTTAAACATTATAACATTATATGTTAAGCATTAATTAATTGTATATTAATTAATATACATTAAGGATTAATAATTTCACTGTTTCTTAAGGGTTCTCGAATTCTGTGTCTCCAAGTGAACATATTCTGTGGAGCAGTGAAAATGCTAATGGACAAGCTCTGGAAAAAACTTCCATTTGGGAAACTCTGTTAAATTTCTTCTTTCCAACAAGTAAGTTCTTTGATTTCTTTTCCTCCCAATGTTCTCTTTTTGAAAAGAGTAGTTAAATGGCTAGGAGGCCTTGTGGTCTATTGGTACTGGGGAGAGCCAGACCTGAGTTTTAATCCTGACTCTGCCCTTTGCCTTAGGTGAGGTAACATCTCTGAACTTCAGTGTCTTCATCTTTAAAATGAAAATATTTACCACGAAGAATTGTGAGGGTGACCTGAGACTGTACTTTTAAGACATTCCATAAATGTTTGTTAACTCTTTCTGGAAATACTTTAACTTCACAAATATCTAAACCTTTCACAATTTATCTTAATGGCACTGCCTGAAATTTAGTCGCTGACCCAAAATTGTGAAATCAGTATCTTCTTTAGCATTAATCAGGGAACTGTGTGGCTTTGATGTTATGGAATATACCAGATGTTTTCCCATCTGCTTTAATGATAAAAAATTCAGGTTTCAAGTCACATCATCTTTTTGTGATTCTGTATATAATGTTTTTATCAAGCACATGATGACCCCTGAGAATTGTTAACCACAAATAAACATGTTTTATTTTCTACAGCATGTGGTACCCTTTCAAGGAGAATCTTCAAATAAATTGACATGTGAATTACAAAGATGAAGCTTTTATTAAAAATCATGGGAATGTATTCTAACAAAATTTGACGTACATATATAAGCACAAAATTGTATCTATGGTTTAATTTCAGACTCTACCACTTAATTTTTCTGTGATCTTGCATAGATCTCTTCACATTTCTCTCTATCGGTTTCATCAAGCACAAAACAGACATTATAACACCTACTACTAATGAGAATAGCAAAATAAATGAGGCCTTTAAATAAATTTTAAAAACTGCCATGGTCAAGTTGAGTGAAGAAAGAGAAATTTGAGGGGTTGCCTGGCTGACTCAGTCGATAGAGCATATGACTCTTGATCTTGGGGTTGTAAGTTCAAGCCCCATGTTGGACATAGAGTTTACTGTAAAAAAAATAAAAATAAAAGTAGAGGTGCCTGGGTGGCTCAATCGGTTAAGCATCCAATTCTTGATGTCAGCTCAGGTTATTATCTCAGGGTCACAAGACTGAGCCTTTCATGGGGCTCCACACTCAGTGGTGAGTTTGCTTCTCTCCCTCTCCCTCTGCCCTCCACCCCAGCTCACACATACTCTCTTTCTGAAACAAATCTTTTTTAAAAACAATAAAAATAGAAATAAAATCTTTAAAAAAAAAAAGGAAAGAAATCTGAGAAGGTGGTATGTTGTGAAACTAAAAAAATGGTTAGTGAGTGCCAAAGTTGGTCATAAACAACAACAAATGATGATTTAAGCTTTAGAGCTTATGAAGATAACAGATATGCACTGTCCCGTAATTACCTCTAATAAGATTATACAAGCACTGAAGCCACCTTTAAAAATAGTCTAAATAAGAATATCTGCATTTCCAAAATATTCCTTCAACCTGGTGCAGTAAGTTGAGTTAAAATCAATTGTATGAGTTGCCCAACAAAATCAGACTGTTCATTTTAAGAGAAACTTTGGACCCAGATTGATTCAAATCTTTCAAAAGCAGGGATTAAATATTTATAAAATGTATATACTATTTCTTTGAAAAGAATAACTACAAGTTCATAAGATGCGAAATACTTTTAACCAATTTATTTCCTCCTCTGTATAATTGAAAAGGAACATTCTTCCCACATAAGCACTAAAAAAAAGCCTACCGTTTTGTCATCAGGCTGTTGTTCATAAAAGATTTATCTCTTGCCCATTAAAGTGATAACCTTGAGACAGACTGGCAGGGAAGCTTGAGAGGTCACACGATCCTTCTCTCTTTGGACAAAATTATATACTTAAAACTGATAAACATTAGTCTACCCTTTTTATTCTTCAAAATACAGGTGTCTCAGTAAGTTAATTCTGAAAGTTAATTTTAGTATCTGGCATAAATTCCGTCAGATGCAGTTTCGTTATAAAATAACAGAAGCTCCGCATTAGGTGGGATATTAGAGATCATCCAGTCTAGTCCCTTCTGTGATTTAAAATCTCTTCTTTGACTTCCATTCCTGGAAACTGGTCTTTGAACAAGGCCAATAGTGAAGAATTCAACACGCAATAAATCCATACCATCTCTGACCAGGCCCTGACTATGGTCACACTTTTCTGAGTGTGTGAATGCCTAGGACTGAACATGGTATGCCTGATCCAGACCAGCCTGGGGAGAAAATCACTGTAGGCCTGGCAGAATTGGAGAATAGATTGCCCAGTGTATATAACAACAAAGTAGACCAAACTCTCACATGTCTGAAATGTGTGGGAAATGAATATCCAGGTCAGCTGGAAATGCATTAAATTTATGGCCTTGCACAGGTTACTTTGATCCTTCATTTATTTATTTCTAGAATGGGGGTTTTAAAACTCATTTTGAGAGTTCGTTGTGAAAATTAGAAGTGTGTGTAAAGCAAGGAACCTGGCCAAAATAGATACCTAGTGAGTGGTAGCTATTAATACTTCTACCTTAGTTTTAGGAATTGCCAGCCTTTAAAAAGGAGAATATAATAAAATATACCAAGAGGTAAAAAAAATATGCCTGTAACCATGATATCGTTCTTTGCTGACATTAAAGTTCTTTGGAGCAATCATGAAATATCAGTTATTACTTTTCTTTTCTTTTTCTTTTTCTTTTTCTTTTTTTTAAAGATTTTATTTATTTAATTGACAGAGAGAGAGATCATAGGTAGGCAGAGAGGCAGGCAGAGAGAGGGGGGAGAAGCAGGCTCCCTGCAGAGCAGAGAGCCTGATGCGGGGCTCGATCCAGGACCCTAAGATCATGACCTGAGCCGATCATGACCTTTAACCGAGCTAAAGGCAGAGGCTTTAACCCACTGAGCCATCCAGGTGCCCCCAGTTATTACTTTTCTAAGTCTGTAGTTGTTGATAGTATTGGAGATTGAACTGAATCTATGCTGGCCTTAAGCCATACTGTGGAAGTTTTATTTTTGAATGAAAACATGATATCTGTCTTTTTGGTTGTCATTTGTTTATATGTCATTTGCTTATAAAGCAGGATTTTTTTTTTTAAATCAGTTATTTGAGCTTATGTGTATTTATTTATTTATTTATTTATGAGCTTGCAAGTCTTATAGATTCAGATATGTATGGATTTATTGCAGTTGCATGGACCTTGGTGTTCATGCTATAAATCATTGCCTATTCAAAATTATAGAGACATAATTTAAGGCCAAAAGGAAGAATCTTAAAACATACTGTGGCGCTAATGTGGTTAAGTGTTCACAGAAAGTAGGTCAATATCAATAGTACCACTTACCTTATATTCTAGCAATAAACTGTGAATTTTACTTACATTTAGTTTCATTGACATATTCAGTGAGTTTCTGTAGCTTAGAAAAATTGAGTGAGAGGATATCTATGGTATTATTTTAACAAGGTGTTAGTTTTAAAGACATTTGGTATTTCTTGTTATTTAGCGCCTTCTGTGTTATATTTGTATCCTACATGATCTATAGTCCTTTTAAAACTACCTTACCAATGACTTGTTAACAATTTATATTTTTCTGCAGTTGATCTAGAATCAAAAATGTGATGTTAATAGCTTTGTGGTAATTTTTAGCTGAACTCTTATTTTTTCAGCATTCATCACTATTTGTATATGTTATTCAGTCTTTAAACACACCAGTTTGAATGATTTTTTTTTTGTTTTACAGTCATTATTTAATTAGAGAAAGTGCTTATTAACCATACTGAATTCTTTTTCTTGGATTTTGTTTCTGAAAGCATGCATTCCAAAGGAGAATCAGGTGGTAAAGCCTTGCAATGAGCTGCACGATTATAACAAGAGTGAATGTTTGGAATACAAATGCTGTTATACATCCTTCAGGACCAATAACTTCAGCTGTTTTGTCCCATTAAAAGACAGTAAGTTCATCCTTTACATTTATTATATTTCTATTTTAAAAAATCAAACGAATAGGTTACAATGGCATACATTTAAATTTGAATCTCCCAGCTTAACACTTAAAGGGGGCTCCCAGCCCTAGAGCAACACTCTCTGTAAAAGTCCCGAGGTGGTCAGGCATCTATTTGTGAACAGTTTCTGCTTTGACCTTGGATGTGACTTTGGCAATTCAAAATTAGTCTTATCTTTTCTTTTGCTTTAGTCACTCTCTGTCTTCTTCCAAAGATTCCAGACTTTATGATACGTAACCCTCAGTACCTGGGAGAAGATACCAATCAGGCATGCCTTAGCTTATTTTTCTTGTTGTACCTTCTCTTCCTACTTGAGTAGAGTTCTTCCCATTTATCTTGTCTTCAACATCTCAGTATGTAACACTAGACTCAAATGTTCCTTGTTAAGATTTTTTTTATTAGTTTCTCTTTTTTCTATTGTTTTTGAATCAGGTTCTTAAGACTTTTTTTCTTTACAAAGTTTTAAGAACTAGACCATCTGTTTTTGCTCCTGCATTTGGACAGTGGGGACATATTACCAGTTGGTCCCATGATGGACATATTAGATATGATTAAACACTAACAAATACTACAAAAAGGATGCATGCAAAACAGTGTCTTAGGTTAATATCGTCCCTATTCAATTTACAGCTCTTTGTTGAACATCTAGTATTAATAATGGAAACTGAAACCTGATCATGAATATAGTATTACAATTTCAACACTGTCGCCTGTTGTTTATAATTCATTCATCAGTTTAGTCTTTATATTATGTGTGAGGAGACATTTGGTCTTTATAGAGGGGAAAATTGAACCGTGACTTGTAATTCCCCAATCATATTAGAATGCATTTCCAAATGAATATAAGAATAAAATATGCTTGGGGCACCTAGGTGGCTCAATTAGTTGAGTGTTGAACTCTTGGTTTTGGCTCAGGTCCTGATCTCCAGGTTCGAGCCCCGCAGCAGATTCTGTACTCAGTGTGGAGTCTGCTTGTCCCACTCCCACTGCCCCTCCCCCTAGTCTCTCTCTGAAATAAATAAGTAAATAAATAAATGAATAAATAAAATATAATATGCTTATTCACCTGCAAATTCTTTTTTTTTTTTTTAAAGATTTTATTTTTTTGACAGAGAGAAACACAGCGAGAGAGGGAACACAAGCAGAGGGAATGGTAGCGGGAGAAGCAGGCTTCCCGCCGAGCAGGGAGCCCGATATGGGGCTCAATCCCAGGACCCTGGGATCATGACCTGAGCCAAAGGCAGACGCTTAACGACTGAGCCACCCAGGCGCCCCTCACCTGCAAATTCTTGATTTCTTGTTTAATGTTTTATAATTTGGAAGTAAACATTTAAGAAGCCATTCCTTTAACAAGTTAACTATTCATAGATTAATTCACTCCTTGAGTGCTTGAGGATGTATAACATATGGCCAAGGAAAAAAACACACTTAGGCCATAAGAAGAAATATATAGTATGAGTCATAATAGTCTGTTAGCAAAAACAGTAGGATCATTTTGTTAAGGCTTCCTTTGGGAGGCATGTATTTCAAGTGTAGTGTTTAGCTGTATTTCAGGAACATTTCATAAACTCCTGCTACTGAGAGGGTAGCAAAGATATTTACCTGTCATATAAGAATACCTCCTTATTTTGCTTTATTCACTGGTAGTAGTTTTTTTTTTATAAAAACTTTATGAAAGAGCTCAGATTTGCTTCTCTTGCTTAAGTCATAAAAGTAACAGGATATAATTAAACCAACAGAGCCTACACAGATGTTCCGGATGTTTGGGCTTGGTGTGATCAGCATGATCATCCTGGGATGTCTGCCCATTTACTGCTGCTCTCTTTGCCGGAGGAGGTAGGCAAACATAAACTTTTATTTGCTGATTGCTGAGTGTATTTGAATATTTCTGTGTAGACACATTTATTCATATGCACTAGAAACACAGGGATTATGTTTGGGTCCCTTTTGTTTAAAAGAAGATAGCTTAGGAAAACCTAAAATAGAGTTACCATAATATTCTTAAATGCATATTATTCTATTTTTCCATAAATTTAGATATTCTCTTGCATGGTCTGTACATTCCCTCATCAGACATTTGGAAGGAAAAATACATTAGTGAGCTGGGAGTGTGTGAGTGGAAGTAGTTATTAACTGCAAGTCAGAAGAGTTCCCAGAAGTGTTGTCTCCATCTAGTAGCCAGTCATCTACTATTGGGTCTTAAAAGCCTTGGTCTGTCTTCAAGCCAATTTGTATCAGATTTCTTCTTAGCATCTTATAGAAGATCCCAGTGGCCAATTGGCATCATGGTTCTAAGATTTTAAAAAGAATACCTCCCTACCTACTGGAACAGTGGATTTGGAGATAGAGAGCAGGGCCAGGATGAGTGAGACAATTGGAGCACAAAATTTAAGGAGGCACTCACTCTCAGGTTTATACAAGAGCACCAGCACGACCCTGAAAGTAGGTATTTCTTTCAGTTCTCAGGGAAAGAAAAGGTACCTGGGGTGTCTGGGTGGCTCAGCTGGTTGTACAACTCTTGATTTTGGCTCAGGTCATGATCTCAGGGTCTTGAGATGGAGCCCTGCCTCAGCCTCCATGCTCAGTGGGGAGTCTGCTTCTCTCCCTCTGTCCTTCACCACCCTTAACCCCCCACCCTACTCCTGCATGTGCATGTGCACTCTCTCTCTCAAAGGAATGGATAAATCTTAAAAAAAAAAAAAAAGAAAGAAAAGAAAAAGAAAAGGCACCTGTTGAAGATTAAGCATCTCTGATGTTTTTATTTGGGTTGATGAGAAAGTGGTATTTGAGGTACCAAAAAATTGTTTAGATTTCACTGGAAGATTGACACTATACTATACATAAGTTACCTTATTTTCTATAAAGATCATTAAATCTTTTTTTCTTTTTTGTACATTTTCCTGAGTTTGATGAGTGTGTCATATTCAACACTGTATTTTCAGTCCATAGCAGGGTGCCTCATATATTAAGGTGCTTAATATGTTTTTGTTGAATAAATGAATGGTTGAACGAATAAAGAAATATAGTAGATGGCATTGGCTAGCCTGGAATGCAGTCTTACAGTAATTTAAACTTTCTCGTCGCTTATATCATTTTCTCAGACCATTTTAAAGACACAGTGGGGTCACAGCCTTTCAACTCCTCCAGTTTGCTGACAGTTTTCTCAGTTTTCACTTAATTTCCTATACTGAGTATGTAATCCCTAGGCCTCTCTCATATTCTTTCTTTCTTTCTTTTTTTTTTTAAAGATTTTATTTATGTATTTGACAGAGAGGAGAGAGATCACAAGTAGACAGAGAGGCAGGCAAAGAGAGGGGGGAAGCAGGCTCCCTGCTGAGCAGAGAGCTCCATGCGGGGCTCGATCCCAGGACCCTGAGACCATGACCTGAGCCGAAGGCAGAGGCTTTAATCCACTGAGCCACCCAGGCGCCCCTCATATTCTTTCTTTCCACAGATGACTGGGAATAAGAGTGGAATTTTTGACCTTTCTTCAAAGTTTGATTTCAGATAAAAGATAACCCATGAATAAAAATGAAATAATATTTGTTAGAAAATTGTGGCTAGGATTATGCCATGCAATTTAGAGTCTGTTATAATAGGACTGGTATAATAATTTCATTATGGCCTCTGTATCGTGTCTCTGCCAAGGAATTTAATGGGGATATTCAGGTACATTGGATTTTTCTTTTAAAAAATTCCAAAAAATGAAATTCCAAAAAAAAATGAAATTCAAAGAATTATTCCTTGATAAGAATATATATTCTTCTTTCTACATAGAATAAACTGCTTGAGAGACTTGAACAATGTGAATGGTATATTTATTGAACACCAAAAATGTTGTTTTACTATGATATGTTTATTTATTTGTTTATTTTTTAAATTTATTTTATAATTCTGTGTAAGAGTAGTATGTTCCTTCAGACATCCTGGGTTGTTTGTTGCAATCCTAGAATATGTGGGGGCAGCTTGCCGCTTTGTTTAATTTCCAGCAACAATGGATGTTTGAGGGTGGATGTGACACTGTCAAGCTTTTCCTGGTAAGCTTATGTTAGAGGCAAGGGGATAACTGTGTTAGAATAAAGATCCTATCCTTGGTATCAAAAAGGAGCTTAAATGGAAGCCAAAGCCTGCTAACCACACCTCTGCCTTTTGGGAGTCAAGATATCTTTTTAGAACCACCCCCTTAACTCACTTTCTGTTCATTTCAAAGATTAAAGAGATTAAAAAAAAAAGAATAAAGAGATAGATAAAATATTACAGTAGATAAAATAAATGACCACATAAAAGGGAAATAGATGCAGCAGTAAAATCAATATGTAGTGGTTTTAAAAAGAAAAAGTAGCCAAACACAGTTGTTTGTCTAAATCAGAGAGGCTAAAAGCCAAAAGCAGATTTGCAGTAACATGATCTGGACCTATTTGTTAGAAGAACTCTTGAGGCATTGGAAGACACTCTTAAGCTCCTCCTCCTGCTGGATCCTGTCATATACATTAAATATACATACCTTCAGATGTTGTACCTCTCCCCTCTCAGCCTTTAGTTGTAAGCCAAAACAAGTGATGTTTTGACATTCCTCAGCTCTTGCAATTTGGACAGTGAGTTTTATTTACAGATTGCCTTAGGAGCTAACAACTGGCTAGAGTTGGAAGGAGTAAAAATGAGCAGTAATATGAGCAGGTGGGAGAAATGAAAGCAATTTAGGGGAAGAGGATAATCACTTTCCGAAGCCAAATGTATTTCATTCTTTTGGTGCCTAATTCATGCTTTCCATAGTTGACCATATTTAGTCACTGCTTTCACTGCTTGTGCTAGGGAGGATACAGAAACATCCAAGACATAGACCCTACTTTCAAAGAGATTAATCTACCTTAAAATAAGTCCCAAGCATGACATGTTAAATAACAGTATAGGATGGAATATAATTAAGGACTAAAAGTGGTGGCGATAACTTGTCAAAGTTCTGAGGCAGTGGGGATCAAGATAAGTGGGAGAGAGCAGAGTGAGCTCCACAGTGGAGGTGCTATTTGAGCTGAGTTTTGAAGGGAGGACAAGATTTAGGTTGGAGGGTGCTCCTACAGAATTCATTACATCCAGATGGAGTCTCCCCTCTTAACTGCTCATCATTTGTAAGCGGAAGTGCGTGAACTTTGCCCCTGGAGTAATAGAAAATGAAGTCTCTAGTTTACTTCTACTTGACTTGAGTTCAGGTGTGGTATGAACCAGGTACACAGAACTCAAGACCGCTTGAGCTGGTTGCACACATACAAAAGGGATCAGAGAGCATTAGTGAAACGCTTTCTAAGAATATGCTACTAATAGCCTTATTAAACTTGCATATACGATGAGTTTTGAAATTCATTACATCTTCAAGGTTATGTAAGATCTATTTTTATTCACATTAATAGGGATCAGAAGCCTCATTAGGTTTAAGTGTCACTGGAAGACTTAAGACTTATATAGAGATGAAGAAAGGAAAAGATCAGGTGGATGAGGACAAAAGGAAGCAGGGGAGGAGGGCTCTAGTGGAGAGAGAAGAGGGGTGGCAGAATTGTTCCTGTTACAGTAATAGGGTGCCAATAATAATAGTCTCAAGTGCCAAATTGAGTTTCTAATCTTTATCTGTTTTTAGATAAAGTTTAATCTCTATGCATAAGCCAGTTAAACATATGTGTATTATATAGTGATATGATACTTGAGTATGTACATAGCTTTGGTAAGGTCAAAAATTCAAACATTATAATACCATGCCTATTAAACTCAGATGGAGTGCATTTTCTTTTTTTTTTTTTCTCCTATCAGATTGAATTTGCAACTTTGAATTAAGAAAAAATTCAGAACTCAGTCTGCAAATGACAAAACTATGTTTTCTTTCAACTAATAAAAAGCCATTTTTTAAAAGATTGTAGATCATCTGATACACAGATGATGTAAATAGCACATCCCCCATACACTTTCAATGTTGCTACTTGCCAGATGGCTGTTACTGAAAATTTCTACATTTAGACAAATCCTGCTGCGTGATTCTGTTATTATAATGTGGTTTTCATTATGCAGATAGTCTTAATACCACTTAGTTTCTTAGAAAGGGAGGTAAAGAATTGGGAATAAATGTGTCAAAAATTGCCTAAAAATCATCACCCATTGAATTTTAAAAATAGGCATTTACATTTTCAAATCCCCATGTTTTTGTGTTTCATTATACTGTACAATATAATAGTAATGTTATTTTGAAAAACTTTATGCAGTAATTAGCCAACTGCTGAAAGGTTTGAAGTTCCTGGATTATATACATATGAATTCAGAGAAAGGAAATAAAGTCTATAAATTTTAAAAGTATGGCTAGTCTCTAAGAACTTTGATAAAATATGATCAGATGAGAATGTGAGCAAACTGGAACCCTGCTCTAACATGAGTCACTATAGATTTGAAACTCACATAAAGCCAGTTCTTCTTGGACCCTGTTCAAAGTAATTTAGTTACTGAAATAATAAGAGAATCTCATTATATGAGGATTATATGTCTGAGGTGTTCCTATTGCAAGGACTCCAAGGGCAGCATTTTAGAGAATTCTGGAATAGTAGGTACTATTAAAAAGAACATTTGTTGCCAAGTAACTAATAACCTCATTGCAAAATGCAGTGGCCTTTTCTCAATTCCCATCCAACTTGAACTTTTTGTCACATAGTAGTACACTGTTGACTGCTCCATTCTTGAAACTTTCTTTCCTTGGATTTCATTGTTCCCCTTACCATTCTGATCCATCACAGTTTGCATTTCTTTGTCCTCCCAACTGTAGTTGTTTCCCAAAGTCTTATTCTCATCTACCAGAGAATATTACAAGCATGTATCAGAAAGAACATTTGAAAAGATCTGTATTCTAATCCTGCCTTTCCTACCAGTTTTATAGTGAGCTTAACTTCTTTTGGTAGTGCTTTTCTCTTGAAGTTAGAGTAGAGAATTGAGTTAGATAATTCCTGAGGTCCTTTCTGATTGTAATATTCCGGTTTTCTCTGGGTGAATGACTCTTTTAAATCTGAATCCTGGGGCGGAGGCCGGTGGCCGGTGACTGAGTGGTTCAGTCAGGTAAGCAGCTGCCTTTGGCTCAGGTCCTAATCCC
This sequence comes from Procyon lotor, assembly GCA_028646535.1. Classification (NCBI taxonomy): domain Eukaryota; kingdom Metazoa; phylum Chordata; class Mammalia; order Carnivora; family Procyonidae; genus Procyon; species Procyon lotor. Next base: position 5,067,934 of record CM053612.1, on the reverse strand, counting down.
AGGGTCCTGGGATCAAGCCCCACATCGGGCTCCCTGCTCAGCAGGGAGTCTGCTTCCCTTCTCTTCCTTTACCCCTCCCCCTGCTCATGCTCTCTCTCCCTCTCCCCTTCTCTCTCAAATAAATAAACAAATCTTTTTTTAAAAAAATCCAAATCCTGAAATCCTTAACTCTACCTCTTCCATATTTCCAATTGCCCTCATGAATTAAGTGTTCTTTTAGCACCTTAAATACAACACGTGGAAAACTGAACTTATCTTTTTTTTCTCTCAAATTATCTCCCCTTGACATCTGTCCATTTCTATCAGTGATTTTAGTCTCCCAGACTAGAAACCTTAGAGTGATCTGTGACTATTTACTTTCCTTTATTTGCAATATGTAATCTGTTCTCTTAGTCCACTGTCATTTTTTGCTTTCCTTTGGAATGAGTCTGAGATTTGCCTCTTCTCAAATTTATTTTTTTATACAGCTTGGTCCAGGTCTTGTATGCTGTCAACTTCTGGCCTGGTTCAGTGGTTTCAGGAGAGGAGCAAAAAGGAGCCAAGGTGTATTAGTCTTTTAGGGCTGCCATAACAAAATACCAGAGGCCAGGGGATTTAAACAATAGACATTTATTTTCTCACAGTTATGCAGGCTCTAAGTCCATGATCACGATGCCAGAGGATTTGATTTCTGGTGAGGGATCTCTTCCTGCAGATGGCCATCTTCTCACTGTGTACTCACATGGCCTTTCCTTGATGCATGAGAGAAGGGGGAGAGAGAAAAAAAGCAAAATCTCAAGTTTTTAGTTTTAAGAAAAATGAAAAATTGGGGCACCTGGGTGGTTCAGTCGGTTAAGCATCTGACTTAGGCTCAGGTCATGATCTCAGCGTCCTGGGATCAAGCCCTGGTCTGGCTCCCTGGTCAGTGGGGAGTCTGCTTCTCCTTCACCCTCTGCCCTTCCCCCTGCTTGTGTGCGCTCTCTCTCTCTCAAATAAATAAATAAATAAAATCTTTAAAAAATATAAATAAATAAGCAAATAACTGAAAAATTAGTTTTTATAATGACATTCATTTTACTGATTGGAGCCCCACCCTTATGACCTAATTTAAACTTAATTACTTCCTTAGAGTCCCCAGTCTACAAATATAACAACACTGGAAGTTAGGGCTTAACTATATGAGTTTTAAGGACACAAACGTTCAGTCCTATTACACAAAGCTAGCCAGTATCCAAGGGCAAAGAAAGGATTGAGAACTGCAGAGGGCATTGGAATAAGGTGTTTAATCCAAAGAGTTTATACAAGACAGACTATAACTAGGTTGGGACTGTAAGTGGGGTTTGGAAGATGGCTAGGAGTTGAGTCCTGGAGAAGGTTCCTGGCACTTTGATAGGAATATATGGCTGTGCCCTTAAGAAGGAGGGAATTAGTAAGGATTACCAAACCAATTTGGACATATACCTGGATTCCTAATCTATGCTCCTTCTAATCCATCCTGTAATGTCCTGCCAGATTAATCTTCCAAAGATAGTATTATTTCATTTTATTATATTATTCAAGATCTTCTAATGATTTCAAGAACATCTGGATTCCAGGGGCACCTGGGTGGCTCAGTCGTTAAGCGTCTGCCTTTGGCTCAGGTCATGATCCAAGGGTCCTGGGATCAAGCCCAGCATTGGGCTCCCTGCTCAGCGGGAAGCCTGCTTCTCCCTCTTTCACTCCCCTGTTTGTATTCCCTCTCCTGCTGTCTCTCTGTCTGTCAAATAAATAAATACAAATCTTTAAAAATAAAAAGAATATCTGGATTCCAGACCTTGTGTTAGGTAGTGTGAAGGACAAAAAAGGTGATTCAGATCATGCTCTGCTCTCAAGGGACACCATAGTCTAATAAGGGATATATACAAATACCCAAAGTAAAAAGTCACTCTCCATAAAAAAGGTACAGGTAAAAACAATAAGCATGTTTGGCCCTTTCCAGTTTATGTAATGTTTTCATATACATTGTCTTATAAGACCTTCAAAACAGAGGTGCATGAGAGTTTGGTCTCTTGCTCAAGATTATGTAGTGATAGAGCAAGGATTACGATCTATTTTCTGAGTTCCTTGCTTTTTCTACAATAGAAAATAGAAAGAAAAGAAACGTAGATAAAAATACCATGGCATCTTGTTAATTCATGTCCAGTCAAAAGGCTGTGGCTTTCAAAGTTATCTATATTAGATTCATTCTGTAACTCCAGTAACAGTTCTTCTAACTCTCCATGTATCTTGTGTTCCATCCAGGGAACTATCTTTACATTCTTTGGCACACCCCAGGCTTTATTCTTGCCTCTGTTCTTTTGCCCATGTTGCTCCCAAATTTTGGTATTGTTCTTCTTCATCCTCTTACTGATTTGAATTCTCTTACCTTCATACCACAACTGCTCCAATTCATCCACGAAATGTTCTGCAACTTCTCCAGATCCCAACGTTTTCTCTTTTCTTGGAGCCTCTCTCTGCACTTCTGTTTTTAACCACATAGTATAACATACAATTATGCTTTTCCTCCAGTTATTAATTTTCTTTCTCTGGCTGAATTGTAACTTCTGTGAAGACAGAGGGCCAGGCTTTGTACTTCTGAGTGTAGAGCTGTGGTTCCCCAAATGCACTAGTATCATCATCATCCGCTGGGAGCACGTCAAAAATACATGTTCCCAGGCCCTACCCCTGACCTACTGAATCAGAATTCTGGAGTTAAAGCCCAGCAGTTTGTGTTTCAACAAGCCCAACAAGTCATTCTCATGTACACTCAGCTTTGAGAACCACAGGTCTCTACATCATGTGGTAGGCAACTCAGTAAATAATGATTGAAATAATCTAGTCAGTCATTTTGGTGGATTCTGTATCTTTTTGATGTTGCAAATGATAAATTGATAAGTTTTTTATCCATAAGATTGATGTTATGATTTTTAGCTATCTTAAATAATTCATATTTATATGAATGAATTACAGTTTGTTAAGAAACATGGAAAAAATCAGCCTACTAGACCAGCATTTATCATGCTTTAGTCTACAGATGACTTGTATGGAAGTAACTTTGGGAATATTTAATAATATAGATCCCCAGACTGTACCCAAGAGATTCTGATTTTAGTAAGTCCGGGATTTGGACCTGAAATGTGTATTTTCTAAAGCACCCCAAATGAATCTGGTACATTGCCCATTTGGAACTACACTAGACTCTCCAGTTCAATTCTTTATACACTCATTCTTTCTGCAAATATTTATTGAGCTCTTACTTTGGTCTGGGCACTTGCCAGGTATTGTGTTCTCCATCTGGTCATCTACCTGGGCAGCCTCACTGTCTGCTTTTTTTTTTTTTTTAAGATTTTATTTATTTATATGACAGAGAGAGAGAGAGAGAGAGATCACAAGTAGGCAGAGAGGCAGGCAGAGAGAGAGGGGGAAGCAGGCTCCCTGCTGAGCAGAGAGCCCAATTCAAGGCTCCATCCCAGGACCTGGAGATCATGACCTGAGGCATAGGCAGAGGCTTTAACCCACTGAGCCACCCAGGCGCCCCTCTCACTGTCTATGTTAAGAGCCATCTAAGCCCATAGCTTCAGAGATCCCTGATGCACTCAATTCTAAGATATCTCTCTTATATTCTGTATTGGCTACCCACTTTTATGCCCATACCCTGAATCTTGTCATCCAGCAAAAATTGAACCTCTGAGTCTCTGAAATCTTAAACTTCAAATCTCAGACTACTCTTTGACTATAGGTGCTTTGTCCTCTAGATTTTTCTTTTCTTTTACTCTTGCTATACCTCTTCTCATTGAGACCTCTAGGCTCTTTAACTCTGTTTTCCCCTATCTTCTGTTTTCTGTCTTTTAATGTCTGATTTCTTTATCCAGCCTGGATCCTATTGTCTGATACATGAATCCATTCTTTCTAGCTCCTTTGTTTCATTGAAACTGAATCCACACTACTTCTCTGCTCCTAGATCTATAGGTTCCTGGGAATTTTTAGAGAAAAAAAATTTCACAACTGTAGATAGATCTGTATCACAAGAAATTCCTGGTAAGCCAATGAGTGTTTCCAGCCACACCACTCTACTTGATGTTTACAAACAACGTAGTTCTTTGCCACTCTGATCTTTTCATACAATGTACCAGCCACTGATGGAAATGTTATTGTACATCTTCCCATCTCCACTCTTCTTTATCTGGCTCACCCCACTCGGGATGTAGGCCTCAGCTTAGATGTCACCTCCTCTAGGAAGCTTACCCCAGGCCTCCAGCCCAGACTGGGTCAGGCCTCTTCCTTTTTGTCTCTTACCAATCTCTGCTTACCTCTGTTTGGATTGTTTCAATGTGATATAATTATCAGCTTATACATCTGTCTTCCCTTCTAAATGTTAAGCTTCTTGAGGACAAGATGCATATATTATTCATCTTTATGTCTCTAGTATTTAGAATGGTATTTATTTCACAAATGAGCAAATGTGTCAGTGAGTGAATGAGTACAAGGTAAGTTGATCTGTACATTTTAAGTGTGAGTATGCTGGTCACAATATGACATTTTACATAAAAAGAAGAAAATCACCTCTAGGATTCTGGACAAATCATTTCACCCCTACTTTCCCCCTTGGGCATTCTCAATAGATATTGGGTAGAATATCTAACTTTGGATCTCAGTAATGAATGTTAAAGCTGAACCTAAAACCTAGTTCTTTGCAAACTAGACTAGCGCAGTGCATTTCGAAGTAATAAGGCCAAGTTGCATTTCTCTTTGTCAATTAAGGTGTGAAATGTACTCCTTTAAATTTAAAGTAAAATCTATGAATAAAGAAAACATAGTCATTTTAATTATGTGAAATAAAATATATCGAAGTCACATTAGAAAAAAGTATTAAGACCCCAATTTCTTATCTAAAATTCTGAAGTTCAAAAAGTTCTACAAATCTAAAACTTTTTTCCTAACTCATTTGGCAACAAAACCAGAGCTGACCTGACCTGAGACATTTTCTAGTCATTATTTAACGCTGAAAATTAATAAACATACATTTTGTTGTAGAAATATTACTGTGTTTGATCATGAGATGTTGCTTCAGACCTTATGGAAATGCCATGTAATATTCAGTATATTATGTTATATTACCTTTCTAAAACCCAAAATATTCTGCATTTTGAACTACATCTGGCCCCAAGAGACTGAGAACTATGTCGTTGTTTCAGTTATTATTTTTTGAGACTGAAGTTAATAGCACTAAAATATAAAGAGGCCATAGGTAAATCATAATAAATATATTTTTGGGTTTCACCCACTATTTCATTTGTGCCTGGGGACTTTTTTATGATTAATTGAGGAAAAAGTATTTATTTGCTCCATATGTGTCTTACCTAGTGTAGCTCAGTGACAACCCAGAAATGCAGTTTGAGGAGAGAAAAGTGGGTATTACCTTCAAAGTCATCATTTCAAGGGCAGGCTTATCAATCTCTGGGCCCTACATGCTAAGAACCTGGTTGCTCTGTATAGCTAAGTAGCACTGTCAGGAGCCAGGTGTCCTCTTCTGTATACTACCTAACTTTGAGCTGAGGATAGGACTATGTATCTGTCATTACCTCTTCATAATACCGTATGGAAATCTTCCTTTCTCTTTTGGGCTTTTGTCCTTACCTTTGCTTTGAGCATTTCTAGTTTTTCTCCTTGGCTTGTGCTTAGATCTTTAGAAAGTGAAAGATCTTGGGGCACCTGGCTGGCTTGGTGGTTAGAGCATGCAACTCTTGATCTTGAGGTTGTAAGTTCAAGCCCCATAATGAGTGTAGAGATTACTTAAAAATAAAATCTTTTAAAAAAATAAAGTGAAATCTCATAAAAATAAATATCAACTAACATTTTCTGAACCTCCATTGGGTACAACACTCTGTAGGACATGTAAAGTCACAAAGTAAGGCTCTAGCCTGAAGTTATTTCCAAGCTCTGAGGCGAAAAGCAGACAGTGAGTGAGAGATTACTCTTTAGATTTAGGCAGGTCTGGATTTGAAACCTGGCATCATTACTGAATAGTCTGGTGACCTCAGGCAAGTTACTTTCCTCCTTGGTGCCTCAGTTTCCCCATCTGAAAAATGGAAATGATAGAAAAAGAACCTGCCTCATCAAGTCATCATGAAAATTAAATAAGGTCATGCACATGAAGTGCTTATATACAGACCTTGGCACATGGGAAGTGTGTCATACTTACTGTTACTAGTCATTATTCGCCAGTGCTGCAGTGTGGTCTAAGGGGAAGAGGCTGTATTTTAGAGTCCAACAGACCGTGGTTCAAATCCTAGCATCTCCATTTGCTATCTATGTATGACCTTGGGTGAGTTATCTTACTTCTCTAAACCCCAGCTTAATTATTTGCAGAACAGGAAACAAAATATCCACCTTATAGGGTAGTTGTGAGGATTAAGTTAGATAAAGTATGTAAAGCACCTGGCCAAGTTCTTAGCCTGTGATAGACTCTCAAGCATCTCCAATCCCAACTATCCACACAAATGCAAATAAGTATAAGATCGAATATAAAATGATATCAATAGTCATTGAAAGTGCAAGCTTGTAAAATTATAGATGATAATGTAATGTGAACTATTACCATTTAGTTTTGAAATTAATAGGAGAGAAGAATCTCTATAGGCTAGTAGTAGAAGGGAAGGTTTCCTAGGCAAATAATATATAAGCTAGGTCTTGAAGTGTGGGTAACATTGATGTCAGCCGAGGGGAGTACGACAGCATTCCTATTGTGGAAGAGGATCAAGTGATCAAAATGACACTATGTAAAGTAATAGTAGTGGTTACAATGATAAATATGAATGAGCCAAGTGCAATATTTTCTATCAGAGTTGTTAAATATGGTGAGTTAAACAATCGGGTGGGAATGTATAAAGAGTTATGTGGGTAAATAACCTTTTCTTTATAACCCATCATTTTTTTATAACCCATAATTGTTTTTGTTCTCTCACTATTGAGAAATAAGGCTTCACTTTGAAGTTTTAATATTACAGCAAATGGGCCAATCCTTTACGAAGGAAAGTCAACAGAATTTTAAAGGGTTTGAAGAAACAAAGAAAGAAAATAAAGAGGGATGCTGAAAAGTTACGGACAGCAGAAGAGGAGGAAGGTTTAGATGATGAAAAAGAGCAAGAGACCAAAGGTAATTAGCAGTAGTATATAAAATTGAAGCATTTAATATTCAATTACTTTACCACCAGCTTGGTTCAATTGATGTGTTTTGTTTGTTTGTTTGTTTTATCTCACAAATGCTTGGACCACAGGATATAAGCTTCTGAAACAGTATTATCATTAGGGATATTTGGATTCTAGGAAGGTGGACAAGAAATGTACCAAGTTGTTTGGGTACCACATTGTTTGTCATATATAGTTCAGCCCTTTAGAAGAAATAAATGTATCTGCCTGCTGTGACCCTGCAGCTCCATGAAAGACACCCTTGCTAAATAGTAATGGCTATAGTTCCCCATATGCATTGACCATGCCAGATATCCAGGGGAAGGAGGGTAGCTTCAGGAATCTGACAGATCTGCAGTCAAATCCTGGATCCTAGCTGTTAGTTTTAGCTATCTGTTCCCCAAACTTAAATAATTTAGTATTATAAGTGGTTGAAGGATCCCAGAATCACAGAGCAGGGACTACCTGGCCCTCAGGCTTACAGATCTGCTAGGCTTGGAGATTCCTCCTTCCATAATAATTATGAAGAGCTAACTAAGAATAAATGGTCAGTGAGAAGAGAGGTACCAGGGAATAGAGTATTGGACTGGGGGTGGTCAGGAGACTCAGGCCATTAACTTGTGGCATTTTCACAGACAAGTTAACCTTTCAGCAACTTGATACCATCAGCTGAAATTTTTGTGTAGCTTAAACAATATAATGTATGTGAAAATGCTTTAAAAATTGCAATGCAATACTCAAATTTAAATTGTTAATTTCTAGCCTCAGTTATGGAGAAGCAGAGGAGTGGAATAACAGACCATTGATCTTAGTGTCAGGAGACTCTGGCTTTAGTCTCAGTTCTGCCATTATGTACAGTGGGATCTTGGGCGATTCTCTTAACTTTCCTGGGCTTCAGTTCACCAAGCTGCAAAATAAGAAGTCTGGACTAGATGAATAGTAATGTGACTTATCTCAGAAGAAACAAAATCCTTATATAAGGTATTATATATATATATATATATATATATATATATATATATAAAACTATGTAAGATAATATACATATACTATGTATATGTATATAACTATGTAAGGTAATACGTAAGGTAATACATATAACAATGTAAGGTGTATGTGAGGTAATACGTAAGTATGGATATAATCATACATGTATATACATACCTATATATCATTGCTTTGTATAAGTTTAATGCAATATATACATGTGCATATGTATGCACACACAGACACACATATATGACATTATAAATAAACTAACAATTCAATTTCTGTGGGCCATTTACTAGGGCATGGAAGTTCACCTTGTTATTCAGAAATTTTTATTGTATTTGCCACAGTGTATTTTGTCTTAGCCTCACAGTAACATAAGATGATACACTGGCAAACTGAAAATATATGTTAAACATAGCACTGAATATATGGAGTTTGAGAACTTTGTTGCAATCATTTCCTTTTCTAACAAAATGTGATGTATGTATACTAGTCCTTTCAAGATGTTTAACTCTACTTTTCTCCTGTAGCATTATTTTCCCGCTGAGAAGAACACAAACCATTCAGAGCAGAGGAGACTGTCCCAGTCATCTAAACCTGATGGAGCATTTTAGGACAAAAATTAGTTATTTTTGTCATGTTTACTTCCAAATATAAAATAAAGTTGATAGTTCTGTTTCTGTGCATCAAACAAGGATCTGAGTTCTTCTTATTAAGCATAGTTTCCACAGAATTAAAAAAAAAAAAACAAACATATGAAAACCACTGGTGACAATTCAGGTCCTAGGTACTAATGTGATTTTTGCAACTTTGGTTATGTTATCAACATATACTTCTGTTGGGGTGAAATAAGGCAGGGTTAAATAAGACAGAGATTTCATGTTGTTATTCACCTTCCAGCAAAGTGGTTGGGGGTGGGGGAACCCAGTGATCATATTTCACTGTATATGATACTGTCTTTATTTTGAAGAAAAGTGGTAAAAATATTTTGTAGTAGGGTTCTTCTTTTTATTTTATAATTTATAACATTATTTTTCTACCATAAAAGGCACACTCATTATAGAAAATTTGGTAAAGTTCTATAGAAGAAAGAAAAAAAATTATCTATAATCCTACTACCAAGAGCTGAACACTGTTGTTAATTTTTTTTAAAGAAACAGTTGTGTTCTATGACATACATTAATTTATTTTTAAAAAGTTGTCTTTTCTTTATTATTCACTTTCCTCTTTTGAAATGTATGGGACTCAAGTTTACCTGGGCTTGTTGCTCATTTATTCAACAAGCATTGATTAAGCCCCTACTATGGGCAGTGCATTTTCTATGTGTGGAGATAGTCAGAAGTAAGATAAAGTTGGCCTTTCCCTCATGGAGCTCACAGTCCTGCTGGAGAGGAAGCCAGGTAAAGAAGTAATGACAAGGCTATGATAGAAGGAGGTCCAAGTTCTATGGGAGCATTTAGCAGGGGCATTAGCCCAGACTTCAGGAAGAGGCATAAAATGGAAGGTAAGAAGGACCAACAGGTGTTTCCCATGCAATCAGTGTGTGGTGGGAAGAGTGTTTCATATATGAAGGCCCAAGTACATGGAATATTTGGAATATGGCAAATAGTTCAGGATGGCAGAAACTTCAACTTAGATGTTAGATTAAAAGAACTTTATTTTTTTAAGATTTATTTATTTACTTGAGAGAGAAAGAGAAAGAGCACAAGTTGGGGGAGGAGTTGAGGAAGAGGGATAAGCTGACTCAGTGCTGAGTGCAGAGCCAGAGATTATGACCTGCACTGAAATCAAGAGTAGGATGCTTAACCGACTGAGTCCCCCAGGTGCCTCTGATGAGCCTGGTGGTCGGTATTGAGGAGGGCACATATTGCATGGAGCACTGGGTGTGGTGCAAAACAATAAATCTTGTAACACTGAAAAAAATAAATAAATAAAATTAAAAAAAAATAAAATTAAAAAAAAAGAAAGAAAAAAAGAACTTTATAACCCACATTTATTTATTTTTTAGGCCATTTTAACAATTTTAATTCCAGTATAGTTAATATACAGTGTTAAATTAGTTTCAGGTATACAATATAGTGATTCAACATTTCTATATATTACTCTGTATACTTAATCCCCTTCACCTATTTCACTCATCCCTTCTGATAACTACCAGTTCTCTATAGCTAAGAGTCTGGTTTTTGGTTGGTTTCCTTTTTTTGGTTATAACCTGCATTTTAAAAATGAGTTTTATCTTTTAGACAGAAGGGAACCAGTGAAGAATGTTAGGCACAAGAATGGTATGGTTAGCTCTATATCCTTAGAGGTCACTCTATTGTGTGGAGAATTGGAAGTGAGCAGCACTGGGGTCAAGAGAATCAGTTATGAGACTGTTGTATTAATATAGATGAGAAAATATCATGTCCTGAGCAAGGGTAATAGCATATATAGTGGATATATATAATAGCAATATAGTGGATAAAAGTAAATAGATCTAAAAGCTGTTTGGCATGTAGCATCAATAGGACTTGGTTATTAGTTTGTGTGGGGAAGGAATGAGGAGGTTGAAAGGAGAGTATAAATTTCAGGTTTCTAAGTGATGAACCAACTGGAAAGATTCCTATTCAGTGAGATGGGATAATGAGAAGAAGGACAGGTGTGGCAGGTGAAGATGAGTCATTTTTGGATAGGCTGTTTGAAGTGCCTATGGAACATCCAGGTAGAAATGATTAGTAGGCTGTTAAATATATGGGTTTGGAGCTCAGGGGAAAGGTCTGGTTATGTATAAAAGTTAGGAATCATCAATATATAGATGATAATTGAAGTCTTAGTGAATGATTGATATCAACCAGGAAGAATAAAGAAAAAAGGGAATAGAATCTTCTGGAATAGAATCTAAAAGAACACAAGCATTTAAGGGATGGTCAGAAATGGTGTAACTGTCAGTGGAGACTGAGAAGTATGAGGATAAGCAGGAGAGAATTGTTGGGGAGGGAAAATTTTTCTATACCTTTTGGCTGGTCTAAGAATTGACATGAGACAAACTAACAGGAGAAAATCAAATTTAATTATGTACATACAGTGGCTCCGTAAAGAATTTGAGGCCTATAGGCAATGAGGCAATTGAGCCTTATATGCCATTGAGAGCTAAGGAGAAAAGGGATAGGGGTCTGGGACTTCAAAGGGAAGAAAATTCACCAGTAGCTGAAAAAGAATAAATTTTTGGTAAGCAAATGTTTGCTGGGCCATACAGAAACAATGGGATACAGAGAGAAATGTTAACAAACAAACTTTTCTAGGTTCCTTCCTAGTCCATATTATACTGTAGTTATCTATGCTAATAGCTCCCTTCCTAGAGTAGGACCTCTATCTGAATTCTTTTAGGCAGTTAGCAGGAAGGCAAAAAAACAAAACAAAAACAAAAGCAAACAAAAAAACTTCTTGAGCTTTCTATTTCTTAAAAAGAATCGGCCTAAAATAATCCATATGCCAAAGAGACACATTTTGGGGTGGCAAGTTTTGTTCTCCTACAGAACAATATAATGAAATCCAGGAGGATGGCATGTTTCAAAGAGGAGTGATTGAGCAACAGCATCAAAATTCTGATTCATTTCCACTGGATTTGGCAACATGGAAGTCATTGGTGACTTTGGCAATAGCAGTTTCGGTGATGAGATGGGAGCAGAAACTAGATAACTTGAGTTACAGAGTGACTTGCAAGTGAGAAAGCCCTACTGATCCCCAACTTACCCTGTTCTGTTTATTACATAGCATTTATCACCTGTGAACATACCATATAATTTAGTTATTTATTATGCTTATTGCTTATTATTTGCCATCCCTTGCCAGAATATAAGCTCTCCTAGGGTAGAGGGAGTTTTTTGTGTTCAGTTCAGGGATACATCCCAAGTGCCTCAGACAGTGTCTGGCACAGAGAATGTGCTCAACAAATAAAATACCTATTGGATGATTGGATTGGAAACAAAGACATTTTGTGGCATTCTTCACTTTTGCCATGATTAATGGGCACTTCCAAGGCAAACTGAAGTCTAGAAAAACAGCCAACTGTACAACAAACAATCACCAGTTTAGTAAACAAGTGGTTGCTTTCAAAGCTATTCCCCAAGAATCTGATACTCCTGCTCTAAATTTTAAGAACTGCATTCAGGCAAAACTAAATGAAAAAGAACAAACAAAAAATTCTCTGGGTAGAAATAATAAGTAATAAAGTAATAAAACAACTACACAAGGAAACAGGTATTTTAGAGTATAAAATTGAAATTTTAGCAAAAGCAGTGGCAATCTGTGGATATAAGTATAGTCTGATGCAGTACTTTGAAAGCAATAGTTAGGAACATCTGCAATGGTTCTCTAACAGATTAGAAACTAAGTTGCAGGGGACACTGACAGAGATTACCATTAAGTGGTAATGTGAGGGGAAAGAATGCGAGTTTAGAGTGGCAGTCGAGCAACTAGAGGTGCAGAATAAATTTTGGACCAGAGATTAAAAGTTGAAGCAATTGAGAGTTGTTATTATTAAAGAATAAAAGCCAAAGGGACCCTCACAAGAGTGGGAAGGAAACAAGTTTTTCAGAGAGCTGTTCCCAACACCAATGCCTAATACACTACTAAATCATGTCTGACATGGCTGAGCAAGTCCTGCAAGAGATAAATTGGTAGATCATAAGTGTGTCACTAACATGCAAACTTTAACAGTCACAGAATCATTTCCCTCAAGCCATTACTGTATCTGTTCCAAATAAAAAGACACTAAACAAGAAGTACCTCTGAAGCAGAGCCTGAACTTAAACTGATTAAGGTGACTGCTTTAAAACCAGAGGTGATGAACATTATCCTCATCTACAGAGACATTGAGACATTAAACCAAGAAAAACCAGCGCACCTGGATGGTTCAGTCAGTTAAGCATCTGCTTTTTGCTAAAGTCATGGTCCTGGGGTCCTGGGTTGTGTTGAGTCCCACACACATCAGGCTCCCTGCTCAGCAGGGAGTCTGCTTCTCCCTCTCCCTCTGCCTCTTCTCCCCACTTGTGCGCTTTCTCTCTCTCTCAAACAAATAAAAATATTTAAAGAAAAATAAACCAAAAATGACCAACTGGTCAAAACCAAAGCTCTTCCACATTAGCCCATGGCCAACCAGACATTGGTAGAGAATCTGGATAGATGTAAAGTTCAGTTGTTTAGCAAACAAGGACAAGATCTCTCTTAGATATCAGCATCCTGGACAATGGAAATGCCCCATAAATAAGGGCTTCTCTTTAGTATAAGAATACACATTTTATTCATTATAGCATTTTGTAAATATTTCTTGTCTATTTATGGTCTAAGTGATACACAACTTTCCCTTGGGAGGACTAGGAAAACTGATAATACAGTTAATCCTACTATAGGATTGCCAGGCTGAAATTAAAGCCTCAAACCGAGCTGTAATATGTGGGTTAGTGGCTGCCTGTCCCAGATCTCAGGCAAAAAATTGTACTTGTACAAGGGTTCTAACTTCAGGGTAGAAAGAAGAGAAGGAGGTGAAACTCAAATAGAAAATTATTTAGGAGTAGCAAGACTAGCTATATAATGTGTAGGGCATAGTACAAAATGAAAATACAGGTCTCCATTTTTACAATTTAGAAATTTCAAGATGGTGACAGCAGAACATTAAACCAAGCACAGGGCCTTTCTAAGAGCTAAGCCTGTTTATGAGTGCATAAGTTGCATGCCCATGAAACCAGCCCACAGGAGACTGTCATAAATAAGACCCCCCAACTCAGACACCTAGGACAGGGTGGTATAGTGTGTTCCCTTATCTCTGGTTTCCTTACACCTCTGCATTTTTGGGATTTCTGTGAGCCTGATCACCTAGCGTCCCATCATCTCTCCCTGCCTAGCCCCACCTGTCCCTTACTTATTCCTCCCCCTGGAATTGTAACCCTAATTGCCGTTAGGGAATGGGACGATGACTGCTCTGGCTGTTCCCTACTAAAATGGGGCGGCTGGCTGTGTGGCGGTTATAATCTATCCAGGGGTCAATCCAAGGGCTCCTGGTATGGCTCCAGGGGGCCATGATGGACAGCAAACAGTGCATGCATCAGCACATGAATAAGGATAAATATAAAACCAAGTATTAGGCCCCAAATTATGATCACATCCCTCAGATAAGATATCCAGTTACCAATTCTGTCAAATAGACCAGTGAATATCTTGATCTTATGTAATTGATCACAAAGGTCCCCTGTTAGTTGAGGTACCTTGCAGGAATTAACTATAATGTTAAAACAACACACGTGAGGAAACTCATGACAACTCATGACAAATGGTGTAGCAATAGTAGACAGTCAACAATGGTGTGGTTCTCGAGAAGTCCCTTGGCTTCACTCACTTCTTGGCTGAGTGTATCGAGTGCCTGGGAAGTATCATTTAGAGTCCTGCTGAGCAAGCATACTGTTTTGCTTATTTTATGTTGCAGTTCTATTGTAATCGTAAGTCCTGGAAGTCCCATAGTGAGCTTTGAGGTTTTTGTTTTTGTTTTTGTTTTCTACCAGGAGGGCTGTTGTATGATTGGCTAAAGCCTTTGTTTGTAATTGTGCCTCAGTAGAAATGGCTTCTAGGATAAATATGAAGAAAAGACCTAGATGTCCAATGACTTTAATCCCACTTACCATCCAAACAAAACTTTTAAGTTTCAGATTACTAAAGACTTTGAAAGCTATCTTAACAATTAACCATGAAAACTTTGACACAGCCAATTAATTAACCATCATTTTAAGTCATCTTTTTGCTAACACATTGCAATAGATATTGCTTATTTAACCTTTTGCAAACATCGATAGAATAAAAATTTCATATTTAATGCTGATAACTTTAAAGACATGTCTATCATAAAGAAACGAAAAAAACTTAATTTATACTTATATAATTAAATACTGAATATGTTTCATCTGGGTCCACTTTTAAAAGTCAGTCAGTTTACCTGAGACACTGGTGGGGAAATCTGAGGTGAGTGGTGTATGCAGGCCCTACCCAAGGTGGTGCAGAAACAGGAGGGGGTGGGGGAGACAAAAGAGGCAAAGTGCAGCCAGAAGGCAGAGAAGAAGGATTCCCAGTTCTAAGCTCATCCACTTGGACAGATGAGCAAACGCCATGTTTTTTCACCAACAAGTGGGATTAGGCAGTCCATGTCAGGCCAGAGAAGACAGGGAACTTCCTGAAACAAAGAGAGTTTCAACAACTACTTGGGAATATTCCTTAAAATCCCCATCCTGAGGTAGACAACCACAGTTGGCTCCAATTATAGCCATTAACCTGGAAAATGAGTGAGGGAGAAGCCCCTACATCTCTCAGTGAGAGAGAGAGTCAACATCCCCTTTGCCAGAAAGGGCCTGTGTTTCCTCCAGCAACCTGGGTTTATTCAAAGAAGGCCTGTTTAGATAATTATCATCCAATATATCAGGAGGGAGTTTACTGGTCTAGTTATGACCAAACACGTTCTGCAAGAGGCCCCTAGGTCTGGGTCCTGATCTAGAGCTCTGAAAGCCTGGGTGGACCTCGGGTACCTCCATCTAGTGACCCTGTTTCCTGCAGAAGAGATCTAATTGATAGATTCCCACTGAGGCCATGTGGTGAGTGTTACAGGAGCTTGGTCCTTTCCTAAAGTTTGCAGTCCAAATTGTTTCCAGTGGGTTAAAAGGCACTCCAAGGGAATCTTTGGGAACTGAAGAAGATACCATGCCTTGCCGTGGAGGTCACATCTTATTTTACCTTGCCTTAAAGAACTCGCTATATTTAACCCCCGGACAACACTAGAAAAGTTTTACAAGGGGAAATTACCCAATTTTGCAGTACCCAATAGAGAGGAATACCCATAGAGAATGGTTTCCCATCTCGTGATCCCAATAGGAGTTACCCCGTACCTGTTATAGAGAGGTGACTATGACAGTGTCCCTACATCTTAGCTCTCCCCTGTGAACCAAGGCCTCACCTGGTTTGCCTACCCAAGGTGAAAGACTGGCCTAACATCTTGGGTTGAGGAGGGATCAGACCGGCGGGAGTAGCCACTCTTACCTGTCAGTCAGCTGATCCTCCTTGTCTCCTTGGGATTCCACGAACACGCATACCACACACACACATACACACACACCCTGCCCGACCAAAATCTAGTCTAATCATAAGGGGCTTGGCATGATTAACAGTTTAAACTTTAATATCTCTTTAGAAGGTTAAGAATACGAATGAAACAGCTAGGTTCTCTCAGTGAGAGGCACGTGCTGTTTATGGATGAAGCTTCCTTGGGGTGTGACCTACTCCCCCCACCCCCCACCCCCCCAGCGGATCTCTATCCTTTTACGTGTCTCTGAGATCCCCAAGGTCACCAATGGTAATCGAAGGGCAGGTTCAGAGCACGGGAATGCCAGTCCTTCCATGTGGTCCCCCATGAACCTTAACGCAAAGCAGGGAATCCTTTTAAAGACCTTATTTTATTTATTTATTTATTTGTTTGTTTGTTTATTGTCTTTTAAGCTTTTATTTAAGGGCAATGATCTAATTCTTAAGAGCTTTGTGATTGAGTTCTCATTGTTTGGTCATGTAAATTCGCTTGATAGTGCCTCAGCAGTCAGGCCAATTTCAATTATGAGTCCTTGCCTTACCCCTTGAGGGCTTTTCCTGTCCTTAAACCTGAGCTCCCATTTGTAAGCCTGGCTCTGTTGAGGGGTGCAGACCCTGAGATTTAGCATCATCATAATCTGATATTTTTGTTGTTGAAACAAGACAACTCATCTACATGACCCATTAAAGTCCCAATCACTAACGCAACCAGTCAAGGCATTGGCTGGGGTTTGTAATTCTTTCCTTACTGCCCAAAGTATTCCAAGGGGAGTAAATGCCCAAGAAATAGTGGGCTGCCTCCAATTTATCATATAAAGAGATAGCTCTAATCCTGCTTGCTGATAACTTGGGTTTTAATTCCTGGCCATGACTAAACCTAAATTATACTTAACAGAAAAACATATGTCTTACCAGGCCACAAAAATGAGGAAAAGATTTTCCTCCTGAACTAAGTTTTCACCAAAGACACTTTTAAATGAAAAAATCTCATCTACATAGGCAACATTCTTCCCCCAGATAACAAAGTCAGCAGGACCACTTTCAGAACTATTGAACCCACAAAATTCCCAGGTGCTCTGAGAAGGAGCTGTAGAGGATAAAAAGTGATTCTAAATCCTGAAATGAATCCCTGATTGAAAGGGCATACTGATCCTCAAGGGTTGGAAGGGCCCTACTATAGGCAAAGTTCCTGAGGTGGGAGAGAGCCATTTAAGAAAAGCCAATGAACAGAAAGCAGAACTGGGTAGGGTTAGGTCAACATTCCCTTCTTTTGAGGAAGGGGGGCTGGCCAAACCTTTGTCCAGAAACCTGTCACCTGAGACTTAGGTCTCAGCAACTAAAAATCTTTGAAAGCCTTAGGGCAAGGTTAATACATGAAGGGAAATGCAGACGTTGGCCAGGGCCTACAGATGGCAAAGTGGTCAGGGTAAGAGTTTTTAGTTGCACTCTTTACTTTCCCCTCATTGTCCCCAGAGTCAGACCCCATTTTCAAAAGGTGAATATTACCGAAGTTTCAGGAACAGAAATCCCAATCTTACACAGATTGTTCCAGAAAGTAGAATAACAGGAAAAGCTGCCTATCACTTTTATGAGGCTTGTGTGCTATAGATATCACAACCAGAAGATAATGTAAGAATATTGGAGAAATTAGAAGCCAATTTAACTTAAGGACATAGAGACAAAAATCCTACAAGTGCATGTGCGTGTGTATGTGTACTGAAGCCACCTATGTATTAAGTAGGCTTTGTTCCAGCAGTACAAGGATGTTTCAATGCTGGAATGCGTAAGAATATAATTACATTAATGAACTGAAGGAGAAAAATTACATGATTTTCTGAAAAGGTGCAGAGGAAAGCAATTGATAAATATTAACACCCATATATGATTTATTTTATTTATTTGACACAGAGAGACAGAGGGAGAGAACAAGCAGGGGGAGTGGCAGACAGAGGGAGAGAGAGAAGCAGATTCCCCACTGAGCAGAGAGCCCAGCCTGGGGCTCCATCCCAAGACCCCTGGGATCATGACCTGAGCTGAAGGCAGACGAGCTGAAAGCAGATGCTTAACACACTGAGCCACCCAGGCACCTGGCACCAATTTATGATTTAAAGAAATCTTAGCAAACTAGAAATAGAAGGAAATTCCCTTAACCTTTTGAAGGAAAATAAAGAGTAAGTATTAATGAAGATAACTTAGAGGTGTTTCCTTTAAGGTCGGGAATAAGGCAATGAAGGCTGGTATGGCAGCTGCTATTTTTTTGTTGTTTTGTTTTGTGTAACTAAACCCTTCCCCCAATGTGGAGTTTAAACCCAAGACCCCAAGATCAAGAGTCATATGCCCCACCAACTGAGCCAGCCAGGCACTCCCACAAGAGAATTAACAAACAATTCGGACTAATAAGACAGTTAAGAGTGTTATATCCAGCACCTAGAGTCCATAATAAGTCTATTGTATATCAGCTTCCCTTAACATTACTGCTCTGGGCAAGGAAAACCACTGTCCTGGTTGCCCAGAACAGAGGGGTTTTCTTGGATGCAGGACTTTCCTTGCTAAACCCAAGACAGTCACCCTAACTCTGTCTCTGATTTCTTTCTTCCCTTATAACTCCTGGAAATTTACTTTCCTTTCAAGCTAGTCTATGTATTAAAATTTGTTTGGATTATATTTTATCCAATATTCCTATATATTTTTTAACATAAGACATGAGTCTACTTCAGCTTAAACTGCTCTTTTGTCAGAATTCTCCATATTAAACCTTTAAGAATAATGAAATGTTTAATGACATAGGAAAATGTTCACATGCAGAGTGAAAAAATACACCTCTCTATATAGTTGAATACCATTTTTATTACAAAAATATATCATAGATTCACATCTTTGAAATGTTTGAGATAGCTAATAGAATTTCTGTGGATAGAATTAACTTTAGTGTCTTTGAGGGTAGATTATTGTGGGTAGGGGAGAAAAATCTGATTGGAAAAGTAGAAGGGTGGTAGAGGAGGAGAAGGAAACTGGTGGAGATTGGGAGACATAACACAGAGGGAACGTTCCCATTGTAGTGAGACAATTTGTATTTTAGACATTTGTGACCCATAGCTCTTTCTCTTTTTTCACATTGTATGACTCTTTTCTCACATTGGAGAGAGAAAGTGATCGAATGTTATTCCTCAGAGCCCTGGATCCAGATTGCATTATCATATTGAACATGTAAGTAGGTCATTGGAGCAGGCATTTTAAACAATCACTTACTAAGGGGATTTTGTGAAATCCATGCTTCAACCAGAGCAAGAATATAATAAGTTAATTAAGATATATTTGAATGTTAAATATTCCTACAAAGCCTCTGATACATCTCAGGTTTTTTTGTTTTGTTTTGTTTTTTAAGGCAATAAAGCAGATTGATAGCTGTGAGCCCAGGTTCCAAACAGCTTTGATGAGTTGTCAGGGATTTCTTGGTTATGAAAATGAAGGAGATCTGTTCTTGGAATTTTAATTTTTTAATTTTTATTTTTTTTAAAGATTTTATTTATTTATTTGACAGAGAGAGACAGAGACCACAAGTAGGCAGAGAGTCAGGCAGAGAGACGGGGAAAGCAGGCTCCCCTCTGAGTAGAGAGCCTGATGCAGGGCTCAATCCCAGGACCCTGAGATCATGACCTGAGCTGAAGGCAGAGGCTTTAACCCACTGAGCCACCCAGGTGCCCCTGTTCTTGGAATTTTTACAGATATGTATGTCACAGTAGGGAAATCCTATCTGAGGCAGTATCTTCTTTTTTTTTTTTTTAAGATTTTATTTATTTATTTGAGAGAAAGAGAGAGCATGCATGTAAGAGAAAGCACAAGCAGAGAGGAGGAGCAGAGGGAGAGGGAGAAGCAAACCCCCCACTGAGCAGGGAGTCTGACATGGGTCTCCATCCCAGGATCCCAGGATCATGACATGAGCCGAAGACAGACGCTTAACTGACTGAGCCATCCGGTTGCCCCTAGGGCCGTTTATTCTTTCAAGAGTTAAAAACAGGTAATATAGAGAGAAGGGGGCGGCTATAATTATAAAGGAGTAGCACTAGGAGATCTTTGGGGCGAGGAGATAGTTCTGTATCTGGACTGCAGTGATGGTAACAGTAAACCTGCACATGTGATAAAATGACAAAACCATGTGCACACATTGTACCGATGTGAATTTCCTGGTTTTGATATTGTATTATAGTTAAGTGAGATGTAACCATTGGGTAAAACTAGGTGATGGATATAAGGGACCCTTCTGTTCTATCCTTATGACTTCCTGTGAATCTATAATTATTTCAATATAAAAGTTTTAAAAAAGTAACACCAAAAATTAGGTCATGTAGACTAGCATCACCCAGGGAAAGCCAATGTAACTCCCAAATATTCTGTCTACTTTGTCTTAATTGAGTACCTAGGCTGGGAGAAGAGTTTTGGGCTGACTGACATTTGTGTGCCTTGACAAGTCATGTGTTAGACAATGGAAAGGTAAATAAAGCCTGAAAATACTTGCTCATTTTCACTTTTATGTAGGCCACAGTGTCTTGCTGCAGTTAGGGAAATGACCTTCCAAACATTCTTCCACAGCTGGTTTATTTAGACCATTTAGTCAAATGACCAGTTGATTCACTGGAGGGTAAAAAAATCACCTGATAAATTGAATGATTGATCAGTCAGAAAGTTAAGTCCTTCACTCAAATATAGACAGACATGGGATGCATGTTCATGATAAAACACCTTACAAAACAGCTTTTAGAAAATTTGACTTACAATTTTTTTAAGTAGAGAGTCATACTTGGAATAAGCATTAACAATAACTAGTGCATTGGAAAATGGACCTTAACCATCTAAGCTAAGTTTAAGTGTAATAAGAATATTTAGAACTGGAAAATACCAAAAGAGTTGTCTAATCCAGTCACCTTATTTTATATGTGGTGGAAGTTTATATCTGAGTAAAAACTAAGATTTAGACATAGCGAGGCATCCTTTTTCATAGGTTCATTACATGGGGCATGGGGCCTGGTTAGGTTTGTGTCTGGCCACTAGGGGCAGAATCTTAGTGATGGATGAGTGAGTAGAGTGCCTATTCCTCTAATTGACCCCATAGACCAGACCAGAGTCCTATGGAGAGAGGAGCTTTCTTTCCACTTCCCCTTGGAACATAGCATGTGTTAAGGGTAAAACAGAGAAGAAACAATAGGCATAATAAATAAATAATGTGGTATGTTAGAATGTCATAAGTACTATGGAAAAAAGTAAAAAGTAGAGCAGAAGGAGAGGAGTTCGGGGTGGCACTGAGGGGAGGCACAGATTGCACTACTGACTAGTCAGGGACTAGTTAAGGGACTAGTTCATTAAGCAGGGACAATTTGAGGAAAGATGTGAAGGCATTAGCTGAGCTGATATCCATGGGAAGTGCATTCCAGCAGAGGGGACAGCTACAGCAAAGGCTACAAGACAGTAATGTGCCTGGCATGTTTGTGGAACAGCAAAGAAGCCTGTATGGCTGATTCAGAGAGCAAGGGGAAGGGTAGGAGGTAAGGAGTGAGAGTGGTGGGCAAGGCCAAAGGACAGATAGGGTCTTGTAGGCCATGGTGAGAACTTGGGTTTTCTCTGTATGAGATGGGAGCTGGTGTGGGGTTTTGAGCAGAAGAGAGATGGGACCTGGCTTGTGTTTTAATAGAATCACTTAGGTTGTGTTGGGAATAGACTTTAGACTGGCAAGAGGAGGAGCAGGGACACCAGTGATGTGCCTGTTGCAGCAATGTAGGTAGGTCAAACCAGAGTGGAATCAGGTGAGAAGTGATGTTAAGAAGGTCTTATTTGGGGGATATTTTGAAGAAAGTGTTGTTAGGACATCCTAACAGATTAGATGTGAGGTATAAGAGAACAAGAGGAATCCAGGAAGAATTGGAAGGATGGAGTTTCTCTCAGTATTGATCTGGGGAAGGCTGCAGGAGGAGCAGATTTGAAGGGATGAACAGGAATTAGCCATGTTGAATTTGACATGATTATTAGATATTCAAGTGGAGATGTTGACTAGGTCATTGGATATAGGAGTCAGAAATCCAAGGCTGCAAGGTAAAGATTTGGGAATTATCAGCCTATAGATGGTATTGAAAGCCACAGGATAGAATGAATAAGAAAAAGAAGAGGACCAAGGAGTAATTTTTGGGGAATACCAAAATTGATGTAGGGAAAAAGAGGAGAACCAGCAAAGGAGACAGAGAGTGTCAAGTGAGGTAGGAGGGAAACACGAATTGTATGGTGTTTTGGAAATCAAGGGAGGAAAAGAGGAAGATGTGATCCATGGCCAAATGTTGCCAATAGGTCAATAAGATGAGAGCTTACACTCGAAGGATTATCAATATTGAGGTCATTGTCGACCTTGATGAGAGCGGTGTGGTGGAGTGGTTGGAGTTAAAGTCTGTTTCACATGAGTTTAAGGAAGACTAAGTAGAGTAATTAGAGATAGCAGATACAGGCAACTCTTGAGAGATTTTGTTTCAGAGAAGAATAAAGAAATCAAGCGGTAGTTGGTAGATGGTAGGGACTGAGATAAAGAGAAGCGTGGTTTTCTTAAGGTAGTGTATTTCATAATGGAAAAGAAAAAGATCATTTTCCTATTTGAAGTTTATAGACAAATATACAATTAATGCAGATTATGTTGAGTTAAGACATGGTATATCAAATGGAAAAAGAGGGAGTAAAGCGGCAGTTTTGAAAGTGAGGTTCCTGGGACAGCAAGATTAGTATCACTTGGGGAATATGTTAGAAATGCAAATTGTGGTGCCTATACCCCCACCGAGACCTACAGAATCAGAAATCTTTACTTTAACAAGCTCGTCAGGTGTTGTGTTTTCTGCTGCACACCAAAATTTGAGAGCCACTGGTGAAAGCACCATTATCAGGTGAGTGTACTTCAAAATCATCAACAGAGAATATCTCCATTTCGTCATTAAGTGTAGAAGGTATGTTTTTTTTCTCCCCTCTCCCTTCCCATGTCTATGTTGCTTAAGAGAGTCTCTGTCTCTCTCGTGGGAGAAATAACAGCATGTTTGTATGCTGATGGGAAAGACCCAGTACAAAGTAAAACATTGATGATACCGGAGAGAGAGTGCAAACTTGTTGGAATCATGTGCTTCAACAGGTGAGAATGAAGGGATCTGATGCGTAAGTGGCATTAGACAGGAGCAAGGAAAACTCACCTATGGTAATAGGCAAGAAGGCAGAGAGTGTGGGCACAAACAAAGGCTATGTCTCTGGGAGTCTGTGGAGGTTCCTATTGCTTCAGCTTTCTCAGTTAAGTAAGAAGCAACATCATTAGTTGAGAGTGAGCATGTAGGAGTTTTGGCAAGCTTGGCATCACATTCTGTGAGCAATACTCTGTAAAAACAGTCACTCTCAAACATTGCTGGTGGGAGTATGGAATAATTATAAGATGATTCCTATGGAGAAAGGTTTAGCAAGATTTTTATCCTTTGACACAGCAATATCACTTCTAGTAATTTAGCCTGGAGATGTCCCTTCACAAATATGAAACAACATACATACAAGGTTATTTATGGCAACATTGTTAGAAATAGCAATATATTGGAAATAACCTAACTGACCATTCCTAGGGGACTGGTTTATGGACTACCATGCATCTGTAGAAAGAATAAGGAAGATCTCTACAAGCTGGCATAGAGTGATTTCTTGGCTATATTATTAAATGAAAAATGCAAGGTACAAGAGAATTTATGTAGTATGCTACTTTTTGTGTAAGAAAGAAAAGGGAATGAGAGTATATATTCAGTTTTACAAAAAGACGCAGAAGGATAAACCAGAAGCTAAGACAAATTATTACATAGAAGAGGTGGGTAGAAATAGGGTAAAGGGAACAGGGATGGGGATAAGACTTCTCTGAGTATCTCTTACCATAATATTCCTAAACAGCCTTATTGAGATATAATTTAATACATAAATTTCACCCTTTCAAAGTGTACACTTCAATGGTTTTTTGTATATTCTCAGAGTTTTTCATCAATAACCACCATCTAATTCCAGAATATTTTCATCAGTCTCAGAAAAACCTCATACCTATTAAGCACTTATCCTCTTGCCTTACTTCTGCCAGCTGCTGGCAACCACTAATATACTTTCTGTCTCTATGAATTTGCCTATTCTGGATATTGTCTGTAAATCCAGTCATGTGATATGTGGTATTTTGTGTCTGGCTTCTTTCACTTAGCATCATGTTGTCAAAGTTCATCCAGGTTGTAGCATGTGTCAGTATTTCATGCCCCCTAATGGCTCAATAATATTCCACGGATATACCCCCTTTTGTTCATCAATTCATTAGTTTCATGGACATTCGAGTTGCTTCGTTTCATGCACATTCGAGTTGCTTCCTTCTAATTCTTGGCTATTATGAATAATGAGATTATGAACATTCATGTACAACTTTTTGTGTTTTTCATATCTCTTGAGTATATATCTAGTATATACCTGGAATTGTTGGGTCATATGGTACGACTGGATTTAACATGTTGAAGAACTGCCATACTAGCAATGTATGAGGGCTCCCATTTCTCCAAATCTCTTAAAGATAGAGAACAAACTGAGGGTTGCTGGAGCGGAGGTGCGTGGGGGATAGGCTAGATGGGTGATGGCTATTAAGGAGGGCACTTATGATGAGTTCTGGGTGTTTTATGTAAGTGATGAACCACTGAATTCTACTCTAGAAATCAATATACATTATATTTTAACTAACTAAAATTTTAATAAAAATTTGAAGAAAAAAATGAAGACAGCTTAAAAAATAATAATAATGGTAGGGGCTCCTGACCAGCTTAGTCAGTAGAGCATGTGACTCTTGATCTCAGGGTCATGGGTTTGAGCCCCACATTGAAGGTAGAGATTACTTAAATAAATAAACTTAAAAAGCACCGTTGGTCATAGTATATAATACATTGAGTTATGTAAGATTCATGAATCCATGGTGATATTTAAAATTAGGGAAGAGAATAAAAGAGAAAAGCTCTGTTTTTATTTTTATTTTTACAGAAGAATGCCAGCTATTAAATGTAAAAGGAATGGTTTAATTAGAAAATTCCTGTCTTGTAACCCTTGAAGGAATAATTGGTTGAGGTAAGGATCTTCAGTTGATGCAAATATGACTGGGTAAAATGTTCTTGGGAATGAGTCTCAAACGATCACTCCACAGATTATTTTTCTTAAGGGGAAAATGTGCTCTTATAATGGGAATGTCCAATGGCCACCACCTTAACCAAGTGGCCAAGCCTATGCCTCCACTAAGATCCAGCGGGAGGTACACAATGTTATTTATGTGACATTTATGTGATGAGAACAATGTGATATTCTTGCTGGAAATATTTTACCTGAATTTCATCATGAGAAAACAGGCAATTCTATAATGTGAGGAATGATGAAAGACAAATGACCTGGACTCTTCAAACGATTTGATGTCATGAAGGACAGAAGGAGTTGGGGGGATTGCTCTGGATTGCCGGCCCTAAAGAGACACAGCCTAATGCTCTGAGTCTTGAATGGATCCTGGATTGGAAAAACAGAAGCTATGAAGAACATTTTGGAGACAATAGAAGAAACTGTAGAATAGACTGGATGCTGGATATTGAATTTATGGTGATTTTTCAGTTTGCTAATTTAGTTAAATAGTGGGATCTTTTTCTTGGGAAATGGATACTGAAATATTTCGTGGTGAAGTGTCACAATGAAAGTGGCCTACTTTTCTATGATTTGAGAAAAAGGAAGTGTGGGCATGTGGGTGTGTAGCCATATGGACTGGTTGTAGCTAGATGTTACAGTTGGTGAACATAGGTGAGGGGTATTTGAGTGTTGAAAATGAGAAGGAAAAAAATACCCATGCAGCTTTTTACTATTTTTTTCAACAAAAATCCACAAGATGGCAGTAGAGGAACACTCTTAGAATGTGTTTCTCTGCAGCCTTCCCATAAGGTGACCTTATTTTCTGATTTGAAAAGCAGGATGTGAAATCCAACAAAAGGATTGTTTTTGCTTTGTGAATGCATTTATATGAAAAATTATACCAAAGTATGAAAACAAAATGCTGTTTGGCTGTCTCATTCTATGGATTGCTTTTATTAAAGTACCATTTTGTCAAATTTGGTCCAAAAACCTCTTAAACTGTATCTAAAACGTTGTGTGTATGGGCACTTTTTCTGGTGAGAATATCCACAACTTTCACCATGTCTCAAAGTAGTCAGTTATCGCCCCCCCAACTGAGAAGGCTGAGGGGTTCAAGAAAGTGGCACTAGGTCAATGCATTAACGACATCAGGGTCGGTAATAGTTCAAGCCATTTTTGTTTAATAAGTTCTCTGAAAGTGAGTTTAGTGCAGTGCCCTGGCAATGAATATTTGTTAAGTGGATTGATGTAGGAATGGATGGATGTAGATGGATGGGAGTCAGAAGACCTAAGTATGACTGGGACGTAATGTGTCCCTCTTCCCTACGCTACTCCCCAAACCCACACACCAAGATCAAATGTATTAGCAAAATATTTGTGGTCACGCAAAGCAGTTCCCTACCAAACAGAATCAGTTGTTTGCATCTGTTTATTGTTTCACTTCCCAAAGTAAAATAGTTTATTGGTCAATGAAGATATCAGCCATATAGGGGCGCCTGGGTGGCTCAGTCGTTAAGCGGCTGCCTTCAGCCCAGGTCAGATCCCAGCGTCCTGGGATCGAGCCCCGCATCGGGCTCTCTGCTCTGCGGAAAGCCTGCTTCTCCCGCTACCATTCCCTCTGCTTGTGTTCCCTCTCTCGCTGTGTTTCTCTCTGTCAAATAAATAAAAAAATCTTTAAAAAAAAAAAGATATCAGCCATATAAAGCTTTCTGTTTATAAACATTTATCCAAAGAGTTCATTTTTTTCCCCTATGGTGACACGAGCCAAGCTTCTTGTGATTACAGAAAGCTTCTACTGTGTTGTGCGTCTCACCTGTGCCTGTTGGTTTCCTCCCAGTCTTCCTGCAAGCTGCTCATATTGCAAATTGAGAGCCAAACCACATAACACTCCTCTCTTTTTGATTCACTAACCAAAGAGCAGGCTTTGTTTTCTGTGGAATTGAAAACAACCTGGCAGATAGCTCTTAAAAACTTGTATATTGACTTGATTGCAAAAGAAAATCCCTGCTAAGTGCCTTGATCTGGCTATCGGGGTGGGCTGGATTATTTTTTTTAAAGGTTCACGTATTAGAATCAACCAAGGGAAAATAAAATGCCCAGTTAAGATGTGTTGGCAGTCTGTAGTCGGCTTAAAGTGTCATTTACTGAATTCTTAACATATTTTTTTTTTTTTCTCTCTCAACTTCATCAGTGTTGGAGAATTCCTTATTGAGGATGATGAGCTACCAGTAGTTAGCAATGTGACTGCAAGTGAGAGACTAAACAGTAAAATTGGCATGTCTTTAGAAAGGAACTCTTAACTTCTCCCCCTGCATTTTCAAGGATTTTTTTTTATAAGAATGTAGTCTGAATAAATATGCTATAAGGGGAGCATATGTTGGCACAATCCTCTGAGACCTTCATATGCTGAATGTAATTGTTGTTCGGTATAATCAGTTCTGTCATTCATCTTGAACAGACCAAAACCAAAGAATGCCAATTAATTAACTTATAAATTATATCCTTTCTACATTCAAAGCTGTTTGCAATATTAAAAGACCTGAAATGGAACAATAAAAATAAATATATAAATTTTCAAAGACAAATTATTTTGAAGAAATGAGATAACCATTTAGAAGGATTGAGATGACTATACCAGGAATATGGAATGACTTCTCAACTGCAGAGAGCAGAGTTCAGCTCTGAGCTTTCTGGTTCCTAAACAAAAAAGACAAGTAGGTCAGCTCTGTTGTTTGTATTTGTGTTTGTATTTATATTAAAGGAGGAATATTAAAAAAAAAAACTACCATATGGTATCTTGTATAAGCAACACCGAGTGACATATTGGACAATGTTTTTTTATTATATTGTATAGAGAAAACACAGAAACCTCTGACTGAATATTTTCTCCATTTATCCTCTATGGAAATGCAGACAAATTATCAGATCACAACTCAGTCACTGAAAAAATGTCTTTGGGGAAACTGAGGAACCAAGTCGAGGAACATATTTTCCTGATGATCCAAACAAATAATTTTCAAATCAACTGAGGAGTTCTAGAAATTCAGATTCCATGGTTTATCAGGCATCTTCAGAGATTCTCATTCTGAAGGTCTGGTGTTAGAACCAAGAGCCTAAAGTTATGGATGTTCTGTGCATATGCTGATGCAAATCCTGGTTTGGGAACCATTGATCTATGATACACAACAAGCATAGCATATTTTCCTCTAGCATATATTTTGTTTGCAGGCAAAAAATTAAAAACATTTTTCCTATTAAAACAAACAGATGAATTGTGAATCAGAACTCAAGTTTTGCATTCATTTCCAAAATAAAACATGAGCCTTAGACATTTAATACCTTCAAGGGTTCATTTGAGGCTGTATTCCCAGACCCTGAGGAGATAGAGTTCATGCCTCACTACTATTCAAGTCTTTCGATGGAACGGCTTTTAAAGCATCTAGGGAATTGTATCAGTCAGAGTTCAGCGCTTATAAAATCGTTGGAAGGACTAGAAACTTGGGGATCAGAAGGCAGCTCTGTAACTGGGACCCAGAGAGTTGGAAGCTGCTGCTCCAGCCGCTGTCAACAGGGCTGCTGCCTCCACGCCCTCTCACTGACCCTCGACTAGCAGAGACAACAACCGCAGGAAGATGGCTTTTGTCGCACTTGCACCTTTGGAAGGTGCAAGTGCGTCTCGGCTATGTGAATTCCCATCCAGAATCGTAGCTGTAAGAGAGTCTGGGAAATTGACGTTTCAGTTTTTCCATCCCTGTGGTTTATCGGAAGGTACGTGGAAAAAGGCAGGAATGGAACCCGTCGAGGGATGCTGTCAAACACAATCATGAGTCAAAAGTGCTAACCAGCGGAATCTGACTGGCTAGGGAAGGGCCTGAGAGTCACAAAAATGGAGATACTGCCATCCACTTGTAAAGCTGGGTGAGACAGTCTTTCTAGACACAGGCTAAAATGGAAATTAATTTTTTCCCTTTTATGGAATACATTCTATAGCTGACTCTGTCCCCCAAATGGCATTTGTTATTGGTGCTGGCATCTGAGCCAAATATCTTCAACTGAGAATTTATGAATCACATTTTCCCCCAAATAATAAGTTGTTTATGAAAAACCTTTTCTTTAAGAATGTATGTGATTGAATTTGAGTTATATGTGAACTGCCATTCCATTATTTTGCTTGGTGTGTGTGTGTGTGTGTCCGTGCACATGCACACCTATGTGCTTTCTGGAAGGCTTTACTTACCTAGGAGATAGGCTGGCAATTCCCCCTGATTGTCCAGACATGGGTTATCCAAGCTGACCTTAGCCTGCCTGTGTTTGTATTGGCTTGGTATCAGAAGGGACACTTCTCTGAGAGGATCACTGTATTTATTATTACAATAAATATTTATTGAGCACTTGTTCTCTGCCTAACATTCTGCTAAGCGCTTGACATCCATTATTTCTCTAATCCTTGTAACTCCTCGAAGTATGTGTTACTACCCTCATTTCACAGATGAGGTAACAGGCACAAAGAGTTTAAACAACTTTCCAAGGTGACAGAGCTGGTAAATGGTAGAGACAGAATTTGAACTCAGGTGTCTGATGTCAAGGCATCACTGCCTTACATGACATTCTATTTTACTCTTATTATCCTCTTAGTCCCTCTATTTTGGTCCAATGTATGACCAGACTCAGAGCTGCAATATGGAGGGTGATAACGTGTTTAGGAGGGGAAGGGGATGTTTTTAATATGAACTAAGATACCCATCCAAAGATTCAGGCAGACCAAAAGTGTGTGGTTTTTACTCTGTTTATGGAATAATCAATGGTTCCAGAGCAGACATAAGACAAGAATCCTCTTATTTTCCCTCCTTTCATGCTATTTGTAGCATACAGTTTTTGGATGGGGCTATAGTACCTTCTGTGTATCCCTGTGTATCTCTTAGCATTTAGAGAGTGGAATATATCAGAAATAATAATAAGAGAAATAACATTCATTTGTCCATTGTCATGTCTGAACAAATTCTGAGCAAAAGAGGAAGTTTCTCTCAAAAAACCATGAGTATTAAGTAATGAGAATTTGTTGCTTGTCCCTGGAGTGATGGCAAACGAATTGAAGTGATTTCTGCTTATTGTTTAACTTGCTATCCCATAATTTCACCATTCCACTTTTGTGTGTGGCACAGGACCATACATAGTCAAAGTGAGGGGGCAGACAACACTTTCTATCCAGTATAAAATACCCAGCTTAGCGTCTGCCTTTGGCTCTGATTGTGATCTTGGGGTCCTGGGATCAAGCCCCAAATCGAGTTCTCCACTCAGGAGCGAGTCTTCTCCCTCTGCCTCTGTGATTTCTCTCCCTCTGTGATCACTTTTGCTCTCTCTCAAATAAATAAATAAAATCAACATAACACAAAATAAAATAAAATACTGACCTCAGTAATAAATAGATACAGTTGCTCTTATCCCACAGGCATCTGGTACAGTGTTTCTCAAATAAGGCAGCATGTGTACTTTGGGAGGGACTATTCTTCATTGGGAAGGGCTGTAAATAGGTCGTTTAGGGTCTCTGACTTCAGGGAGAGACCACTATGTGCCAAGTAGCCCTAACCCCATCCTGGGGCCTGCCTCCCCCATGGTGTGACTTGGAACAGGGAATGCAGATTTTCTGTGGGACATTTCTCCAGGGAAAACTGTCTCAATCACAGAGAATTCATTTGTTCAAAGTGGAACCACCAGATAAAATACAGGATGCCCAGCTAAATGTTAATTTCAGATACACAATGAATAATTCTTTATATAAGTATGTCCCCTAAATTAAGCTGAGTGCTTTGGAGTTTTTATTTTCTGAATCTGGCAAATAACAAGACAACCCCAGCCCAAGGTCTGTTGCAGATCTGTGACTCAGGAACTGGTAGATCTGCGACTTGAAGGCAGGCTTAGCTCCCCCCCGCCAAGTGGAATCTCTACACCCAATGTGGGCATGTTTTCCAAGGTCAGAGCCTTATGTTCATTACTGGGTTTCACATGTTGGGCAGGATAGTGCTCCAGATAAGAATACAACCCATCCAGCTAGCTTCCTCAAGCTAACCAAGTCTTTGCTAAAAACTCACAGGATTCCAAAAGCTAAAGAAGTACTTTTTAACATTTCTACCTTCATCTTCCTGTTTGTCTTTATTAATGAGGTTGTGTATATGAAAGTGCTTTGCAAACTGGAAATGATATTTACATGAAATAACTGTGAAACATTATTTTGACATCAGAAAAATTAAAGTTACATATCAGTTTAAACAGGCATGTAGATGGTATCATCCTGCACAAATGTTTTTGTAACTTGCTTTATTTACTCAACATTATTTTTGAGATTTATTTGTGTCAATACATGTAGATCTAGTCTGTTATTTCAACAGTAGTCTAGTATTCCATTGTGTACATAAAACATAGCTTTACTTATCTGTTCCCCTACTGATGGACAATTACATTGTATTCACTTTCTTGTTTGCTGTTGCAAACAGTACTACAATGACTATACTGTAATGTACATGTCTCTTTGTGTGTTTGCGCATGGAAATTTTCCTAGGATTTAAACCTAGAAGTGGTCAGTTTGATGCTAGCAAATTAAAAATCACCCAGAACAATATTATATATTGTTTATGAATGCATACATATAGAGACCAGAATAAAAACATTTCATGAGGATACTTACCATCTGACCTATTACCACAACAAACTGAAGACAAGTAATTTTATATGGGTTAATAAAAAACATGAACTAAGAAAAAAGAAAAGAAAGAAACTTCATGGGAAATATACACGCCAACTTCAAGAGAGGGATTACTCTGGAAAAGGAAAAGGAAGGGAAAAAAAGGAAAAAGAAGGAAGATATGTGAGGGGTTTGAAACTTGAGCTACAACTTTTATATCTTAAACAGAAAATACAGACGCATATATGACAGAATGTTAACTTCTGTTAAATCTGAGTGGAGAGTACATGAGTGATGTTACTTTTTGGGTAATATGAATATTTCATAAATGACAATGAAAAATACGAAGTTAGAAAACTAAAATGGGGGGTGCCTGGGTGGCTCAATGGGTTAAGGCCTCTGCCTTCGGTTCAGGTCATGATCTCAGGGTCCTGGGATGGAGCCCCACATTGGGCTCTCTGCTCAGTGGAGATCCTGCCTCCTCCTCTCACTCTGCCTGCTCTCTGCCTACTTGTGATCTCTCTCTGTGTGTCAAATAAATAATAAAATCTTAAAAAACAAAACAAAACAAAGCTAAAATGTTACATTGAAGGAATTCAGGACATCATCTTCCGTATCTGACCACTAGCTCACATTCTGATAAAAATAGAAGAGTATAGAATTCTCCTTCCTTTTAGCCCAGCACAGACACTTCCTGATGAGCCTGACTCCCAGAAACAGGGGCACACTTGTTCAAACCAAAGCAAAAAATTCCAAAATTTAAAAAAAAAGGTGTGCAGAGAATTCCTAACCAAATCCCTGTTTAGTCATATTTCATGCCCCGTGATGAAGATGAACATCCAGCCAAAGATCTTCTGAGATGAATGTTTTAAAATGGAGGCTTGGCATTTCCACAGCGGAAAGGGCTGGATGTTTCCATTGGCAGTAACAGTTTTAGTGACGAATCACACGGGGGAGCTCTGGGCCAAGGGAACCAGAAGAGGGTGCTGAGCGAGGAAGGATGTTTTGCCCTAGAAACAGATGCAGGCCCTGTCTGAAAGCCTAGCTACCATTCTTAGGCCGCTTGCTTTCCAAGCAAGGGGAATGTCTCCCTTGCAATTGCACTGCTGATCTGAAAATCAAAGGGCAATAGGAATATTTTATCAATGCCTCAATGCCTCAATCCCAAATGCAAACCAGTTCAAAACAATAGGTAACTAGGGCCCAAATGCTACATTTTGAGAAAAGACATTTCTCCTTCCTAATTAAATACAAGGCTAGGTCACTATTTGATGTTACTGGCCAGGAGTTGTAGGGTGAATTACTAAATTTGGCACATAGATATTAGATTAAGAAACATAACAATGTTAAGAGACAAGAATAAAAACCCAGAGTCTATAAGCCGGGAACAAAAATCACATTGGCGCCTAATCAGAAGGTTATTTAATATTAATCAGCAGTCATTCATTAATTAATGTAATCTAGCAAACCAGGGTGTAGGTTATTATGGTTTGCTGACCAGAGCCTAATCAATGCAGAAGCCATTTTACTTTAGATAAAACCACATTCATGTGGAAATTTTCTGCTTTCTATTTAACTGCCACATAAATTCATCCCCCATTGCATTTCGTGGATCAGATTAATCTACCAATATTAATAATAGAAGTGAAATTAAAAAAGAGATCCCAGCCAATCATCCAAACTCCTTAACCAGCCTAGAATTAAGAAGGAGCTCTGTGTTTTCCTTTCCCCAGACCCCACGCACAGCAGAGGGCTTTGTCCCGGTTGCAAATCTAACCACAGAGGAGAATGTGCTAAAGTGGCTTTTGGACGTGCGGTGGTCTCCCTGGGGCTGGCTGCTGCTGGTCTTCATCGCCAGCAACTGCTACTGAACATTTGCCACCTTCCCTGCTGCCGCTGAGCCTCAGGATTAGATTCGGGGAAGCCAGCAGCCCTCACAACTTCATCTGTTGGCCCAGCAGGCAGGCAGGAGCCAAGCAGCATGGCAGAGGGAGAAACCTTAGAACTCATCAGTTTGAAGACCCTGCCTCGAATTGGCAAGTCGTAGGGGGAAGGGAGTAAATGGGACTCAAAGTCGGGCCTGTGATGGCTCCTCAGAGAGAGAGAGAGAGAGAGAGAGAG
The DNA here is from genome assembly GCA_028646535.1 of Procyon lotor. Taxonomy (NCBI): domain Eukaryota; kingdom Metazoa; phylum Chordata; class Mammalia; order Carnivora; family Procyonidae; genus Procyon; species Procyon lotor. The sequence goes on along the minus strand of CM053612.1, from coordinate 5,033,685 downwards.
AGAGCAAGCGTTGGGAGCCAGTTGGGTAGAGAGGGATACTTTTCTGAAGAGGAGAGGAGGAGAGTGTGGGAGGCAGACAATGTTTTGTTACTGTGGTGCAAGGGGTCTCAACTTGGCACTATGGGCCAGATATTTCTACTTATGGTGGTGGCGGTTGTCCTGTGTTCTGTGGTGTGTTTAGCAGCATCCCTGGGCATTCCCCACTAGATGCCAGTAGCACCTTCCCCCTCACTCCATCAGATCGGACAACAAAAATGTCTCCAGACATTGCCAAGTGTCCCCCTGGGGCGGGCAGACTTGAGAACCACTGGTGTAACATGTGGTGACCTCTTCAGCTCTCTGCATTGTGCATTTTGGTGAAGCACATGTGGCCTAATTCATCTCTATTACAAGTTGAATTGTGTCTCCGCCAAAAAGAGATGTTGAAATCCTAAACCTCCATACCTCAGTATGTGACTTTATTTGGAAATAGGGTTCTGCAGATGCAAATCGTTAAGATGAGGTCTTATTGGTGTAGGGTGGGCCCTGATCCGTGACTAATGTCCTTATAAGAAGACAGAGATGCACACAGGGAGAAGGGCATGTGAAGATGGAGGCGGAGACTGGGGTGAATATGGGGACTGCTGGCAACATCAGAAGTTGAGAGAAAGGCATGCTAAGAGAAAGCGCCCTGCCGACCCCTCGATCCTGGATTTCTAGCCTCCAGAACAGGGAGACAATAAATTTCTCTTGTTAAAGCCACCTGGTTTGTGGTTCCTCTTTGTGGCAGCTCTAGCAAACACAGACGACGTCCCTGCTGAGGTGGGTCTGGTAACGAAGTTGTGTTGCAGGGAGGATGTTTCCAGGCAGGAAATCAGAGGTCTGCTAGCTCTCTCCAGGCCTGGTTTGCTTCCCTGCTGTGTGTCTGATCCTTTCCTTTATCCCTCTCCTGCCTCTTCCTCTCCAGTGATTTCACTCGGAAACAAAACTCGCAAGGGTATAATACTAAGTGAAGGCAGTCAGAGAAAGACAAACACCATATGATTTTACTCATATGTGGAATTTAAGAAACAAAACAGATGAACATAGTGGGGGAAAAAAGAGAGCAGCAGACCAGGAAACAGGCTCCTAACCATACAGAACAAACTCAGGGTTGATGGAGGGAGGTGGGTGGGGGGATAGGTTAAGCGGGTGATGGGGATTAAGGAGGGCACTTGTCGTGAATTCATTGGGTGTTGGGTGTTGTTTGGAAGTGATGATCTACTGAATTCTACACCTGAAACTACTATTGCACTGTATTCAACTAGCTGGAATTTAAAAATAAAACTTGGGGGAAAAACCCTCACAAACCATAGTGTAAGCATTTTTCTTCTTTCCCTGACAACCGGCATAAGTCCATGAGAAATTCAAATCCAACCAGCCTTTCATGCTTGTGGTCAAACAGTGGCAAAATTAGTTAGGCTCTCCGGCTCCCGGCACCTCTTCTTTCAGCTGTCCTTCCTGAAAACCGTGGTTTCCAGTGACGTTGCGCTTGCTTAAGAGATATAAGGAGATGATTCAAAGGGAATTGGTGGGGGCTGTGGACCATTTCTCGATTTTCTTTCTTTGAAAATGTTAAGGCTAGGGTCTTTGGTGTGTTCAGAACGACCCTAGCTCTTGGCTTCAGGGTCTCCCCTGGGGTTGAAGTCCTCTGCAGCGTTCAGGCCGAAGTCCAGGGACAGTGGCCAGACAAAAGGGGGATGCCAAGGTGGGACGTGGTGGGCCCTGCCCCCACCTGGCCTGTGGCCTCTTCATTTAGCCTTTACTCTGCCTTGGCAGGACCAGCTGGTCACACAGAAAAATCTGCTGTTTCGAAGTGGAATAGAAGTGTCAGTGAGAGTAATTATGTGGAAGCAAGTTTTACTTTTTTTTCCTCAAAAATTGGGGTGTGGGGACATGTGATCACAACTCCCGTTTCATGTGTGCTTTTGATGTGCCAGGTGCTTTACAGACTGGCTTCGTGGAATTATGACAGCTACCCTTGGGAACTGGAGACTATTATACCTGTTTTCACACAATGGAACTGAGTCTCAGAAGGGTAAGAGGGTTTGCTCTCACTTTGTGTGACTGCAAGAGGTAGAGACCGATCTGAACCCAGTTTGGCAAGGGAAGGACTCTTCTCGTGTCACCACACCAGTCCTTGCTCGATAGCCCATGCCTCTCCTACAAAGCCTGGAGGTCTTCACAGTGTGGATAAGCAAAGCTGTCTGGAGAATCTGGAGAACAACGACCACCCAGATGTCCATGTCCTAACCCCCAGGACCTGTAAATATGATGTCTTACTCAGTGTTAAGGAACAAATTATGTCCCCCCACCCAAGGATATATGTTGATGTCCTCATCCTAAATACTTTAGAATGCGACCTTATTTGGGAATGGGGTCATTGCAGATGTACCTAAGATGAAGTCATATTGGAGCAAGGAAGGCTCTTAACCCAAGATGACCAGTGTCCTTTCATAAGGAGGGAAATGTGGACACAGGGACATATAGAACAGAGAATGCCATATGACCATGGAGGCGGAGATTGAAGTGCTGCAGCTATGAGCCAAGGAACCCATGGGACCATCAGAAGTGGGAAGAGGCAAGGAAGGATCTTCCTCTAGAGCCTTTGGAGGGAATGCACCTGATGACCCCTTGATTTCAGTCTCCAGCCTATACACTGGGAGAAAATACATTTCTATTGTTTGAAGCCACCGAGTTTGTGGTACTTTGTTGTGCAGCCCCAAAAAACTAATAACACATGGAAAAGGGGCTTTGCTGCTATGATTAAGAGTACAAACCTTGAGGGGCACCTGGATGGCTTAGTCGTTAAGTGTCTGCCTTCAGCTCAGGTCATGATCCCAGGGTCCCGGGATCGAGATCCACATCTGGCTCCCGGCTCAGCAGAGAGTCTGCTTCTCCCTCTCCCTCTCCCTCTACCCCTCCCCTTCTCGTGTTCTCTCTCTCTCTCTCTCTCAAATAAATAAATCAATAAAATCTTTTTTTAAAAAAAGAGTACAAACCTTGAGATAGGGAGATCTTCCTGATTTATTGAGATGGGGAGATCTTCCTGATTTATTGGGGTGGGCCCAATATAATCACAAGGGTTCTTGTAGGAGGGAGGCAGGAGGGTCAGAAGCAGAGAGATTAAATGATGTTCTGCTGCTGCCTTTAAAGATGGAGGAAGGAGCCATAGGCCAAGGAATACGGGTGGCTTCTAGAAGCTGGAAAAGGCAAGGAAATGGGCTTCCTCTATAGTCTCAAGAAGGAACACAGCCCTGACGACAATTTGGTTTGAGCCCACCGAGACCCATTTTGGACTTCTGAGATAGTATGGGATAATACATTTGTATGGCTTTAAAGCACTAAGTTTGTGGTAATTTGTTACAGCAGCCATACATGATGAATACACTGGAAAACCTGGCAGCCTTGCCTCTGGCCAGCATCTAGCCCCCAGCTCCCAGATGCTTTCTTGTCCATCAGGGTTAGAGTGAGGACCTGCACGATTTCACTCACATTTCTCTGGGTATATCCTATGAAAAGGAACAAAACGTATTTACAAAGCAGATGTTTCTTCAGACACTGACAATAATATCTAAAAATATGAAAAGTGAAAGGATAGTACAAGATGAATGAATTGTGTAATTGATAATAACATCTACTAAGTATAGAGAACTTGACATTTTGAAAAATGCTTTCTCCTATATGATTTCATTTCATTTTCATGATGGCACTAAAATAAAGACAGAATAGGGATCCCATCACATGGATGAGAAAACTGAGTTTCCAAGAGGTTAATTACTTGCTCAAGATCACAGTGCTAGTAAATAGCAGGGCTGGGACTTGAAGATAGAGTTTCTAAGTAGAAGTGGTTTCTCCTAAATCATGTCTTCTTTAACCCATGTAGTGATGTTTGGTTTAAAAATGATTATATAGTGGATACAGATTTTATAGTCCACATAACTCAGTTGCACAAGTTAGCTCACTATTTCTAGAACTGAATTTAGCTTCTTTCTTAGGTGCTGAATCTATCAGATAGCACAAAGTGGAATCTCAGCCCTTCCCTGGTCTTAGCTCATATCAACATCCTCCTCCTCATTCTCTTCCCCAACTGCCTTCAAGGCTATAGGAGGTTTATAAAACTTTATGGCATAGGAAGAGGGAGGGGCATGCCAGCTGCTTCTGTGATGTACACCATCTCCTATGGTTTTTGTCCACTGTCACCTCCATGGAGCAATCTCTGAGGTGGTTGCATCTCCTTCTGGCTCCCCACCATATGTCCCATGCCACTTTAATGAGCATTGTCCCTTCCTCACAACCACATGACTCCTCTGGGCCCACCAACTCATACTTTCTCTTAGGAGTAAGGGGACCTCATCACGCTCTCTCTCTATGTCACACACCATTTGGGGCTGTCTCAGGGTCTAGTTTTGTCCCTAGTGTTTCCAGAAGTTATCTGTGCTGCTCCCATGCTGTGGTGGTGCAGGGAACTCCTACCAGGCTGTCATCCGACATTCATTGTTTCTGCCACGGGCTTCAAAAGCTGAAATTCAAAAAGGGAACATTCACATATTTTTCTTTTCTACATCTCTGCAGTGACAGTCCTAACCTGAAGGCAATGCATGTGGCATTCTCTAGCTGTTTGGGTTTGAGTGGTGCAAGGGCATGCTGGTGTGGGAAAACAATGAGTATTTCAGAATATTCTACCACCAAATCATCTTAACTCAATTATCAACTGTCTGGAAACGCATTAGAATTTGGGAAGTTTGGCATGACTACATGTGAAAAAATACTGACTTCAGAATAATTAAGTAGGTCATGTTTTATGTGCATAATGTGGTAGCCATTAAATCTTAGAGAAGTTGCTTAATTTCACTTAGCTTCAGTTGCTGCCTGTAAAATGGGGTTATTAGGATCAGATCCAGGTTTTGTGAGGCCCAAAGCTCATATTGCTTGAGGGCTCCTCTTAAAGAAAAGTAATATAAAAATTATAAAACAAAAAGTGAGCATAAGAGAGGATATTTGGTTTATTTTTTTCCAGCTGATCCATTTGGGGGGTAATAACAACCTCCACATATCTGCCTCAGAATTGGTAAGAAACTCAGAGATAATATATGTGAGGATGTTTTGTAACCTGTTAAGTGTGGCATGGCTACAAGATTGGAATGAACTTTAGAATGATTAATTTGATGGATTACATAGAAATTCTTGGTGTAAGTAATTACATGTAGGGAATTTTAACTGATCTCTTTTCTGAGGTACATTCCATGTTATCTTGGAAAAGATAATTTGAATGTAAAAAGGAAATCAGTTAAAAGGGGGCCTTTGAACTCAGGGCTTAAAAGAGATTGAGGTGACACTAAGAGAAATCAGACTATTCTAAAATACGTCTAGAGAAAAGAAAAAGAAAAAAGCACAGGTTTGAGAGGTGGCAGTACCTTTTCTCTGTGTTAATGAACCTGAGTATTGCTTCAGAATTGGAGTGCAATGGAGTGAACCTGGAATTGGGGGTCAGAAATGTTGGATTCAAGTTTGGCTTTGACCTAATTCACTGTGCGACCTTGAAGTGGTGTCATCTGATTGGGGTCTCATTTTCTTACACATAAAATGAAATAATTATGTTGGATAGACCCCAAAGTTACTTCCTCACTCAGTTTTTAAAAATTTGAAACAAATTGAATTGTTTTGATACAAATGACAAATTCTAATTCTAAAGCACTTACACAATACAAACAAGTACAAAAGAAAGTTAGAAAACCACCTTAAAACAACTGAAATTCAAAATTCAATGACTATGTTAGAGGATTAGACATAGCTGGAAAACAAATTCATGAATTGGAAGACAGACCAGAAGACTTTCTCCAGAATATAGTGCAGAGGGGCACCTGGGTGGCTCAGTGGGTTAAACCCTCTGCCTTTGGCTCAAGTCATGGTCTCAGGGTCCTGGGATTGAGCCCCACATTGGGCCCTCTGCTCAGAGCGGGGAGCCTGCTTCCCCCTCTCCCTCTGCCTGCCTTTCTGCCTACTTGTGAGCTCTCTCTCTGTCAAATAAATAAATAAATTCTTAAAAAAAAAAAAAAAAGAATATAGTGCAGAAAGACAAAGAGATGGGAAACGTGAAAGCCAGACCAAAAAACATGGCAGACTGAGTGAGAGCTTTGTTGTAATTAGTGATTTGTTGGAGATAATAAAAGAAATGACAATATTAAAGAATTAACTTTTCAATTTTCCAGTATTGCTGAAAGAAACCAAACCTCAGGTCCAGGAAACCAAAATGAATCCAAAGCAGAAAAAAAAAAAACAAACCAAAAAACAAAAAACCCACCTCATTTAGAGATATTGAAGTGAACCCAAAAGAACATCTAAGAAAAAGAGGATATCTTAGAAGCAGGCAGAGAGAAAAGATAGGTCACCAAAACAGCAATACCAATAATGAATGCATTTCAACAGCAACAATCAAAGTGAGAGGGCAGTGGAATCATAACTTCAGTAGGCTGAGAGGAAACAATCATCCATATAGGTTGTACACACAGCAAAAACATTTTTCAAAAATGAAGGCAATTAAAGATGTTTTCAGAAAGACAAAAGTTGGGCTTTTATTATCATAAAAGTCACTAATGGAAAGTTTTAAAGCTATCCTTCAAAGAGGAAGAAAATGATCCCAGAGAGAAAGCCTGGAAGATAATAAGGAATGTGAGCACAGATGTTGGTTTCTATCTGTATAAATCTGAAGAAACACCGGTGGTGTTAATAAAGACAATGTCTAATTTGTGATGTAAAAAAACAGTCCTGAGGTAAAATATTGGACAATGATAGCATATAGCATTATGAACTGCCTGAGAACCTGACCCCTGAGGTAGATCTGAACTTTAGATCTGGATAGGTATCTGTTGCCATTTGTTGAAACCATAGGAAACAGGGAAGACTCATGCAATTGGCTGCCCTTTGAACATTGGGCATAGCTCCAAGATAGTCAGCTGTGCTTATATTGTAGCTAGTTTAGCATTTCAACCTGGTGGTTCTATGACTAAGGCTAAATGGAAGAATGGATATTGAGTTAGACACTGAGATGTCACCGCCACAGCTATACAGCTACACCTGATTACCTCAAGTTGTGATTGGGGAGGATGAGGCTCAGAAAAGTCACAAGACTGGTGACAATGGCTAGCAGAGAAGAGGCAATACTTTGGTTTCTCTGACTCTGAGTTTAGTGTTCTTTTTCCAGCACCAGCAAAGTTCCTAGAGAAGTTATTTTTCTCTTTGACACAAGTGTGTTTGGTTAGAGGCTAGCGTTTAGATCTGATGTCAGACACCTGTCTGTGGATTAGCATGTCAGCTGGACCTAATCTATAGCTATCTCAAGAAGGAGAAACACAGGCTCTCTGAGAAGACTAGGCAGTTTGAGATCCCATTGTTCATGACTTTCAGCCCACTCTGAGGGATCCTCCAGTCAACTGGGAAATAGCTTTCTTCCTCCGAGGAAACACTTCAAACATCAGCTCTCAGAGGTCTCAGACCCTTGACTGGGGGTGTCATCTGACTTTGGAGTAATTCAAGACTGTAGTTTGTCTAATCGACAAGAAGAGACCATTTTATGTTTGTGGAACTCTGTAGGTGAAGATCAATTGCCTGGTGTAACATTAGAACAGAGGTAAATTCCTGGGTAGCCTTGATACTTTTAATAAGAGAGTGGACATTTGATAGAGAGGTTAGTGAGGCTCTACTTGGGGTCTTAGGTGTTCAAAATGGCAATGAGTATATAATGGTTCTAGCAATAGTTTATGTTGGCTTAAGGCAGGAAATTTGACTGAAAAATTTAGAAATAGACCACACGTGAGTTAATCATCAGGGATTTGGGGAAAGGGACTCTCTGAGATGCCAAGAATATGGCTGACATACTTTGAAGATAATTCAACTGGCTAGTATCTTTGTGTTAACAGTAGTTGTTGGAAGGAAGAAAAGGGTTCCTGAGGAGACCTTGACATTCTGGTAAGAGTATTTGTTTATACCACTAAACTTAACTTTCTACTTTTATATCATGTATGAATTTTTATATAAAATAGTCCTTGATGGAGGCACTTGGGTGGCTCAGTCAATTAAGCATCTCCCTTCAGCTCAGGTCATGATCTTGGGGTTCTGGGATCCAGCCCTGCATCAGGCTCCCTGCTCTGCAGGGAATCTGACTCTCCCTCTGCACCTCACCCTGCTCCTTCTCTCTCTCTTTCTCTCTCTTGCTCACTTTCTCTCTCTCAGATAAATAAAATCTTTAAAAAAATTCTCCTTGCTGATTATCTCTACTCATCTTTTTTATACCCAGTTCAGATGACACTTTCTATAACAAGTGTTGTTAAGCCTCCATGTCTGGGAGAGGTGTGCATTTTGTGTGCCCTCACAGTTACCTGCATGGAATACTGTGGTGGAATTTCCTATTTACTTGTCTATCTCTGTTCCTAATTCCCTGTGCCTAGCACATAGCCAACTTCAGTGAATATTAGTTGAACAGAGGGATGCCTGGCTGGCTCATCAGGGATGCCTGGATGCCTGAGGCTGGTTCAACCCAGGTGCCTGCCTCAGCCAGGCACCTGGGTTGCTCAGTTGGTTAAGTATCTGACTCCTGATTTTGGCTCTGGTCATGATCTCAGGGTCATGAAATCAAGCCCCGTGTCAGACTCTGCACTGAGTGTGGAGCCTGCTTAGGATTCTCTCTCGCTCTTCCTGCCCCTCTCTCTCTCAAAATAAATAAATAAATAAATAAATAAATAAATAAATAAATAAATAAATAAATAATTTAAAAAAAATACACAGATTGCTAGGCCCCACCCCTGGAGTTTTCAATTCAGTAATTCTGAATTGAAATTACTTGGTGGGTTCCAATAATATGCATTTCTAACAAGTTCCCAGGTAATGCTGCTCCTGTTGGCCCAGAAACCAAACTGTGAGAACCACTAGGCTGGAGAACAGTATATTTGGAAGGAATGGTGGTAGATAAAGCTGGAAAGATAGATAAGACAGGTTGGGGCTGTAGTGTGGATGGTCTTTAAATGTTAAGTTGAATATTTTATTTTATTAGTTTTATTGGTGTTGGGGAACCATTGGAGATTCCTAAATGTGGAATTAATTTGATCAGAGCTATTGCTTTTAGGAAAATTAATCTTGTGGTAACCTAAAGGATGACTTGATGTAGGTGGGTAGTTGGGGGTTGGGTGGAGAGGCTGGAGGCAGAAAAACCAGGTAGGGGGTGATTTCAATAATCCAGGTTTCAGTAAACCATTCTATATTGCTGAAACTTACCTTTTAAAATGTTAATCATTTTGGATGGAAATCTCCCTAAAATATATTACACACTTTCTGCTCCCCTACAGAAAGAACCCTGTACATAATGCATCCTCTTGATGACTCCAAGTTATCGTTATAAACATCGATGATTGCACTGGGTTGTAACACAGTGTGCTCTCATGTGTATGGAGGTGTAAAGAGCTTTTTGCCCAATTTTAAATGCCCTAGAACTGCTGTGAATTTTTAGTTTTGTGTCTTCTATTGATAACATTTATAACTCTCCCTTGGCAGCTCCTCTCTTCATTCTAATTGGCTGATTCTAATCTGCAGTGGGCTGGAAAACCAGATATAATTGTGTGTAATGTAAGAGTAAATAGAGTGTGGGTGAAGTACTATTCTATGAATAAAGTCTATAAGCTTTGGGGTGTGAACTCTGTAACATCTATTTGGGCTGCTTACAGGTCTTTGAAGGTTCTTCCTTAAAAATGAAATATGGCTCCATCCCAGGTTAGTGAGATTGCCAGAAAGATGAGAAAGTAAGTGTGTTGTCAATGGGAGTATCATGTGTTTTCTTTTCAAATAAGAATACTTGAAAGACTTTATAAAAGTCATAATTCTGAAAAAATTTACTTCAAAAATGGGGGGGAAGGAATAGTATTTTAAAAAAACAAATTGTTTGCAGATCAATCCCCCTAATATCCTCTACCCTGGTACAGGATAGAAATCATACCCTAGATCACAAATCATTTGTGATATTCCTCTTGAGAAGCCACCATAAAAGATGCAGAAACTTTCTAATGTTTGAGATAATAGAGAGTGTTTATTAAAGTGATAAGAGAAAGCATTTCCTTGGTAGTCTGTCAGGAGGCAGGAAGGTAGGGAAGAATCCCATTTGGTAGCATATTGAGTTTCCAAACAGCCTGCCTTTCCAAAGGAAGCGGAGTCTTGCAAAAAGTCTTCAGGCAACTGCATATGGGCCCTGTGAAGTTTATTAACTTGTTTTTCACCAAAGTGTAAATGTTGTAGATCCAAATAACAGCAATTAGAGGAGGGGAAAGGGAAGAGAGAATCCTAGATCAAAATATTTATCATCACAGTGACACTGTAAAGAACTAAGGTAACATTTATTCATAAGTTAAAATATATATATATTATTGACAGGAGAAATTGCTTATGAAGTCATCAAATTTTTATCCTTAAAAGAAAAAGCCAGAAGACAAGACCACAAATGACAAAACATCCTAGTTAGAGCCCAGATGGCTGCATAAAATAAATAGCCATTTCCTTGATGGAAGCATAGGCAATTTGGCTGTGTGAAGCTGCAATTCCAGCAGAGATCCTTGAAACAGATGTTGATATTGCTTGTGCATCAAAACTTTCTGAAAGAGCAAGATGTTCAGGTAAGATGAGAAACAAATAACTAGTACCTTCAAATCCTTATGTCAGTGTCACAGGGAGACAGTGCTCTCCCAAAGGGAGATTGCCTTGAGATACCCACAGTATAGAACACATAGGAACAAAAACTAGGGAAGACAGAATTTTTCTATTTCTATTATAGACTGGAAACATCTCCCAAATCTCCATGTTCCTTGTGTTCATTTTGATCCTCCCATTCTGCCTCCCTGTGTAGCTCTGCCTCCCTGAAATCATGTCAGAGAGAATACTAAATCAGCTGTTCCTTTGGGGGATGATAAAGGGACTGTAGGAAGGAGAGTGAAATTCTCTCATCTTAGGAGGAATAGTTGCCTATGTGAGAATGGTTAGGACTCTGACAGATGGAGATAGGTGAGGAAAAGCCATAGAGATAGAGGAATGGCAGAAGCAAAGACTAAAGGTGACAGAGTGTGATGTGTTTGTGGGACGGTACCATAGAAATAGAGCTAGAATGTACGGTTTATAAGAGAGAAATGGAAGATGAGAAAGAAGACTGAGAAAATTGCATGAAAAATAATTATTGGCAAATAATGAATGCAAAAAAATTCCAAGAAATCTTATATGACCAGTGATAATTTAGTTAGAATTTTCCATCTGATATCTTATTTGGGAAGAAGCACTGAGTTCAGGTAACTCCAGAAACATTTACCTTTAGAATAGGAACAAATATCAGGAATTTTAAAAGTAAGTTGCATTTATAAAAAATTCAATTATCAGAATAAAAGTTTTTTTTACAAATAGAGAGAAATTGTGTATTTTTTATACTTGCCCAGTAAAATATCCATTATCAGAAATGAAAAAGTTGTCACTAAAGATGCCTCAAATATTAAAGAAATAATAAGAAATGATTATGAAGAACTGTATGCCAATAAACTATAAAATTTAGATAAAATGGATGAATTCCTAGAAAATATAAACATACCAAAACTCATGTGACAAGAGTTAGAAACCAAGAAATTGAATCACTAATCAGGAGCCTTCCCACAAAGAAAACTCTAGGCCCAGATGGCTTCACTGGCAAGTTCTACCAAATATTCAAGCAAGAAAAAATTCCAGCTTTGCACAAAACCTTCCAGAGAACAGAAAATGAGTGAACATTCCCTGACTTGTTTCATGAGGCTAGAGTAATCCTGATACTGAAGGATAAAACATTTAGAGAAAAGAAAAATGGAGGACAACCTTTGTCATATTAACAGATGCAAAAACCCTAAGCAAATCTTAGCAGATAAAATTTAGCAATAAAAAATAGGATAAATAATCATGACCAAATAGGATACATACCAGGAATAAAAGATTACCGTTACAAAGCCAAACAATGTAATTTACCATATCAAATTAAAGGAGAAAAATCATATGATCATCTCAAGAGATGCAGATAAATTATGATAAAATTCAACATCCTTCATGATCATAATTCTTGGCAAACTAGGAATACAAGAAACAACTTTAATCTGAAAAAAGGTAGTTCTTAAAGTCCTACAGTAGAAGTGGAGATGTCCAGAATGACAGAGTAAGGACCTCAGTAAATCTTGCCTTTCCATAAAAACAATGAAAAGTCTAGCCAAAAAAAAAAAAAAAAGTCAAAATTAACTTTTTTAGAGCTCTGAAAATTAACCAAAGGATTACAACAGTTTTGGTAGTGTTTATTTAAGAAAAACTACTGAATCCCAATAAAGATAGCAGAGTTTGTAGCTTTTAAACCTCTATCCCCATTTACCTCTCCACAATTCCATGATAGTCTTGAAAACCTCCAGTTGCCTCACAACCATTGGAAGTTATGAAAAACAGCAGCCTTGAAGCCACTGCAGGTACACACTAGTTTTGCAGTTCCTCAAGAAATCCCATCCCCCTAGAATTATCACTATTTGACTTGTCTGGAAGGTACCTGGAAAAGACCTATTCACAGGCATGTCATGTTTGACCAAAAGCCCTAACCCCAGGACATTTCTTGAAAACAGTCAGGAGTGATTGCTTCACCTCACAGCTACACGAGGCTGTGATACCAGTTGGAGCAAATAAGAACATGACTGAAAATATAAACAGAAGATATGGAACTACAGGTCAATAGGGAACTTTGAGAGCTCTTATATATTCCTGGAGATCTTAGAAGTCCAGGCACATATGCTAGGCTGAGAAAGCTTGAATTCAAACCAAACAAAATGAGTTCTCACTTTTGGTGAGACTGTGGACTCTGAGCAACAAACTGAAGGTTTTGGAGGGGAGGGGGTGGGGGGTTGGGTGAGTCTCGTGGTGGGTATTGAAGAGGGCACGTATTGCATGGAGCACGGGGTGTGGTGCATGAACAATTAATCTTGGAACACTGGAAAAATAAAATTAAATAAAAAATAAAAAATATAGGGGCACCTGGGTGGCTCAGTGGGTTAAAGCCTCTGCCCTCGGCTCAGGTCATGATCTCAGGGTTCTAGGATCGAGCCCCGCATTGGGCTCTCTGCTCAGCAGGGAGCCTGCTTCCTTCTCTCTCTCTGCCTGCCTCTCTGCCTACTTGTGATCTCTCTCTCTCTGTCAAATAAACAAATAAAAAAATCTTTAAAAAAAAATAAAAAAAATAAAAAATATAATTAAAAAGGGCAGAAGAGAAAAAAAACTGATACACATACTTAGGAAAATAATTTGACATTTTCTAATGAAGTAGGAAATAAAGTATAACAATGACTCAGAAAGTCTACTCCTATGTATATTCCCTAAATCAATACATGCTTATAGTCATGATAATATTATTCTAAGCCATCAAAAACTAGAAACAAATGAAATGACCATCAGTAGAATGTGTATGTAAATTGTGGGAAAATATACAATGATAAAAATGAATTAACTGCAGTCAAGCACAACATAGGTGAATCTTACAGCTATTATGCTGAGTGAAAAAAACAAGACCACAAAGAAACACACAATGATTCCATTTATAGAAAATTCAAAACCATGGAAAACTATACTGAAAGGTTTGGAACTGCATACATACAGTTAAAACATAAAGAAAAGCAAGGAAAGTTATATACAATTTAGGACAATGATATCTTACAAGGGGTTATGGTGATATGAAAGGGCTATAGATGGGCTTCTGCACAGTAGCAGTAATCTTTTTTTAATTTGGTTGATGGAGACTGTGATTTATAAGAAGTACATATTTGGTCATTCAGATGAGCAAAATATATTTCTCACACAGTTGACTATGGAACAATCACAGATGGACTATTGTAGAACCAAACTGGAGTCAATTATGTCAAGGACAAAATGGAGATGGTCAATACAGGTGCATAGAGGAAATGTAACCTTACAGGAATTTACAACTTTTCTCAGAAATCAGCAGAGGACCCCAGCTAATCCCCAAATGTCAATTCTGTTCACACCATTTCTGGACTTCTTTGTTCCTCTGACTCAGCCATCCTGAGCCAAATAGGGAAGAAGACCATTAATTAACCAATCAGCTGAAAAAGCCAAATAACTTCTGCTTTCAACCCATAAAAATCCCTTAGTCTTTGAGCAGGTTGGAGCTCATTGTTCCCATAGCCTTGAGTTTCTAGGCTTGGAGGTTGAAAGCCTTGTAATGAACTCATCCTTCTGCTTTGTTTTATTCAGTATGTAGAGGTTGCTGTTTTTATTTTTTTAAAAGATTTTATTTATTTGACATAGAGAGAGAGACAACGAGAGAGGGAACACAAGCAGGAGGAGTGGGAGACGGAGAAGCAGGCTTCCCGCTGATCAGGGAGCCCAATGTGGGGCTCGATCCCAGAACCCCAGGATCATGACCTGAGCCGAAGGCAGACGCTCAATGACTGAGCCACCCAGGCGCCCCCAGAGTTTGGGTTTTGACACTATGCATGATCCAGTCACAAAACAGGTTATTCCTGAGGGAACAGCCAGCCTGGTAGACTGGATAAAAGCCACTGTAGGTCTGTTTTCCCTGAGAAGGGGGACTCTCTATCACCCCCTATGAATGCCAAGTGTAATTCCTCAGATGAAGCAGCTAATACTCTTCGTAGGCAAGCCACGTGAGACTGTCTTTGTGATGACCAAGATATTTGCCTTCTGAATATGCCCATTATCCAGGTCATGGTAACTTCTGTGGTTAATGGGCCCCTTTCACTTGGGCACCCCTTTTAACTTTATTGCTGCAAAACCCAAAAAACCCAGATCTGGAAACCTTAGTAAATTTGCTATCTCAGCTTCAACTCATGGGTCTTACAGATGCTAATAAAAACATGAGGTTAATTAACAAGCGAATGGGAAAGGCCAGGGGAGAGTCAAATGACTCCACCCACCAAGCAGGAAAATTTTTTTCAAAGATTTTATTTATTTGAGAAAGAGAGAGCAGGAGAGAGTGCACACACAGCAGAGGGAGAGGGAGAAGCAGGCTCTCCACTGAGCAGGGAGCTCGATGTGGGGCTCAATGTGGGGCTTGATTCCAGGACCCTGGGATCATGACCCAAGCTGAAGGTAGATACCCAATGGGCTGAACCACCCAGGCAGCCCCACCAAGGTAGAAATTTTTTAAGCAATTTATACAAAGGATACAAAATTACTGATTTAAAGGGATACACGCACCCTGATATTTATAGCAACATTTTCAACAGTAGCCAAATTACGGAAAGAATCCAAATGTCCATCAACTAATGAATGGATAAAGAAGTTATGATATGGGACGCCCGGGTGACTCAGTGGGTTAAAGCCTCTGCCTTCAGCTCAGGTCATGATCTCAGGGTCCTAGGATCGAGCCCCACATCAGGCTCTCTGCTCAGCGGGGAGCCTGCTTCCCTCTCTCCATGCCTGCCTCTCTGCCTACTTGTGATCTCTCTCTCTCTCTCTGTGTCAAATAAATAAATAAATAAAATCTTTAAAAAAAATAAAAAAAAAAGAAGTTGTGATATATAGGGGCACCTGGGTGGCTCAGTCAGTTGAGTGTCCAACTCTTGGTTTCAGATCAGGTCATGATCTCATGGGTCCTGGAATTGAGCCCCCTGATGGGCTCTGTACTCAGCAGGGAGTCTGCTTGGGATTCTCTTGCTCTGCCCCTCCCTTCAGTCTCACACACACATGCATTCTCTCTCAAATAAATCTTAAAAAAAAGAAGTTGTGGTGTATGTGTGTATATATATATATTTTTTTTCTTGTAAACCACAGAGATCTATCTGTCTATATATAATGGAATATTACTCAGCCATAAAAAGAACAAAAATTTGCCATTTGCAATGACATGGATGGAGCTAGAGTATTATGCTAAATGAAATAAGTCAGAGGAAGATAAATATCATATGATTTCACTCATATGTGGGATTTAAGAGACATAACAGATGAACATGGAGGGGAAAGAGAGGCAAATCAAGAAACAGACTCTTAACTATAGAGAACAAATTGAGGGTTGCTGGAGGGGAGGTGGGCAGGGGCATGAGTGAAATAGGTGATTGGGGTTGAGGGTGTTATATGTAAGTGATGAATCACAAAATCCACACCTGGAACTGATATTATGCTGTATGTTCGCTAACTGGAATTTAAATACATTTAAATAACCAAAATACCAAAAATGTTGTTAAGAAATAAGGGGAAAAAATAAATAAGGGGAGGTGATGGGAGTCAGATTAAATAGGTGAAGGGAATTAAGAGGTACAAACTTTCAGTTATAAAATAAATAAGTGATAGGGATGTAATATGCAACATAGAGAATATAGTCAATAATATTGTAATAACTTCATACGGTGACAGATGGTAACTAGGCCTATTGTAGTGATCATTTCACAATGTATAAAAGTACCGAATCACTGTCTTGTACATCTGAAACTAATTATATTGCATGTCAATTATAATTCAATAAAAAAAGAAATACAGTAAATAAAGCAAATATTCAAAAATAAAGGGCAAAACAGAAAGGAAACAGAAAAAGGAGTCAAAGGCCTCATCCCAGCAGGGTGGAAATTTTTAGATGGCTGTTAAATGTTTTAGATTTTATTTACAGTGAGAGAGAGAGCAAAAGAGAGAGATCGCTCATGAGTGGGGGGGAGGGTCAGGCAGAGGGAGAAGCAGACTCCCCTCTGAGCAGGAAGCCAGATGTAGGGCCAATCCCATGACCCTGGGATCATGACTTGAGCTGAAGATAGATGCTTAACTGACACAGCCACCCAAGCACCCCAAAACAAAGGTTTTAATACAGCACTACCAAAGGTTGGGAGGGCTGATGAGACCCCCTACAAGACCCCCAGCAGTAAGGCTGCAAACAAGTCTGCTCTTATTTACCTGTTTGGAGAAATTTTAAAAAGCTGGAAGATAAAAATTAAAATGAAAAACCTGACCAGCAATTGCTTGGGGGCAATGGTTAGGCCAATTAATCAAGATACAGATTAAAAAAAGATGGGGTACCTGGCTGGCTCAGTTCAGAGACCATGGAACTCCATCTTGTGGTTGTGAGTTCAAGCCCAAAGTTGGGTGTAAGAGATTAATTACAAAAATAAAAAAAGGGATTGATAAAAGGGCCAGGGTCTCTCAGCCAGATCCCTCACTGAGTACTCCAAGCCTTTTTCACAGGGCGCAGGAGTGGGTAAAATAATGGTCAGGGGGTAGAGAAGAAAACTTTCCAGTACTCTTTGGTAACAGGAACCCTACAAACTAGAGTACTGAATCCCATTGGTGACGCCCTGACCTGGGCTACAATTACACCGAGAGAATGTAAAAGCGTAAGTGTTGACAGGATTATAAAAGCTGGAATGTTTAAGGAGGTATTATGTACAGAAGTTGTGTCAACTTTACCTGAATGTTTCATGGGAGTGGATATTATGTCTGGCTGTGGAGCATTTCCCTTCCTTAGTATTATAAAACCCAAACCTGTTGATGAAGTCCTAATGGGTGCTACAGTTAGGAATGTAAGGGGCGATGGAATTAAGGTAAATGTTTGTAGAATTGGAATGTTTGAGCAGGCGTTATGTGAAGTGTTTATGTCTCTTTTACCTGACTGTATTATGGGGACGGACACTGTATCTGACTGGGGAACACCTCCCCATGTGACATTGTAAAACAGAAGGCATGTCAATCCACCCCTGAAGCAATATTAATTGGGCATGCTAAATGGGAATTACATCGCCTGAGCCCACACGGTGTAGACCGGAAGCCAGAGTGTTGGTAGGAACAGAGTCTCTGTGTGGAAGCCTTATGTGGGGGTAGAGACGGGCTGATGGCAGAAACCTGCGAGCCCCTCCCAGTGACAACTATGGGACTTTGGACTAGAGAATTTCCATGCAAGTGGCATTTACTTGCTGTTGGATGTTATTAATTGAGGCTACCCCATGACTGAAGAACATAAAATGATCTGAAAAGCTGAAATACCCACAATGCCTTGGGTGATGTCAGAGGGGCACTGTACTGGGGAACGGCAGTGCCCAGAGGAGTTCCACAATAAAATGGACATTGTTTTATGCAGGATTATTCTGCCTGGGGAATGCAAGGATGCTCACTAACAGGGAGGCTCTTTTCCCTTAGGACTGACTCTCGAACTACAAGAGGAAGGGCCAGATTCTATCATCACTTAGACAGTGCCCTCCAAACAGCGCTCAATAGACTAAGAGCTTCTTGGTCTGTGGATGGCAGTTCCAGGGTGAATGAACAGCATCCTGTCTGGAGGCCACCACTCTGATAGGAGGTAAAAACGGATGAGCCTCGTGGGCTGAATCATATAATGTTTTCCCAGCAGGGCTAGAGGAATTGAATGGCAGGAAAAGCCCTTGTGTTTGGCTCTTTACTGGCTTATATGCAGTGGCCAATGGTCTGGCCAATGGTCAGGGAGGAGAGCAATGGAAATCTGGTTTCTTTTTTTTTTTTTTTTTTGAAATCTGGTTTCTAAAAAGGGATGCACATGTGGGGCACAGCCCTATGGAAGTTTGAGGGGTGTGTTAAAGTATGCCACGTTGATGCCCATCAGAAGAACCTCTTCTGGGCTTACAAGGTGATCGATTGGAATTGCTAAGCAGTTATTCCCATGTGCTCGCTTAAGGTAGCTACGTGGGTCCATGAAATGTCGGACTCTGGGGGTCTGCAGCAATGCAGAGATGGACTAAATATACACCTACTCCTTTTGCATCCTCTGAAGCACCATGCAGAGGGCTAGGCGGCAGACTCCCCAGTGGGAAGGCCCTGAGTACAGCTGGCAAGGGAGACTGATGCTACTGGCTATTTGGCTACAAATAGGTCTTGACAGGAATAGACACTGACCCTACGCTGGCCTTTGTTCACCTGCTGGTAGAAGCAAATGCTCTAAGTGCCATTAAAGAACTGGCCCAGAAGATATTGCACTAATTTGGACTGCTGATGTCATTTCTTCAGACCAAGGAACACACGTTAGAGCCTGTAGTATCCAATGATGGGCAGAGAGCTATCCTCCGGAGACTACTAGTTTGGTAGAGAATTGGAATGGGCAATGAAAACATCGGTCTAAAGCAATGAGAGATGAAAGCATGAAGGGCTGGCTTACACACCTCCATAAGTGTATGCTCACACTGGACATGAGCAGGAGTGCAGCTAAAAGGAGTGTCCCCACTGGATAGATTTGCCTGTTTTCCTGGCGGAGCTGGGGAAGACAGTGTGGGGTGGTGTGGTATTCCCACATCACCTCAACTTTTCCCCTCCTACTTGGTGCAATGGACCAGGAAGGGTTGGAAGCAGGGATGAGTCCTAGGAAACTATAACTGTTTTTAATCTTTATGGACCCTAGACTAGTATTACTGCCTGCTAACGACAACAGCACAGTGGCCGATCCTAATATCTCTTCTAAAGGTAGCAAAAGTTTGGGTATAAATGGAGAGAAGGAAAAATAGTATCTGATGAGAAGGGAATGAATAAATGGGTCATGTAATGAAGGAAATCCAGTATTGTTTTAACACCTCAAAGGAGGCTCATGGTGAGAGAGGATATTGTCTTAGTTCAGGTATACCAGATGCACGAAAGGGTGAAGCTATATATTTTTGATACCACTCCTGCTTTGGGAACCTGACCACATAGAATAGAAGCCTGCAAACCTGAGTGACTTTGTCCTGGGAGACATATTCATAAGATATGATTATGCGCTGGATATTTATTAATGACTGAATGAGATTCTAGTAATGTGTCAGCATCTTTTGGCCTTTATGATTGTTTTGCTGTAAGGGATTTGTGTTCGAGGGCCAAGGGGCAGACAGCAAAGTTGTGATTTATAAGAAATACATACTTGGTCATTTAAATGACCAACATTTATTTCTCATACTTATTTAGTTTTGGTCCAAGGTTTCTGGCTCACAGCTCCTAAAACCTTCTGAATTTCCTGTGATAAAGAGCCATAAAGGTATCTTTTGTTATGTTAATGAGATCCTTTTGGAAAGCCCTTAGGTAACTTAAGGATGGGGGCTGGTTGCCAGGAGAACCAGCCTGTGATTAAGAATTGGAATTTTCAGCCCCACCCTCAGACCTCAGGGAAGGGGAGAGGGGCTAGAGATTGAATTTAATCACTAATGCCTGTGACTTCATCAATTATGCCTACATAATGAAGCCTCCATAAAAACCCAAAGGATGGGGTTTGGAGGGCTTCCTGGTTGGTGAACACAGGGAAGCCGTGTGCCCTTTCTATACCTTGCCCTGTGCTTTTCTTTCATCTGGCTCTTCCTGAGTTACATCATTTTATCATCAACCAGTGATCTAGTAAGTAACATGTTTGTCTGAATTCTCTAAGCCATTCTAGCCAATTAATTGGATCTGTGGAGTGGGTTCTGAGAACCTCTGATTTATAGCCAGTTGGTCAGAGGCATAGGTGGTAACATGGACTTGTGATTGGCATTCTGAGTTGGAAAGGAGTTTGTTGGAACCTCCAATCTGTACCTGGTTGGTCAGAAGCTATGGGAACAACCTGGGTTTGCAGCTGACTACTGAAGAGTAGGAGCCAGTCTTCTAGGACTGAACCTTTAACCTGTGGCATCTGATGCTGTCTCTGGGTAGAAAGTGTCAAAATTGAGTGGTAGTGTGAAAGAGCAGAGCAAGGCTAACTCCATTTTGTGCTACACCCGCCATCTTGTGTATAACCCCCATGCTAGAATATTGCCCAGCCCGCCCTCGAGTTAGAGTTAGCCCATAGGAATGTGGAACCCCTAACCGCCAAAGAATGTAACCCCGCCTTTTGCCCGCCAAATTTGCGCGCCAATTCTGACCAGAGTGATAGGCTAGCTCAAACAGCTACCATAGGGTAAATTGTAATTCAATTGGCCACCTGTGTGTGGCCTAACATGACTATGCAACTTTCTGTGTGTGTTACAATCTCATTGGCCACTGGCCCCTATAAAACTTCGGCGCTTTTTGAAACTTGCTCTCTTTCTCTACATCACGCCTCTGCGGTGAGTGTGGGAGACTGAGCTCGAGCTAGCTCAAATAAAGGCTCTTTTGCTTTTGCATCGGACTCGAAGACCCTGGTGGTCTTCGAGGATTTCAAAATCTGGGCATAACAGTGTAGGACGCGCAGTTAGTGTCTAGAAAATTGCGTGGTAGTGGGGGAACCCATATCCCCATGGATAGGAATTGGGATATGAATATTTTTAGTTGATTTGACCCTAAGTCAAGTTTATTAAAATTTATTTTAATTTAGTTTATTAACTAAATTTAACAAATTTATTAAATAAACTCAAGTTTATTAACTCATTTTCTTTATGTGTGCTATATTTCACAAAAATGTAAGAAAGAGCTATTCTTAAAGTTTAGCTAAAAAATAAGAAATTACTGGTTATTGTAATATTAACCTTAGCAAAGTAGAACTATTGAGGTGATTTTGTTGCTTCAACAGTCATATATATAAGGCATGAGTCTGCATTTCTCTTCTCCCATGGCTTACATATTTCCATTCATTACCTAAGGCATAGTTATATGTCTATTAATAAGAATATGGGATGCGCCTGCGTGGCTCAGTTGGTTAAGTGTCTGCCTTTGGCTCAGGTCATGATCCTACAGTTAGCACCTCACTCAATGGGGAGTCTGCTTATCTCCTTCTCCCTCTCCCCTTTCCTCCTAGCTCATGCTTGCTCTCTCTCTCTCTCATGCTATCGGTCTCTCTCTCTTTCAAATAAATAAAATCTTAAAAAAAAGCAAATGCTATGTATATATATCAAGATACATTGTGTAATGGAAATATTCAAGCTACAAGGCATACAGTATATATTATAAATATATTAAATATATATAACTATATATCCATGATATTTCTAGTAAAATATGTATATTACATATAGATATGCTATATAAGGATAAACAAGATGCTCTAAGTATTGTTGTTTGTATCAGCTGAACTTGCACTGATATAGATAAGGAGGGGGAGGTAGCTAGTGAGTACCAATAGAAAATCTAGAAGATATAGATGAAAACTCTAAGAATTTATAGAGATTTCTTTTGAAAAATTACTTTCATAGCTCTCTAAACAGTACTAGAATGTTCTGATAGTTTTGCTCAATTGAAAAATCCATTCACACTAACAAACCATTTACTTCCATCCATTGTTCACTGTCTACTTCTGGTTCAGTGATGTATATTATCAATGGCCCAGAGGACAAGCCTCTCAAAATTTCTACTGGTTGTCAGAGATGCTGCTAAGAGAGATAAGGTTTTACTTATTGCTAGAACTTGGTCTACTTAGGAATTAAAGGACACAGGCTATTCCTTGATTCCCTAGATGGCAGTGTAGAGAGATCATACTTATAAGTGAGGCCTTTTGATGGAGCAATCATTGCTTTTAATATACCTACCCATTGTACTCAGAATCCTACTTATAACTCTTCTGATTTCCAGTACATATAAAATAGTTTATAAAATGGCTCTTGAGGGCAGCCAGGAAGATTGCTAAAAAAAAACCATGAGCATTTTTTAGGCAGTGGTCCTAAGGAATTATCAGGGGAAAGTTGTCTTGATATAAAAGAATTATCTTTAGGACCCTCCCTTGCACTAATTATCTGATTTGCCCTTTCTAGCATTCACAGTTGTAAAAAGTTCAACTGCAGGTAATGTCTGCCTGGTCACTCGTAGTTTCTTATCTTCGGCTACTGAATCAAACCTGGAGACCAAAACACAAAACACAAAACACATTTCTTTAACCATGCAAACCTCTCACCAGGCTGCATCTACCCAGTAACCAATCCGGTTCACTCTAGGTGTCTTTAGAGCAAAATTTCATCACCGTTACTTCTTTGTACGTCCAGAGAGAGAATTCTTTCTTGGCTAGGTTAAATTGGTAAGGATCTCATGCTCTCAAGTCTGATTCCTTGAAAATCTTCTGCACATCCATAGTTTTTTTTCCCCCATGATCTTCAAATGGGTACTGATTAGGTATATGATGGCAAGTAACAGGACATGAGCATGGTGATGGGCAAATAGAAGTAAGGGACCAAGCACAGTACATCTTATTGGAATATCCTCTAACTTCACATAATGCAAGTCATCTAACAGAATGCAAATGATCTAACTGAAAAGAGGACAGGTCCTGGGGTCAAAATGCATCCCTCACACCTCAGTCACATCCTTTGCTCAGAAAATGTAAATAGATAAAAATGATCCTGAGACAACCCACAGAATATACTGACTCCTTTGCTGATATCCAATATTGATACTTTGTTTTCCCCTTTTCGTCCCTTTAAAAAATCTACTGAAGGATCACACACAGCCTGGTAGATGTGGGAAGGATCCTAGGGAATTTCTAATCTGGTGCTTATCCAGTTGTGTTCTGAGGATACTCCTCAGAGCCACCACAGAGGAGACTCCGGACTCCCCCATCCCAATGTATTCAGAACTCCATTCACTATGTATCAAAGAAATATTTTCCTAATGCCGATTGTATGCCAGCCCTCCCCCTCCACCCCATTTGTGTGTGTGTTTGTGTGTCTGTCTGTGAGAAGACCCGGTGACAAGAGAGAACATGAGTTTTTGGAGGCACTGAAATGTGGGCCAGTATGATGAGCATAGAGTAAGGATGGGAAGGGCTGGGGGTTGATGATACTGAAGCAGTGAAAGTCTATCTTGTGTAGTGGATCTTAAGTCTGGACTCACTGGATGGTATTTTCATAGCAGAATTTGGGGACTGTTGTGGCTTACCCATGTCCATCTCAATAGTCCATTCTCTCAGATGGCAGATACACTGTCAAGTATTCATTTGGGAGAACACCTAGGAGGGTGTGATGTGCCTTTGATAAAGTAATTTATTTTTATTTTATTTTATTATTCTATTTGACTTTATAACTTATTCATTTGCTTGGTTGAAACTATGTCAACTGATTAGTAACTTCCCACTTCCCTGACAGCCACCATTCCACTTTCTGTGATTCTATGAAGTTGACTATTTTAGGTACATCATGTGAGTGAAATCATGCAGTATTTCTCTTTCTGTGACTGGCTTATTTCATTTGGTATAAAGTTCACCCATGTTGTCGCATATTGTAGAATTTCCTTGTTTTTGAAAGCTGAATAGTATTCCATTGTCAAAAAGCCAAAGGTAATAAGTGTTGACTAGAATGTGGAAGAGCTGGAACCCTTGCACACTGTTGGCGAGAATGCAAAATGATGCAACCACTATGGAAAACAGTATGGAAGTTTCTAAAAAAATTAGAAATAGAATTACCATATAATCCGGCAATCCCACTTCTGGGTATTTATCCAAAAGAATCAAAAAGCTTGAAGAGATATTAGCACTGCCATGTTTGCTGCAGTACTGTTCACAATAGCCAAGATGTGGAAATAACATAAATGACCATCAACAGATAATGGACAAAAAGTGCTCTCGGTAATAAGGAGGTAGTGGGTAGACAAGGAGAGTGTTATAGATCTTAACCTCCAAGTCCTGGCTTCTAATTATCTGAATTTTTCAACAGTTAGTTCAAATCCAGGTGTAATTTCTAGAAATTCTTCATGGGAATCATGTGCCAGTGTGGGGATATATTGTTTTAGAATGATGATAGCTATTATATATGAGTGGCACACACTCTAAGTGCATTATCTCACCTAATCCTCACAATAACCCTGTGAGGTAGACACTGGTATTATTCTCACTTTACAGGTTTTTCAGGGATTAATTAACTTGCCCAAAGTCCCATAGCTAGTGTGTTGCAGACCAGGGATTTGATTGTTTTGGTCCTTACAAACAAAATAAATTTTTGAAAAAGATGCTATCATTTCAAAAATATATTTACTTGAAATACATGAGCAGTAATAGTGTCAGGAACAACACCACTACAGCTCAGCATGCCTAGCTTTCTTAACTTGTGAGCTCAGGCAAATCTATACTTTGAAGTCTGGAGTTACAACTCCAGAAAGATGTGCACATAATGTCTTTGGCTGAAAAGGCCTTTGATCTGTTTCTCTGGAGAACCCTGATTAATACAGGAGTAAGTATGACAAGAAAGTAAATGTGGGAGATTCATTTAGGAAGCTTAATTTCAAGTGGAAAGAGAAGGAGAGATTTGAGAAAAAGAATAAGGGAGAAAGAGAGAATGTGATTTCGATAGCTAGAGAAGGATGTGGGGAGGAAGTTGATGATGCTGTAGTTAGTACCTACATAAGCCTATTGGGATTGAGTTTGGGGCAGTTGTCCAATGTGGCCAGGAGAGGGTTCCATGGTGAATATTCCTGAACCAAGAGAGAGGTATAGTAGCTGGGAGGAATATACAGAGGACTGTTCTTTACTACAAGGATGGTCCTTAAGAGGGAGCCAGGGATTTTTCTGCTATAAGAGTAGTACTTGGGATTTAAGGTCATGGGTTGAAAGCCAGGAAGCAGTGCCAAGAACAAGCTTTCTACACACCAAACTGGAGAGTTGCGGGGTCACACAGGCTTCAAATTAGGACAAATTAGCTTGTGGGGGGTGGAAGGGATTGGAAGGCTGAAATAATGAAATCTAACAAATGGGAGCAAGGGATTGGCCAAGAACCTAACTGATGGTGTATGAGTCAGAGAACAGAGCAAGAAGCTGGCCAGGCAGGGATGGGAGAGGCAAGTGAGGAGCAACTCATTGAAAATTGAAAGGAGACTTTGAAATAGAAGGGAGTGCTCTTGGCTCCTCCTTTTTGACTTTCAAGGTGCTGACTCCATGTGGTAGGGTACAAGTTAAAGGCCTGCAGCAGAACTGTTGAAACTGGGGACTCAGGTTTAGTTTTGGCATTGCCCTATAAACTAGAATATTTTCCTCAATTGTTCACAATTTCCAAAATAATATACAATGTAAAAATTGCTTTAAATTTCAGCCAAATTCATAATAGAAATTTGGTAGATTTTGTGACTAAAGTTTCATGAGGGCTGGGCTTTTGTCCATATGGTTCATCCCTATAATCTAGGATAGTATCTGGTGACAAGTAGGTGTTCAGTAAATGCTGATGGCTTAGCAACATGACTGAATGTGCTTAAAAAGAAGAACGAGGATTTGAGGAAACAGTGTGAAGAGGAAATGGATCAACTGATGCTGAAGATTTAAATGAGCTTAGAAATACCAGTTGCAAAACCTTCAGAAAGATGTTGTGGAAGAAGCTAGAGTTTAAGATCAAGAACAGGGAATTGTAGCACCTTGTAGAATGGCTGAAAACCAGGAACAACAACAGCAGTCTAAAGCAGATTAGAAACAACCTGAAAAGATAATGTACTTAAAGTAAAAAGAAGTACTTAAAAAAAAAAAAGTACTTAACATCCATTCCCCTTCTTAGTAAATGTGTATTTCAAGTACCATTATTGAACAGTAACACAGCTCTTTAAAAATGATCTTCTGGACTTTCAGGGTTGGTGTGCTTAAGGAAGAGTACTCTTCAGTAAGGTATCTTATACTGAGCAAAAGAGGGAACAGATTTTGTTGACAAATGAATGGCTGTACATGGGTGGCTCCCAGGGAAACATAAAGGGTCATACTAATACTAGCCTTGGTTAATTGACTACCTTCACTGTGTCAGGCACTTTATTTACATCATTTCTAATCCCATTCTCAGTCCTCCAAGGTGAATGTTATTATCCCTGTTATACAGATGGAGAAACTGAGACTCAGATGTAGTATGTGCCTTACCTTAGGTCCTGTATGCAGAAGTGGTAAAGCTGGGTTCCTCAACCACTGTCCTCTGCTCCTGCCTTACACTGAAATAGTTCTCCCACCAAAAAGGAACAGAAATAGCTGGAATCACCTCACGATTTCCCTTGTACAAGTCTCTAAGCATCAGCAATCCAAGAGTATGGCTGTAGCTGTCACTGTTGAACTTGTATTCAATTCCTTTTTTTTGGCTCAAAATTTTATTTAAATTCTAGTTAGTTAGTATATACAGTAAAATAGGTTTCAGGTGTAGAATTTAGTGATTGATCACTTACATATAACAGCCACTGCTCATCACAAGTGCCTCCTTAATACCCCATCATCCAGTTACCCCTTCCCCTCCACCCACCTCCCTCCATCAACCCCCAGTCTGTTCTCTGTTGTTAAGAATCTGTTTTATGGCGGCATCTGGATGTCTCAGTCTGTTAAGTGTCTGATTTTGGCTTAGGTCATGATCCCAGGGTCCTGGGA
The DNA here is from genome assembly GCA_028646535.1 of Procyon lotor. Classification (NCBI taxonomy): domain Eukaryota; kingdom Metazoa; phylum Chordata; class Mammalia; order Carnivora; family Procyonidae; genus Procyon; species Procyon lotor. The sequence goes on along the minus strand of CM053612.1, from coordinate 5,006,453 downwards.
TCGAGTCCTGAATTGGGCTTCTTGGTAAGCGGGCAACCTGCTTCTCCTATTCCCTGACCCCCACTCATGTTCTCTCACTCTATCTCTTTCTCTCAAATAAATAAATAAAACATTTATTTAAAAAGTCTGTTTCATGGTTTCTCTCTCTCTCTTTTTTCTTTGCTCATTTGTTTTGCTTCTTAAATTCCATACATGAGTAAAATCATACGGTATTTTTCTTTCTCTTGCTGACTTATTTCACTTAGCATAATACACTCTAGCTCCAACCATGTCATTGCAAATGGAAAGATTTCATTCTTTTTGATGGCTAAATAATACTCCCTTGTGTATATATATCTCTCATATCTTTATTCATTCATCAGTCAATGGACTTTTGGACTCTTTCCATATAGTTTGGCTATTGTTGATAATGCTGCCATAAACATTGGGGTGCATGTGCCCCTTCAAATTAGAATTTTTATATCCTGGGTAACTACCTAGTCAGTCATTCTGACAGGTGTGAGGTGATATCTCATTGTGGTTTTGACTAGTATTTCCCTGATGATGAGCATCTTTTCATGAACTTGTACTCACTTTCAAAGACACACAGGTTCTTATGAAAAAATAGCAGTGAAAGTGGTAATTCAGAGGATTGGGAGCAAGTATTATGCTAAAACACTATGATTTCTGGACTCTTCTCCAAGAGAGACTTTCCCTACACAGCAGAGGACACTGGTGCCACATGGCACACAGAAAAAAAATGGTAAATAAGTATTATAAACAAAAAAACCTTATGCATCCATTTCATAGAGTTGTCGTAAGGATTGATTGAGTTAATACATCTTAAAGAGTTAGAATAACGCCTGGCACATAGTAAACCCCCAATACATATTAGCCATCTCTGTTCTCTTCATTTGTCATCATCATCATCATCATCATCATCATCATCATTGCCAACTAAGCACAAACAGCAAGCAGGGCTGTGCTGGTGTGTGTGTGTGTGTGTGTGTGTGTGTGTGTGTGTGTGTGTGTGTATTTCATTTGGCAATTCCAGCAAGTGTCTTGATTGGTAGCAGCAGATGTTTCTTCAAGAAGTAAGGAAGTGTCTCTGGCTGTAGGAGGAAAAGAGTGAAAACAGTGGCACTGCACCCAAGTAGAAGTGTTGGAGTGAAGCACTGGAGAATTCTTGCTTGGAGTGAGGGTATCTCCATGGTCCTGATAATTGATTCTACACTAGGAACTTGCTGTGTAATTCTGGGTAAAATATTTAACCTCTCTGAACCTCAGTTCATCATCTATAGGGTGGAGATAGTTTTCTGTGCCCCTTGAAACTCTCTGACATAATTATATTGGCTATAAATCACAGCAAACTAGATTCAATGATCAAATATGATACACTCCTTATGCTAGAGAGTGCCAAAGTCATCTAAGTTATTTACAAGCATGGTTTTGTCAAAGATCCTGAGGAGAATGGAGCCACAAAACAAAACAAAACAAAAAAACCCAAGTAATTACAATGTCTTACATTTCAGAACTGTTATGTAAATGGAATAATACAATGTATAAACTTTTTGAGCTGTCTTTTTGCAACTAAACATAATGTTTTGGAGATTCCTCAAAGATGTTGTCTGTATAGCTGAATAGTATTCCATGGTATGGATGTACCACAGTTTGTTTATCCATTCATCTATTACAAATGAAGCTGCTATGAACATTTGGCACAGATTTTTGGGTGAACTTAAATTTTCACTTAATTGGGATAAATGCCCAAGGGTGCAATTGATGGACTATATGGTAACTCCATATTTAGCTTTATAAGAAACTGCCAGTCTTTTTTCAGAGTTGCTGTATCATAATATATTCATACCATCAGTTGATGAGTGATCCAGTTTCTCTGCATCCTTGTCAGCATTTGCTGTTGTCACTCTATTTAATTTTAGCTATTCTGATAGGTTTGTAGTAACATCTCATTGTGGTTTTAATTTTCATTTCTCTGATGGCTAATGATATTAAACATTTTTATGTGCTTATTTATCATCTGTATGTCCTCTTCCTTGAAATGTCTCTTCATATCCTTTGCCCATGTGTATATCCTGGAGAAGAGATTAGTGGCTGCCAGGGGCTAGGGAAGGGGTGGGGGAGGAGGTAGAGGAGGAATGTGGGTATGGTTATAAATGGACCCAACAGAAGGGATCCTTGTGGTGATGGAACTCTTCTCTATCTTGACTGGTGGTGTCTCAAAGTGACAAAAGTACATAAAACTAAATACACATGTATACAACACACAAACACAAATGAACGAGTACAAGCAAAACTGGACAAATTTGAATAAGTTGAGTGCACTATATCAATATCAATATCCTGGTTGTGATATTGTACTATAGTTTTTTTTTTTTTTTTTTTTAAGATTTTATTTATTTGACAGCAAGAAACACAGCGAGAGAGGGAACACAAGCAGAGGGAATGGTAGTGGGAGAAGCAGGCTTCTTGCCGAGCATGGAGCCCAATGTAGGGCTTGATCCCAGGACCCTGGGATCACAACCTGAGCCAAAGGCAGACGCTTAACGACTGAGCCACCCAGGCGCCCCTATAGTTTTTTTTTTTTAATTTAATTTAATTTTTTCAGTGTTCCAAGATTAATTGTTCATGCACCACACCCAGTGCTCCATGCAATACGTGCCCTCCTCAAAACCCACCACTGGTCTCACCCAACCTCCCACCACCCTCCCCTCCAAAACCCTCAGTTTGTTGCTCAGAGTCCACAGTCTCACGTTTCATCTCCCACTCCAATTTCCCCCAATTCAAAAACATTACCCTCAGAGGGAACTAAGCAAAAGGTACATGGAAACTATTATTTTACAACTGCATGTGAATCTGCAATTATCTCAATAAAAATTTCAATTAAAAATGTAATTTGAGACAGTGACTGTATTAAATGCCTTATTCTTTTGTTTCATAAGACATCACCTTCTTACTAAAGACTGATATATTATTCAGTGAATTAGGATCATTTGACATAGATAGCCTATATAGAGATGAAAGCAACAAGCAGAGTACAGGGAACCATTTGTAATAGCTGAGAATATCTTAAGCACCATTAATGATTAATTAATCATGTAATTTACATAAAGTTTATCGCCTAATACAGCTTTTTTTTTTTTAAAGATTTTATTTATTTGACAGAGAGAAACACAGCGAGAGAGGGAACACAAGCAGAGGGAATGGCAGTGGGAGAAGCAGGCTCCCTGCCGAGCAGAGAGCCTGATGCGGGGCTGGATCCCAGGACCCTGGGATCATGACCTGAGCTGAAGGCAGATGCTTAATGACTGAGCCACCCAGGCGCCCCCAATACAGCTTTTTGTATGCAAAGCCCATGTCTGCATATTTTACTTACTTATTGCCTGGCTACACACTAGTAGATGCTCAATAAATATTATACTAGATGGATGAATGAACAAAAAATGAAGACGAATGAGTAAATATTGTTCCAGAGAAACTTGTCAAATGTAGGTGTGAAATTCCAGAGGACAATGGATCATGAGTTTTTGCTATGAGGATCATAGCAATTACAATGAGACCAAGGTTATCTGAAGCTAACATGAGTAGCTTTTATTTTTCTCGGATCATAAAAATAATATATACTCATTGTAGATAATGTGAAAGCACAAAAGAGTATAAAGCCATGAATAAGTAATTTAATAATTTCACCACTAAGATATTTGTTATTGCTTTGGCCAATATTCCTCTAATCATATATTACATATGTCCACACACACACACACACACACACACACACAGACACTTTTGTGAATTGCTATACCTGTCCTTGATCTCTCTTTCTATTAGAGTCACAGAGCTTTTCTTTTCAATTTGTACTGCTCTTTATATATTAAAGATAATTTCCCTTTGCCACATTTGTAATTATATTCCTAGTTTATTATTTGCATTTTAATTTTGTGATATTGGGCATGCAGGAGTGTATTTTTGCCTGTAGCCAGTGTGTGGCTCTTTCAAAAAGGCAGTGCAGTGAAGAGCATAGCTTTGAGTCAGAAACTGGATTTTGCCAGTTGCTACTAGAGTATGACTCTAGGCAACCTCATACTCTATGACTCAATTTCATTAGCTGTAAAATGTGAACAGTGATACCTAAATTATAGTTTGTGAAGTTTAGAAATAATGTCTTAATAACATCAGGAAAATATAGTCTCTCTAGTTTGATGTAAAGTCTAAATGAGAATATTGCATGCGAAAAGTTAGCATAGTGGTTCTGGTTCAAGATGGTGATGTAGGAAGAACCTGAACCCACCTCCTCCATGGAACACACCTAATTGCACCTACTAATAAAACAGTTTCCCCTGAAGAAGAACTGAGTGCTGGCTAAACAGCTACTGAACAACCAAAGACAGAGAGAACAGCAAAACAACAGCAAGAGAGATGGAGACATGGTTAAAAAAAAAATAAAGAACCCCCACCTACAACACTGTGAATGGCAGTGGGGAGGGAGAGTACTGAAGGACTGGGAATAGATTCCTCTGTCCTTGGGCATAGAGAAAAGCCACAGTTTAAAAGAGCAAATAGCATATAGAAGAGAAAAAACCAGGACTCTACCAAGCAGTGCAGGAATTGTGGGAAAGCTCTCCAGGTCAGAGGGACTGGAGAATGACCTGGTTTATGTTCTCACCCCACCTTTAAAGCCTAGCCCAGAGCAGGGTCTAGACCCCATAATGGTTAGGTCCAGTTGCCTCAGTGAGCTTGCTACTTTAGTGAGTCCAGGGTCCACAAGCCCATACCAGCCCCCATTGTACTGGGGCACAGAAAAAGAAGATGGATTTTAAGAGGATTGAGAAGCTGGGGGAAAACTCTCCCTGCCTCCACCTGAAATTCCTCAAATAAAAAAATCGAACTTATGCCTAAATGAACTAGAAAAGAAGAACAAACAAAGCCCAAGGTGAGTAGAAGAAAGAAAATAATAAAGAACAGAGGAGAAATAAATGATGTACAGACTAAAAAAACAATAGAAAAAAATCAATGAAACCAAGAGCTGGTTCTTTGAAGAGATAAACAAAATTGATAAGCCCTGAGCCAGACTCATCAAGAAAAAAAGAGAAAGAACTCAAATAAATAAAATTAGAAATGAGAGGTAAAATAACAATGGACACCACAGAAATACAAAGGATATAAAAAAGTATGAAAAATTATATATCTGCCACCGAATTGGACAATATAGAAGAAATGGATAAATTCCTAGAAACAAGCACTTTTCCAAAACTGAACCAAGGAGAAATAGAAAATCTAAACAGATTGATTACAAGCAATGAAATTGAGTTGATAATAAAAAAAACTCCTCCCAAATAGAAGTCCAGCATTAAATCGATTCACAAGTGACTTCTACCAGACATTTAAAGAAGAGTCAATACCTATTCTACTTAAACTATCCAAAAAAAGAAGAGGAAACTCCCAAATACATTCTATAAGGCCAGAATTACCTTGATACAAAACCAGACAAAGACACCACAAAAAAAGAAAACTATAGGCTAATATGCCTGATGAACATGGATGCAAAAATCCTCAACAAAATATTAGCAAATAGGCGTACATTAAAAAGATTATTCACCACAATGAGGTGGGATTTATCCTTAGGATGCAAGGATGTTTCAATATTTGCAAATCAATCAATGTCAAACACTGCATCAATGAAACAAAGGATAAAAATCACATGGAAATCTTAATAGAGGCAGAAAAAGCATTTGACAAGATTCAACATCCCTTCATGATAAAAATTCTCAACAAAATGGAGTTAAAGGGATTATATCTCAACATAATAAAGGCCATCTATGAAAAACCCACAGCTGTCCTTGATGGTGAAAAACTGAGAACTTTCCCCTCTAAGGCCAGGAACAAGATGAGGATATCTACTCCCACTACTTTCATTCAAAATAGTTCTCAAAGTCCAGCCACCATAATCAGACAGGAAAAAGAAATAAGAGGCATCCATTATGGTAAAGAAGTTAATCTGTCACCGTTTGTAGATGACATGTTACTATACATAGAAAATCCTAGAGACTCCACCAAAAAACTACTAGAAGTAATAAAGGAATACAGTAAAATGTCAGGATACAAAATTAATACCCAGAAAATGGTAGTGTTACTATACACTAACAATGAGGTCATAGAAAGAGAAATTTAAAAGACAGTATCATTTACAATTGCACCAAAAAGAATGAACTTTCTAGGAATAAACTTAACCAAAGAGGTGAAAGCCCTGTGCTCTGAAAACTATAAAACACTGATGAAAGAAATTGAAGATGATGCAAATGAAGGAAAAGGTATTCAATGCTCATAGATTAGAAGAATATTGTCAAAATGTCCATATTGCTCAAAGCAATCTTTAGATTCAATGCAATCCCTATCAAAACACCAACAGCATTTTTCACAAAACTAGAACAAATAATACCAAAATTTGTAGGGAACCACAAGAGACTCTAAATAACCAAAGCAATCCTGAGAAAGAACAAAGTTGGAGGTATCACAATTCTAGATTTTAAGATATACCACAGAGTTGTAGTAATCAAGGTAGTATGGTATTGGCACAAAAACAAGCACATAGATCAAGGGAAAAGAACAGATACCCCCAAAATAAACACACATTTATATGGTCAATTAATCTATGACAAACGGGGGAAGAATTTACAATGGGGAGAAGATAGCCTTTTCAATAATGGTGCTGGGAAAACTGGACAGCTACATGCAAAAGAATGAACTTGGACTATTTCCTGACATCATACACAAAAATATACTGAAAATGGATGAAAAAACTAAATGTGAGACCTGAAACAGTAAAAATTCGAGAAGAGAGCACAGGCAGTCATTTCTCTGACATCAACCATAGCAACATTATTCTAGATATATGTCATAAGGCAAGGTAAACAAAGGCAAAAATGAACTATTGGGACTGCATCAAAATCAAAAGCTTTTGCACAGCAAAGGAAACAACCAACAAAATTAAAAGACAACCTACCGAATGGGAGAAGATATTTGCAAATGATATTTCTTTCTTTCTTTCTTTTTTTTTTTTTTAATGTAAGCTCTTTGCCCAATGTGGGGCTTGAACTCATGACCCTGAGATCAAGAGTTACATGCTCTACCAACTGAGCCAGCCAGGCACCCCGCAAATGATATTTCTGGCAAGGGGTTAATATCCAAAATATATACAACTCAACACCAAAAAACCCAAACAGTCTGATTAAAAAACAGGCAGATGGCCTGAATAGACATTTCTATAAAGAAAACATCCATATAGTCAGCAGACACATGAAAAGATGCTCAACATCACTCATCATCAGGGAAGTATAAATCAAAACCATGATGAGACACCACCTCACACCTGTCAGAATGGTTAAAATCAAGTAGACCAGAAAGAACAAGTGTTGGTGATCATGTGGAGAAAAGGGAACCTTCATGCACTGTTGGTGGGAATGTAAACTGGTATGGTGAAAAACAGTATGGAGTTTCCCCAAACAATTAAAAATAGAAATACCATATGATCCAACAATTCTACTACTGAGTATTTGCTCAGGGAAAATGAATACATTAACTTGAAAAGAGATATGCACCTTTATGGTTACTGCAGAATTATTTATAGTAGCCAAGACATGGAAGCAACCTAAGTGACCACTGATAGATAAATGGATAAGGAAAATGCGCAGCCATATGAAATGGTGAGTTGTGCCATTTAAGACAACATGGATGGACCTAGAGGGTATTATGCCAAATGAAATAAGTGAGACTAAGAAAGACAAATACTATATGATTCTATTCATAAATGGAATCTAAAAAAATGAACAAAACAACAAAAAGTAGGATCAGATCTATAAATACAGAGAACAAACTGATGGTTGCCAGGGAGGAGGAGGGTGGTGGGCAGTTGAGCAAAATGGGTGAAGGGGAGAGGGAGATACAGACCTCCAGTTATGGAATGAGTATGTCACGGGAACAAAAAGAGCATAAGGAATACAGTCAATGAAACTGTATTCCCCCCCACCCCTCAATGATCATAATAGCAATATAATGGACAGATGGTAGTTATACTTGTGAACATAGCATAATGTATAAACTTGTCAAATCACTACGTTGTACACTTGAAACTAATATAACATTGTGTGTCAACTATACTCAAATAAATTTAAAAACTTGAAAAAATCTTTACTATTTATAAAGTAAATTAGCGTAGTACCTGGCACATGAGAAGTGTTCAGTCTTAGTTATTATTCCTCTACTGCATTTATCCATGGGAATTCTTTTTCATTCAGCCAGAGAATACCCATCCATATTTTATATATTTTAGCATATATTATATACATATACACACACATGTTTTAAAGTTATTTTTTTCTAGCTTTGTCTCTTTAATCCCTGTGGAATTTGTATTTTTTTAAAAGATTTTATTTATTTATTTGACAGAGAGATCACAAGTAGGCAGAGAGGCAGGGAGAGAGAGGAGGAAGCAGGCTCCCTGCTGAGCAGAGAGCCTGATGCTGGGCTCCAACCCATGACCCTGAGATCATGACGTGAGTCGAAGGCAGAGGCATTTACCCGCTGAGCCACCCAGACACCCCTGGAATTTTTTTTTAAGATTTTATTTATTTATTTGAAAGAGAGTGGGGGGGGGGAGAGCATGAGTGGAGTTGAGGAGCCGAGGGAGAGGGATAAGCAGACTCCCCACTGAGCGGGGATCCTGATGCGGGGCTTGATCCCTGGACCCTGGGATCATGACTTAAGCTGAAGGCAGACGCTTAACCAACTGAGCCACCAGGTACCCTCCCTGTAGAATTCATTTTGGAATGATACTATAGGTCTCCTACCTGAATTGCTAGACACTTTCCCAGCACAATTTATTGAATCAGTGTTTTTGGTAGGTTGAAACGTCCCCTAACTTTTTTTGTCAGTTCTGAGAATGAGAATTTTTCTAAACTTTGATGTTTGTGGGAGCTGATGCATCAGAATCTGGTGTGGGTAGAAGTTTGTGACAAGGCCTTTATGATGTAAATTTTCTGCAGTGTATCTTAATAAAAATTATTTTAAATGGGACAACACGTATTTTCTCTTCCAAAGAACTATTTCATAATCATTTTGGGCTTAGCTCAGCTAGACCTCTGCTCCTCAAAAGTGGACCAGCAATATAGGTATACTGTGGGAGCTTGTTAGAAATGTAGAATCTCAGGCCCTTCTCTAGACCTGCTAAATCAGAATCTGCATTTTAGCAAGAGCACATGAAAGTGTGAGAAATACTAAGCTAGATCATACTTTAATGCATTCCTATAAACACACACACACACACACACACACACTCTTGTTCTTGCAAAGTAATGCATATTCATTTTATAATATTTGGAAATTTTAGTAAAGTGTAAAGAAATAAAAATCACATAAAATCCAGCCACCTAGAATTAGTCTCTGTGAATGTGATACTTTTCTAGAATTTTATTCCTTAATTTATTTTTTTTAAATTAGCAATACAGTATGCATATCACTGCACATCTTGATTATTACCTTACATTTCCACATGTACTAAATATTTTTCAAAATCATGGTTTTTAATGGCTGCATGATAATGTACCCTATGGATAAGGTTCCTTTACTTAGCCATAACTCCATTGTTAAATAGTTTCTGTCTCATTGGTATTGTGCTGTGAACATTCTTGTACATGCATTTTGAATAAGTATCTGATTAACTCCCAAAGATAGAATCCTACAGGAGTAAAGAGAAGAAATAATTGCAGGCATCTTGATATCTATGGCCCAATTGTTGCAACAATTTACCCTTCACAACAGTGTACAAACATGCCTGCTGTGCTATCTCTTCTAGGCAGTATTTCTGTAATTCTTTATTTAGAAAAGAATATAGTCTGTAGTCTGATGATTATAGGCTAACAGGAAGTTGGGAAGTAGTAAGTAGTAGAGTTCCTTGAGCCCACTGCACAGTTTCCCAATGGTGCCATCTTATGTAACTGTAGTGCAACATCAGATCCAAGAAACTGACATACGGTGGTACAATACTGAACTACTAGACTACAAATTTTATTCAGATTTCACCAGTTTTTATATGCACTCGTGTGTGTGTGTGTGTGTGTGTGTGTGTGTGTGTGTGTGTGTGGCTCTAGGCCTTTGGATCCATATATAGATGTGTGTAATCACCACCACAGTCAGGATACAGAACTGTTCTATCATCACAAAGGAACTCCCTTGTGCTACTCCTTTATAGTCACACTCAGCTGCCCCAGTCCCTGTCCCCTGGCAATCGTTAATCTCTTCTCCATCTTTATGGTTTTGTCATTTCACAAATGTTATATAAATGCAATCATACAGTATGTAACCTTTAGAAATTGGCTTTTTTTCACTCACTATGATGCATTTGAGATCCATTCAAGTTAATGTATGTATCACTATTTTATTCCTTTTTATTGCTGAGTAGTATTCCATCATGGGTATATTATCAGAATTTGTATCGGAGACATTTTTGTTGCTTTCAGTTTTCAACTACTAAGAATAAAGCTACATGAGCATTTATGTATATATTTTTGAGCAGATAGAAGTTTTCATTTCTCAGAGACAGATACCCAAGAGTGCAATTTCTGGGTTTTATGGTAAATGGTATATAGTTTTATAAGACATTGCCATACTCTTTTCTAGAGTGGCTGTAACATTTTATTTTCCCACCAGCAACTTAGGAATGATCTAGGCTCCACATCCTCTCCAGCATTTGATATTGTCACTATTTTTATTTTAGCCATTCTGATAGGTAAGTAGTGATATCTCATTATCATTTTAATGTCCATTTCCCTACTGGCTAATTTCGAATATCTTTTCATGTGCTTATCTGTTATCCATAGCTTCTCTTTGGCAAAATGTCTGTCTTTTACACAATTTCTAATTAGATTGGTTTTTTTTTTTACTTTATAATATTGAATTTTGAGAATTTTAAATATATTTTGTTTGAAGTCTGCAGTCGAGTTAACAGCATTGTACTGATGTCAATTTCCTGATTTTTTTTGTTTTTTTTCTTAAAGATTTTATTTATTTGACACAGAGAGAGAGATCACAAGTAGGCAGAGAGGCAGGCAGAGAGAGAGGGGGAAGCAGGCTCCCGGCTGAGCAGAGAGCCCGATGTGGGGCTCGATCCCAGGACCCTGAGATCATGACCTGAGCCGAAGGCAGAGGCTTTAACCCACTGAGCCACCCAGGCGCCCCTAATTTCCTGACTTTGATATTATAGTACAGTTATATAAAATGTAGAGACAGGGCTAAGGGTTCAGGGGCCACCAGTACTCAAGTGATAACTTTTTCAGACATGGGGTTTGCAGGTATTTTCTCCCTATTTGTAGCTTTGGTTTTCATCTCCCTGATGGGGGTCTTTACTCTGTAAAAACAGAACAGGAATTTTTACACAGTTTAGTGTGAAGAATTGACAAGAAATTGCAAGTGAAGTATGGAGAGATGTAAAACACTACTGTTCGCCAGCGGCCAATGCCTTTTTTGTAGTCCTTGTGAGCAGCTATGAAAATACTCCTTGTTACCTTGGTGGTGTCACAGTGATCTGACTTCATCTCCTGCCTCCTCTGCTTTGAGATTCTGATCTTGGGCAGGAAATACATAAAGTGTTTCTGTCTTAGAAGGCCTTTGACTTCTTGTTCAGCTCCAATCTTTCTGCGGGATGTTCCTTGATCTCTTGGTGTATAAGCCTTCTGCCTGGCTTTATGCTTCCAGACGCCTGGGTTCCCTGCCTCTTTTAGATGGCTGACCCTGGCCCTGTGCCATTCCTTTCTTTGCCACTCTTCTGGTCTTGGCTTCTAACAACACCTGATCTGCGGAGTCGGCTACCCTGAAGTAGAATACAAAAGCTTTCATAACCCATGGCTGCAAAGCCTCGTGAAAGAGCCATTTGAACCTAGAGAACTCAAGATAGGAAAAACTGCAAGATTAAGTTCCAATCTACTTGAAGGTAAAGTCGAGGATGGCGTGTATGCCACCTCCGTCAGTGGCCAGGCATGACAACACAAAGGGTACGTGAACAAGGCACTGCACTATAGGGTCCTACCATTCTCCACTTGAAAGAAGAGAAAATGTATGAGAAAGGGAAGAGAATAGAGAGAGAACATGATCATATTCATTCATTCTGAGTTCAGTTATCATGCTTCATAACTAGAACCAGGATCTGCTTTTGTTTGATGAACATGATTAATCTTATAAATGAACAATCTTTAATTAGAGGAAATGACATTCATTCCTCTTGCCTGTCCTACAATTCCAGATTTAAAGTCATTCTGTGAATTGAAGAAATGTTTAATGAATGCCAGTGTCAGGCTGGAGCTAGCTCATACTTTCCAGCAAGAGCTGATTGCACATACCTCTTCCCGACTCTGCCTTCAGTGACATAGTGTTAGTAATCTGAAGTCAGCCATCATAAGACTATTTATGCCATGAAATCAGCAAACACTACATATCAGGACTTTTTTCTCTCTTGCGAAGTCACTTGTTCAACATTAACCAGTTCACCACTGGCTGCCTACCATTGGGTGATTGTGTAGACTCTGGGAGATGAGACACAGTCCTGCTCTCTGGGACCTCAAGATCTAGAAGTCACAATCCCCTTTTGGAGCCCAAACCTCTCCTGTCAGCTCTTTTCTTCAGTAGTCTCACCCTAGCTCACCTTTTCCTTCCTTTCCCTCTTCTCAGCCCTTCTTCTTTGTTTTTGGGAACTCTCATTTCTCTGTTAAGCAGCTTCCTTATAATCTTACTGCTTTCTTTAATCACCTATTGCCTTCCCTCAATTGAAGATTGTGTTTCTGAGGGTAGCCTTTTTTTTTTGTAACCCTCTCAAGTGGAATCCATGTTCCCATGCCCCCAGCCTGTAATGGGTCTCAAGGAGTGACTACCATTCTGTCGGTTTTATGTGGCTGTTTCAGACCATTATTACACCACTTTTATTCAACTGCCCCTCTTCTCATACTATCCAATTAGACTCTCTCCCTTTCATTAACCCAAAGAGGGAACACAGTAGGAGGAACAGGTTTGGGAGGGAAGATTTTTTTTTTAAGATTTTTATTTATTTATTTGTTTGTTTGTTTGTTTGTTTATTTGACAGAGAGAGAGAGAGATCACAAGTAGGGAGAGAGGCAGGCAGAGAGAGGCAGAGAGAGAGGGGGGGAAGCAGGCTCCTTGCTGAGCAGAGAGCCCGATGCGGGCTCTCTGACCTGAGCCGAAGCCAGAGGCTTTAACCCACTGAGCCACCCAGGCGCCCCAGGAGGGAAGATTTTTGACCTGGGAGGTACTGGTGGGAGGTATTGCTGGGACCTCAAGGTGGAAGATGTCTAGCTGGATATTGGAAATGCAGCTTCCAGGGGTCTTTGTATGCAAGAGCCTCGATGGGATTTTCCTGGACTCAGTACAGGGGTTTCTTTCCTCTTCCTACTTCTTTTCTACTTACTTTACCTACTTTTCTAGCACTGGATAAGGAAAGGACAACAGAGATAAGACAAAATTTTGTTTTATCTTATAAGTGATCAAATTAAAATGAATTTATGTGTACTATAGTTTTAATAATATAATATTGCATTTTCACTTCAAAAATTGAGGATCCAGTGGTGTATGGCATACAGTTGTGGTTTATCACATGTATAAAAACAATTTACATGATTGATAACAAAATATTGTCAGTGTTCTCCGGTATTGAGTTTACCCCCCAAATCCCTTTTTGACCATTCTGATTAATTAAATACAGTTTAATGAATGCATAGGTCCAGGACTGCAAAATTAAAGCTTGCACTTTGGCAACCTTGATCTGTTTCACCATAAATAACAGGAAAGAAGAGAGGGAATCACAACCTCCGCTAGGATCTGTCTTCCTTTCTGTATGTATAAGCTCATCCAGAGACTGCATACCCCAGTCTGATACTGGTACTTTAGCAATTCGCTTCTTGTTTTCCCTGGAGCCCACTGGTTCATTTCTTCCTGGAGCCCACCAAGAACTTTTCGACAGATTTCTTAAGAGTAAAGTCTCTCCTAACTGCTTTATTTTCCCTATCCTACCAATTACCATCTAAATGCTTTCAAATTCTGAAAGAGCAAGGCAAGAACATGATACAGTTATCAGTCCAAGTACTTTCAATGCACTCTTCTGTCACCAAAGTGGTTTTTATTGTTCTTTTATCAGCAATTGAGATTTTATAAAGTGTGTGCTGTATTAATAATAGACCAGGTTGATGAGTTCCTTTGCTATCAATCAATTTACGGAACAATCATCATTACCAACCACTTAATCTTCACTGTGACAGCTTGTGATAATGCCAGAAGAACTTCCATGATTAATTTACAGTTTGCAATCCATATACATCAAACAGATAGTGCATATAGTAATATTTGCCACAGTTAATGCAAAAAGTGAAGGCAGCAAAACAGTTTCATTATGATGTGGAAATGCACCTTTCTGGGGAGAAATAAGGATTTGAAGTGCATTCATGGATCCCGCTCATATGGAATTTTTCATAAATCTCTTGGGTTGTACATGCCAACTGGCCTTACACATCATTATGAATATTTAGTCAAATGCTAAAAGATGTTGACCCCATTTTGACAGGTATTGAAATCAAGGCATAGAAAAGTTTGTCAACATCCTACAAATAGAGTGGCATATAATTCTACATTTCTGATTGTAAGCAACTGCTGAGTGCTACTGATGTGATATAAATATAGACAATAGTAGTGAAGGTTTGGAGGAAACCTGGAGACATTTCATTTTTCATTTCTTTTGCCTAAATCTAGTAGGATGAGATGCAGTATAAAATAGTGGTTAAGAACAGGCCTCTAGCATGACACTGTCTGGGTTCAGGTTTTGGCTCCAACATTTCTTAGCTGTGTGATATTCGACAAGTAGCTTAATTTCTGTGTGCTTTAGTTTCCTCATCTATAACAATAGGGATGATAATGATAATGGTGGTATATGCATCATTGGATTCTAAGAACATTAAGAGTCAATATTTAAAGTGCTCAGAACAGTGTGTGGTACATGGTAAGGGGTCTATGAGTATTAGCTTTTTTTTTTTTTAAAGATTTTATTTATTTAACAGAGAGAATCACAGCGAGAGAGGGAACACAAGCAGAGGGAATGGTAGCGGGAGAAGCAGACTTCCTGCCAAGCAAGGAGCCCGATGCGGGGCTTGATCCCAGGACCCTGGGATCATGACCTGATCTGAAGGCAGATGCTTAATGACTGAGCCACCCAGGCTTTATTTATATATATATATATAAATTTATATATATATATATATTTATATATATATATATAAATTTTGCAGGTCTTGGTTGCAGATTAATGAAGTGTCTGCTGACTGACTTTTGTAGCGTGTCTATACAGACTGTTGGTTTATTTGTCTTGTTCCATCCAGAATAGATAGCCATTCTCACTTCTATGTAGTCCTCTTTTATTCGCTACTTCAAGATTAAGTTTCCCCCTAGGCTTTCTTGTTTCAAGTTAAAGTAATTACAGATCTTTTAGACTTTTCATTGTAGCTCATATTTTCCTATACCTTAATCACCTCTTTCTGGTGCCCCTAACTCATATCAGGAACTATTTTGCCCATTGATGAGTATGACTCTGGATGCCCATCCTTTTTTTTTTGTTTTTTTAAAGATTTATTTATTTATTGTAGAGAGAGAGCAAGCAAGAGAGGAGACGGGCAAAGGAAGAGGGGGAAACTTTCGCAGACTCTGTGCTGAGTTCGGAGCCCAACATGAGGCCTGATCTCAAGAACCCGTGTTCATGACCTGAGCCAAAACCAAAAGTCCAATGCTTAATGCACTGCGCCACCCAAAGTCCCTTTTGGATGCCTTTTATAATGGAATGATGGTCTCCTAATCCCATGAGAGATTGTTGAAGGCAGTGTTCCTCAAAATGTGGTGTGCATCAGAATCACCAACAGCTCTTATTACTAATAAAGATGCTTTGGACCCACCCTGAAGATTCTGATCCAGTAGGCCTGCTGTGGGGCCTCTGACAGCTGTACTTTTAAAAATCTTACAGGTGATTCTGAAGCAGACAGGTTGGGAGCCACTGTATAAGGGCATATACTTCCCTATAGACAGAACTAGCTAGATCTACTGGGTTCAGATACTCAAGAGACTCCTTAATGGGAAGCTGGAACTTAATGCAGTCAGGTGTTACAGTCCCATGTTCTCGAGTGGCTTTGTTATTATTATCATCATCATTAACAATATTTAAAATGGAATAATGAAGTTAACACTTAGAGAGCACTTATTATTTATTAGGCAATGTTCTAAATATATTATATTGAACAGACCTCTATCAAGTTATCTAATCTCCATAACCCTGTGAAGTAGAGGCCATGTACCTTACCTTATTCAGCAGAACTACCTACCATCCTTGTTTTCACAAACAGAAACAGAGATGTAGAGAGGATACTAGCTAACCATATTGACCACTTACCTTTTGCCAGGTTCTGGGCTCAGTAATTCTTTCACCTGCATCTAATCCTCAGAATAGTTAATGAAATTAGACAGTGAGGCCTCAGTGAGGTAAGTTCTCTTTCACAACTGGAAGGTTTTCATGGATCTAAAAGTCTGTGAGCCCTCGTTGTTGAGCGAGGTTATTGGCCTTTTCTTTTCATAATATGGAGAGTAATAATGAGTGTACCGCCATCACTGATTTATAGCCTCTTTCATGATGAGATAAAGGAGTTGTGAAAGACATTATTCTTTGAAAAGCTCTTTGAAGCCTTGTCTTGAAGAAAATGGGAGGAGTTTCATTCGATATATTCTGGAGACAGGTCCCCCTAAGTGTGAATCCAATAACTCAGGGCAAGAACCTCTATCATGCCTTCCTCAAAGGAGTCTTTATAGAAATGTCCGTGAAGCCCCAGGTTTTTCAGAGAATGAAATGGGAAAGGAGGGGTTAGTCAGAGGGGCTTCTTAGCTGAAAATTTTCACTTCCTCCTAAGTCTTGAAAATGTTCTAAAACAAACCTCAGAGCGCATGAGAAAAGGTGTTTGTGATGCATCTAGGTATGAAAGGCAATGCCTTTGGGTGACAAAATACTGGAATTTAGGGGAACATTTTTGATGTATTAAGGAGAGAGAAAATGTTTAAACTTGGAACTGGACTGGAAATCTGCTCAGTATGCACTAGGTGGGAGGCTTATACAAATTTTGACTTTCTTATCTATGGATTGTGTGATCCTAGCGATAAGACAGGGAAGTTCTTGCTATAGTTCTTGGAGTGCCTACGAGCGAGGTTAAGAATATTTTTCTCTTGCTCTTTGGGACTGGATGGGATTCTACAGACTCAAAGGGGAAAACCAGTTTCTTTGGGGTATACATATTTCCTGTCCTTCACTACAAATAATATAATAAAAAAGCACAGGCAACATTAATAAGAAGCAACAATAGATAAATAGACATGTGGAATAGAAAACAAGAAATAATCTACTAACCTATGGCAAAAAAAAAAATAAGTTAATAAATGAGGTGGCAAAGGCCGTGTCCATCTCTGGCCTTTGATAAAGATGGGCTCCTTTATAGGAAAGAGTGTGTATTTTGGGGAGAGGGTAGACTTGCTACTCAAGTGTGATCTGCAGAGCAGCCCACATGTGCCTTACCTGGGAGCTTGTTAAAATGCAGAGTCTTGGGCCCCATCTTAGATCTATTGACTCTACATTGGCTTTTTAACAAGCTCAGCAGATGATTTGTTCTCACTTTAAACTTTGAGAAGTTCTGGGGTAGAAGAGTTTAATTGAAGGTCTCATGTACGCTGCTCCATTTTTGTGTTTTCTCTGTGAGGAAATCCCCCCTTTTTTTGTGGCAGAAAAAGGGGAAATCAACCACCTCTTGAGTGGTAAATGTAGAAGACCAACCTCTGAAAAAGCAGAGAAGCATGTTGCTTGCTCCTTCTCTGGTCCTGACAGTGAAAGAAAAACCAAGCAATGGCTGGGCCTTTCCATTTGCATTACATGTTGTAAATAGGAACACAAAAATTATTACCTCATTCTCCATAAACATCTCTGAGCAAGGCTTTGTGCATGTGACAATTACTTGGTTGTGACACTTTTGTTCATAGCTGAAAGGTACTGAGAAGCATCCCTAAATTGGCTTCAAATTGAAGGTAGGTGAGAAACTGCTGGGGGAAGCTAAATGAAGTTGGTAAAGAATCATTCTGACAGGATAGGTATTAAAGCTGACTTATATAATGGTATGGGAGCCTGGAGCACTGGCTGAAATTGAAAACCTGAATCTCCCTTTTGTTAAACAAGTAGACACTGAAGGCCCCATAGTTGAAAGTATTCTAAAATTATTTTCAACCTATATAGGGACCAGCTACACAGTTTGGGTTCTGATTGTGGTTAAGTATATAGTTTAGTAAGAAAAACTTTGGGGCGGTCAAATAATCCAAGGGGTAACCACCTGCTAGTAGTATGAATGGAGCTGTGCTTCTAAATGTAACACTATTGTGCAGGGCTTCCAGGGACTACAGAATATCATGAAACATGATTCGTGTCTATAAGTCCATTGTCACATTGAGACAGTTCTTAAGCACTATCCACAAATAATAGCCAGACTTCAGATCCTCAACAGAATGATAAAATCTGTTGATAGTCCTGCCAAGTCTGTGACCTCCAGCTACTCGGTCAAGGCTGCAGTTTTTTAAGAGTACATGGGGGATGACATCAGAATTTGAATCCAGACCCAGCTTACTTGAGCCCTCACAACTATGTTTTCTAGCCATCATCAGCAATGAATGAATAGCCTTACTTGGTTATACCTCCTGGAGAGAACTGAAGAATCATACCTCCTGGAGAGAACTGGAGAATCATGTACCTACATCTAGGAAAATGTACCAATCAGTGAACTAGTCTACCCACGAAGCAGCCAATTTACCTGAATACCAATCAAGCAAGCAAGCAAGTAACCAACAAATCAATTGAATTCCACAAATTCTTAAGCTCTTTAACCAGATACTCTGCTAGGTGAGGATGGTATAAAATTTAATAAGGTTAAGTCCCTGGTCTTGAGGAAAAAACAAACATTTAAAGAAATAATATTATATGATAAATGATAAAATAGAGGAAACCATGTTTTCTGCCTGGAAATAGCAGTGAGATGGAGGTACAGGTCCAGATAAGATATAGAAAAGAGAGAACATTTCAACTTTGTTTTAAAGAATGAGTCTGAATGGTGAGAAAACCTCTGGTCACAGCATGAGCAAGATCATGGAGGCATCGAAGGTCATGGTTTGTTTAGAGAACAGTGAGGATTGAGAATTGCATGGGGGTGGGGAAGTCATAGCACATAAGTGCCATCTTACACATGTCTAAATAGATTAATCAGAGCTCACATTACAGCTGCTCGGCAGCTGGATTTCTCTAAAATAACCCAAATAGGCTTCAAAATTTGTCATTTCCCACATGGAAGGATTTAGACCCCTACTAAGCCAAGTGTTTTCACCCGAATATTAAGGGGTTTGGGCAGCTAGATCATTTATAAGGGTTCTTCCAACACTAATGTTTTTAGTTTCCATGTTTATGTTTGAAAGGTAGGTAATTGGATAGCAATGTTTAAACCTTAAAGGAAGGAGGTATATTCCAAGCTGAAAGGTATCACTAGGTATTTTCTATCTGTTCTCGATTTCTGTCTTAGTGTCACAGCTCTAGATGTCAGTTTGAACTCTTTGATAGTTCTTAACTTTGACAAAGATTCTAAGGCGTGGGCCTTGTCAACTTTTTTTCCTTTGTGTTGTGTTTACTTTTTTCTGATTTAAAGAATGGCTTGTAATGAAAATGCACTCAAGTGTCTGGGCTGTGTGTGGCGTTGTGCTGATTGGCATGAGACCTCTTAGCTGTGTGGTGATTAGAAGAAAGAACACAAGGCCCTAGAAGAGGGAGTTATGAAATGTCAATGATGATGATTCATCATAGCAGATGACCAGGTTTGTCTCTAGGCATATTGGCTACTTGTCTCTAGGCAAGTTTTGGCTGTGATACCTCCTCACTTCCCCTTTCTATATCCTTGTCCCTGTATTCTCTTTTCCCTTGGAAGTACCATGTAGTCATCTGGAAGGAGGAGATATTTTTGGCAAAGAATTTACTAGAATCTCTTGAATATCATTACATGGATAACCACTTATTCTGCCTACTTACATGTTGAGCCCTTAATAGGCCTATCTGCCTATAAGACAGTCGGATGTCTGGACAAAGATTTTCTCCTTGACCAAACTTTAGTCAGGTTCCTGAATCTTCTTCTTGATTAGGCCTTGACCTTGGCTGAGCCCAGTTTTAGCAAAGAATTTTGCTAAGCCAATTTATCAAGAATCCCCTCACCTTTGGAATTGAACCAAGTTCCTCTTTTCCTATTGTTTATGTGTGATCAAGCTCCTCATTGCAAGACTCCTATTAAGTCAGTTTAGTAAGAGTCTCTACCCTTGATATCTAATCAAGTTCCACTTCTTAATTTCCCTTCACTGTTCTCTTCACTCTTCTCATTTGCTCCAAATCCCCAGCTGTCTTGGCCATATTGGAAACTGAGTTCAGTCTCTCTCCCTAATTGTGATAGTCTCTCCCTTACTGCAGTAATCTTGAATAAATTCTTCCTTACCATTTTAACAAGTGCCAGAATAATTTCTCTTTGACAGTCTGCATGAGTCCTTGTGGTAGGCAGGATTCTAAGATAGAATCCATAACCTTCACCGACTCCCAGGCCCCAGGTGTTACTTCCATGGTTATCTTGTTACATGGCAAAAGAAATTTTGCAGATGTAATTAAGGTTACTAATTGACTGCAAGGTAAGAAAATTGTGGAGGCTGGCCTTTCCCAATCATGTGAGTCTGTTAAAAGCAGAGTTTTCCCATCTGGTAGCAGAAGAGGAAATCGGAGATATTTGCAAGTTGAGAAAAGATATAATGTACCATTGTTGGTTTGAATATGGAGGAGCTAGATGGAAAGGATCTGTGAGTGACTTCTAGGAGCTGAGAGTAGTCCATGGTCAACAGCCAGCAAGTAAACAGGACTTTGGTCCTGTAGCTGCAAGGAACTGAATTCTGTCAACAACTTTAGTGAGCTTGGAGGTAGAATCCTCCCCTAGAGTCTCTCAAGAAGAGCCCAGGCTAGTTCACCTTGATTTTTTTCAATTGTTGATACCTTGATTTTGGCCTTAATGAGACCTAAGCAGGGAACTCTGATGAGCCTGCTCAGACTTCGACCTATAAAACAGTGAGCTAATAAATGGGTGTTATTTTAAGCCACAAAGTTTGTGATAATTTGTTACACAGCAATAAAAAACTAATATATCTTATTCACATATCAGGGAGAAGG
Organism: Procyon lotor; assembly: GCA_028646535.1. Lineage (NCBI taxonomy): Eukaryota > Metazoa > Chordata > Mammalia > Carnivora > Procyonidae > Procyon > Procyon lotor. The sequence continues at coordinate 4,985,104 of CM053612.1, read as the reverse complement.
TTGATTGACTGCCAACTTTTAGTCAGCTCTGCAATCTTCTCTACATGGCATGAAACCATATGGCCAGGTTTTTCTTAAATTCAGTCATCTCAACTCCCCTATTTAAAAGATAGGTAAAATCAGCTCTTTAGGATTTCATGTGGCATGAGGCATTGAAAATAGAAGTTAGCAGTGTTTATAACACAAACTCATTCACTTAACAAATATTTATTGGAGGCCCACAATGTACAAAGTACTCAGTGATACATAAAATCATTCAGGATATGACTGAGGGTTTTATAGGCAGCTGATTTCTTTTTTTTTTTTTAAATATTTTATTTATTTATTTGTCAGAGAGAGAGAGAGAGAGAACACAAGCAGGCAGAGAGGCAGAAGCAGGCTCCCTGCTGAGCAAGGAGCCTGTTGTGGGACTCGATCCCAGGACCCTGGGATCATGACCTGAGCTGAAGGCAGCTGCTTAACCCACTGAGCCACCCAGGAGTCCCTAGGCAGCTGATTTCTTACACCTGCTTTTTTAAAATAGAATTACAACCTACATGAGGAGACTCAGCTTTTTAAATTCTCTATCTCCATCTATCTATCAAGATATTTAATTTCAGAAATTGGCTCATGCCATTGTGAAGGCTTGGCAAGTCCAAAATCTGGAATGTAGGCTGTCAGGCTGTAGATAAAGGGAAAAATTGCAATTTAAGTCCAAAGGAAGTCTGCTGGCAGAATTCCTTGTTCTTTCAGGGAGTTCAGTCTTTTTCTCTAAAAGCCTGATTAGATGAGGCCCACCCACTTTACGGAGGGTATTCTGTTCTACTCAGAGTCTATGGATTTAAATGTTAATCTCATTTAAAAAAATCTTAACAGAGACATCTAGAGTAATGTTTGACCAAATATCTGAGTACCGTGGTCTGGCCAAGGTGACGCATGAAATTAACCATCACACGCCCTATCATGAGCAGAGCAGCTAAAGATCAGGCTTCCACCTTTTCCTGACAATCAGCAGGGAAAGAGTCCTATTTAGTTGCTTGCCAGAGACAGTTTACTACCAGAGACAAAGAGAATCTCCCTGCCTGCCCAGTGACTTCTGCCTCATACTGAGCAACCTGATGAACCTTTCTTCTTTCCTTGAGGAGGATCCAGGGGAGGGCTGGAGAAAAGAATGGAAAACTTCTCATCAGCTCCAGAGATAACAGAAATGTCCTGACTGAGACAGGAACTTGGAGAGTAGAAGAGAAGAGTTCTTCCAAAATACAGTGCCTGCTTTCAAAGAGTTTATAACCTAATTGGAATAATACAGAAATGACTGGTGAGCCTTGCCCCCTCCTGTTCTTTGGAGGAGAAATCAAAGAATTTGTATAATCAACATTACACAATTGTCCTTTATCAGCTGTTTCACTTTCCATGGGTTCAGTTAGCTGTGGTCCACTGTGGTCTAGAAGAAAATGATCCTCCTTCTGATGTCTTGTCAGAAGTTCGAAGTAGCCTAACATCACATGCCTGCCTACGCCATTCTCCTCATTTCATCCTGTCACAAAGGCGTTTTATCATTTCGCTTCATCACAAGAAGGGTGAGTACAGTATAATACAGTATTTTGAGAAAGAGACCGTATTCACGTACCTTTCATTACAATATGTTGTTATAAGTGTCCTATTTTATTGTTAGTTATTATTGTTAATCTCTTACTGTGCCTAATTTATAAATTAAGTTTTATCATAGGTACGTATGTATGTATAGGGAAAAATGCTGTGTGTATATATATATTTCAGTACTATCTACAGTTTTCAGGCCTCCACTGGGGGTCTTGGAACATATCCCCCATGAATAAGGGAGAGACTTTTATAAATGATGTGGAGAGAAATAATTCCAACCATAAGTTATAAACTCAGTGATCCTAAGCTATCATTTAGGATCCAGGAAAAGGCCACACTATTACCTTGTTCAAGACCAACAGAGTCTTGGGAATAAGAGCCTGAGCTCAGATAGACCCGAGTTCGAATAGTGACTAGGGCCACCTGCTGTGTGTATGTGTGTGTGTGTGTGTGTGTGTGTGTGTGTATGTGTGTGTGTGTGTATCTGATCTATAAAATGAGGGTATGCATAGCTACTTCACAAAGCTTTTGTGAGGATGGTTTGAGGTATCTTAGCGAAGGCACTTCAAACAGTGCCCAGAACAGAGTAGGAGACTGACGACCTGGAGTTTATGTTATTTTGAATAGTAGCAGTATCATCAGGAGAGATTCCAGAAATGGAGGGTGCATGAAATGAGTCCATTCTTGAACACTTACTGAAGAGTATGTGCTTGTTTATAGACCTACTCACCTTTGTCAGTGGATAGCAAATGGGGAGTAATGGATCTTTTCTCAATCCTTCCTTCTTGTCTCATAAGTGACATTAACAGGACCTGTACACAAGAAATAAATATGAAAAATCAAGAGTATGTATATTGTTTACCCTGCACATTATTTGCTGTCTTATATTGTGCCACAACTTTTGTATCAAGCTTTGTGACCTTGGATGGAAACAGCGAGCTACTTTGGATTTAATTGTTATAATTTATTGCTTTTTCTGCCTTCAGCTGCTGACTGTAAATTTTTGTAGAGAAACACAAAATCGCTTCCTGTTCTTGACACATAAAGGGCTTTTTCCCCCTAGTTATGTTCATAATTTTATGCTGGGTGACCTTTGCATCTCTGGCTTGGTTTTATGATTTAAAAACTGAGCTTTGGCTGACAGATAATTCTGGAACTGATTTTTTTTTTTACCTAATGCAAATTGCCTGAGCCCAAGACATAACGCAAGCTCCTCTCTTTATATTTCCTGTTAGCATCACCAGCGTCATGCTGCCTATAAATCAATTAATCTGCCCTGGATGAGAGGCTAAGTCCTGTGAAAACAGCTCGAGAAAATACCTTTGTCTCTACCAACTTTCATTTCCAACATGGAATTCCTGTAAAGTCACATTACGAGGCAGTTGGAACTAAAAACAATCAATCAGTTTCTTGTTTAGATAAAAGGCTCAGTTCTGATCTATAACAAGGTCCATTTGAGTGGGGAAGAAGACTTTTTGTACTGATCATTACTTGGTTGTGTGTGAAGCCTTTCCCTTCCCCTGTTGTGTGTGAAGAAAAGGAAGTACACCATAGGTAATTGGTCTGTGCAGCCCCCACTGGTTTTTGATTGTGGAAACACAGGCCAAGGCCTGAGCATCTTGTTGACTCAATTGAACAGATGGAAAGCATGAAGATTCACCCTCATCAGCAGGTTAGAATTTGGCAACTTGAGTTTATGAGATTTAATATGCATATGAATAAATAATAAGGAGGAAAAAGTATTTATCCCCCACAAACTTAAAATAATTTTTCCTTTCACAAAAATGCAATAAAAGCAAAATTAAAAGAAGTATTTTATTTTCTCATAAGTACTAATGAACAAGGGCAGAGTGGGCCTGGATTTGGAACTGTAGCTCATGAGCCCCATTTGAGGCCGAACCACCCATAACCCGTCAGCAGGCCAATTGCCTGTTGAAATCCATGGGGAATCCACCAACTTCCGGAGGAGAAGATCAAGTCTCCAAGAAGCTCCTGCTTATAAATTCATTCACTTCCCTCTCCTCTTTTTATGGTACATATATTATGATGATCAGTTTTATTACTGCTAGAGCCATTTAAGAGAAAACATGCTGGCAGATGATTAAGGGTGACCGTGTCCACTGGTGAAGTTACTGCAAGGCCCTGCAATAGCACAGTGCTAACCTGTGCCCAGACTTGTGGGGTTTTGCATTCATTTCTTTATAGATTATGCCCGTACATGGGGAACAAAATATGAAAATAAGGGGGCAGAGCAGGCATTAAGGGGTTGAAACCATTTTCACAGCAGTATCTTGTCAGCTTTCCAGTATCCTCTGACTTATCAAGATCCAAACTCTCACAGCTGGTGCACGTTTTGATGCCAAATGACTGGCGTGGCTGAAATTGGATGTCACCATGTCTCCCTGTGTCAATATAGTCTTCTCATTGTCCTGTGTAACTGCTGAACACAAGTATGAGTTGTAAAGAGAATATATATTTTTTTGAGTTGTGGGCTTTTTGAGCTCAGGTCTAGGCCAAGGAGATGTATGGCTGAGAAGTCAAGTGAAACGAAAATCCTGCTGAGTGCCTGCTTTCAGGTTGTCAAGCAGGGATGTGCCAAAGCTATTGGCAGAAGTTCAGCTTCTTTTGAACAAGGGCAACGTACCAATTGGAAAACCAAGGACAGTGAAAGAACTGTGTGCTTGTGCTCTCCCATATTGGCTCACTAGGTTTGAGTCACCCATTCTTAATAGGAATCATTCTCTGGCTGCTGGCCATATCAACCTAACAAGAGCAGGCCCAAATTTAGGATTCTTAAGGGCTTTTCAGAGGACAAGGGAGCAACTAGAGCAATGCTAACAGAGTAGTTGAGCTGGATGGGGTCGGGAGTGGTGGTGTCTCCATCTGTGAGAAGGTGTTCTGAGTGTTTGATTCATGGAGTCAGCCTGAAGCATAAAACAAAATAATTTAGAAGGTTTCCAAATCACATGTGCATGAATGTATGTGTGTGCCCATAGGCACACTCACGATGTCTGTGCTTGCCACATCATCTTTTGGAGAGAGCTCTCAGGTTTTCAAGGTTCAGTCCAGCCCCTCCAATGTGGGCAGAGCCAAAAGATCCTTGTGCGTGCTGGATTCTAGAATTAGCCTCATTTCCTTTGGTCCTGAACATCTAATGTGCTTACTTGATGGTCTTCATAGTTCTCTCAGATGCTTACCAAATCGCAATGTTCCTTTTTTTATTTCCTCACTCGAATAGATTGAGGAGTCAAAGCATGGCATTTGCTTGGGATTTTCTGTTTGATGACAATCGACATCTGAGAGTTCATACTTTGACTAAAAAGGCATTTGGGGGTTAGAATACCTTGAAATGTCGAGATGAATGGCAGTATTAAGTAACTAGTAATCTTAGTCTGTTTTAGTCATATGTAACCCAGTTGTATATAATTTCATTTTTTAAACAACTCATCACTGGTCTCATATATTCCTAGTTCTGGCTCTGATTTTTTATAAGTAATTGTTGTCACACATATGTGAAAATGAGGTATGTATTTTAATGAAATCTGTCACATATTTATAATGAATTGAATAGAATAGGTAGGAAACAGACTGCTTTTATGTAAACCCAAATTTAGAATTTCAAGAATTTCTAAGTCGGTCTTCTTTGTTTTTTAATTTTTTTTTTAAGTAAGCTCTATGGCCAACGTGGGGCTCAGACTCCCAACCCTGAGATCAAAAATTGCGTGCTCTATAACTTGGTGTTCCTTAAAAACAGACTGGGGGGGTGCAGGGGATAAAAGACAAAGGAGGAAGGGCTTAATGATGATGAATCAGGTTATTATCAGATAATGTATTTCTCTATCATTCTCTACTTTTCTGGGTTTTCAAAACTGTAAATATACCATATGTTGTAATTTTATAAAGATGCCAAATTATAGATAATGCCTCCCAGCCCTGCTAAACCAACAAAGGACTTTTCGATTCGTCCCCGTTGCTAAAATATTACATATATTTCCATTTGCTTCTTTATTGGTTCAAAGTTTTTGAATATGTTGCTGATTAACAGGAGCTAGACTTGAGATTAAGAGAGGCTGAAATGTCAAGCTGAGACATGTTCCTGCACATAGAATGGCACACGTGAGGTCACTACTTGGCACGTGTGTACAGATCCTTAGCTATGTGAATTTTCATTTTTCTAATACTAGGCAACCAAAGGAAGTCCAGAAACAAATTAGATGTTCAGGCAAATGCCAGTTCGAATGACAACCATAGCCCCAGATTTCGATACTTCCCATATCCCGATATATCCCGATACTTCCAGTATATCCCAGTTTTGTGCTTGTCATTAACGGACTTGATTAATAAGTAAGTAGTCTCACCTTTGAACTCCTACAATACACTTAGCAAAATCGGTTCGATATATTAAAGTTCTATGTGAGATTAAGTTTTAAAAAAATCTCATTGATCAAAGCCTTAAAAGCTTTAAGGCTCACTGATTTAATGAAAATAGTATCTTTTACTGTAATGATAATGATAATAATAATCATTTTTACCGAGTATAATCTTACCTATGATCTCATTTGTTACAACAGCCCAGTACAATAGGTAGCATGGGAATTGTTATTTCTATTTTACCGATGAGAAAATTAAAGCTCGAAAAGGTAAAATGACTTACTCAGAGTCACAGGGCTATAGTGGCCCAAAGCCAGGATTCCAGTCCAATTCTCAATTCCTCACTCAGCGATTTTTACTCAATCTGCCTTGCAGCCACACTGCCTAAATGTTCCTTGTTCTGAAGTCAGGGACTCTTTTCCCCATGTGGAGGGCCTCTGATGACGTGGTTCACGGGGAGGTACCTTTGTCTCTCAAGGATGGAGATTCTTGGTGCACCTTGGATTCTGCCCAGGGTGGTGAACAAGGAGGTGCCACGCTGGACTTGAATGGTGTGAGCCCAAGATGAGAAGTTAATTAGACCTTTCGATATCTAATGAGGTTTCCCATAATTTATCACCAGTAGAGAGCACTATAAGATTAGAATTGATGGTGGGCCATCCTTGAAGAAAGGATTGTTTATATCATGAACGTATTACAAAGGCAGAGTTAAAATGATTGATTTTAAGCAAGAATGATCTGCCCTTGTAACAGTAGATAATTTCCATCAGTTGAATCTTTAGAGAGCAGTCATTCAAAACTTGCATTTAAATATAATATCAATATTAAAAGAAGTAGGCATTGCTTGCTTGCTGAAGTGAAATGGAAAAGATTCAATTCTGAATCAGAACCCAGGCTTGCCTGCTTTCTCCTTGAATATCTTGCTTCCAAACTGCTGCTGGAATATTTGTAACATAGAGCTCCTTCTCTCTCCAGCTCCTGTTGTTGCAAAGGGGACTTCACACATACGGAATAGGCTCTAACATCAGTTAGTCGGAAATATTACAAGGCTTCATTCTGATTGCTTTTATTTCTCTTGCTTGGCATTTTTGGCTGTTGCGTTTTCTTAAAACATTTTTCTGGTTATAAATATAAAATCAGGATTCATTTCAGGAGTAGCCTTCAGTGTATTCATTGTATTCACATAGTTAAAAGACATGCAGTAAATACAAATCAGTGCTCACAGTCGATGGACTGAAATATTGGCATTTAGTTGCAACCCGATTATGGTATTTTACTAGTCTAAACATTGAGATGTATCACACAATGACTTTCGTGCTGTGGAAAGCTTTGAAATGGATCTGCCTTAAAGATAGATGCATTTACACTTCATATGTTTTCCATCATTTTTTTTTTTTTTACCAATTTGCCAGCTCCCCAAACTAGCGGTATTTAAACAAATTCTTCCCCCACAGCCATTTTGTTCTCTGATTTCACCCTGCCGTGAAGTCTCAATGTGAAATTGGCGATAGCATGATTGATCATTTAGCTGACAGCATAATCATGAGCATGGGGTAGAAACTTAGCTTAATATCCAGTAAGAGGAGAAGCTGGAACACAGAGGTATTAAAATACGAGTATCTCAAACGAAAACAGAGGTAACACGAGAGCTTTAATGTTTGAATAAATCTTTTCCCCTCTGATAAATGTGCTTTCCTTTTCAATTTTGTTTCAGTACTCAGGTTTTCTTATAAGTTGTTTATTTATTGAAAAAGGCTCTTCCCCTTTACCCCTCCTTTATCACAGCAGTAAAAGAACGCCCCCCCACCCCCCCCTTGCAAAATGAGCCTGCAAATGCCCTCTCCTCTAAGTCCTTAGTGACTTGTGTGCCTGAATAAGGAAGGGGCATGTCTGTAGTAATACTTCCCGTTGGATGAGCCCCATTGAGGAAACAATCGCAACCAGGTTTCTGCTTATACAAGTGCCATTAGGTGTCTTCTGGTCACAGTGAGAGGTTAGCTAGCCAGCCAGGTGCGCTACATGTGGGGGTGAGGATTTTGCATTTTTAAAAGTGCAAGGAAGCTAACTGCTGGCATGAAAATTGGGTCCCCCAAATATAGGTTCTCTTGTTTTATTTCCCTGGAGGGGCTTGATCTGCACTTACCTAGTATACAGAACCACTGTGTCCATTGTTGCTCTTGAATACCAAGTCCATTAACAAAGGTTTTTATAGCCTTCAATAGGGTTTTCAATTGGGGGTTGTTGTTTTTAATTTTGCCTTTCATAAGGATTGGCATTTTAAGGCTACTGTGAAAGTTAATTTACTGACAATGATAGATAGCATCTATGAAATACAGAATGCAGTTCTCTAGAAAATACTAGTGTGAACATACACAGAACAGAAAATGTATGATGAAAATATTTCAAATTGTTTAAGTTAAATATCCGATGAGACAGTAGGTCTGAATGCCCTTTATGTACTCTAGAATCCCACCACAGCAGGATAGTATTTTTCTAATAATGTTTCAAGTCTTACATATTTTGAATCTATTCTTTGGAGCTGACAATTTTATGTATACATGAATGTCTCTGAAGTGAAGGTGTGAGCAGGAGTTGACTAATAAGCCAAAAAAGCAAATACTGAGGTTCTTCCACTCAGCCTGTGTGAAGAAAGAGAGTAAAAAATCCAGAAATTGTCCCGAGGTTTTCTGTAGGTTACAGAGCCCTTGCTTTTTCTAGCCCTTTCCAATTCAGGTTTCTTCTGGTTCAGTTGTTCAACAATTGCTTCCCATTTTTGCTTTATATTTGACTTTTTGGCTTGTTTTCATAGTTGAGCTTTGAAATGATAAATTAAAAGCACGAACAGAGGAACTTATCAGAAGCTTGCATCACTGAGCTGAAGCTCTCAGATTTGGGGTGTGGCTTTCTCGTGTGTTTCATGTAATTTTTGCTCTCTGTACAGAACAGCCTTGTTTGGCAGAGAACTCATGGTTGCTGTTTTTCTCATTATTTCCCTTATTCAGGTTCTAGTGATGTGTGTGTGTGGGGGGGACTTTAAGAACGTTCTTCTTGTGCTGTGTGTATCCTCCTAACATATACCTGAAAGTCATGAACATCAGGAATAAGAGGATAGACTTGAGGAAGCTCAACTTTTTTCTTGTCTGGAAGATCCTGTATTACACAATAATAGAAAAGTAGAAAATTTGGAGTCGGAACATGGCATATGGGTCTCCAAATATCACGTGATCCTCTCTATACACTACACAGTGCAGAGTTCGGCATGACCCACCATGGACCAGGTCCAATGTGGTATTCACTTACTGGATGTGCTAGAAACACTTGGTGGATCATGGACTCACCACTAACAAAGCAGTTCTCTGGCTCTGACCCGAAGGATGGTATGACAGTGGGACTCCTATATATTACATAGAAAGAAACACATACACACACACACACAGATATGGAAATGTAAGGAATGATTTTGTCCACCCACCCTCCAATGGGGTTTAACACATTCCTCTGTTTAATCCTTCACACCTGTAGACTAAGATTACATTTGTTTCAATGACTCTATGATTCTTCATGTTCCCTCAAAATTGACCTTGGGAAGAATCTGTTACATCATTCTGCCATCTCAACCAGGGCCACATTGTAGATACTCAGTAAATTTTCGTTATAGTAATGAATGAATGCATCCGTTAGGATGAAAATGAGGATTTCCAAATTAGATTTATTTTGTTGGTCTTTCACCTTTGGTACCTCTTATTACATTTCTCCTTTCAAAGATTGATCTCAAGCAATATTGTTGCTGTTTCTAATTTAAAAACCTGTGTCTCCTATAATAATTGAAAAAATGTTTACCAAATGCCTGGAACAGTTCTTGACACTTAGGCAGGCACTATTAGAATGAAAGTTTAAGCTCTTCCTTTCCAACCAGGGCTGGGCAGAATGACTCCCATGAAGAAGGCTGACGAGAAGAAGGGCTGTTCTGTCATCAATGAGGTAGTGACCAGAGAAAACACCGTCACAGTTCACAAGCACATCCATGGAGTGGGTTTCTAGAAGGCCGTTCCTCAGATACTCAACGAGATCGGGAAATGTGCCACAGAGTAGATGGGAACTCCAGATGTGCACATTGACACCAGGCTCAACAAAGCTGTGTGGGCCAAAGGAATAAGGAACGTTCCATACTCTATCTGTGTGCAGTTGTCCAGAAAATGTAATGAGGATGAAGATTCACCAAACAAGCTCTATACATTGGTTCCCTATGTGCCCGTCACCATTTTGAAAAATCTACAGGGACACCTAGGTGGCACAATCTGTTAAGCATCTGCCTTCAGCTCAGGTCATGATCTCAGGGTCCTGGGACTGAGCCCCCAAGCTGGGCTCCCAGCTCAGCAGGGAGTCTGCTGTTGCCTCTTCCTCTGCCCCTCCCCCGACTCATGCACCAGTACACTCTCTCCTCAAATAAATAAATCAAATCTTTAAAAAAAGATCTATAGATAATGTGGATGAAAACTAACCATAGATTGACAAATAAATGTATAAAACTACCAAAAAAAAATAAAAACAAAACCAAAGTTTATTAAAAATAATGTTACTTGCACTGGTAGGTTCAATTGCTTTAAATAAAAGAAAAAATAAAAGGGTATGGCATTTATGAGCTATAATGCAAACAAAGGAATTTAGAGATAGCTTTATACTATATAGGAAAAAAAACTGGAAAAGAAGAAATTTCAAGAAGGAAGGAAGGAAAGAATTGTTTCAGTCTCCTATTGATTAAAATGCCCTCTTATTTTGGCCAAAAATAAATGTCGTTCTTCAGACTTTTTTTGACATTTAAAAACTGTGATAAATGCATATAACAGAATTTACCATTTTAACCATTCTAAAGTGTACAATCCAGCAATATTTAGTACACTCACAATGTTGTGCATCGATCACCACTTTCTCATTCCAGAGCACTTCTATTACCCCAAAGGAAACCCCATACCCATTAAGAGTTACTCTCCACTTTCCTCTCCTCTACCTCCTCTGAAGATTTGCTTATTGGAATCATACAGTATGTGGCATTTAGCTACTGATTTATTTCATGTAACATACAGTTCTTGAGATTAACACATGGAGCATGTGTCAGTACTCAGCACTTCATCCTTCTTATGACTGAAGAATGTTCCATTGTGTGGATAGACCACATTTTGTTTATCCACTCCTCTATTGATAGACACTTAGGTTATTTCCACTTTTCGGTTATTGTGAATAATGCTGCCGTGAACATTTGTGTATAAGTTTTAATGTGAACGCCTGTTTTCAATTCTTTTAAACATATACACAGGCTTGGTAAGTCTATGAATAGCTCATTGAAATGCTACTGTGTTTTCCATGGTGGCTGAATCATTTTACATTCCCACCAGCGGTGTGTGAAGGTTCCACCTTCTCCACATCTTCACCCACCCTGATTATTTTCCACTTTTCCAAACTGTAGTGATCCTAGTGGGTGTAATTCTTTTTTACTCCAAATGTCCTCCCAAAGCCCCACTCTGGAAGTCTGCAGTATTGTGTAGGGCACACACGAGGCATTCTGTACCACCAGCACTGTTTGGCCTTTGTGCCTCTACATCCCCATTCTGTAACTTTCCTTTATCCACCTTCAGTACTGCCTCTTCTCTTCTTTTTTTGAGTGCTTAATTTCTGCCTTGCTCAAGGTCTGACTTACATCAGGAGAATTTTGCAGCATCTCACTTCCGATGGGGGTGTTTAATTTAATCTAATTTAATTTAATTTAATTTTTAAGATTTTATTTATTTATTTGACTGAGTGGGAAAGTGAGAGAAAGCACAAGCAGAGAGTAGCAGAGGGAGAGGGAGAAGCTGAGCAGGGAGCCCAACGTGGGGCTTGATCTCAAGATCCTGATCTGAAGGCAGACATTTAACCAACTGAGCACCACCCAGGCACCCCTGGGGGTGCTTAATTTTAATAGGCCAACTAGACTTCTGAAATTCCCAGCATTGGTCAGGAGGCCTGGTTTTAGGAGACAGGGAATAGACAGTAGGCTCTCTATGATTAGCTATTAAACACAGTGTTCATGAGTTAAATAAGGGATTTCTTGTGTGAAAAAGGTTCTCATCAGAAAGCACATCAAAAGGAATCTATTGGTTACCTGTCAGGAGAGAAGTCATTCACTCATTTATGCCAGGCATTGGACAAGGTATGATGGGTTAAATCTGTGCTAGGTCCTACCCTCAAGGAGTTGTTGCTGTTTTTTTATTTATTTATTTATTTGAGAGAGAGAGGAGAGAAAGAGAGAGAGAGAGAGAGCATGCAGGGAGAGGAGCAGAGAGAGAGAGGGGGACAAGCAGAATCCCTGCTGAGCACAGAGCCTGACAACCCAGGGCTCCATCCCAGGACCCTGAGATCATGACCTGATCCAAAACCAGGAGTCAGACCCTTAAGCAACTGAGCCACCCAGGCGCCCCTCAAGGAGTTCTTTTTACAAGCAATAGGTAGGGCTGATGTTATGGGCATCCACATTGTCTTCTGATAGGGCTGCCTCATGAGTTGTGAAGAACATGTGTTCAGTGGCTGGCCAGGTATACAAATACAGTCTGTGCCCCTGAAAAAGGCAAAATGAACTTAGCAATACTCACTGTAAAGCTGTGACTCATACATGAAGGCTTTGGCTCCCCATTTCTTTCACCCTAGACCAGCTCTGTCCAAAAAATAGCCACATGTGGTTTTGGAGCATTTGAAATGTGGTTAGTGCAACAAGGAAGTGGATTTGGAATTATAATTAATGAAAAAATGTATTTCAGTCATACAATATAATGGTATCAACTGTTGTCACCATGTCATGTATTAGATCCTTAAACCTTATTCATCTTAGAGCTGAAAGGTTATACCCTTTGACCAAGCTTTCCCATTTTTCCCACCACTCTCACAGCTTGCAACCAATTCTCTACTCTGCTTCTGTGAGTTTGATTTTTTATTTAGATTCCACATTCTTGTGATACCATGCAGTATTTATCTTTCTCTGTCTGACTTATTTCACTTAGCACAATGCCCTCAAGGTGCATCCGTATTGTTGCAAAAGGGAGAATTTCCTTTTTTTTTCTGATGGCTGAATAATATTCCACTGTGTATATATACCACATCTTCTTCATCCATTCCTCCATTAATGGATGCTTAGGTTGTTTTCATGTCTTGGCTATTGTGAATAATGCTGCAATGAGTATGGGAATGCAGAAATCTCTTTGAGATCCTGTTTTCATTTCCATATAATTAGTTCATATTCATATTCTAAAACTGATATTCGATTCAATTACTGGAAAGCTTTTAAGTATTTAGAACAATTTGGATATGTGAACCTACTTTACCAACTGTAAATGTTATGAGATCTAAATCTAGATCAAATATTTCCAATGAACTTTTAGCATCTGAATAGAGGTGTGTTATAAGTGTAAAATACACAGCAGGTTTCAGAGACTTAGTATAAAAAAGAATGTAAATGTTCTCTTTAACTATTTTTTCTATAAATTATATTTAAAATGATAATATTTTGGATATACTAGCTGAGTTAAAGAAAAAACAATATTAAAATTATTTTCTCCTGTTTCCTTTTACTTTAAAAAAATGTGGCTACTGGGCAATTTAAAATGACTTCTGTGACTCACGTCTTTCTACTGGGTTGTGCTATTCTGGAAGCTAAACTTCCCCTTTGGAATTCTACTTTATTCTATCGAAATTCCCAAGGATACCATCACCTTGTCAAGCTTCTCAAGGCTGACTTTAAGCAAAATGGCCAAGAGGTGAAGCTACATCTGGGGCTTTCTCAGAGCCCTCTTTTTAAATGCATCCTTTCCCTCTCAGACCCTGTCCGATACTCTGAAATCATGCTCCCCCAGGCTTTACTTGAGTGACAAAGCCATCCAATAGAGTAATTCACACTAAAATGATCTTAGTTCAATGTGTTATTCCTCTCAGGAATATCTGCATTTTAAAATTTATTGCCTTCAGGGAATGACAGTTAACTCAAAAGGATGGATTTAAGGGTGGCATTTTCCATACCGTGACCTCTAAACTTGAGCAATACTCTGCCAGCAGGACTTTCTTGATCTGGTTTTCTAGTTACAAACAAAACAAAAGCCCAGGTCTTCCTCAAGATTTTCTTCCTTTACCCACTTTCTGTCCTATGAATAAGTAGCCATTGACAGAAAAAATGATCTCCTGATTTAGATAAATTTATCTGTTTCATACTGATGAGTGGGGATATTTATGGCCATTCAGAGGCAAGATGTGAAAAATTAATATGCCTTTAATTTCTTCCTTTGTTCTAGAAATGATAATGATGATCAGTTTCCCTTTAATAAGACTGCTGGCTCCTTTAGGGTTGGTTGCCTAGAACTGAAAATACCAAATAGGTGTTTAGTCAATTTATTTGACTTCTGTGTATGTGTGTGTGTGTGAACATTCCAAAAAATTGCATCCAATCTCCGTGGAGCACAACCTATTAGCGTGAAGAATCCAGAGGCAGGTGATGGGTCCATTTTTTGCTCTTTCTAAGGCGATTTATGCCTTGAAGAACTGGACAACTATTAAAACTACATAACCTCCAGCATGGATTCTGTCTCCATATTATATTAGGGAATATTCAATATGAGATCAGAGAGATGACAAAATGGATATTGTTCTTCCCAGTGTAAGCATAATCATGTAATTATATTTGTGATTTTTTTCTTACTTCCTTAAAACTCTCCCTGTGGATGGAAGCGTGATCTGTTGCATTTTTCTCCAAGAGTTGACAGAGAATGAAAGATTTCAGTTTCTTTTCTTTGGGCTGAAATGGAGGGACCTTTAACTGGAAAAGGAGAGACAGTGTTAGGACTTCGCAGTTATGTTGTACTTACCAAGAATAGAGGAATGTGATTTTGGAGTACCCCCCCAAAGCTTTTCTTTTAGTGCCCCATTACCAATGGAGAACTTGAGACAGAATAGGATTAAGTGGTTTCCCAGTGTTCCACAGTAAATTGGCAGTTGAATTGGGATTAGAATCTAGGTCTCCAAACCTTGGGGAGTTCTCCATTAGCTCAGATCATGTACGGCTCAGCAGTTTCTTTCACAAGATCCTCCTGACATGACACATGCCATCAGTCTTATTTTGTAACAGATGTTTTGAGGGTGGAGCAGATGGTCTCTTCCCTTCACCCTCCCAGCCCTTGACTCCAGAGAGTCAGATCATGTCAGAAATGGCACTCACAGCCCTCTTTCCCCAGAGGTCCACTTCCCCGTCTGCTCATCCTTTTTTGTGTGCTCATCTTTCCTATGCTCAAGCAAACACTGTTTTACTGTTCCCTTTTCTTATTAGGCTATGTACTTTCCACCAAAGACTTTTCTGTCACTCATGTTCTTGCTGTCCTGACTCTTCTTGAATGTTCAAAATCTAGTCATTGGGAAGACCACTGGCTTCTAAGACACTGGGTTCTTAGTGTCTTAGTTCTAAGACAACCCATCAAGACTCTTGATGAAATGGATTACCTGTGACAAATTGCTTTCTACCTTTATATCATGCATATTTTGGGCTTACTTTGGCCTCCCAGAAGTCTCCTATGGATACCACTTGAGGACACTCTGTCATAGAGCATTTTGAAAGTCAGAGAAAAAGAACAAGGCTTCACCTACAATTTCCAGATGCTCCATTGGCTTAATTTATGTATGGCTTAATCTCTACAGTACCACTGTTGTTCTTGAATGCCATTTCTACATTATTCTTCTTAAATACCTTAAAATGACCTCCTGGCATTCATTTTCTTTTTATCTAACCAGTGAACTTTGTTTTGTGTCTTGAGAGAAACCACTAAGAGAAATATAAGTGTGTGTTTGTACTTACACATATGTGCATGTGGGTACCTACACAGATGTGTATTCATGCACCTCTACCCATTTCAGGGCACTATGTTTAATTATGAAAACATTGACTCTGGAGTCACAGATACTTTTAATGCATAGGCTTGATACTCACAAGCTGTGTGACTTTGGGAAGATTAGTTTACTTCTCAGTTCTGTATAGACACTCAGAATATTACTACTATTGTGGGGAAGCCATGGAAGAAATAAGTTGTGTTGGGAAACCATGAAAGCCAAGAGAGGAAAGAAGGTTCCTCACTGGTGAGGCATTATCTCCAGGAGGAACTAATGCCCATTTCTCATCCCCCTGCATCAGAGTGGGCATTCCTGAGTAGATTGAGTAGCTAGGTTACATGTGAACTTGTTCCATTCTGGGAAATCCTGTAAAGGGAACTAGTCAGCATTTCTTTCAATACTCTAGACAAACTATCTTATTTCCATTTTACTTTTTATTTTATTATTTTTTTTAAGTAGGGTCCACACCCAGCATGGAGCTCAGTATGGGGCCTGAACTCATGACCATGAGATTGAGACCTGGGCTGAGAGATCAAGAGTCAGATGCCCAACTGACTGAGCCACCCAGGTTCCTCTCATTTACATATTCATGCAAAATATGGATGGAAATGATGGTCATTTGCTTGTGACCATAGCCATAGTCATTCAGTTTTTTTAAAAAATTTGCTGTGTTATAAACAAAACAACCTTATAATTAATCCCAATGTACTTTCCTGTGTTGAGCAGTGTGGATATAATAAGAATGAGGATGTTGAATTATAAACTGAAAGATTCTCATTTTCCTGGTGAGTCTATCACAAAGCCCCTCTGTGCCCCCTTTGTTTTCACATATTGCAATACTTTTATCTGCAGCCAGTAATGGGCCTTGTTTTCACTCTCTTCTGTCTTAACTGGGATTCAGTTGCATTTCACTCTGCTTATCTCTATTTGAGGAAGTGCAGAATGCAGATGGAGAACGCTGATTCTCCTTGGACATAACCTTGAAGTTGGACCCTAGAGGGTCTTAGGAATTTTCTAATTATTTATTCTAGTGTTAACATGTTTTATGAGCTCCCTGGGCTCTTCTCTGCTCACACTAACTCTGGTTAGGAGATTGGATTAAGTGACCTCTCATTAAGTGAATACCATTGCCCTTGGTTTCTTAATTTGGCTGCTAGCCAATATCTGTCCCTTTCTACTTTTGGGTCTGAAGTGTGTCACCTTTAGGTGTGAAGCCAATTCTGGGATCATTGCAAGTGAGAAAGGTTCATTTAAAACAATGGAAGGGATCAATCATTTTTAAAGACTTCATCTTATTTGGTCATTGCTTCATTACCTTTTCAAAGTCTTTTTTAAAAACCTTGGGATAATGGCAGAGAAACCTTCTTAGAATATTGGCCCTCCTGAATGTACAGCCACCTTGAATTATACTGATTTTTGTATAATCCCAGAACTAGAGGAAATTTCATGAGATCATTGAACCCAGCCTCTGCTTTTAAGTTCTCTTCCTAAATTCTCCATGATAGATGACTGCTCACTAAGGGTGGAAAATTCTCTAATAACATTTGATAGCCTATTCCAATATCTGAACAGGTGTAGAGCTGAGACTGGTAAGACCTTGCTGTGTCTCACTGGAAATTAAATGAGATTCTTGCTCTTCTAATTTATTTGAGTTAACAAAATACCAGCCAGTATTCTATTCACAGAGGCTCAGATGTGAGGGCTGTGACATCTATCTCCAGAGTTGGTTTAGCTGCTCTAGCTGATGAGGAGGCTGTCCCTTTCCTTCCTCCCTACTCTGGGCTCAGCCAAAGAGGACAACCTTCCCAGATACTTACGATGTCATGGTAATTGGTAGCAACACTAAGCATCAGCCTGTGAGCTTGAGTTCACAAGAGTCTTATTATCCTTTATTAGAATAGAATATGCAAGGAGTTTGAGTTCTCATAAGCACCAGAAGGGCTGCATAATGACGCTGTCTTGCCAATGTTGACTCCTGTGGAATGCATTTTGTATACGGTTTTCTAATGATACTCCAGGGAATTTCTACTTCATTAGGTCCTTTGGCACCTTCTAATATATTTACTGACTTGGGACATGCCTCAGTGCCCCAGCTAAGAAGGGGTAGAATTGTTTCCATGTGCTGGGCTGCTTGGTGGACAATTTAATACCCTGGAAGATTTTCATTCTGTTTGTTTGTTAATTTCTGCAACTTTGAATTTTTGTGCAAGAGTCACCACAAGAGAAAACTTGTATGAGCCTTGCATATTGCAGAGGGTGTGGTGGGAATAAAGAGGTGGCTATCCCAAACTTGGCCTTGGATCCTGACTTTGGTGCTCACCTACTTCTTAAATTCTTCTCTCTTTACTCTCTGCATCAGGGATCTTCCAATCATAGGCCTTCATATTTGTTGTTTTCCTGTTGCCCTGTTTTTTGAAGCTTTTTCCTCTTAATACCCAACAATCCCAGCATTTGCCCAGCTATCTCCACAGTCCTGACTTAAATATCACCTTGTGATCTGGTTAGGGTGAAACAAGCTATACATAAAACTTAATGACTTCCCCTCCTCACTAAAATAGATTATTTACTGTTATAGCATTCTGAGCTTTTCATTCATAACACCGTTTAACTTTGTCAGTATGGTAAGTAAAGGTAGTCCTCATGATCCCCACCTCCTGGTGATCACATCTTTTTATAATCCTCTCTCCTTTAATATGAGCAGGGTTTGTGACTTGCTTATAACCAGTAGAATATATAGCAAAAGAATATATATATTCTTTATATATATATATATAAAGAAAATATAGCAAAAGAATATATAGCAAAAAAATAGGATGTACATGGTCACATGTCTGTGATTGTATATCTAGCCTGTCTTCCTAGAATCTCTCTGTTGCTGGCTTTAAGAACCAAGATACCATGAATCCTATGGCCAGCTACAAAGAAAATAATTCTTTCATCAACCTGAAGGACCTTGAAAGTGGATCCATCCTCAGTAGAGCTTTCAGATGAGATCTCAGTCCTGGTCAGCACCTTGGTTGTAACCTTGAGAGAGATCTTGAGCAGAGGACGCAGGTAAGCTGTGCCCAGATTCCTGATGAACAGAAATTATAAGTGTGTGTTTTATGCCTCTAAGTTGGTGGTAATTTGTTACACAACACAGATAACTAATATTACTACTAAATAATTTTTTGCATAATTATAGTCAAATGTTTATTTCCTCACATTTTATAAGTCCTTTGCAGGCAGGACCATGTTTCTCATGTTGCTATATCCTTTATACATATTAATATGCCGAAGAGTTAACACTAAGTAAATATTGGTTAAATGAATACATTTATGAATAAGTGAACAAATGAGTTTGAATGCCAAGCTTAGTTCTGGGCATCACACATGGAGACATATTTAGCCAATTTTAGGATCTTTGGGGAAAGCCAGAAGACAGATTTTGTTTGATGTAAGGAAGAGTATGTGCATGGTGATTGCAGTGGGGTTGAAAATTAGAGCTGCCCCTTTTGGGTTAGTCTGTGGGGTGGTAGTGAATTCTGTGTCATTTGAGGTACTTAATCAGAGAAGGGTACTCACTTTTTAAGGATATTGTAAAGGTAATAACTTAATTTAAATGACTTATTATTCAGTTGGAAAAGAACAGCATACGGAAGGAAGATAAATATCAACAAGAGCTTATTGGTAGATATGATTTTTTTTAAAATAATGAATGTGATTATGTCAGAACACTTTAGCTGAAAACAGAGTCATTAGTCAAGTGCTTTTCCAGCCTCAGCAGAGAATTAATGTGAAATTTGAACACATTTCTTAGCTTCTTGATTTTTTAATTTCTGCTACAAAATGATAATGCTTCTTGGTTTCTCATTGAAACCTCAGGGTGCCAAGTATTAACTAAAGAGAAATGGCAGTAACTGGCACATTCTGGGTTTACTCTATTACCGAAGATGTCACCAACAAAAATAAATCCTAGACCTTCATTCTCAGCCACTATGATGGGTTCTTCAGAGAGCTGGGATGCCAGAGAGGGAAGTGATGATGAAGTATTCTTTTCAGATGAAAACAAGAATTCTGCCTATTTCAGAATAATTTCTTGCCTTTTAACATTGGGTTAGTTACTGATTTATGGAGTAGCTTTTGACAACACCATGACCTTGAATTCTCTTCACAGCATGATTACCAGCAACCTGAACTTTTTCCCTACCTTATTCCTGGGAACTTTGACCCCAAAGGACCATCCTCATACTTCTCCAAAGAGAAACACATATTTCATTCTATGCTGCCAGAACATTTTAAAGCTAAATAGTGTAATTTAAGATCACCTGTCTGGGAAAATACCCATTTGAGTAACAGTGAAATCTTTCTTAATGTATGGTTTTTCTTACTGATTTGAAATGTAGAACTGCCTTTTTTTTTTTCTTTTTTTGTGAGGGGGCAGGGAGCTGTGTCTGGGACCCTAAATGAATAGTCTTTGTTCAAAAACTTTCTCCATACTAACTTCCTTTGGCTCTTACCCCAGTCTAGTCAACTTCATAATGTAGTCTTTGCTGGTTTTTATATTTCTTTCCCTGAAATCGAGCACTCTCCATACTATTTTAACTTATATGTGGTGGACTGCCTTAATATATCATGAGCTATTTTTTTTTTATCATGAGCTATTTTTAATGGAATGGGTTTCAATCCTATAGAAAGAAAAACAATTACTGAGTATCAGTACTTAAACATAGGGATATTACTGCTAAAGGCAAATGTGAAGATCTGTGTGAGCACTACACAACAAAGAGTTGGGCCAAGATTAAGACGGCAAGAGTGTAAGATAGATAGCCTCCCTACTAGGTGAAGCATGGTTCATCAATGATGAAACATCAGTTTTTAGTATTAAAGTACTATTCTGTCTCCAGCCTCTACTACAGTACCTGGAACATAACAGAGATTCAATAAATATTCAAAGAAATAGTGAATGAATCAGTCTTTCAATGTATTCATAGCCCCGGCTATGACTTTAACAACCATTTGAGAAGTGAGTACCCTTCTCACTTTTTTTTTTTAAGTTTTGTTTGGTAGGATTCCTTCTACAGCAAGTGGTGACTAAAATATACTGATCTTTGAATCTGTGACTAAGAGTGGCACATAATAGGTGCTCAGTAAGTATTTTCTAGATGCAGCTTTTAATGAAGTTTTTTTTTTAAGTAGGCTTCCACACCTGGCATGGAGCCAAATGCAGGGTTTGAACTCATGACTCTGTGATCAAGACCTGAGCTGAGATCAAGGGTCAGATGCTTAACTGACTGAGCCACCCAGGTGCCCCTAATGAATATTCTTATTGCTGCTCTTCAAATTCCAGGATAACCCTCCTACCCATTTTTTTTTAGTTTTTTTTTGCCTAAACCTTTGTGGAAAAACCAAGTGATCTTATACCCAAAAGGAAAAATTCTGAATGCATTTGGTATAGAGGGTATTATGGATCGAATTGGCACTCCCACATCAATGATAAAATTAGGGTGCACATGCAAATTATGCAGAATTAAAATTGGGTATAGGCCAGGGCACCAGAGAGTTGAAAATAATGGTGGCCAAGAGAAAAGAAATGAGTGGGGAAAGATTCTCTTTGTTGGGAAATATTGGTAGTATAAACAGCATTTCATGAATAAGAATCATATCCTTTAAGATGTTCTTTATACATACCAGTGCCTACAGCATAGATGAACAGGCAATGGCAATTGTCATTCACAGGAGATTTGAACTTGCATTTGCATTATGCCAGGGGCTTTGTAACAAGTAAGTAATTGCGAAAAGTCAGTGTTCATTGTTGTTAGAAGTTGTGTAGGAAATAAAAGTTCTCAGTGCAATGGTAATATAGTAGGAAGGATAGTCTTGGATTATCTTGTGGTATCCATGCTGAAAAGGCAATGGCCACCTTCACTCTCCTCATTATTCTTACTGAAAAACAGCAACCACTGTTGACCTGGAGCAATTTTTCTCAATGTGTGACTCTGTTGGGGTGTTGAAGCCACGTGGGAGCTTGTTAAATATGCAGATCCCACTAGAGAAAAGCAGATCAAAACCACAGAGATACCACCTCGAACCCATTAGGATGACTATTATTAAAAAAAAAAACCCAGAAAATAATAAATGTTGGTGAGAATATGGAGAAATCAGAATCCTTGTGCACTGTTGGTGGGAATGAAAAACTGTGTAGCTGCTATAGAAAACAGTATGGAAGTTCCTTAAACAATTAAAAATAGGATGACCATACGATCCAGCAATCCCAGTTCTGGGTATACAGTATTCTGAAGAACTGAAAGAAAGATCTTGAAAAGATATTTGCACATCTATGTTCGTAATAGCATTATTCACAATTTCTAAGAGGTGGATGTAACCCAGGTGTCCATCCATGGGTAAATCGATAGAAAAAATGTGAGCTACACACACACACACACACACACACACACACACACACACACACACACACAGTGGAATATTATTCAGCCTTAAAAATGAAGGACATTGTTATATATGTTACAACTTGGATGGACCTTAAGGACATTATACTAAGTGAAATAAGCCAGTCATAAAAACAGATACTGTATGATTGCATTTATGATGTATCTAAAGTGGTCAGATTTATACAGAGAATAGAACAGTAGCCAGGGGATGGAAGGAGAGGCAAATGAGAGAGTTGCTCAGTGGCGATCTAATGCACAGCAATGTGAATATACTTAACAGTACCAAACTGTGCACTGAAAATAGTTAGGTTGGTAAATTTTATGGTATATGTGTTTCTTTTGAACTATAATTAAAAATTTTTAAAAACGAAGATCCCAGAATCCCACTGCCAACCTGTTAAATTAAATCTGTGAGGCCAGGGTGCCTGGATGGCTCAGTGGGTTAAGGCCTCTGCCTTCGGGTCAGGTCATGATCTCAGGGTCCTGGGATTGAGCCCCACATTGGGCTCTCTGCTTGGCAGGGAACCTGCTTCCCCCCCCCCCCCCACTGCCTGCCTCTCTGCCTACTTGTGATCTCTCTCTGTCAAATAAGTAAATAAAATCTTGAACAAAAAATCTGTGAGGCCAGGGGCCTGGGGATGTACATTCGAAACAACCTCCCTGGTGATTTCCAGACACACACCAATGTCTGAGAAGGGAGGAATTTGGCTTTCCCAATTCACAGACTTCTTTTTACCTCCATTTTCTCTTTAATACACCAACTCTGTAGGTGGATATTATTGTAATCACTATTTTGCCTATAAGGAAACTGAAACTCAGAAAGCTAAGAAAATTGCCCCAGGTCACAGAGCTAATAAGTGGTGGAGCCAGGGTTCAAGTCCAGGATCGGGTGGCAGCACAATCTTTCTATGTGTATCTCAACTTATTTCTTATCTCAGCATGCTTGTTTCACCTTGACATAAAAGTTAGACTTGATCTGCCTTCATGTGTCTGACAAAATCTTGAATGTCTCAAAGTGGTATTTATTTGATCTCCCCTGGTTATTTACATTAACGTTTCTGGAGGATGTTCATTTTTATTTGTTACTATCTCATTGTCACCCACTCTGATGCCCAGGTATTATTTGACTGCACCTGAGGTTTTCTTCTATTTGGGTTGATGCTCTCTATTTTTGTCACTCCATGTGTATAACTTGTGTGTTGCCCTGTGTTGATTTGTTTATGTGTATACCTTGTATGGTTCCCATGTAGATTCATATGAGGTCTCCTTTAACTTTGGAGTATAACTTTGAATTCTGTTGATATATCTCACAGTTTGTTGAATTAATGTCAGTCCAAATCTTTAGTGGCTGCTGAGTAAAATTCTACCAGATTGACTACTGAATAATGTTCAACTTCCTTTACCTGGTGTGTGGGATCTCTTTGCCCTCAAGACAGCTTTCCAGCCTTTTCTTTTCCACATGTCCAACACTATATCTAATTGGATTTAGAGTATTCATCATTTTATGAATATGCACCGGATTTTCCTACCTTCCAGCTTTTACTCCTGGCATTCCCAGTGTTGAGAATACCTCTTCCAGCCATATTTACTTATCTTTAGAAATTTGGCCTATTTTCTCCCTGACTTTCTTTGCATATGAGCCTCATCCTAAAGTGATCCCTCATCCCATGTATTTTTATGTATTTAATTTGTTCTATGTAAAACTGCCTTATATTCTTGCAATTTGCATGTGTGCCCAATTTCCTCTATTAGATGACAAGGATTCAAGACACAGACCGTGAACTTATAGTCCTTGGTTGAACATTACTTTTGAACCTATTATGAGTCACTTAACTCTGATAGGCACCAGGGCCGCTGAGATAGAAGACATTTCTTGCCCTCATGGAGTTCACAGCCTAAAAGAAGAGACAGAGAGGGAAACAATTTTGTATATTACACAAGTATAACTCTTTGCATTCACCTTTAGAAAGGCCATTCTGTACATATCTTTAAACTTTAGCAGAGTGGTCAGTAATCTAATTTCCTTGATAATTGATTAAATGTTTCCATCAGATCAAAATCTACTAGCCAGAAATGACTTATAACTTCTGAGGTAAAATCAAATATAAGTGGAAATTCACTCAACTGGCCTTGGATAATTTAATTCCTATTTCTAAACTCAGATGGGACCCACTAATTTCTCTTCAATAGTCAATAAACCTTTTCCAATGAGGAATAAACACAGGAGAGTGATGGCTTCTTATGTGCCAATCCATGGCTGTGGATTTTGTGTTGACTTATTTGGGGCAATTTTCTTTGTAGCCTATGATTGTGCTCATCTGTAACTATGAAAAACAAATCAATAATATATGGGATTGGTTTTGGGTGGGAGGAGGGTGGGTTGGGGAAATAAGAAAAGATCATGCACAAATGCAGTGACTTCATGAGAAAGAATTACAAACAGATAAATACAGGCTGATAAAGTCCTAGAATGAAATTGAAATCATTCATGCATTCGCTTATTTTTTTCTAGCATTTGTAGGAAAGCTTAACACAACCTTTCTTAGGCCTAAGAAAATTGTCCCCACGGACCATGCACTTAAGATATGTCTGTCAGCTGAGGAGTGTCAGTGTATTTTAAATGATGGAAAGTTTATTGTAAACTAAAAATAACAAGAATCATGGAGTGATTGGGGGCCCCTTTACTGAAAACGATAACAGATAGTGTTCTTGGGTGTTGCCTTATTTTTTCTTTAAAAAGACTGAAGCTGTTATTTGGGCTTGGCCCTCTGGAAGAGATAGTTATCTCTATTACTGTGCATTTCTTCAGCACTCTGTGCTGTCAAAGGCCTTTCTTTGTTCACCTGCTGGATATGTCAGATGTATTACTGAGATGTTTTAAGTAACAATTCATTGGTTTCTTTCCATTTTTGGCTTTTGATTAATGTTAAAGGTGGAATTACTGACTGGGTATAAGATCATAACAGTATCTTTAATTAATGGAGTGCCTTGGCAAACAGAAACACATCAGACACAAAACTGCATTTAATGATACTTTTCAGTTGGCTGAAACTCTCTTTTAGAGATTTTCCCAGGGAAACCAATTCTGTTTTTAGGCTTCATGTTTGTCAATTTGTATTTGACCCTTGGTATTTTTGTTTTAATTTATGAAGTCCCATGATGTGAGTGAATAAAGATGTTTTCTTATGTTTTTTAAACATACACTTTAATACATACATGTATCCATATATACATGTGTGTGCACACACATGTATGCATCCCTTTGTTTTGACCTTGGCCCTTGAAACTCAGCTAATCCACCTACACATTCCATCTTGAAATTTTGGAAAAGAGTTGAAGATTCTAGATACCCCAGTGATTGCTGCCTTCTCCCCATTTGATCTTGACCTTGGCTCTTCTCTCTTTCATTCCGTTCCTTGCCTCCAACCTTTTCTCTAGACACCTTGGGCTTTGACATCCTTCCTTCTGGATTCTCCTCTCACCCTCATATATCATGGATTTCACACAATGTTCTGGGCTCTGTGGGTTCTTTTTATTGTGGTGTGCCTGTTGCTTTATAAAAGATACCTCCTGGGGCACTTAGGGGGCTCAGTTGGTTGAGCTTTGGAGACTCTTGGTTTGGGCTCAGGTCGTGATCTCAGGGTCATGGGATGGAGCCTCAAGTCAGACTCCACACTCACCATAGAGTCTGCTTGAGATTCTCTCTCTTCCTCACACTCACCCCCACCAATAAATAAATAAATCTTAAAAAAAGAAACCTCTTGTTTGCTCAAGCTTTGCTGGTTGGTTCAGATGGTGCGCATACACATACACTGGATTACTGGTATGAGAAAATAAGAAGGGAAGGACGTGAAAATAATGGGAAAAATATGTCATTTCACTTTGTGTGGGCCTGAATCTATGTATTTAATCATCGATAAAATATTTATTGTACTGAATGACCATCTGCAGAGCTCTCTCCCCCTCCCCTACCCCAATCCAAGTCACCATCCTTTTTTGCCTGGACTGTAGCAGTACTACTGCCCTCCTTGCTTCAACCCTTGCCCCCTATGATCCAAACACTGTATAACTGTTGGAGATGCCTTTCGCCCGGGTCAAAACTCTCAGGTGGGAAATCAGATAACAGCAAATTCTCCATCATGGCCTATGAGGCTCTATATGGTCTGACCCCTGCCTACCTCTCCACTTTATCTCAGCCCTCTCTCCCCCCTTGCTTGCTCTGCTTTAGCCCCAATGGCCTTCTTGCTGTTCTACAGAAACACCAAACTCTTTCTCACTTGAAAGCTTAGCACTTCTCTTTCTTCTTTGTGAAATACCCTGCCCCTGGGTCTTCACACAGCTGATTCCTTCTTGTCATTCAGATTTCAGGTCATATGTCACATCTTTGGAGATTTCTGTGGCCACCCAGTTGGATGTGTCTCCCAGTTACTCTACCACATTGTCCTATTTTATTTTAATCACATGTTCTTGTTCATTCATATATTAAGCTATTTACTATCTGTCTCTTTATCACTAGCATGTGAATTCCATAAGAGCAGGCACCTTGTCTGGTTTGTTCATTTCTTTTTTTTTTTTTTTAAGATGTTATTTATTTATTCAACAGAGAGAGAGAAGGAACACAAGCAGGGGGAGTGGGACAGAGAGAAGCAAGCCTCCCATTGAGCAGGGAGCCCGAAGGAGGGTCCAAAGATTAGAGGGATACACACCTAGGAAAAGGTGGTGCTCGTATTGGACCCCAGGTGCACATGATGATATATTTGTTTTCTACTGCTGCGTAACAAATTACCACAAACTTAGTGACTTAAAACAGTTTTCATTTATTATCTCACAGTTTCTGTAGTTCAGATACACAGGCATGGCATTGTTAGCTTCTCCGCCTACGGTCTCACAAGGTTATATAGTTAAGGTGTCAGTTGGGTTGTACTCTCATCTGACAGCTCAATTAGGGACAGACTCACTCCCAAGCTCTTTCTAATTGTTGGCAAAATTAATTTCTTGTGGCTGTAGAATTTTGGGGAGCTTGCTTCTTCTATGCTGGCAATGGAGAGGACAGACTCTCTGCTCCTTTGAGTCGCTGACTTCCAGAAAGTTCTAGACCCTATTTTATTTATTTATTTATTTATTAGTTTGTTTGTTTATTTATTTATTTATTTTAAAGATTTTATTTATTTATTTGACAGGGAGAGATCACAAGTAGGCAGAGAGGCAGGCAGAGAGAGGGGGGAAGCAGGATCCCCACTGAGCAGAGAGCTGGATGTGGGGCTGGATCCCAGGACCCTGAGACCATGACCTAAGCTGAAGGCAGAGGCCCTAAACAACTGAGCCACCTAGGTGCCCCATCTAGACCCTATTTTAAAATAATTATTTATTATTTATTAATTATTATTAAATAATAATGTATTATTTGCCCCAGGGTACATGTCTGTGAACATGGCTTACACATTTCACAGCACTTACCATAGCACATACCCTCCCCAATGTCCACACCCCAGCCACCCCATCCCTACCCCCCCGGCCTCCCAGCCACCCTCAGTTTGTTTGTGAGTCTAGAAGTCTCTTATGGTTTGTCTCCCTCCCCATCCCTTCCTATTTCATTTCTCTCATTCTCTCTTCTTTCCCACCCCCCCTCAAACTCCTGCCTTGCCTCTCAAATTCTTCATATCAGAGAGATCATGTGATACTTGTATTTCTCTGACTGACTTATTTTGCTTAGCATAATACCCTCCAGTTCCATCCATGTCCTTGCAAATGGCAAACTTTCATTTCTCTTGATGGCTGCATAGTATTCC
>CM053612.1:4854304-4956938 GCA_028646535.1 Procyon lotor | reverse complement strand
TGAAAATTTAAAAAGATTCTAAAAAAGAGATTTATAAGAGGTTGGTTGAAAAAAGAGAAAAAAAAGAATAAAAGAGGAAAGAATTTGATCAGGCTGGAGACTAGAACCAAGCCATGTGCTAGATTTAGGGTATATTTTGATCTATTAGAAGAAATTGTATCCCAAAATTTGAAAGAAAAAAAACCCTATATGTATACAAAAAATAAGGTTAAATACAATGAGGGGATAAAATATGAATGTAACAGTGAAAATTAGAAAAGATTTTTAAAAAGGTATTGGTAAGATACTAGTTTAAAAATGCCAAAATCAGAGAGAGGGAAAAAATAAATAAATAAAACAAGAAAAAAACAAAATTAAAAAAATTCCACTCTGAAATACTGAAGTATCATGATGAAAAAAGCCATGAATTGTATGTGTTGCTTTTTCCTAATTCTGGAGTTCCGCAGTTTTCACTGATTGATGAACTTGGTCTTGGCTGGATATTCTTGCTGATCTTCTGGGGGAGGGGCCTGTTGCCAGGATTCCCAAGTATCTTTGTGGGAGGCGGAATTGCACCGCCCTTGCCAGGGGCTGGGCTAAATCATCTTCTCAGGTTTGCGCTAGGAGCTTTTGTTCCCTGAACGCTTTCGGTACCGCTTTGGAGGCTGGGAATGAAGAAGGCGGCCTCCCCGTCTCCCGCTGGGAGGAGCCAAGAGCTTGGGGCCCCACTCCTCAGTGCGCCCTTGGAGAAAAACAGTCAGTCCCTCCCGTCTCCCCGATCTCCGGCCGTGCTCAGAGCTCACGGGACTTGATTGAGCGTTTCTGTCTCTGGTGCTTGGTCCTGTTTGGAGTCTCCAAACCCAGCTGATTTCTGCCACGCACTCCTGCGCCACTCCTCCTGGAGGAGGAAGGAAGGTGAGTCTCTCTGGATCTGCTCCTCCCACCCCCCCGGGGGGTCCCTGCTCAAAGAGCAGTGGCCTGACTGTGCCGGGATCACAGTCTAAGGTAAGCCTGAGCTGAGAGCCCCTCCTCAGCTCCATTTGTGTGGCTGGCTTCCCCTGTCTGATACCTGGGGGCTCTGCCGCACTCAGACACCCCCAATCCTTCTGTGACCCCACGGGTCCTGAAACCACACTGTCCCCACGAGGGCTCAACCCCCACTTAGCCTCTGGAGCGACGTCTCTCAGCGGAGCAGACTCTAAGAGTCCCGATTTTGTGCTCTGCGGCTCTGCAGCTGCTGGGAGCCGGCCCCTCCCCCACGGCCCATCCTCCCGTCGCTGCAGATTCACATTTCCACACATCCTACCTTCTAGAAAGTGGTTGCTCTTCTGTTCCTAGAATTGCTGTTCCTCTTCTCTTCAATCTCCTGTTGAGTCTGTAGGTGTTCAGAATGGTTTGATAGCTATCTAGCTTGAACTCCTGGGATCCAACACATTCTCAGCCTCCTACTCCTCTGCCATCTTCTTTATCAAGCTTATCTCTCTTTTGATTAACTAAATGCCAGGTAATTAGGGACCTTAATTGCATCTGCAAAATCTCTTAACCTTTGCTATATGATGTAACATAATCAAAGGTCTGATATCCTGTCACCCTTGCCATATTCTATTGCTTGGAAATAGGTTACAGGACTTACGCATACTCAAGAGTAGGAGATTTATGCAGGGATCTGGGTCACTGAGGGTCATCTTAAAATTTTGCCTACCACAAGGAGCAAAACACCATGCTATTTGTACTCTAATCTCTTTAGGGCAGAAGACTGGGAGCAAGGACCTTTAGAATGTTAAGATATAATTGCCTAGGTAAAAAGGAAAAGGAATAACTCCCAAATGAATGAACGGTTTGATATGAGATTACCCATACTGTTGTGCTTGAAAACACAATGCAAATCACAAGAAATAAATGGAGCATTGCATATAATTGAATGTAAGAGATTGACCCTCACCTCTCATTTTGGATCACAGTTTGCTTTGCAGTTTTCTGCCCCTCCTGGCCATCTCATTTTGTCATTGGAATGGAGACACTCCACTTTAAAGGTAAACTCATGTTGTCAGATGTATGCCTTACTGAAGCAAAAAGAGGGCCTTCTATGGCAAGTGAACAGATTTAACCAGGCAGCTGCAGTAAAGACATGCTTTTGAAACGCCTTTTTGAATTTTCTGCTTTGAAGACTAGAAGAAAGGGATGAACCATGTCTATAGAGAGTCCACATGTATTCATTCACTGAACTTCTACAGAGCATCTACCAGGTGCCAGACCCAACGGAGCCTAGGCACAGAGGCCCAGAGACTCACAGAAGAGTGCCTGTCTTGAGGAGCTTTCAGTTTAGTGGAAGAAATAGACACACTGGCTGAATGGTATGGGGAAGGGTGTGAACGCATGCATCAGAGTGGGGGTAGAAGGCAATCGCTTCTGCCACTGAGCTGAGGAGAGGTTTCCCAGAGGACAAGCCAGGTCATGAAAGAAGTGTAGGCAATCACTTTGCTGACAAGAAGGATGGGACAGAAAGGTTATTCTAATGAAGGTGAACAGCATGCATGAAGGGGTGAAGCCCAGAGAGGGCATGGTGTTTGGGGCAGTGTGAAGCACGCAGAGGAGAGAGTGCAGGACGAGTACAGGGACAGGGCTGGTGACAGAACTAGGTGGTATTTTGCACTGTGAGTGGCACTGGGGTTGTGCTAGGAGTGGCCTCATTCAGACCTAGGCACCCCGATCAGACTCTGAGATGATAGACTGCATTCTATGCTTCTGTAAGAGCTACTTGCCAGTGGAAGTGTCATGGTGCCAGCGATGCCTAGGGGCTGGCCCCCTGTGGAGGCTGTGTGATATCTGGAACTTTCTTCTATAAAAAGAAAGCTAACCAGTGGAAATCTGTGAAACTCCTAATGCTTCTTTTGCTCTTCACATCATTTCAGCTGAAATTTCACATGTGCTCAGTCCTAAATAACTGACATTGACAGTTTCACAAAATTGGGATATATGGGAAATAAAATATATGTTTTATTTGTCTTCATTTCTTCCCAAGTGAAGGCCAACAAAAGTTGTCCATTTGAACTTTTAATAGTAAATGTCTTTCAGCACGAATGTGTCTGCTTTCATATGAAGGTGAAATACATGAGATTGAGGGAAGAACTGGAAGGACACACAAATTGCTTGTGTGCCTCTTAATTTTCACAAGGTGATTCTGGTGGTGGTGCTACGAGTGAGTGGTGTCAGGCTGGGTGTTCAGAGTGTGCATTTCAAATGGCACCAACCCTGAAACCCAAGAGGCAAACAGCTTCGGTATATGTGTGTATATTTATGGTGGAAGAGGATGGCAGCAAAGTTGGAAACAAACTCAAGTGGCGTCTCGGTGGCACAGTCTATTAAGCATCTGACTCTTGATTTCAGCTCAGTCATGCTCTCGGGGTCATGGATTCAGCCCCGTGTCAGGCTTCATGTTCAGCAGGGAGTCTGCTTGAGATTCTCTCCCTGCCTCCGCCCCTTCCCCACTCTTTCTCTCTTGCAAAAAAAAAAAAGAAAAAAAAAGAAAAGAAAATGAACTCAAGAAACACAAGTCCATCACTTAAAGTGAAATTCCTCAAAAATCACTTCTCTTTTTCTTTTTCTTAAATAATAATTCATAATGGACAGATCCTCTGAAAATCTCATAAGAAGGTCAGTATTTGGAACTAGCCCGATACTCCCACTTCTAGCTATTTTTGTTTGCAGATTTGGGTAAGTCGCCACTTATCTCGATTCTAAAATGGGAATAATTTTATTTGTCTCAAAGTTTCACAAGTCGAATTACGTGAGCTAACATATGTATAGTGCCTCACATACTATCTGGAGCGAGACAGAGAAAAAGACAGCACGGGGAGGGGTGGGAGCAGTATGGAGTCACTCCTTTACTCCAGGAATCAGGCACTCAGGGAGTGCTAGGTCCTGGGCTAGGGTTCTGGGCACAGTGCCAAATAAGGGGCCGTGATCTCCTCTATGAGACCGTGGCGCCTGGTGATCAGCATATCGGCTCTGCCACTTGTCAGCTGCGTCACCTCAGAAAGCCATTTCATCTCTCTCAGCTTTAGTTTGCACATCTGTAAAGTGGGTATAATAATACCTGCCTTACAGTATTCTGAGGAGGTTAAAGGAAACAATGTATGTAAAATACTAGGCTGATTGTAGGCACTCAGTAAATGATGGCAGTAGACCCTCATCACCACCACCACCACCACCACCACCATCACCAAAATCCCATTATTGCCATGAGAAATTTCAAGCAGTTGGGGCTAATTGAGGGTCTGTGGCTTTTCCAGTGCCTTCTCTGCTGTTTCAGCAATTGAATCCCCCCTCTCCCCACCCCTGGTCTGCCTCAGTCCATTTAGATTCATGAGATAAACATGAACTTCAACATTGCAATAACATGCAATTGTGGCTCGTGCAGAAGGTTAATATGGAATGTATTCCAACCTCCTTAATGCACCACCCAGAGAACAAAGGGTAGTTAGTGCCAGTCAGGACCAGAACCTTGCTCTTCTGACTCCAAGTCGACCACTCCTCCTACCTTCCCACTGCTGCCTTACCGAATGAAGGAACAATGTGACAGATGTACTGCCAACTGAACATAACGCAAAGCAAATGGTGTCCTAAATATATCCGAGCGTGGACTGATAGCAAAAACGAGGGATTGCTTTATAAAGGGCCACATTGTCACTAAGGTCATGATAGAGTGCGGCTCTAGCTTTATTGATCTTGCATTGTGACGAGCATCAGGTGTAAGTGCTTTCTGTCTGCTGTGTAGTTATTGGGTTCTATGACATCAACATAAGTCTGGTTTGTCATTAGCTAATTTATATTTCCTGCTGCCTGTTTTCCTTTGATCTTCAGTTGTAGAATGGCATCATAGAAGCACAGGTCTTGAGCTGGTGATAACTCTGAACTCAAATCCCATCGCTTTCATTTACCCCCTATGTGGGTGACTTGAGGTATGTCACTTAACTCTCTGAGCCTCACATTCCTCGTAAGTAAAATCAAGGTAATAAGTTTTTATACTGTAGGGTTCTTGGGAGGATTACATGGGTTAATCCATGTAATCAGCTTAGAATATTGCCTGGCATCTAGCATGTGCTCAGTAAATATTAGCTCGTGTTATTGCCTCCATATTTCTGTATAAGACTTTATCAATCAGCAGTTGCCACCATCTTAGTTTGATGCAAATATTGAGAAGTGTAAGAGATTTAAAATTAATCACTCTGGTGATAACACTTTAATATCACCTTATACTTAGATGATACTGTAACTTTCTAATCTTTCAACATGCTAATAAATACTGATTGAGTGCCTGTTCTGGGCCAGGCACAGTTTTCTCCTTATGAAAGAGGCAAGGTCAGTGTAATTCTCTCCATCTGAAAAAGGAGAAGGCATGTGTATGGAAAGGTTAGTGGATTTGCTTCATGGCTTGCTGTTGTTAGCATTTCAGGTGGGGCCGGAGTTCAGATCTTTTGACTTTCCACCCAAAGCTCTTCCAGCTTTATTCCCCTTTTGTGCCTAGCACAACAGGCATGGCCAGAGGAAAGTGAGTATCAGGGATGCTCCTTCAAGGGCGTGGATGAGAAAGAAGACGAGGGGCCAACAAGAGTTGGAGGAGAGTCTGAAATCAAAGTCCAAGGGAAAAGCAGAGTTGGGGGAGGGGGCAGACAGGTGTCAGGAGCCCAGTGGGGAATGAGTACAAGGTGCTCCTGAGGACTTTTACAGAGAGCCCGGCTGACCTGAGTGGGCTTCCCGTTCTGAGACCCCACCAGCACAGAGCTGACTTCCTGCCCTGCGCGGGTGCTTTGCTTTCCTTGAGATGTTTCTCTCAAAAGGGTTTCTATTGTCTTGATCACAATAACATAGACGAGCAGTATTATAAATTGGTGAAGTCTACTGTTACAAATTAGTAACAGGGAAGTGCTGGAACCCCACACAATTTTGGCAGCGAGGACGCTTGTAAATGAAATTGAATGTGGGAGCGGAAGAGGCAGCAAAACGAAATAGGCTGTGCATTTCAACATGGCCCTCCTGACTTCTGATCATTCCCGCCCCCTCCCGCCAAGGATGGGTTTGCACTGGTCTGGCCGCATTTTCTTCTTAGCTCCCGTTGTGACCAGCAGCACCATTTGCCAGATGGTTCAATGGGGTGAGGGGACGGCATGCGGCTGTGACATGTGACAGAGTGAAGTGAACTGACCCATGTGGGAATTGGACTGAGAGCTTTCAGAATCTCATTTCTCATAAACTGTAGAATTAAACAAAAGGTTATGTAAACAGATCCAAACCAATTGACTTTGGAGTAAAAACCAGCATTCATTCTGATTTCTAATCCTCATCAGTCTTTTAGACAGATGTCCGGGGTTAGGGGTTCAGACAAAGACTTAGTTTGAAAATAACAAAGCCCTCATATGGACTCCGGGAGGACTTGGGTACCTATCAGTTGCTGGCTAGTGAGAATATACTGTTGGCCCTGAGCAGGCAACTTTAAATGTCAAGAGGTTCGGGAGTAAAGGGCTGAATATCCCCTAAGTCAGGGTCTCCAAATCTCAAGATCCTCAATATGATTGATTTTGATCTCCAGCACCTCCGTGGAAGAAAATACTGGCTTTAAAGAGCTCCTTGAATTTCTTGAAGTATGAAATGCCTCTCCAGGTTGAAAGTTCTTTTCCATTGCTATGCTTCAAGTCTATGGAAATATAAAAATCAAAGTTAAACATGCTGTCACATGGAACGTTCGAGTTCCACATTTTGCTGCAAGTAAGGGGTCTGGTACTTTCCTAGGCACACTCCTCCTCTCAGGGCTACCAAAGCAATCAGTATCATTTTTATGTTCTCTGGGATGTCAGCCTCTATCCCCGCCCTCTTCCTCACTCTCATCCCTGTCCTTGGCATCCGCCTCTGCCCACCTCTGACTTGTAGGTATGGGTACTGTAGTGGAAATTCACGTGTCTTTCCATTTCCGTCAAGGCTTTCCCCCCTTTCTTTCTCTCCATTCTCTCTGAATCTAGCCTGATTTTTACAGCAAGGCTCCCACCTGCTTTCGATTGCAGAACGACCTTGGAATCTTTTGCTGGGGGAATACTGCTCTCTTGCCTTCTAGCTAGTAATTAGTGTCAGATGATGTAAACTGCACCGGTTACAAATAGAGCTCGGAAAGGTGAGACATGCCTTTTGGTTCACATTATGGAATCACTGGAAAGCTTGAATGGTGATCCCTTGCACATGTATATACATAGGATATAAATATGTATATGTCATGTGCAGAGGTATCTCAACACATATCTACATACGTCTGCAGATGCATACATATGTAATTTGTAATAGGATATGGATGGAGTGCAACTCCTCCTCGTTCTTCCATTTGGAGCGGAGTTTCTTCACACTGCAGTATTCGTTTTGATAACCATGCAGAGACAGATGGCATTTTGTCTGCCTTCCAGAACAGAGGACTAGTTTGCCGAGCTACAGCTAGTATAATGAGAAGCCGTGTAAGTTGAAGCTGAGGTAAGACCAGAGCATCTGTCAGTCCTTGTGTGCCAGATTGGAGATGCTGCAAACAAACTAATATTTCAACAAAAAGTTGAAGCCAGTCTAGATTTGTGACCAAAATGATTGCATTTGATAACAATGCCATAGCAGATGTCCTAGAGTTCATGCTTGGTTTTTATTACTGCTCTGTGAGGGTTTTTGGAAGCGAGACCTACCGGCACAGCTTGTATAGAGCATGTTCGTTATAAAATTTTATTTTACAGAAAACAATGAGATGGAAAATTTGTAGCTAATTTGGTACTTTCCTACTCTATCATGTTTCTTTACTTATTATTTAGGGAAAGATGCTATTCTTGTTTGATTTATGTTGGCACTTTCTAGCCTAATAAAAGAACATCATGGTAATTTGAAATCGGGAATGAGAAACGCGAGTTAATGTTCATGATCTAATATCAAGTTTTCGGTGTGGGCAACTTCATCTATCCCGCACCCTCCTTTTCATCCAGCCAGTCTTATGTTTTTTGTTACCTGAGGGTAAATTTGAAGACATTTAAAAAGAAATCAGATTTGCCCCCTAGGGCCTTCTGGCTATAGTTAGATTAATAGCGGATATTTCCTCAAAAAAGGAATTGTTTCAGATTCAGATGACTTAAGGTCTTTACATATGGTGAAAAATGTGTTTTTAAGTGTGCAGAATGCCTTTCTGGCCTGAGTGCCACATAAGGCAGTGATAGCATGACTCCGTGTTAGAAAGTCACTCGCTCAGAACCCAGCTCCCGTGACATGTGCGATATATGGAGTACAGTTGTTCAGGGTTTCAGCGGAACGGGAAATAGCTACATAACCTGATTACCTTATAACAGATTCCTTATAGGGGGAAGGCAATTATTTTCAAAGGTTGCTGAATGTTAATAAAAGGTTACACGTGGTAGCGAAAATGTTACAGCATCGAGTTTATAGATGGGAAGATAGTCCAATTACATACAAGAATATTTCTTATTCCAGAGGCTGTTAGGACCATTCTTGTGCCACACCTCTTACGTGAACAGTATTCATGGACAAGTGTTTCTGTCTCCCAACAACTCACTGGCTCTTGGGAAATATGTGGTTTCAGTTCTGGCACTCCTCTTTATTGCTTCCCTTCGAGATCTTCATTTGGATTGTTCTATTTCCTAGCAGATTGTGGTGTTGGAGTCTTAGGCATAGCATGGTTTTGGGTTTGCTTGAAAGGGTTGATCTGAGTTGTTTTGCAGAGTGTTAAACCACACTTCCGGCAAGTCTCAGTTTGAATTGGAAATGTTATGATATAGTGACACACTAGTGTGTAAAAAGAGATATGTGCGTAATTAAATAAACAGCTAAGCTAAAAGAAGAAAAACAACCCGTTCCAGTGTACTATCATCTACCTAAATACAATCTTGCTGGTTTGTTGTCCTTATATTGCCTGCTTTCTCAGAGCTCTTTCATTACACATTTTTTTTTTTTTTACATTTAGAGAGGATTGAATTTTGTATCTTTTAAACTTTGAGTATATTATAAATAATTATGAGATAAATGTAGTGTTATGAAAGGCATGTCCAAGATAGTAGGCTTCTGGGACTTTAAACTACTTAAATTTGGTTTTTTAAAATATTTAGATTGCATTGCAGAAAAGTTTGGTGTAGTTTTAACTGTCATGCTGCAGAGAATTTCCTTCTGTTTCCCCTGGACCCAATCATAACACTTGCTAGTGTAGAAACCTTCAAAGGCCCAGAGGAGAATCTTATCCCAGAGAAGAAGCACTTTTATAAGGCATTCAAGGTCTTTGACAGCTGCCTCCTACCTTCTTAGTGGGACCTGAGTTCCACCACCCCTCCCCACCCCGCACCCACACACCACACATTGAGCTCTAACTCTTAAAACTCAAGTCACCTGAAGGCTTCTTCATGTTTCCTCACCTTGGTACATGGCTGTTGCCTCCTTTAATTTGCCTCTCTATTCTCCATGCTCTGTTGCCTCCTTTAATTTCCCTATCAGACATGACATGCGTATTTTAGTCCTGAAATTCTTGAATTTGCCAAATAGGTATCCTATAATAACTCGTGTGAGCTATTCTGGAAGCTCAGGGTGCAAATATGCGTATACCTCTCATTTTTTCCAATTAATTGCTCAGGTTCCCACATGCTCATTGGCAGAAAATGTAGTATCTCCCCCCCCTTTTTTTTAGAGAGACAGATGAAGGGAGGCAGAGGGAAATGTAGGTAGAGAATCTTTATTTAAAATTTTTATTTTTAAAATTAATTTATGTATTTTTTTCTTTTTTTTATTACTATGTTCAATTAGCTGGCATATAAGTAGAGAGACTATCTTAAGCAGGCTTCACGCCCAGCACTGAGGCCCAATGTGGGGCTGGATCTCAGGACCTTGAGATCATGACCTGAGCTGAAACCAAGTGTCGGATGCTCTTTTTTTTATTTTATTTATTTGAGAGAGAGAGTGTGTGTGCAAGTGGGTGTGGGGGGAGGGAGAGGGACAGGCATACTCCAAGCTGGGTGTTGGGTGTAGAGCCTAACAAGGGGCTTCTCCCACAACCCTGAGATTATGATGTAAGCTGAAATCAAGAGTCTAGCACTTAACTGACTGAACTCCCCTGGCACCCCGGAAATATCTCTCTCTTGATACCTCTCCTCCACCCCCTCCAGATGGCTAGGAACTCTAGAGGTTCCCACAGTTCAGCGAAAATGGGCCTCTGGTTTCTATACCTAAATAAAAGGGAAACTGAAATCCAAGTTCACCCTTACTATTGCCATATAGGGACACTTCTGAAAATTGGCAATGTTTGGGGCACCTGGGTGGTTCAGTCAGTTAAGAGTCAGCCTTTAGCTCAGGTTGCGATCCCAGGGCCCAGGGTTGGAGCTGTACATCGGGCTCTCTGCTCAGTGGACAGTCTGCTTCTCCCTCGCCCTCTGTCCCACCCCCTCCACTCATGCTCTGTCTCTCACTTTTTCTCTCTGAAATAAATAAATAAAATCTTAAAAAAAAAAGAAAATTGACAATATTCAAAGATTTCAAGACGATTTTTCTTGCACCTCTCACACTGGCAAAAAGAAAAACACATGTTCGATTTCCATGTATCATCTCTCTATCCTAGAATTTCAAAAACAAGGGAATTACAGTGACAAAATATGCATACTTAATAAAAAGCAGGACCTTACCTTTGAATCTCTTTCCAGATATATTCCCATGATATAAGCAAAGCAGATCTAGTTGCCCCTTGGTAGAGATGAAAAAACTGAGGCTCAGAAAAGTTAAAAGTTGACTAACTTGTTTAAGTTTGCAGAGTCAGCTAATCATGGATTTGGGACCAGAGCCTGTTTCTGACTCTGTCTCCCCTTTAAGTTTCCACTTTTGCATTGTGGAGCTCCTTTGTTCTGGCCCCCTAGTTCCTGGCTCTGCCCTTCCCTCAAAGATTGGACCCATACTGGGGACTTTCTCTGCTTTGGGCTCCCTGAAAGGTGCTCCCCATCTGGCCACTCCCTCGAGATCCAACCCTGACCACTGAGCCCAGGGTGGAAGCAAGGAGCGAAGGGTTTAGACCACTTTGAGACTAAAGTTACTACTCCTCTATGACTTTTCATGTTATGAGCAAATAAGCATCATTTCTCTTTTTCCTACATTTACTCTAACTGATTATCTTAACCTAAGATAGGAAAGTAAGTTGTTTTCCTGTTAGAGCCGCCCATATGTGAGTGCACAACTGGGAACCGTGATGACTCTTCTGTGTCCGGGTGGACAATTTCTGCGCTCAGGAACTCACCTTTAGAATGACTTTTGCCGTGGTGCCACTTGTTAAGTAAAATATGCTAATTAAAAATGAGAAATCAAAGAACAGTTTGTGGGAGAAGTTGCCTCGGGATGGGAAGAGGGCAGACTCTACTGAATGTATACCCTCTCAGGGTCAGCACACAGACCCTGTTTCTTATGAGATAAACAGAATGGTGTAGACCCAGAGATGACAAAGCAGCCTCATTTCATCGTCTGATAACTTAATCCTGTACATAATTCTGAACTCAGATCCTGCAGATCCTGCTTGTGCAAGACCAGGGCTGGCTTGGACAATGGACAAAGAAAGAGTAAATTAAATTCAAGATGGAAAGAAGTTATTTGAATATATTTTTTTTTTTTTTGGTCAAAATATGCTCAACAAAAATCAGAAAGTTTACAAATCAGTAACTTGGTGGCACCTGTCAGTTCTTCCCTCAAAGTAACTTAAGAGGGGCTCCTGGGTGGCTCCGTGGGTTAAGCGACTGCCTTCAGCTCAGGTCATGATCTCAGGGTTCTGAGATCGAGCCCTGCATTGGGCTCTCTGCTCAGCACGGAGCCTGCTTCCCCCTCTCTCTCTGCCTGCCTCTCTGCCTACTTGTGATCTCTCTCTCTGTCAAATAAATAAATAAAATCTTTAAAAAAAAAAAAAAGTAACTTAAGAAAGGGTAGGAAGCTCCCAGGATTGCCATGAGAGGAGTTTAACATAAAAATGGGTAGTGATATCAAAGAGATACCACAGCCCCTTGTTGATTGCAGCATATTCACGATAGCCAAGATATGGAAACAACTTCAGTGTCTATCAGCAAATAAATGGAAAAAGATGATGTGTGTGTACACACGCACACACACAAGCACACACACACAGGAATATCATTCAACCAGGAGAAAGAAAGAATATCCTGGCATTTGCACCAACATGAATGGACCTTGAGGGCATTATACTAGGTGAAATAAGCTGGACAGAGAAAGACAAATACTGCATGGTATCCCTTAACAGTACAAACTTTCAACTGTAAACTGACTAAGGTCTGAGGATCTAACGTGACACATGGCAACTAGAATTGATAACACCATTGTATAATTGGAATTTGCTAAGGCAGTAGAACTTAAATGTTCTTACCCACCCTCAAAGTATGCAAGGTGATGGATGTCTTAATTTTAACTAGATTGGGGGAATCCTTTCACAGTGTAGATGTATATCAAATCAGCACGATGTATACTTTAAATATCTTTTAACTTTATATGTTAATTATACCTCAATAAAGATGAAACAAAACAATGGGTAACAGATCCCAACTTTATATACTAGGTTAAGATGCATCTTTTTTCAGGGGAGAGTTGAGGTAACCTGGGGCTGTGTGTAGGTGAGAGGTCACAGCCAGTCTTGCTTTCTGTCACCCTCCCTCAAAATCCCTGTGCCTTAATGCTGACTCATGGGCAGTATCAAAAGAATTTTCATTATTTAGACCACCATTTTAGACTAAAATTCAGATGACTCATTTGCATGCTGTTGACTTTGGAGAGACTGAATCTTTTTTCTGAACCAACTATGGCTTTTTTACCTTTTCACTATGTTAACTCCTATCTTTTGTGATGTTTTTTATTGGTGTCCTTTGAAACAAATTGGTCTGTTAGGTTTGGAGCAAAGATAGTAAAAGTGTTTCCAACAATAACAAAATTATATAATGCAAATCTGTAGATTTCTATTTTGAATACCAAGTCACACAGATCTGTACAATTTGTGGAAATCAACGGAGCACCATAGAGTGTAGATGTTTTTGACATAAATGGTAGCACACTATACGTTTAATTCTGTAACCTACTTTCATCATTCAAAGAACTGAAAGAAAAGATAAACTGGTTGCAGACATATTTCCATATTCTCTCCCCCACCCAAATATCAGTGTGTTTTTTGTTGGCGGCATGGTAAATAAGTTAACCTGTCTCTTGTTGAGGCACATTTGGATTTTTTTTTCCAGTTTTTCACCATAACAGTGCTCCAATAAACATTATTTTTTTTAAGATTTTATTTATTTATTTAACACAGAGAGAGAGATCACAAGCAGGCAGAGAGGCAGGCAGAGGGCGGGGGAAGCAGGCTCCCTGCGGAGCAGAAAGCCCTATGTGGACCTCAATCCCAGGACCCTGAGATCATGACCTGAGCCAAAGGCAGAGGCTTTAACCCACTGAGCCACACAGGCGCCCTCCAATAAACATTCTTATGAATACTAGGATTTTGTATTTTGTGATTGTCTTCTTTGGGTTGACCTTTTTCAACTTTGCTAACCTGGTGAGTGAGTGATGATATCTCATTATAGTTCTTCTTGTGCTGTTTAAATGATTACTGAAGTTGAAGATACTTTCATATGCTTGCCATTTCTTTCGATTTTCTTATTCTATAAGGTGCCTTTGCCATTTTTTTGGAAACTTTTTTCTTTTGAGGTTTTTGGTTTATAAGAGCTCTCCATATATTGGGATATGTTCCTTTATCTTATCATATATGGTTGAAAATATTTTCTCCAGTCTGTCATTTTTCTTTAAACTTTGTTTGAGGTGTTATTTTTCCTATTTGTAAGTTTTTATTTTCTAGTTTTTTTTAAAAAGATTTTATTTATCATTTGACAGAGAGAGTAGGCAGAGAGGCAGGCAGAGAGAGAGGGAAGCATGCTCCCTGCCGAGCAGAGAGCCCAATGTGGGGCTCAATCCCAGGACCCTGAGATCATGACCCGAGCTGAAGGCAGAGGCTTTAACCCACTGAGCCACCCAGGCGCCCCTCTAGTTTTTATATATTCAAATTTTCTAGACTTTTAAGTTATGGTCCCTGGGTTCTTATGTCATGATAGGCATTTCTCACCCCCAATATTTTAAGAAAAACCCAACCAAATTATCTCTTATAACCTTTATGCTATTGCTTTTTATTACTGTATCTTCAATCTATAGAAATTGAATTTGAGTCCGGTAGAATTTCAACTAGTAAGGCAATTTTTTATTTCATCTGATACACAAACTTTAATGTTGGTTTTTTGATCTTGACTCTTCCCCCCAATTGCTATCTAGTTGACCAAATACCATTTATTAAATAATAATTTATCTTTTCCCTGGATGATTTATCATATAGATATATATGGTAAAATTACCACATATAATGGGTTCTATTTCTAGACAATATTTAATGAAATATTCAGATTTACTTTAGGAAGTTGTGTCACTTATTATGAAGAGTGAACGTTTGAGGCCAGTCATACTTAGGTGTTTAGATCATTTTAAAGAGAACTTATGTCTTCTGAGTGCCTACTATTTGAAGGTACTTTATATACAAATACAAATCTATCATCTATAACATTTGACCTTTAGTTAAGCACCTGAATTCTCTGATCTTCACCTGTGACATTTGGATCAAAAAAATGACCGTGCTTAAAAGTTAAAACTATGCAAAGTGATCCCACGGATGGGAAAAATTACAACTGTTTTGTGACCTTGATAGTTTTTGTCAAAACACTACAAACTATTGAGGCACCTCAGTGGCTCAGCTGGTGAAGCGTCTACCTTCAGCTAAGATCCTGATCTCAAGGTCCTGGATGGAGCCTCACATTGGGCTCCTAATCAATGGGGAGCCTGCTTCTCCCTCTGCCTCTGCTGCTCCCCCTGCTTGTGCTCTCTCTCTCTTTCTCTGTCAAATGAAGAAATAAAATCTTTAAAAAACATTGCAAACTTTTATTGTCAGTTACAAATGTACATAGATGAAATAAAACTAATATTTATTTAGTATATTATAATTTAAAACACTAGAAACACTGAAAACTGAAAGTTTTTTTTTATAGGTATCAGAAGTAGTTTGAACAGTGTTTGCCTTCTTGTT
Source organism: Procyon lotor (assembly GCA_028646535.1). Lineage (NCBI taxonomy): Eukaryota > Metazoa > Chordata > Mammalia > Carnivora > Procyonidae > Procyon > Procyon lotor. The sequence continues at coordinate 4,941,799 of CM053612.1, read as the reverse complement.
GTGTAACTTAAGATATGGAATAACTATCATTTTTATGCCTTGGTGAATTGTCATACTCTTCTAGGTTTGCATCAGTTTCTAATATTTTAACTTTATACTTATATACTTTATATTTATATAGTTTTTTATAAGTATATTTATATTTTATAAGTATATTTATATACTTATATACTTAAAATTATACTTTATACTTTATATTTATACTTATACTTTATACTTAAAATTGTGAAATATCTCCAAGATTCCCTTTAATATGAAAATTTTTGGTGGTGTCACTTCCTTTGGGACCTCATCATCCTTTTCTCATAATTTTCTCACATTGCTCATTTATGTTGATTAGTTCACCCTCTCTGGGGCTCTCTGGCTCCATTTCTAGGGTCTCTTGAATGGCAACAGGGTCATCAGTCCCATGGTCAATAATTTCTCCTATAACTCCATTTGTGTTTCACTTAATTTTCATTTCCATTGTTAGCACTTTTTGTTTCTTTGCTTCACTATTGTCTTCGTTGGACAATTTCCTCTTTCAATTATCCATTTTTGGGTGAAATATCACATGGGTTTATCACTGGGACACAAGGAGGCAACACAATGACACACTTTGCTTAGTGTATTTGAAGGGAAAAATGTATGCTCAGTGACCAATCACAGACAGACTTTGAAATAAATGACATAGTCGGGCCTGGGTGGCTCAGTGGGTTAAAGCCTCTGCCTTCGGCTCAGGTCATGATCTCAGGATCCTGGGATTGAGCCCCACATCAGGCTCTCTGCTCAGCGGGGAGCCTGCTTCCCCCTCTCTGCCTACTTGTGATCTCTTTCTCTCTGTCAAATAAATAAATAAATAAAAATCTTTAAAAAAAAGAAAGAAAGAAATGACACAATTGATCACTAATTCTGATGCACACCTGTTATATATATTGGTTTATGGGCTGACAAGCTAACAATGAAGTATATACTCAATTCATATACTCTGATAACAAATTTGAACTGTGTTGTTGGGGAATTGTTCTATAGAAAAACTACAGTAACAAAAACTTGTGCATATCAGAATTATATAGAGGACTGCCTGTAAATTATATACCACTATGTTTCACACATAGTAGGTGCTTGTGAAAGATAAATCCCCTTTTCTCTTCTTTTCCCTTCAGATGGATCTAAATAGCGCTACACAAACTTTAGTGTGGATTGGGGTTAGTTACCAAGTTCATCATTTGAGGAAACAAAGTGATATTGGATTGTTTCACATGACCAATTTCTCTTCCTACAAGCAAGTTTGGACAGAAATCTGTGAATATATGGCCTACACCATATCATCCAATTTCCATATTATGCACTATTGTCATACCCTAAATATAGCCTTTTCCTTCAGCTACTACTAATCTCCCCACTCCCATTTATCTTCATGGTTTCTGTCCCCAGGTTGGGACATTAGTTATACTTTTAAAAATGATTTTGGTTACCTATCCCGATACTTTTTGAATCAGCTCAAACATTTATTCGGCTTCACTTTTACCATTTCCAACCGCTATTTGCAAATATGTGAGTTTTAAAATTAAGTATTCTTCCTCAAAAAAATCAAATGTTCCCAAGTCACATAGGCATTGTTAATGGAACAATGTGTTTTCTCAGTGGGAAGAGACCTAGGTAGGTGAACCAAGTAGAAAATTCATTCTAGGGACAACGTTTTAAAATATCACTTATAAGGATCCTAAACTTGAATTATTTTTAAAGATTTTATTTTTAAGTATCTTTATGCCCAGCATGGGACTCAAACTCACAACCCCAAGATCAAGAGTTGCATACTCTACTGACTGAGGCTGACAGGCACCCCGGACTTGAACCATTTATTGGCTCTAAGTGATTGGAATGTTGAATTTATTGTGGAAACGTAAAATGTGATGTTGCCTCCTTTTGCTAGCACCTTAGGACAGATACAACAGTGTTGGAGTGCCATTTTTTTCCCCTAGAGCTCTTCATTTAGCATGGGAAATGACTCTGAAATACCAATTTTCGATATGTCAGTTATAGTTCATGGTTTATCTTACACAGAAAGGTAGACCACCATTTTGTCATTCTTTAGTGAGATTCCAATTGCTGTTAAGTCAAACTTGCTAGAAACAATAGTAGTTCTCTGGCATGATGACTCTCATGGCCATCTGTTCGGGTGGCACTGTGCCCACCCATAGGATGGTATGCCAGTTTCAACAGGGCACAGGTGCCAGCCAAACATGGGCTTAGAAGGCTAGCCTGCAAGAACTCAGCAAGGAGATCCTCCAAGTGGTTAGTGATGCCAAATTAGACCCACATGCTTCATTACAAGGGATCACATCTGTTGATGCTTGTGGGCATTATATTGTCAATTAAGGCTTTCTTTTTCTGTTTCTTTATTCATTCTGACTCTGGACTGGGAATACAGTAAATCAGGGGAAAAACTAGTCCTCAGCCAGAAAAACAATCAGGATTTCCCACGTCTTCCTCTAATGTCTGTCTTCTGCAATCCCAAACTTCGTTCTGAATTCTGTGAAAACTAGAAGGCACATGATCTTAGCTTAAGAAGCTCTCTGTTATTAAAGATAACATTTAGGAAACAATCAACCAACTTAATGTTAAAATCCACAAAATTTTAAGAATTTATCTGCTGGAACTAGTGAGTGTGATTCTAGTTAAATGCATGTCTTATGTATTATCTGTTATTTCTTTATTGAAGGATTATTTTCAACCAAGAATGAGACAGACCATAATGAGTCATTCATTATCCAGTGTTCTCGTTCAGGTCTGGGCTGCAGTGCATGGCTTGATTCCAGAATAGCGTTATCACACCTTTGTGTGTTTCAAACTACATTCTAGGTTAGGTACATGAGGTATGAGGGAAACACAGGTATCTATGCCGTACAGTAAGACAGAAAGAGTTTGAAACAAAGACTTTGGAGATTTAGGAGCAGAGGCAGCGTTGGGGTTGGGGGTCTTCCTGTCATATGATAGAGACTGTGGTAAGTGGTAGTAGGTGAGAAACTGTCCTCTAATTATGGTCTGGAATTTAAAAGGTCATGTTAGCCACTTTTCTCTCTTCCAAATATTTGTGCACTCAGATTACAGATAAATTCTTGAAAAGTTAATAATATCATAGCTGGTCACATAAAAGAACCTACAGGATTTTGAAATATATTCCCGACTTTTTGTGGTTGCTGGCTTGCGTGGCATATTTTTCTCCTCTCCCTACTTTCCCTTGGTCTCCCTACCATAAGCAGAAATCAGAATTTGCATGGAAACAGCATGAGGGGATGTGGATGATGGGGGGAGGGATGGGGGGGTGGGGAGAGCAAGAGATTAGAATGGTAAGCTCGCAGGCTCTGGAGTCACAGAGACCTGGATTGGAATCCCAGCTCTACTACTTAATAATGCTCCTCTTAATGCTACTAACTGCTACTACTGGCTCTGTGACCTTGGGCAAGGCATTGAAATTCTTTGGTCCTCGGTTTTCTCATCTGTAAAATAAAGACAATATATAAGGTACCTGGCATATAGTTGGCACTCAGTGAAGGATAGTTGTTAATATTAGGGTTATTATTATTATTATTATCATTAGGGTGCAATGTCAAGGAAAGGAAAAGGTGGCAAAGGATTGGCTTTATTATGTCAGCATAGGGCCTAAGAGGGCCCAGTGGGCACTTCCTCAGAATTCTTTTGGAAAGCTGGGGTGATTTCCTATCACATTCCCCATAATGGCTTTCCTAAGCTCCCCTCTTTCTCCCTTTGCCTCTAATTCCATTGCAGTGCCCCTCACCAGGCACATCTAACTGTCCTTGTCTGTATAATTACACGCTCTCTGTTTTGTGCTATGAGATACTTAACGCACACAAATGAATATAAATGTATGTATGTCTATATAATATCATTGTCAGACATTAAAAGTTGCCAACCTGGTGCTGAAGAACTGTCCCTTCTGGTGAGTCGAGTTTGTGTTTTCCTTATTACTAATGAATGTGGGCATCTTATGTTTATTGGCCATTCGTGTTTATTATTCAGTAAAATGCCTGTTAAGTCTTTTTCCTGCTTTTCTACTGGCTTATTTGAAGTGAGTCTCTTTATCTTTAGTAACACTAGTTGCCTTAAGGTTGATTTTATCTGATGTTAATGAGCAATTCCAGCTTTCTTTGAGGTACTCTCAGCGCAGTGGAACTTCTCCCTTTCTGTTACCTTATGTTTTAGATATGTCTGTTGTAACTAGATAGATTTTTAGAAATTCAGACAACAATCTTTATCTTCTAATTGGAGCATTTAGTTCATTTACATTTAATGTAGTTAATGACATATTTGAATTCAAATCTACCATTTTTAAAATTTTTTATTATTATGTTCAGTTAGCCAACATATAGTAGTACGTCATTAGTTTTTGATTAGTTTTTGCATTAATCAATGCCTTTCAGAGTGGTTGCTTGTATGTTCATTGTGTCCCCCAACTCTACTTGTTTAGAAGTCATATACCCTATATTTATTATTCTAATTATAATATGCATATTTTATTTCTATACTTTGGTTTATAATAAGCATGCCTAACTTATTAAAGCCTAATGGTAATGAATATGTTTACTCTTCACCTGGAGAGTGCAAAGAACTTCAGATATTTTTGCTCCATTTATTCCTCTCCCAACTTATATTACTATTAAATATCTTATTTCTATCTTCTTTTCTGAGCCCATTGGATGTCATTACTACAGTTTTATACACTCAGTGCTCATTCCATTTGCCGTACATTTACTATTTCTTTTTTCTTTTTCTTTTTTTTTACTATTTCTTTTTTTAATACTTCTTGTTGCTCAGACCTTCCATCTGTGATCACTATCCTTCTGCTCGAAGTATATCTTGTAGAATTTCCTGTAGCGAAGCTCTGCTGGTGGTAAATTCTGTTTGGGTTTATTTTTAAATGTCTTTATTTCCCCTTCATTTTTGAAATATATTTTTTCTGGGTATAGCATTGTTTTTTTGTTCAGCACATTAAAGTTCCACTCTCCTCTGGCTTCTATTGTTGGTATTTCTCCGGCTCCTTTAAAGGATTTCTTCATGCCATGTGATGTATCTGGGCATAGATTTCTCTTTGGGTTTTCCTACTTAGGAGTCATTGTGCTCCTGGAATCTGTGAATTAGGCTTTTTAGTTTGTTCTGGAAAATTCTCAGCTCTTCTGTTTTCAAATGTTTCCTCTCCATTGTCTCTGGTTTTACCCTCTGGGAGTCTGAATAGACTTAGGCCTTTACTTCCTGTACTTTATATCTCTTAGCTTCTCTTTCATATCTTCTCTGTGCTCTATTCTGAGTAGTTTCTTCAAATCTGCATTTAGTTCACCATTTCTGTCTTCACCTATATTTGATCTGTTGCTGAAACGATGCATTAAGATTTAATATCATAGTTGTATTTTTAATTCTCAAATCTCTGTGTTCATTGTTGATAGTCTTTTGTTTTCTGCTCATTTTTGGCTTCGAGCTTTTATTTTTTTAAGTTCCATATTATTATATATTCTATTTATTATCAGTAATAATATAATCCTTAATGGTTTAACGTTCTTTCTTGTTTCTTCCATGGTAACTTGTTTCCTTGTGTGTTTAGTGACTATTACTCTATACCTCAATTTGGACTGAAGTTAATCTGTGGGACTTTTGTAGGTCTGGGTTGAGGTTGCTTTATTTATAGAGGATCCATATGCTTTTGCTAGTCAACAGGAGTGCTGCTGTATTAGAATAACTTCTAGGCATGGTGTTTCCCAGTCATGCTGGATGAATCAATTTAAACCTCAGCCTCTTCTAAAACAGATCTCTGGAAACAAGTTCTTGGGATGGGTGTGGTAGGAACTGCTACGGCTCTTACTATTACTATTAATTTCCATTCATCTGCTGCTGTGGTGAAGAAAGGTTTCCTTGTGGGCTTGCTCTGATGACTACCAGATATTGTTTCTGGCCTATCTTTCACTGATGACACAGCACTTTCAAGACAGTCAGATTTAAGTCAGGGTCTCAGGTACAGCTTCTCCACTTGCCTAAACCCAAGGATTGAGACTTCATTTTCAGCTCCCAAAACTCGCCATTGCTGGCATGACTATTTTTACCCTGAGACTTCCTTACTTTTATGTTTGCTTACAGTCTGCTGTGGTGTCAGCTTGCTCTTCTATCTCCTTCACCCTCCTCCTACCCTCTCCCACCTCTCTCCCTCCCCTACCTCTCTGACTTCCCCCTTTCCTTTTCCTCCCCCTTCTCCATCACCTTCGATTTCTCTTAGTTTCTTTTGAGCTCAACAAACGCATTTAAAAACATGTTGTTATAATTCGTCCAGCATTTAGGAGTTTTGAAGTAGGAGGGCTATTTAGAATGTCCTAGTCACAGTGTTGCCAGAACAGAAATCTACCATTCTCTTAATCTCTAACTCTCAAACTATAGTGCCTTTCTTCTTCTACGTCAGCACCTCTTGTGTTCTTGATTTTATTCGGCCTGCTTTCTCCTAAACCTATTTCTAGAATGTCTCCCACAAGGCCATTTCATCTTCGACCTTTCTTGCCTTCTGTATTCAAATACTCTTCGGTGTCCTCCCTCCCAAGAAAATCTTCCCACAGCCCCGGTACCTTTCAACTTACTATTATATCTCATTTTTAAACTAACTAATCAAATAAATATTATTATTGGAAACTTGCTATGTTCCAGGAACTCTGCTGGGTTTTAGGTGCTGTTAAATATGACTGTGAAGGCCCCTTCCAGAACTGTAACTCAGGCTTGTCTGACTCTGAGGTTTAAAATGTGTACCTCATGTTTTCAGAATGGTCAGAGATGTATTTTAACTTAAGGAGCAAACGTTTAATGGATATTTACTGTGTACCAGGTAATCTGCTTGGGGTTGTGATACAATAGTAAAAAAAGATTATCTGGGGGGAGTAATTTTCCTCTGCCTTTCAAGATCCTTCTAGTTTGACTAAGAATCAAATCGACACAAGACAGATTAAGAGGAGAAAATCAAATTTAATAGCATACATTTGGCGAATCCAAACAAACATGAAATTCCAAAGACAGTCAGGCAACTTGAGACTTATTGGCATTCTGAGCTAAGGAGAGGGGTTGGGGTCTGAGGATACAAAGGAGAGGAAGATCATTAGCAGGACAGTGAGAGGAGATGATCAGAAGACAAAGGTTGCTCTACTATGCAGGTGAATTTCTTAGGTCTTTTCCTGGTACAAGCAGACAGTTGAGGGAAAGGTGAAGAGCTTTTTCTGAATGACCTGGGTTTTCATTGCTTTCTTTTGAATTATGTTATGTTAGTCACCATACAGTACATCATTATTTTTTGGTGTAGTGTTCCATGTTTCATTGTTTGCATAGAACACCTAATGCTCTTTTAACTCAAAATAATCTTTTAACTAAAGGTGGCTCATCTTGGGGCATCCTGTCCTTGGCCCCTCCAAGGTGAAAAGACATTCCCAAAGAACTGACAAACTTATATCAACAGTGCCTTACCCTCTCTTTATGCTTATTCTTCCTCACCGCTGGTTCAGCTTATCTTGTTGCTAAAATGCTATCTTGAGGATTACTAATGACCTCCAAATGACTAAATCCCATGGCCTTTTTCTACTCACCTTTTTAAATGTCTCAGTAGCAGGCAGCACTCTTTGACACTAGCCATGTCCCTTCCTTGAAGCCTTGAAATCCTTGGATTCCTCTCTCACTTTACATATAGGTAGTTGCACAATCTTATACCATAGGCCTTCCTCGGCAACAAATTTCATATCCAGTATTTCTGTCCCAGGACGCAGCCCTACTTAGGACCTCATCATCTCTTGACTAAACTCTTGACTAAATTGCTGCAACACTCTCTGCTCAGTCTCAATCCCCAGCTCCAGCTTTGCCAAAGCTGCTTCTTCAATTCAGTGGTTCACGGCCTTGGTTTTTCATTAGAATCACCTGAGGTGCTTTAAAAAATGTTAATACCCTGATATCACCCCCAGATTTCTGACTTAATGGATATGGTGGGGGGTTTTGTGCATCAATTTTTTTTAAATAGCTCTCTAGGTGATTCTAATATGCAGGCAAGATTGTGATCTATTGCTCTAATCTGGTGGTTCTCACACTTTGGAGTGCATCAGAATTTCCTGGAGGGCTTATTCAAACACACTGCTGGGCTTTACCCCCAGATTTTCCAATTCAGTGAGTATACAGCAGGCCTGCATTTCCAATGAGCTCTCAGGTGATGCTGCTGCTGCTGCCAGACCAGGGACTACAGTTCAAATTCTATAGCCATCATCAAATTTTCTAAACAAGAAGTCTCATAATATCATTTCTCTGCACAAAAACCTTTAAGGGCTCCCTTTGATATATCAGAATAAGTACAAACCACTCATCATGGCCTTCAAAGCCTTTTACTATCTGTTCTTAGATGCTTATCCTGTTATGTTTCTGGTTACTTCTCTGCACCAACCAGATGGAACTACTGGTTCTTCTTTAAACACACCCAGGTACTTGCTTGCACTTGTATTTGCTCACATTGTTATCCTGGCCGATGCTCTTATTCTCATATATTCACCTGTTAAAATTCCATCTGTCCTTCAAGGTTTGTCTCATACACTTTTCTCCATGGTACTTCCTTCCCTTATTCCCCATTTTCCCAGTACATACACACTCATCTACTCACTTGCTCGCTCGCTCATTTATCCAGTGTCACAATTTTCCCACCCTCCAAATGCATCTCCCTGAATCTTTGTACTATCCACAGGCTGCCTAGCACGTCCTGCCTCATACTATACTTTACGTCTTCATGTGGAACCCTTCCCCAGCCTATGCGACTAAATTACACATGCCTTGAAGGCAAGGAATGCTTTGTGTTTCTCCTTTGATAGCCTATAGCCTTGCTACTCATAGTAAGACCCAAGATTCAGCAACACTGCCTTCACCTACATGGTCATCGGGGATGTAAAATCCCAGATTCTACCCCAGAACTATTGAATCAGAATCTGCATTTAAAGGATCTGCAGTGATTCATCTGCTCGTTAAAGCTTGAGAAGTAAGTGTCAAATATTTGTTGACTTTCAGGATCTAGAACAGAAGGTACAGCAGAATAGATCGATGCCTTTTCCCACCTGCCCCAGGGATGCTGCTCATCCAATTGCTTCCTGCACCTTTTTTGCAATAAACAATAGGATTCATTGAGTTAAGACTGAGTCAGAACACAGGCTGAAGTGCACTGAGGGGAGTATCAGAAAGTAGGAGCCCTTGTCTGGAAGAATCTGTAATCCAACTCAGCAGACCAGACAGGCCCCTAAGATAATCTGTGTTCAGGATGACTACATAACCAGGTTACAAAGTAGACAAAGCCCCCACCACCCATGGGGGCCACAGCGCAATCAGAATATCTCAGTTCCCAAGGATTTCTTTTTCTATTTCTGGAGTTTTGAGCACCTATTCTCCTGAAAATTTTGAATTTTTATTTATAATCCTAGGAGAGAGACATCGGTCTGGTGGAATATTGCCTAGTACTGCTATTCACCTCAGTGTCAGGGACTGCCCTAAAGTTGTGCACATCGAGTCAATGAATCAAGATTTTCTGTCAGATATTTTCTGGTTTCATACTTGATGGAACAGTCTGTGTATGTACTCCATTCCTGGCTTTCGCTGGCAGAAATAAAATGGTCATTTAATTAATAATTATTTTTAAAACATTTGTTTGCTACTTCATTCTGCAAAGGATTTGAGGCAGTTGACAATATTAATATGTGAATCGTATGTAAGGAGACTAGAAATCACAATTTAAAAAAATTAAGACTATTGAAGGAGTAATAAAAAAACCCACATTCTCCAATGTATTTTAAATCCATCCAACCATTTCTCAACTCCACCTCTGTACTGTAGTCCAAACCAACATTCTCTCTGGCCTAGCTTCTTTCCCACCTCCATCACTGCCCCTCATTCTCATCCATTGTTCACACAGCAGCTAGAGGATCCTTTGGAAATAGAAGCCTGATTCTGTAAATCATGACTTTCCCCCACCTGCCCTGCTTAACAGCCTCTACAGGTTTCCTATTGCACTTAGGATAAAAGCCAATGTCCTCCAATACAGCCCACTAGGCCTTTTGTGGTCTGGTGCTGACAACCTGTGGTGGTCATTGTTGATTTTGAGGTGCCCAATATCCATTTGTACTTCCTAATTGCATCTCAGATTCCTTTTGGGAAATCACCTCTTTCCCATTGGATATGGTCTGGTAGAACCAGCAGTCAGGTGCCTTGCCCTCCTCGCATAGTTTCTTTTTTGCAAGCGTATCTTTAAACCAAGAGCCAATAGATACTCCAGGAATGTGAGCCAGGGAACAAAGAGGTGAAAGTCAGTTAAAGTTGATTCATCCAAGGGGCAGTACCCAGACCTGGCCATTCCTATTACAAGACTATTCCTGGACTTTCTGTTCTGGAGCCCTTTGGAGTTTCCTTAATCCTCCCTATTTGGAAGGCTTTTCATTAATCCTGTTAGTCCCCAATATCCTTCCAAAAAATTTCATTTTACTTACATAAACCAGAGTTGGTTTTGACCAATAAACCTTATTGATGTACTGCTTCTCTGTCATTTGTGTCGCTCTCCCCTTTTTTTACTCTGCTCCAGTTATATCGGTCTTTTGTCATTTTCCAGAAGAGGTCTTACCTGCCTCAGGGTCCTTGCACATGCCACATTACCTTTAGTTAAAATTCTCTTCCCCCACCCACTTTAGTCAATCCATACTCACCCAGAGGTCTCAGGTCAAGGTCATTTTCTCTTGAATGACTGCCTTAATTTCCCTGATTGTTTCAGATCCTTCTGTTGGAACTCTTTTGGAACAATGCCCTTCTTCTCCGTAGCTCTTATCCCAGATGGCATTTTATATTGAGTTGTGTGATTCTTGTTGTCTCTCTTGGCTCTGGGATGTTATCCACAAGAGGCCAGGGATTGTGTCCATTTTGCTTACTGATGCACTCTGGGTACATGGGACAGTGCCTATCATATATGAGGCTCTCAATAAATACCTGTTAGATGAAAATTTGTGTGGAAATTTAAGCCAAAGTATGATACTTCTAGACAGTTCATATTTGTTGCCAGTGTAGTCATAGGAAAATATAGTCAGAGGCTCTTTAGTGGGGAAATTGAAGACATACTGAGATAGTTGTGACTCACATGAGCAAAACAACCCCTTCGAAGTCATATTTCTTCCTTCCTTCATTTACTTGTTTCTTTCTCTACTTATCCATGTCCTTAACAAAAATGTATTAAGTACCCAATTACTGAGGCTGCAATGGTGAGTAAATGTGAACAAATAAGTTTTGAATATTAGAAATGTGCTCTTTGTTATAAATACGGCCAGTTAGAATAGTGAAAAAAAAGTTAACTAGTTATTTCATGTGCAAACAACTACAGTTTTATGTACAAATTGCCTGATCTTCTTCCATTGAGATACTGGCCTCATAGAGTCACTAATATAAACTTCATTGGGTTTCTGTTTTTATTTTTACTTTTTAGGTGGTTCCCTTCACTATTTTCCCAATGTAGTGGCTTTTTATCTCAATATTAGCAGACACATGTCCAGCTTTCATTGTCTGATATCCCCAAGTGTCTCCAATTAATTTGTGGACTGTTGTGATAGTTTTCGTTTTGTTTTGTTTTTACCATTTTCATGCTACAGAACTAAGTTTCATTGGTTGTGCTTATTAAATAAGCACATAGTGTTTTTTGAGAGAGGAGATAAGTAGGGCATCAAATAAAAGAACAACAAGATAAGACGCTATACTCCAAAAAGATTGGAAATTACTCGTTATCTTTTTAGAGTCAGCTTCCATCTGTGATATTCTCTCTCTCTTTCTCACAAAAAAAAAAAAAAATCACAGCCTGACCCTGTCCATAAACAATGAATATGTTACTCTAAGTTCAATAATATTTCAGTTTAAAAAAATAATAAGTGATCATCTCTTTGTTGTTAATCACTTGCCCTACTTAATTCATTCATTATACTCTGAAGCTCTGAGATTAAGCCCCCAGGCTGGAGAGCTTCATATGAATCCTTTCTTTTTTATCTATTCCAAGTTAGATTAAGTCTAGGTCCTGTTTAATGAGGTGCCACTTGCTGGGATTTCATGCAGAAAGAATTCCTTATCCTCAGTGGTATGTATATACCAAATAAATTATCAGGCTTTTTTTTTTTTTTTTTTTGAATTTCCGACTACTGCTTCCTGTAGGAAAGACTATCATTATGAGCTCCCTGGGATCTGGGCAGCTGGATTTCTTTGATTTGGATTTTTTTTTCTTTTCATCAAAGCTCTATCTTGTTTTTCATTATATTTAGGGGGTGTGAGATTATGAAGAGATTTCCAGACAGCATTAAGTGCCATGCCATGATGAACATGGGGATGGGACTATGGGTGTAAGAAATGAGTTAAGTTATCGGCTTCTCCATGCTCCAGTCCATTTGTACTCTTTTTGTATAACCTCCTTAAAAATGAGCACGACTACTTCATGTTTCTGCCCCAAATCCTATTGTGTGTGTGTATGTGTATATGCACATGTGTGTTGGAGTTGGAGTTGCCAATGTTTTTATGTTTGCACGCATGGTTCTCCACACAGGATCAATAACTGGATATCCCCTTGAATGCTGCCTTTTGCTGAATACCCCAGCTCCAGACTAAAAATGTACACATGGGAGTGTTTGCAGTATGGACCGCATTCTGCCAAAGACTAGGCTTATAAGGTTCTATTGCCCCAAATGAGAGTCATTGTACTGTCACTATAGAAGTGTTCATGGCTATTGATGAGATAACAGTACACCTTCCCCATAGGTCTGCTTGGCTAGACAGGGACTCAGCAGCCCTATAGCAGGCTAGGAGTTGTAAGGGATACAGGGAAAAGTATACAGAACCAAATAGAGCAAAAGTTTGGAGGTGGAGGGAGAAGAGAATGGAGGTTCCCATGGAAGACTGGTAGTGTGAGCCCACCACCCCTGATGGCACCATTCCTGGCCTCCTCTAGATGATCTGGATCTTTAAGTTTGCCTATTGGGACAAATTGGGGTGTTTGATAAGAACCTAGTGGTAATGAGGTCAGCATCTTGGATGATGTTATCATACGGTCTACTTGGCTATGTATAGAGGAAAAATAGTTCCTACACACCCTTACTGCCACTATTACCAACTAAGAAAACCAAGGGAAGGGCAGGATGCAGCCCACTAACAACTGTAAATCAAACACAGCAGCAGATTATATGTAATGAAAGCCTATCCTCAACAAAATAAAATATAAAAGAACAGATGGATTTTACTAGGTTTAATATCTTTTTTTTTTTTTTCTTAGTGTTCTGTCCTAGCAATGGCATTCTAGTGCAGTGTTTCCCAAACTTCTTCATGCTATGGAACAACTAGGAAGTGATGTCTGTTCTGCCTTCTTGGGTAACTAGAAGAGGCTGTACATGATTGGAAGAGGTAGGCCCAGGGGCTCTGGCTATCCCAGGTCTCACTCAACCACCATGAAGACTGTAGGGATCACTAACAGGGGCCTTGTAACCACTAGTTGCATGAGCTCTGATCTACAGCATTTCAACAAAATGGGGTTCTATTACTTCATTTTGAAATCAGTTTCAAAAGAATTATTCTGCCAAGCACATTTTTTCTGTTTAACCTCCTGGATACTGTATGTATCTGTGCATACATTTTTATTTTTTCCTTAAATCATTTTTATTCCAACCTTCTACTTCCAAGACTGAGTCATGAGGCCTATTGCCCCAAGGAAGAAGAGGGCAAAACCTACTCAAGACAAAGAGGTTGTTGATCAGCTGTAAGTCTCAAAATTGACTATTTTGAGACCATAGAAAGACCATTGTTTTGAAAGCCTGACTGTTGAGAGAGAAAGTGATTTCCTAAATCCGTTTAGGTCTCATTTAGCATATGACAAACTAGGCATAGCTGACTAGATCATGGATGTTTACTATATTCTTAAAATAGAAGACAGGATCTGAGAAAAGAAGTACGAACCCTGTTTCTGGTCCTGGTGGATAGGAGAAAGAGGAGAGGTGAAGGCGAAAGGGGAAGGAGTTCAGATGCTGGGGTCTTCATTTTCCTTTTCTTTGGGAATGTTAGAATAAGGAGGTTATTTAGAGTTTCCAGCTGGGTATGAAGGAGTCTGAAAACATCAGGAGGCAGAGGGATAAGGTACTCTTGTCATAGCTTCAGGAGATCTCAGACCTGTTGCAGAAGCCCTGCCCAGGGCCACATCCGGCATGCTGCAGGAGTAATAGTGCAACACTAGCAATGGAAGGCAGTACTTGAGGATCTCCATGGACTGCACGGTCTGGAAGATTCATGTACCCTAGTGAGGGAGAGAGGAAGGCTGAGAATGCCTGGAGTTAGAACACAATCGACTCTGTGAACGAGGACTCAAGTCTGAAGGAAAATGGTTAAGACTCTGGACCCTGGTGCTGGATGTGAGAGCCAGTTGCCCCAAAAGGTAAAATGGAAACCACTGTACCTTAGACATCACCAATTCAAGGAACAGAACAGAGTGCCCTGCTGTAAATACCAGTTAGGATGTAGAGGATACTATGTGGACCCATGGACCCTTTCATGTCTACCATTACTACCATGGGTATCGTACCAGCTGCTGATGTTCACAACCTTGTGTACTACCCTCCACTTGACCATGGGTAGGACCTGTAACCTTCTCCTAACCAGTGAGATGGTGATTGGATGCCATTCCCATGATTATGTTATATGTCAGACATGAAGGGATGTCACTCCTGTGATGTTTTTTAGGTTCTGTCTTACTAGCAGACTGTCTCTAGAATCTCTTTCTCTCTGTTGCTGAATTTGAAGAAACAAGCTGTCATCAATCCCACTGGCCCAGAGAAATGAATTCTGCCAACAACATGAGTAATCTTGGAAGTGGATCCTTTCCAAATTAAGCCTCCAGATGAGAAACCAGCCTTGGCCAACACCTGAATTGTAGCCCGTGTGATCTTGAGCAGAGGACCCAGTAAAGCTGTGCCCAGATCTCTGACCCACAGAAACAGTGAAATAATGACTGTGTATTCTTTGAAGGCACTAAGACTGTGGTAATTTGTTAGATAGCATAGAAAACAAATACACACAAGATTACATAACTTTTGGGCCCCCTATACCTACACATCATCTTGAAGAGAAGGAGAGGTGGAGAGAATATGAAAGAGAGAGTATTTACCTAAGAGTCCATTAACATCAGAAGAGACTGGATTGGACTGAATTTACTCAACTGCAAGAAGTTTTTTCCTAATATCTGGGAATGTGGGGATGGTTAGGATCACGGGGAAGTTTTGATAAACTATAGAAAAATAGGGTACCTTTTTGTACATCCGAGTCTAGTGGGAGTAATTACACACACACACACACACACACATACACACACACACACACACACACACTTCAGCAACAGTATTAAGGGGTCATTAAAGTGGTTTCAATCCTTCTTGGATCCAGAGTGTTCATGTCTATGGTACCTCCTTACTAAAACCTGATATTAAGTAAGGATCAGCCTGTGAACATCAAGGAAGATGAAGTAGGTTAAAGAGCCCTGTAAGCATCCTGTTTCTTGGAACACCGTTCAATAAAATGAATAAAGTCCAGTATTGATGGCTTTTGTTTGTGAGGTTTGGGCTGCTCAGTATAATGAGCCCTCATTTGGGAAATTATATCTTCATTTGTAAGAAATCTTAAGATATGGAGGGAGCATTAAGATGGCGCAGTTGATTAATTATACGGAGTTCAGATTCATTCATGTCAATGCATCTGGTAAACGGTACCCAGTCACAGAGTTCAGGCATCCTTCAGCCACCACGTGGTTCGTGTTGACAGTGAGAAATAAAGGCTCTGGCCTCTGACAGGGAAACTCGAATAAAGCACATGCCGAGTTCAGGAGACTGTTCACTTGGGCTGCTCTCTGGACTTGGATGTCTCCAAAAAGGGAGGAGCTGATGGAGTTTTGTTAGATTCTGGAAAATGAAGGTTGGCACAGCATTTGGTTTTCCTACCCAGATCTGCCAGAGCCAGTCATTCCTGAAGAACAAGTTCCCTGTCACTTTTCAACAGAGTTGCACACGTTTTGGGTGCCAGATTCTGGGCCTCCCTGACTCCTCGCTTCATGTGGGAAGGACCACTGCATTCCCATCTATTTGATACCTGAGGAAAGAGTCACTTCCAGACTCCTAACATAACGATCCCAGGATTCTAGTGAGCTCCGAGCTGAGAAAATGTCTCTGGGCAAGCAGTGGCCAGAAGGAAACAAAAGGATGTACCGTTGTCCTTTCAGAAATGGATCTGAGGGTGAGGTAGAGGGATTCCATCATGGGGGATGAAGTTTTGGCAGAGGCCACACAAGCAGCTGGCAACTCCATGGGGTTGGCAAGCCATGGGTGCAGCCCAGGGACTTCAGCACAACAGAGCAAGGAGGAGGATAAATCAAGCCCCGGGTAGTGTTGGGAGGTACTCCCCCATTCTAGTTCATTTTCAGCAAAATTAAATAACCAACTGCTACTTCAGTTTTTCTCACATATGTGCACACCACTAAGAAAGAAGGGCTGGAGCACAATACATATGTCCTGAGTTATGTTAATTTCCTCAAAAAGAGTGCTTTGAAAGAGAAAATAATCACTGTGGAGACCGTGTGATGGCATGAGTTTCCTTCAATAAATTTAAAACTACTATGGGTTGATTTATTTTTAAATGACAAGGTTGGAGTTAGCAAGGGTGAGCACAGAGAAATGGAAAGGGAAAGAAAGAATTACTTATGTCTATGTGTCCGTGTGTGTGTGTGTTTATGTGTGTGCGCGTGCGCATGCTTTCCTGAAATAGATACGTTGCTTTGGCTATTGCCCCATCCATATATTCTCCTCCCTAGAGCTGAAACAATCTGTTTTTTTTTTTTTTCAAGAGGAATAACAAATGGTTTGCCTCACTCTGCATCTGGGTAGTATAATGGTGGCACCGTGCAGGAGGCCTGCTTCCCACTGACTTCTTTAGAGAAAAGAACAGTAACATTTCAGCTTCATAGTGCGCTGTTATCAAATATTTTGAACTGTAATCTTGTAATTACTATTAATGTTGCATTAAAAGATTATTTAATGAAGGAGATCATGCCGGGAACAAGCATTATAATGGCTCCAAGCAGCCTGCCTCCCACATACCTGGAAAAATTCCCCACTGTTGTGGAAAGCAAAGATGAGCCCTGCTAGCCAGTTCTAAACAATAGGCTTCACGCTAGATCTGTTAAGACCTGTTGCTTTTGGCAAACACACACACACACACACACACACATGCACACACGCACTCATGCACACACACATGCACACACTCACCCACCTTGAAGACGAGTAAAAATTGATACCTATGGCTCAGGACAAGTCGAACAGAAGTTTCTAGCTTTAACTGCGGTATTTAATCTGAGATGGTGCAGCAAAGACTTCACACAGAGAAGCTCTATGGTGTCTGTCTTCAAGTGAGTTTTATCTAGAAAAAGACTTTCTCTGCCTATCCCCCACCAGTTTCTGGATCATCCTCTTTCAGAGCCAGATTTTCAGAGGCTTGTGCCTAATTCTGGAGTAAAAAGCTATGTCTATGCAGAGAAATTGGGTGATGAATCAAGGAAATTCACTGATTGCAAACTAGTTAGTGGTGTTTGCACAGAAATTGGGGCAACATGGCCCTTTAGGACATGTATTTGATCAGCATGTTCTATAATCCTTTGGAAACCCCATCTGAGCAATCACCTGTGCACATTGAGAAGCAGAATTCTTGCAGAGCAAACCAGGAGTTTGGTTTATGTAAGCAAGCCCTCCAAATACAGAGAGCTTATCTGGAGTCACCAAGGAAAAGGGACCATGCTTCATCCAATACTCACTATGCTCAATAGCTTAGCTCGATAGTGCACACACATCTGTTAAGTGCAAGGCTTTCCGACTTGAGCTCTGTTGACATCTAGGGCCCGGTAACTCTTTGATGTGAGGGGCTGTCCTATGCCTTGTAGGATATTTAGCAGTATCTCTGGTCTCCACCCAGTAGACACCCGTAGCACCCCTTATGCCCCATTGTAATAATAAAATATGTCTCTATACATGGCCAAATGTCCCCTGAATGGGGGTGTGTGGGTGAGCAAATTCATCCCCAGTTGAGAACCACTGCTCTAGTGTGAGCCTCCAATCCTATGTGGCAGGTGCTATTATTTTCCCCACTTAGAGTTGAGCCTATGAGAGGTAGTGACTTGCCCAAGATCGCACAGCACGTGTATGGTAGAGTCCCCAGCTCCTTCCCCTCTGCTGGCATCTCCAGGCCATTAGGTAATGAGAACAGCAGAGTGAGTGGGCCTGAGCATCAGCTTTGGGCCACCTGGGACATGGGTCTCTTCACATGTTGAGGCCCGAGTTTCTGTCCAGTGGAGGTGAGGTAGCTGTAGCTTTTTTCCCCCCCAAATACTTTTATTTTTTCAGTGTTCCAAGATTCATTGTTCATGTACCACACCCAGTGCTCCATGCAATACGTGTCCTCCTCAATACCCACCACCAGGCTCGCCCAATGCCCACCCCCCACCCCTCCAAAACCCTCAGTTTGTTGCTCAGAGTCCACAGTCTCTCATGCTTCATCTCCCCCTCCGATTTCCTCCAATTCACCCCTCCCTTCCTTCTCACAATGCCCTCCATGTTTTTCCTTATGCTCCACACATAAGTGAGACCACAAGATAATTGGCTCTCTCCACTTGACTTATTTCACTCCGCATAATCTCTTCCAGTCCCATCCATGTTGATACAAAAGTTGGGTATTTATCCTTTCTGATGGAGGCATAATATTCCATTGTATATGTGGACCATATCTTCTTTATCCATTCGTCTGTTGAAGGGCATCTCGGCTCTTTCCACAGTTTGGCGATTGTGGCCATTGCTGCTATGAACATTGGGGTACCTGTGGCCCTTCTTTGTACTGCATCTGTTTCTTTGGGGTAAATATCCAGTAGTGCGATGGCAGGGTCATAGGGTAGCTCTATATTTAATTTCTTGAGAAATATCCACACTGTTTTCCAAAGTGGCTGCACCAGCTTGCATTCCCACCAACAGTGGAAGAGTGTTCCCCTTTCTCCACATCCTCCCCAACACTTGTTGTTTCCTGTCCTGTTGATTTTGGCTGTAGTTTTAAAGGGAAAACACTAGAATGATGGCTGGAAACCTAAGGGCCTTCCTAGGATCCTTTGCTTTATATTTAGCAGGGGCCATCACCACCATCATCTTCATCATTGCAATGGAAGAGATTTCAGATTTTGAGGATGAGTTGTTGTCTAGAGCTAGGGTTCATGATCTCTGGATGCCAGGCATTCACCTAGAGCCAAAGAGAAAGAAGGTGCAGCATCAGAAGGCTGGGTTTTAATCCTGTGTGACTTTGCGCAAGGCCTTGTCCATCTCTGAACTTCATTTGGACATGTGTGGGAGGACATTATTGATTATGTCAAAAGGCCATTTCAGCTTTACCCCTCTTTAGAGGGCTTAGCCAATATTACTTGTAACAGGTGTGACACAGGCCCTCAGGACTCAGCATTACTGGCTTAATGGTTATGAATTGGGTGAATGATTTGGTGAAGACTTATAGAGTGTCTCAGAGATACGTTCCTTCTGCAAACTTAAGAGGGCCTAGGTACAGCTTCGTTCTAAGGGAAAATGCACAGAGAGAAAAATTCCTTGTCATTGCTTGTTTTTCTAGGTTTTAAAAACCACTGCTGTCAACCTGGGGGAAATGCCACTGATTTGGCATCATAAAAGAATATAAAGACTTTTGCTCACAGTGCTATGGTTTTTTATTTTTATTAGGTTGCTGGGGAAAGAACAGCAGAGGATTCTTTATTATATATCTTCAGGTCAGAACTTTATTGCTTTTGGCCAAAGGCCATTGCAAAACATACAGATCAAAGGGTAGATACAATGTGATTCTTAAAAGAAATTATAAAGATCAAAATAGAACTAAGTTCAAGTGAATCTCTGAGTGTAAGAGCTGGCAACGTTTTGGCATCATTTTCATAAAAGGGATCCCATCATCCTCTGTTGTGCTAGCTAGGGCCTACGACAACTTATGCTTTGGTAATTGAAGAATCCAATACAAATAGATACTTGATATATACACCTGCAACCAGTAGTAAGTGGTTAAAATTAGCCCTCAGACATTTGGCTTATTTCCAGAAACAGCTGACTTTATGCACAACCACGGGCTTCACCCATGCGTACAGGTTTCTTGGGCTAGGGGATTCTGGCGGGTTCTGCCTTCCATCATGGAAGAAGCTGTGCTTTGTAAATGGGGTTTTGTAGAGCAGTGGTCCTTCACCTTGGCCGCACGTTTGAAGCACATGGGGAGTTTTAGAAAATACTGTTGCCCAGGTCTCATTACCTGGAATTCTGACTTAACTGGCCTGGCATGTGGCCTGGGAAATGGGGCACGGGGAGAGAAGGTTGGTGTTGAAAAGTCCTGCAGGTAATTCCAATGAGCAGCCAAAGTTAAGAACTACACTGTGAAGACTTGTCTCTGAAAGGAAGTTTTTAAAAACATGCCTGACTGCCAAACCATTCCAGAGACTCTGAAGCCAGTGAAGGTGATCTCAGACATCAAGACACTTTCAAAGTTCACCCAGGATCTCTGGGTCTTAGAAACTTCTTTTAGCAAAAAAAAGAAAAAAAAAAAAAGAAAAAAAAGAAACTTCTTTTAGCAGCTTCCTTGCTTCCAACCAGCCTATTCTGTTACTGTCTGACATAATCTTATGAAATTTCCATTTGGACCCTTCAAAATCTCCTCATGACTTTTATGGGAAAGTCCCAACTCTTGCAAGGTGTTGATGGTCCTTGGAGATCTGGTCCCAACCAAATTTCGTGTTCCCTCCCTTACCACTTCCATTTTGCACTCCGTTTTATGGGCTCACATGCCTCTGAATTTTCTCTCACAGCTTCCTCTCCCCAAGTGCCTTTTCCTTCTCTGTCCAGCATTAATACATCAAGATTCATCTTCTGGGATCCCCGAAAGCATGTTGCTCACCTTTGTTTTAGCAATGATCATATTGCAGACCAGTTAAAAAATGCTTAAGTGTTTGTCTCTACACCTTTCTTCACCCCAGCTGGACTGTGATTTCTTTGAGGATGGAGCCCATGTTGTATTCATCTTGTATCCCCAGTGCATCGGTCACTGTTCTGCGCATTGTAGAGATTCAATAAATTGATTCAACTAATAGGCTAGTGTCCACTTCGACCCGGTAAATCAAAGATAATAGAATTGACACAATACAAATTATTTATAAAATTTGTTATTCCTATTGTAAGGCTGAGACCAACATAAATTTGAGACCTACTTCTTGAGAGAAAATGGCAGGTTCTTTAGGTATTTTATTAAGATCTCATGAATATAGATTCTTTTTTTTAAGATTTTATTTTAAAGTAATCTCTACACCCAATGTGGGGCTTGAACTTACAACCCTGAGATCAAGAGTCGCACACTCTACCAACTGAGCCAGCCAGGCACCCCATGAATATAGATTCTGATGTGAATCCAAAATGACTGAATTGATGTTTCTAACTTACTGGAGAGGTGGTGGTGTTGGTAAATACAAGTGATTATAGGAGGCCCTTTTGTAATGTTTCCAGGCTTACACTGTTTATTGTCCCAGCCCTATTCCTTTGTTCAGACAGAACTGGAGTCACTGAATTGCACTATGGAAGAGTTTTAGAGGATGATCGATTAAGTGGCCCCCTATGGTGAAGGAGAATTTCAGTCTGGCTCCTATGGCTTTAGTGACTGTGGCCTTTAATGTCTTAGTGTGTCATTTCCCAGAAAGTGCTTAGTTAAAATAAATACCAATATCCAGTATCAGTCAACAGACTGCTAATATAGAGCCTATCAAATTGCCAGTTAGCCCCTCTCCTAATTATCAATTTTCTTCTTGGATAATTCATATTTAATGATGATTTCTTGAAGTGAATCATACCATATTAGACATATATAGAGAGGCTCCTAAGTATTTTTGGTTATATTTACACTACACCTCATTCCACAAAGGACTTGAGGGAACTTCTAAGAGGACAAAGATATACATTATAATTCCAGACTTATAAATGTTACGAGCTTTATAAAATACTGGCAAATACAGGGATGGAGGTTTGAGGAAAAATTCTGGATCTGACAATTTGGTATTATATTATTAACCTGAGAACTACCTTTCAATCCAGCAATTGCTCTACTAGATATTTACCCAAAGGATACAAAATACAGATTTGAAGGGGTACATGCACCCCTATGATTATAGCAGCATTATCAGTAATAGCAAAGCTATGGAGAGAGCCCAAATGTCCATTGCTTGATCAATGGACAAAGAAATGGTACACACACACTAGAATATTACTCAGCCATCAAAAAGAACGAAATATTGCCATTTGCAATGACATGGGTAGAACTAGAGGGTATTTATTGAGCTAAGCAAAATAAACCAGAGAAAGACAAACACCATATGATTTCACTGGTGTGGAAGTTAAGAAAGAAAACAGATGGACATATGGGAAGGGGGGAAAGAAAAAAAGGAAAGAAGGAAACAAGCCATAAGAGGGTCTTTTCAAAAAAGATTTATTTATTTGAGCAGGAGAGAGAAAGAGAGAGGAGCAGGGGGCAGAGGGAGAGTCTTAAGTCGACTCTGTGCCGAGCACAGAGCCCCACCCAGAGCTAGATCTCATGATCCTGAGATCAGGACCTGAGCCAAAACCAAGAGTTGGATGCCCAGCCGACTGTGCCACCCAGGCGCCCCGAGTCTGATGGAGGGAGGTAGGTGGGGGCTGGGCTGGATGGTTGATGGGCATTAAGGACATGACTTGCTATGAGCACTGGGTGTTGTATGTAAGTGCTCAATCACTGAATTCTCCAGAAAAGAATATTGTGCTGCATGTTAACTAAGTAAAATTTAAATTTTAAAAAAGATTATTAACCTGGATCTTATAGAACAAATGTATGCCAAGCTATTTAATAAAATATTTATTAAGAAGGAAACAGTTTTATGACTGTTTATTCTGTATTTTATTGATTTACGTATTAAAATCTAAACAAGGATCATTAGCAGTTCCCATTAGGGGTTTTTCTAGGGCTCCATCCTCCAGCAATGAGTTGCAACACCCTCCTCTGCTATCTTGGTGGGACAGACCAGGCCCCAGGACTACCTCACATTTTAAAAATGAAAAATAGGAGAGAACCACAAAGAAGCAGGACAAAAGGCCCCAGGAACAGCCACTACACTAAATAAACTGAATAATAGAAGCAGTCCAAAAGCATAAAGTTTATTACTTGCACACAACAACAGTTTGGAATTCGTATGGCGGTAATGAAATACCGTGTAATCTGATTTCAAGATTAAGTATGTCATTAAGGTGAAGGTTGAATAGAAACGGGACTAAGATATGCCCTTGCTTCACCCCCTGGTCAAAGAACTGGAAATTCTTACCTTTATTACATCAGGGGTGTCGGTGAGAACCTGCTGGAGCAGAACTAAGAGACGCCTATCAATGATGGGGCAGGGCCACTGGGCCAGAGCTGATTTCTGGTGTCAGAGCCGAAGACTGCAGAATAGCATTTCATAGGGCTTCATAATCTCTGTTACAGAAAAAGATAAAGTTTGTTTTATTACGTTGAAAATTCTATGTGCCCTGAGAGGAAGTCATGCTAAACTAAATTTAATGCCTTAAACATCTATTTAAAAGAGTTCTGAAAGCCTATTACTAGGCTCTTAGGTCAGGAGCATGCTCTAGATGTAGTACATTTGGTTTTCTGTACAGTGTTTGACATTTATTCATTCGACAACTATTTACAGAGTGACTACTGTTTGGCTACCCTGTGGCAGCTAGTCTTTTAGGCACTGGTGATACAGTAAGGGACAAAATAGTGGGAAAAAAAAATCCGTGTTTCTTGGAGCTGACATTCTAGTGGGAATGAGGGAAAACAACTGGCTAAATAACTAATAAAGTATTCCTGCTGATGTTAAGTGCTAGGGGCTGGGAAGCCAGGGGAGCCTAGGATAGGGCAGGGGCCCCTGTAGTAAGATGATTGTGAGTGGAAACCTGAAGGAAGGGGGGGTAAGTCATCCATCTGGATAGAGGATCTCAGGTAGAGGGGACAGCAAGTGCAAAGGTCCTGAAGCACAAAGATGAATGTTTGCAAACCCCAGCAAGGAGGCCGGGGTGACTGGAGCTGATGGAGCCTGGAGAGGGTAGGGGGAGGAAGGCAGAGATGGGCCGGGGATGAGAACAGTGGGCAGGCAATGCTCAGTCATGGTGGGGGCCTTGGGATTTACTGAAGCTGAATGGGCTGCCAGGGCCCATTATAGCATCTTGAAGATGGAGACATGAATACTGGCTGAAAGTTCAGTTAAGGGATGGTGGAGTCACTACATGCAAAGTGAGGATTAGTGGATCAATGAAAATGTGGGTTTGACCAGGGCTAATAATCATGGTTATATGAATAATCCCTAATACTTAAATAGCACTTAGTGCAAGCCAAGCACAGCTCCAATTGCTTCACATGTATCAACTCATTTAATTTTTATGACAGCTTTATGAGTAAGCACTGTTGTTACCATCACTTCACCAAAGTTATAAGGCTGGCAAGATGGTAGCCTGGGTCCAGAGTCCCTCCTTATAACCATCATCATACCACACTCTCACCACAGAACACTGACACCGTCACCAAAATTTTCAGATCCAACAACGCTGGAGTAAATGATAATGTGTTAGCCGACAGAAGCAGGGCTCATATAAAAGACATATTTACACTGGGTTCTAGAACACACATGTGCACATGCACGCACACACACACACACACACCACACACCCATGCACACACACACAATCACCCAAATACAAGGTTTATATAACAGTGTGCACTTGGTTTTACTATGTGAGATGTATTCTGATCTCTCCCTTCTAATTTTATTTTTTTAAAGACAGCACATGCCCATGAAATTAAGCTCACATCGCAGTAATGGGTCCAGCCCATAATGTGAAAAACTGATCTAAAGCAACCATCTAGTGTAAGCGTGATCTTCCCGAGACGCAGGGCACTGCTCGCTCCTGACCCACCAACACACAGGTGCCCCTCCTATCCGCGCATTTCCTGGGGACTGTGCTCTCCGAGTGAAGAAGAGCTACATGAACGGGCTAGGAGGAGAAGAGCATTTTGGCAGTCTGCGAAATTTGCCCCATGAGCAGAGGGACAATGACCCAGTTTTCTCATTAGGGGAGCCTGCTGTGGCTGAGCCAGTGAGGAGAGAGTGGGGAGGCGAGTACTGTGTCCAGTTGTGTAGTACAGGCTGGGCCACGTAACGTGTTGTCCAGTCTGGTGTCAATGCCTTTGCAGTTGTAGTTTATAGAGATTCTCCTGTGAGTTTGGCAATAGACTTGCCATCGACCTAGTGTTTCATTCTTTCTTCAGTGTTTGATGGGAATTTTAAGACAGAAATTGTCAAGAGCCGATAATCTCAACTGTGATGTGGCAGGTGATTTGTGCAAAAATTCAGTATTTGTTACTGAGTTTAGTAGTTTTGTATTCCAATTCCTTCATTCCTTTTATTTCCTTTCTCCTTCCCCACCCCCTTCCTTCCACTCCTTTCTCTCTGGCACAGCAGACTGTCATTTGGGTCCCAATCATTAATTATTTTCCCTTTTTAACAGAAAACTAGATTTGCAGTAATCATTGATTCATTTGAGGAGACAGTAAATTTAATATCCAGAAATACAACACTAAAATATAAAAATGTCAATTAAAGAGAAATTCATCTTTGCATATTTAAACTGCCACAAATGTAATGACTTGGTAGATAGCTCGGTCTCCCACCCCTCACCCCTCTTTGAACTACTGTCTTCTCTGTCTTCCATAATGGCATTTGGCTTTCTCTCGGTACTAAAGCTCTCGTACAAAAATGCAAGTGTGAGTTCTGAACATATCTTCTAGTACTTGGCTACAAAGTGGCCACCGATGAAAGTGATCCTTTCACGTTATAACAACAAATGAAAATATAAAACTAAATGATTCTTCTAAAACTCCAGCATCATGGAGAATTTGTCATTTGATCTTAGAGAACCATGGAGTTACATGATTATATGTTTCCAATGAAACATACTGTTGTTTCTCTTAGGGGCAACAACGTATTTCATGGCAAGGAATCTTAAGTTTCTCCCATGGCTATCCATGGTGGGTACCGCCAAAACAAATCTGGGTGTCATCTAGTTCCTTCTCCTGTCATTATGGCTCATCGGAAGCGACTTTGATGGCGCAAAGACAACATGGTTCAACAGGCACTGTTCTGGTCGCCAGGCTGGATCTCGGGAGAGAATTGAAGATAGAAAGGTGACGGTAGATTACAGGTCTTTCAGCACGGTGTGTGCTGGGAAACCTTTAAGAGAACAGGCTGCCGAAAGAAAGAAAGAAAGAAAGAAAGAAAGAAAGAAAGAAAGAAAGAGAGAGAGAGAGAGAGAGAGAGAGAAAGAAAGAAAGAAAGAGAGAAAGAGAGAGAGAAAGAGAGAGAAAAAGAAAAAAGAAAAGAAAAGAAAAGAAAAGAAAAAAAAAACAAAAGAAAAGAAAAGAAAAGAAAAAGAAAAAGAAAAAAAAGAAGAGAAGCACAGGCTGTGGAGTCACAGATCTGGATTTAAATCTTGGCTCTGCATCCTAGGCTGGTCTCTGTTATTTTCTCATTAGCCTGAGACACTTTAAATATTTCTAATTGTCACCAGTGTGGCTGTAAACACAAAGCCAACATGGGAGCTGAAATTACAAGGCAGTGCCCAGCTATAGGTGGTCATGCAGATGTTTTCTAAAATGCTTATGGCTGATATTAATTTTTTAGATCTCTTGATTGAAATTAAAACCTTCACTTTAAAACATTCTTCTGGTACTGCAGGGCACCGAGACTATGACGGTGGATCTTGGGTTGCAGAGGACAAAGCCCAGGCTTCAGGGTGAAAGCTCAGACTAACTTGATATCAGCACCTGAGTTTGGCACAGGTTGCCGCTTTCTGACCCACTGCACTGTCCACCAGACGAACAAGCCACCTCCTGGGGTCATGAGCTCCTCATCACTCTAAGTGTGGTCTGCTGGCAGGGTTTCAGAAGGGGTCAGTGCAAAGGACAGGAGTTTGGACTTACCTGACTTCTAATTTCCCTCCTGGGGGCACGGCTCATGGAAACCCCTAATTGGACCCCACCACCTGCCCTAACAATGCCAGGTTGTGACTCCAGTAGTTCAGTAGTTACTGTACTCTTCAATAGTTTTAGCAACTGGAGACTAGATAGAGCCAAAGAGACCTCATTACCCGACTAGGGCTTTAATTATGAGATAACTTTCTTTCCTTTTAAATTTGAGTAGGACATTATTTTTATGCAGTTGATTAAATAATAAACCTACCTTCTTACCCTTATTTGTGATTGCATTCATAAGCCATGAATGATTAGAAATAATATTTGAAACAAAGGCCTTCTGGGCTTATCTCATGAAAAAAATAATTAAACTGTAATGAAATTTCTTAAGAATAATCAGACTCCCTACCCTCACCCCCAAAGATCACACTTGCGTGCGTACCACTACGTGTGATAGTTCTCAAAATCAGAAGAATTGGTGTAGGTCATTTGTTCCTTCCATACGAGGTGTTGTTCTGGGCATCGTGGGCAATTGTGTTTATCTCTGTTAGATTCCCCGCTGTTTTGTGTTGAGCAAGTAGACAAGTCTCAGACCTCTTCCCCAAGGTCTCGTACAGGAAAAAGACCAGGCTGGGGGGCAGAGGTAGCCAAGGTGAATACTGGAAAGGTCATTCCTTAGCTGCCCTAAGACCTCGGGCAAATTGTTTTAACCCCTCCAAGTCCTTGCAGGGCCGTGGCCATGATGACCGGGATGACACCTGTTAAGTACCTAGTACAGCACTTGGCTCGTTTTGGGGCTTCACACAGGCACAGCTCTTACTGCTATGCTGACAATATGATTTATAAACCCCTGACTTGCAGGCACCTCATGCATATACATGAGTCACGGGTACCGCTGAATGGTACCTGCTCCCCAAGTGGCAGCTGTTCTTTGTTTGCTGATTGAGAACACCTGAGAAGGGCTATGTCTAAAGTCATGCGTTTTTTGGTTACAGAAGTGGAAAATGAACAAATCCCGGGATTTTGTGGGATTTTGTGTCACCGCCCAAAGCCTTCTAGTTCCTGTTGTGGAGGGCGTAACCAATGCTAATGACGACCTCAGCAGCAGTGACCATGAGCGTGGCATTCCTTCCCCCCGCCCCACCCAGTTTTGAGCTATATTTGCCATACATCACCATGTGAGTTTCAGGTGTACAGATAAAGGTTGGACTCACATTGTGAAGTGATTATCACAATAAGTTAATTTTCATCATCTCATGTAAATCAATAATGTGAAATTTTAAAAAAAG
The DNA here is from genome assembly GCA_028646535.1 of Procyon lotor. Classification (NCBI taxonomy): domain Eukaryota; kingdom Metazoa; phylum Chordata; class Mammalia; order Carnivora; family Procyonidae; genus Procyon; species Procyon lotor. Next base: position 4,913,333 of record CM053612.1, on the reverse strand, counting down.
AAAACAACTTCTCCTTGTGATGAGAACTCTTAGGATGTACTCTCTCAAGTCTTCCATCATGCAGCAGCGGTAACTGTAGTTATGCGTGGTATGTGACATCCCCAGTGCTTACTTATCTTACAACTGGAACTTTGTACCTTTTCCGAATTTTCCCTCCCCCCCACCTTCTGCCTCTGGTAACCAAAAATCTGTTCTTTCTGTGAGTTTTCTTTCTTCCTTTATATTTTATTTATTTTTTTAATTTTTATTTTTTTAAAGGTTTTATTTATTTGACAGTGAGAAACACAGTGAGAGAGGAAACACAAGCAGAGGGAATGATAGCGGGAGAGGCAGGCTTCCTGCTGAGCAGGGAGCCCGATGCGGGGCTCGATCCCAGGACCCTGGGATCATGACCCAAGCCAAAGGCAGACGCTTAACAACTGAGCCACCCAGGAACCCCAATATATTTTATTTTTTTTTAAAGAGAGTGAGAGAGGGCGCGTGAGGGCAGGGGTAAGTGGGGGGGCTGTAGGGGGAGCAGAAGGAGGGAGAGAGAGTCTTACGCAGGCTCCACATATAGCATGGAGCCCATTGCAGGGCTCAGTCTCAGGACCGTGAGATCATGACCTGAGCTAAAATCAAGATTCAGACACTTAACTGACTGAGCCACCTAAGTACCCCGAGTTCTTTTCTTTCTTTCTTTTTTTTTTTAAGATTCTGCATACAGGTGATATCATACAGTATTTATCTTTCTCTGTTTGATTTATTTCCCTTAGTACAATGCCCACAAGGTCCACCCATGTCATTGCAAATGGCAGGATTCTTACATTTTCTATGGCTGAATAATACTCCATTGCTTATCTATCTATACCACATCTTCTTTATCCATTCATCAATGCATGGACACCTAGGTGAGATAACATCTCTTGAGCTCTTTGTGTCAGGCACTTGTTCTTCTAATATGAGGTAACTTGTCAATCCCATTTTAAAAATGAGGAAAACGAAATCAGTCACGTTAGGAAATTGCCCCAGAGTACACAACTGGTAATGTATACATGAAGATATAGGTTCACAATCCCTTACCTGTTATTCTGAAATCCTCTACAGATGGGGGAAATTGAAGATTTTTTGCACATTTGCTGCTTTGGTGTCAAAGGTTGCCCTTAAGTTACCAGGAGGCTATTCACAATCTTTCTTTATCCTACTTCATCTGAGTATTCATCTGCTTTGCCTCAGAAAAGTTATTGTCTTGATTACAGGATATTGCTCCTGACCCCAATGGGGGCCTTACATTATTTGCAGCATATACATTGGGTTCCAGTTTCTGAAATCCAAGTAATCCTGCTTTCTGAAATATTAGGCTCCAAGGGTTTCAGGTGAGAAATCATGAGCCTGCTATTGAAAATATCTGTATTTTGGGGGATCTCTCCATATTTAGGCTATGCTAGATGTGGGTCAATTAACCATTTGTGAGCTGGACTGGTAGGCTCACCGTGTAAGGGACTAACTGATGGATGGACCTTTGGAACAGACCCCTTCTCTAAATTTGCCTCCCTGCCTATCAGATTCGAGGAAAAGAAATCGTGCAAGCCCTGTCCTCTCTGGTAAGCTGGGGTTATGTGGAGAAACCTCCTGCTAGGATTAGTTAAGGACAAGGAAACCTAACTTGCAAACAGCTGCAAACAACACAATCTAATTTCCATAATTAAAGGTAAACGAAGCATTTGGGAGGGTTGGAAATGTGGTTCCATTCCCCAACTCCTTGGAACGCGTTTCCGGTTCCCCTTCTCTTTGGCAGTTCTGATTGGGGTAGAAGCTAACATGCGCAGAGAGGCAGTCGTCGGGCTGTGGCTTATCCCACAGCTACACCTGTGTCTTGGCTGGCTCTGGGGATCCCTCAAGCCCTTCACCTTGGAGCAGGCGCCAGGAACAGTTGCTGGTATAGGTTGTTGCGGCCACAGCGCTGCTCTCCTATATGTAGACTTCTGCTTTGTCCTTCTCCAGCTAAGCGGAGAGAAGAAGTAGCTAAGCTTTTGGGGGGAGAGGGAGGGCCAGGCGTAGAGGACACACAGTGCAGGAAAGACATGGGCAGCACGTCCCCCTGATGATTCATCCGTCCCCAAAACACAAACAGGACAAGGTGTTTTCTCACTGTAGTTGGTATTTGTCACCAAAATATTGGTTTTATTTTGCTTTTGTTTTTCTTTTCTTTCCCCTCCTGTACATTTCGGCACTTCTTACTGTGTGTTTCAGGTGACAGAATGGAGGGCACTTAACGACTTCCAGGAAAACACAGTGAAATCAGAGTGAGAATTGAATGTGATTTCTTATGAACAAGAACCAAGCTCCCAAAACCATTCTGGCACATTCTTTCGAACTTTTTGCAACACAAAAACAGCTAACCTGTATTCAGAGCTGTGTACCAGGCACAGTTCTTGGCACTTAGTTCATTTATGCCAAACAACAACCTCACGTGGTGAGGTAGTGTGTTTTTTAGACCTACTTATTGTGTTTTTTAGACCTATTTATTAAGGTTTAATTCACATACCATACCACTCATCCATTTAAAGTATACAGTTTGATGGCTTTTAGAACATTTACATGTATATGTGACAATTTCCACAATCAATTTTAGAGCAATTTATCACACCCTAATGAAACTCCATACAGTCCCTTCCTAGACTCCCTCCAGTTCCTGGAAACTACTAATCCATTTTCTGTCCATATATTTCCCTATTTTGGATATTCCATGTAATTGGAATCATATAATATGTGGCCTTTTGTGCTTGGCTTCTTTTATCTTGGATAATTTTTCAGGGGTCATCCCCAGGCTGTAGCATGGATCAGTACTTCGTGCCTTTTATGGTTGAATAATATTCCATTATGGGGATAGACCTCAATTTGTTGCTCCATTCATTTGGGTTGTTTCCAGCTTGGGTCTATTGTCAATACCATTGCCATATACACTCTGGTGTGAGTTTTCGTGTAGCTATAGGTTTTCATTTCTCCTGGATCTAGACCTAGGGGTGGAAGTATTTTCATTAATCCCCATTTTACAGGAAAGAGAAGTGAACCACTGAGAGCAAAAGGGGTAGAGCTGGGATTTAATCCAGGAAGAATTGGGAGGGAGCCCATGTTGGCTTTTCCCCCATGAGGTCATATGTCTCTTTTACCAGAAAAGCATTTCACTGAGTCTCACTGATCCCGTTAAGCATACTGGCTTTAGAGTTATACTGATGTGGGTTTAAATGCTGTCCCACTTCCTCACTCTGTGACCTTGGGCAAGTCAGTTAATCTCCACATGTGAAGTGCTAAGCATAAGACTTGCCTGGCACCCAGTGCTCAGTAGCTTTTAGCTATTGTTATTATTAGCTTCTCCTGCAGCACCTATGACAGGACTAATGAAGCCTAGCTCAAGGTGACATTAACACAAGAGATCATCGATGTTTGAGTCGTCACCGAGTGCTGGGACTGGGTGGGAGTCTTCCAAAGGAAAATGGTCTTTATGAACTGCAGGAACTTGAGTAAGTGCCCCCACAGCTTGGAGACTGACCGGGGGCAGAAGAGCCCACTGAGCTGTCGTTGTGCCACTCTGGATGGATTTGCTGATCGGGACCAGGAAGCCGGCTCTGTCAAGTTTTTAGGAAGTCTACACACATCGGCAAGCTTTCTCGTATGTGCTTGACACGAATGAGGTTGTACAGCGTGCAGACTGTAGGTGAGGACTCTGGTCCTAGACTGCCTACATCCCATCCTACTACCTCACTGTGGGAGCTTGGGCAGGTCACTTGACATCTCTGTGCCACAATTTCCACACCTGTGAAGTAGGGATAATAATGGGACTTGCCCCACAGGTCTGATGTGAGGATTCAATGAGTTCACAGACGTAAATCACTAGGAACAGTGCCCTGCACAGAGTACATACAGGCCCAGTGTTGCTGCTGTCCCTGTTCTCCCTACTATCCTGTTGACTTTTAGCCAAGGGGCTTTCCAGGTACTTGTTGGCCCAGTGAGCTAACACTTACGTGGGTTGTGTCTTGTTTTTGTTATCATTAATGTCTATTGACAAACGGCCTCAAAACTTAGTGGCTTAAAATAACAACTGTTTTCTTAGGCTCACAGGCTCTGGGGTCAAAGAATTGAGGTGATTCCTTTGCAACTTGTGGCATCCACTCCTGTGCCTCAGTGGCTGGTATCTGGACTGGTCTAGAGAATCCACGGTGATGTTATTTCAATATCTGGTAGCTGGGTGGGGATGACTCACAGATCAGAACTGCCCCCAGAGCACTTTTCCCCTGGCCTCCTCATGTGGTGTGGGCTTCCTCACAACATGGCAGGCTCAGGGGCTCCAATGTGTAGGCAGAGGTCACATAGCATCACTTTGCCACAGAACCAGCCTTTGAACCCAGCTCCTTTTATCAGCAGAACTTGTACTGGTAATGAGTCTTTCTCCTTGCTCTAGGGTACAATGAGGTGCAGAAAGACATCTCACTGGTATGATATGAAGCTAACTACGTATGACAATTTTCACTGAAGCTATTCGCTTGGTTTCTTCCCATGGTCACTTTATTATTGATAAATACAGCTGATGTTTCCATTGCACGTGATATGATTTTGAGAGAAGGGGAGGGGAAACAAAAGGTATTTCTTTTTTCTCAAAGACAATCAGGTTTATTCTTGCTCCCAGAGAGCTTGTGGTTTGTAGCTTAACTCAGGAAAAGAGAAAAAATACTAACCAAGAGCCAACTTGAGGAAGCAGCAGTTGGGAGCTGCTAAGATACATTTTTCTGAATTACCAAGTGTTATGTGTGGGGGAAAATGAGTTTATTGAAATGCAAAGATATACAGTACATGTTATGCTAAAAAGTGCCTTTGGTGTAATTTAAGTATGCTACCAAAAAAAAAAAAAAAATCAAATGTGGAGTAGGCCCACTTTTTCTATCCTGAGATTGAGGCTGTCCTTCATATAGTAATTACAGTGATTATAAAACCATTGTTTAGAAGGATCAATGATTTTAATGTGACTGATGTTGTATGCGGCGTGGGCTTTAGAAAAACATTATGCTGATGAAGGAGACGTGGCCAAAACTGTTGAAATTCACAAGTGGGTGGGTTTCTTTGTTTCATTAAGACGACCTTGTCAGGTAACATGGCAAAATGACAAGTTCCTATCATCTGTTCTGCAATTTTAGTCTGTTTGGTTATGAATGTCAGCTTTAGCAAGCCCACAGGATAAGAGCTGGGAATTTAAGGTTATTGCATTTTCTCAGGTGAAGGTTCAAGAGAGATTCTCCCTGAATTCAGATTCAGGTGATATTGATTTAGTACCTTCTCTGTACCTGGCACCGTACAAGGCATTTTCATCTTGTGCTAACTCCATTAATCTTCCTTTCAGCTGTTTGTGGTTGCATGAGCCTGCTTATATTATAAATGCTTAACTTGTGATGATCACACTTACCTTTGTGGCCTGGAAGGCTTTTCCTTTCTTTCAATGATCCTTCAAGTCTTGGTTTCAATGACTCTTTCGAAAGATCTCTTCCCTTAGTCCTCAGATGGAGTGAAGCTTTCTTCTTATCTGCTTCCAGAAAGCCTGTTCCCCGTGTTCATTTCCAGTCCTTTGCAGACTCCTCATTATTAAAGTATCTGAGTGATTCCTTGCTTAGTTTTACTCATTAGCATTTATAGTCCAGCAGGGTAGGGGATTCTGTCTTATGCTTTACCACATCTTCAATACATACTTTGTCCATTGCCTGGCACATAGTAGGTGCTCAACAAACAGTAACTGATCCAGAGAGTAACTCAATAAACAGTAACTGATAGGTGCTCAATAAGCAGTAATTGATCCAGAGAGAATGATTGGCCTGCTCAGGATCACACAGTTGGCATCTGCAACAGGGAAGCTCAATTAGCAGATTCATGATTTCACCTTCTGTTTGTGCTCCAGTAAACACACTAATAGTTTACAAATAAGGTTCTGCCTAATCACAAGTGTGTGTAAGTGGTATCACCTGAGTCAGGTTTCCTACTAAGAAGTGTAAAGCATGACAACTAGAAACTGAGTTTACTTGTTAAATGGTTATTCATGGCAGATTGCCGCAGTGATTTAGAATAAGACCTTTGGAGTCAGAATGTCTGGGTTGGAATTCAGTGATGGAATGTGCTCTCTGTGTGACTGTAGACAAGTTACTTAGCCTTGTTGGACCTTGGTTTCCCCTTCTCTGAATTGTCCACCCAGGATATCAGAATGTGACCTTGTTGGGAGATAGTTTATACAGAGGTAAATAGTTAAGGATCTTGAGGTACAATCCCCCTGGATTTAGGGTGGGCCCCACATCTGATGACTGGTGTTCTCAGAAGGGGAGAAGACCTAAGGAGAGGACAGAGAAGAAGGCCATATGAAGATGGAGGCACAGACTGGAACTCTACATCTACTCACCAGGCAATGCCGAGGAGTGCTGGCAACCTGCAGAAGCTAGGAGAGAGGCCCAGACAATGTGCGGCTGGCTGTTCCCACTGCTATGATTCCTCTCTGTATTTCTCTTCTGCGCTAAACTGATCTACCTTCCGTCCAGTGTTTCCCTGCCAGGCCCTTTAGAAGCCCTGTCCTTTCTTAATTGTTTTCCTTATGGAAATCATTTCTTCATGGAATGTTCTCTGCCCCTTCCTGCCTCCTCACGGGAAAGCTAGCTCCAGTGTGTGCCGCCCATTCCCCACAGGGCCAGGAGCTCTTTCCTCAGTCCTCCCATCCCACCTTTAACAAGGGGGACACCAACTCAGGGGCTTAGAACAATGAAATTGTATTCTCTCACAGTTTTGAAGGCCCGAAGTGTGAAATGCGTTTCACTGGGCTGAGCTCAAGGTGTTAGAAAGTCTGTGCTCCCTCTGTTCCTTGCCTCTTCCAGCTTCTGGTGGCCACGGGCGCTCCTTGGCTTCGGGTCATGTCACTCCCGTCTGCTGCCACAAGCCCATAAGCACTTCACTTTCTCCCCTTCCGTGCCTCCGGGTATCTCCCTCTGCTTCTCTCCTATAAGGACACTTGTGATGTCATGTAGGGCTTGCCAGGATATTCTAGAATAATCTCATCTCCAAATCCTTAATTTAATCCTACCATAAAATCCCTTTCTACAAATAAATCAGCATTCACACATTCTAGGAGGATGATATCGCCTTAGCCCGGAGTCACCTGCTCCCTCAGTCACGTGGGGTGTCCTGGGTGTGGCCTCACGGCAAGGCTTCCTCTCCATCCAAAGGCCTAAGGTGTCCTCGGTGGTTTCACGTCTTCATGCCAACAGCCCACTGAACTCCCTGGTCTCACAGTTCTCTAGAGCTTCCTCATCTTTATTGTCTGTGTCCCCTTGAGACCTGGAACCCTAGTATCTCACTCTCTGGCTAATCTACCCATCTTTCTTTACATTCTTCCTTCTCTAGTCCTGCTATAAAAAAAAAAAAAACAAAAAACTTTAACAATATTTAACCAAGTATATCCAAACTATAATTTCAACTTATAATCAGTTTATAAGAGTATTAACGAGAGATTTTATATCCTTTTCTTTATGCAAAATCCTACACGAGAGTATATTTTATATTTACTGCAGGTCTCAATTTGACATGAAATTTTCATTAGAAGTGCTTGATCTGGTTTGAATTGGGGCTGGCTAGTGCACCTGAGGAACTACACTTTTAATTTTAATTAACTGTAACTTCAAAACTTATAACCAGTTTGGTTATTGGGAAACTTATAAGTATGTTTGGAATAACTTAGGTATATGTACTCATTCTTGATTTTAGATCTCAACTTAATCTCTGGTCCAGTTAGCTTCTCTCCAGGTTTCATTGCCTTTCCTGTCCAGAAATGATCCAGCTTTCTAGAATCCTTTTTGCCTATTGGCACACATCTCTTTATTCTTGTGTGGCATTTATCCTATAAAACCCTGGATTGGTCTAGTTCTCTAGCCTCTTTGCTCCTACCCTAGCTCAGACCAATGCGGATAGCTAGAGAACATCACAGCCCTCTGTGCATGTGGGCTACAATGACATCATAGTCTCCAACATCACCTGGGGCCTGGTAATCCTTCCCTGGTTCCCCATAAGCAGCCTTGTCCATTTCCCTTAGCAGCAAGTTTAGATATCTGTCTCCTGCCTAACACCTTATACCCCTGGGGTTTGCAAACCTTTCTGGACATTCTGATTATCTGGAGGAGATTTTATAAATCAGAACTTTAGGCCCCACCCCTAACCCAGCTTACCCTATTTCCAGACTTCAGACATTCCCAATTGCTTTTAATCATCTCTAATGTACTTTATATAAGGAGATCAATGCATTTACATTTTCCAATAATCCTTTTATTGTCCTTTAGGGGAAAGTAGCAAGTTTTTCCCATTAAAATTAAAACAGCAAAGCTGAACTATATAATATTTGAATCCCAGAAGAACTTGGCTAAGGATTCAAATATCTTGGCTCTCAATCTGGATGTTTAGCACATCTTATAGGAGGAGAAAAATAAACATGTGTAGGAAATAGCTATTCTCTTTGAAAGTAACTTTAACTCCATCAGTTAGTTCTTCTAAGTCGTGTTTGTAAGCCTTCCAAGCAAAGGTAATGTTTCTTCATTTTGTGGCCTCATGTTACTGATGTAGGGGGCAGTGGGAATATTGGAGTCCAAACAGTCTCAGATTCCACGTGAGCAATGGAGTATCATGGCATCCTCTCTTCTTTTGACCCACCTGAGTCCTTGCAACAGCACATGGAAGTTTCTTTCTACAGTCTTGCCTCATCCATTGCTTTCCCTGCTCCTTGATTCAGACCTAGGGACATTCCAACAAATCGGACAAAACTAAGCCAAAGAATCCCTGGGGGGCAATAAGACCAGGCCTCCAAGACCAAATTGCCCTCTGTTCTCCTGGCATTGAATTTACTATGGATCTCTCTGCCCAGAAGAGCTGGCCTTTTCCTTCCTTCTGCCGGTAACAGGACGTCAGTGTTCTAGATCTTTTTTTTTTTTTAAAGATTTTATTTATTTATTTGACAGAGAGAGATCACAAGTAGGCAGAGAGGAAGGCAGAGAGAGAGTGGGAAGCAGGCTCCCTGCTGAGCAGAGAGCCCGATGCGAGGCTCGATCCCAGGACCCTGGGATCATGACCTGAGACAAAGGCAGAGGCTTCAACCCACTGAGCCACCCAGGTGCCCCAGTGTTCTAGATCTTGATGGACAGCTCCTTCTAGTGCTTCAGTCTAGGGTATGAATTCAGGTGTCCATATTGGGGTGAGTTAAGTTCCATGTATATGGCTTGCAGTATTCTAACATTTTATCCAGAACTGCCCTTGCTCACAGTACTGAGCTCGGTGCACAGAGATGATGAAAGACACAACATTGTCTTTCAAGGAGCTTATACAGTAGAGAGTAGGGGCAATGGTGTGCTGGAACTGGTTTGAGCCAGCTCACAAGTGCTGAGCATTAAAGTTGCAGGAATTTTGAGGGTTGGTTGTTAAACGCAACCAATATTGAAAATTGAATTAGATAAACCTACAATGAATTTGATTAAAAGCAGAAGTAAATCATTAATTTTTTAGTTGTTTTACTATATTGTTGTCTGTGCTTTTGAGATCATTTACATCCGTTGTATACATATGGTAGGAATACTATATAATTCTTTACTGTTAAGTATCTCTTCACAACTCTGTTCAGTGACATCAGATTGATAGCTTATACTTGACTGTGGTGGGAGTATTTACACCATAGAAATAGGCAAACACTGTATGCAAATTGGAACTTTTCTCAGTCTGTTGTTAGACATCTCCAAGTGTGCCACTGGGTTGGGCAGGGAATGAGTTAGAGAAATGCCATTACAGCAGTTCAGAGTAAGTTCTCTGCTGGGATTAGGGAAAATGCTTCAGGGAGGTGAGGGTATTTGAGAAAGACCTTGCAAGATGAATCAGATTTTATCAGGCAGAGACTGGTAGGTATGGTAACCTTGACAGAGGGAAAAATGAGTAAGGTCATGGCAGGGAGAAGCTATCAGACATACCTGGGGAACAGCTAGGAATGTGTGTGCCTGATATACAAGGCCAGTGTAAGTTGGTAGGAAAGATAAGGATGAGAAAGCCAGTTGAAGCCTAACTGTGGAGGGTTTAAAAGTCACAGTGAGGAACTGGTATAAAAGTCAGGGGAAAATGGGGAACCATGGGAGATTTTTGAGCAGAAACATGATATCTTGAGAGCCATATCTTTGAAGGTTTAGTACTCCAGGTATGTGCAGTAGGGCCAAAAGCAAGAGGTCCTTGCCTGGTTAGGAAATTCATTGCTTCAGTGCTGTGGTGGTAATAAGGACCTGAACTGGGGGTGCTAACTCAGGAAGGAGAAAGGAGGAGAGTCCTGATGCAAGAGACATTTTGAATGTAGATTTCACAAGTTTTGGTTACAGTATTCATGATGCCAGCAATTATACAAGCTTCATTTTTATCTGGTGTCTAGGCCATGTGATAAGAGAAAAATATATGTCAGCAGATAAAATACATGCTTTAAATGGGAACTATTGATGAGTGCTTTGCTAGTCAGGTTTTGATTCAACTCCCCAAAAGAAAATGGGCCTAATATCTTTAATGTGAGTTCAGGAGGATGAATAACAAGATTTAAAATGTGTCGTATGGCTAAACTAATTCTGGGAGTCAGTGTAATAAGGCAGCTTGACCTTTAGAAAATTAGTATGGTAACACGTTAATGTGGGGCTTGGAAGAAACAATGTGTGTGTGTGTGTGTGTGTGTGTGTGTGTGTGTGTGTGTGTGTGTCTTCCCCGCTCCCTCTTGCTATCCCTTCTTCATTTTTCTCCAGCAATTAAATCAATATTCTTTTTTCTTTTGCAATATCCATGAAATCTGGCTATGGAGCCATGGGATCCTGGGAGAAGTGTTTGGGTATCCTCACCGCACCCTGAGAGACAGAATTGAATCAAGTTTCAGAAGTTTCCTTCTAAGGAGGACTGTATGCCAGGTCTTTTTTTTTTCCCTCTTTCCACCTTTCTTCCTCTATCGAAAACTCAGGATTCTCAGTTGTATCAAAAGGTGCCTGAAAGTTTTCCAAAGTGGTGGTTTGAAAAACTCAAGGTCAATTGGCCCATCAGATAACCCACCCTCAAGAAGACCCAGTTTACTGCCTTGGTTTAGATTTCTCAGCAAAGGTAGCATGCTACATCCCTCCGTCCTGAAATGTGATAGAGATAAGATTTCTACTGGCATCAATTTTATTAACATGCCTGTGCTTAAGCTTGCTGAAGAGATTTGTACATGGAATTTACATTCATGCTGAGTGAGAAGAGTGTGTGGTGGTGCATCATGTGAGTTTGAGGGGGCTCTTGGAAATGGTGGAGGGTGGGGGCAGGTATGGCTGCCGGTATCCAGAAGAGGCAATGGGGGAAGATTGGAGTGGATGTTCCAGAGGTGGAACAGGATAAGGACTGGAGGAGAATGGGTTTGATGAAGTGCACTGTGGCTGCTGATGGGTTGTGGCATGGTGAGAGGCATTGGGTGGACACTGGTACTACGCAGAGGGCGGTTGGATAATTGCTTTATTGCTTGTGGGCAACTCTGTGGAGATGATGCTGGAGAAAGAATCTGATGCTGGAGATGAGAAAGCTGGAGAGAACCACTGGCCTAGTGTTCTGTCTGACACTTAAGTCCAGGACCTGGCATCCTGGCCATGGTTTTCTTAGATAGTGGGTTGTGTTTAGAATGTTAGTCTGGGAAATTGATTGGAGGAGGGAGGCGATGCATTCAGTATGTCCCCCCACTCATATGTTGAACCCCTAACCCCCAATGTGATGGTGTTTGGAGGTAGGGCTTTGGGGAGATAATTGGGTCACAAAAGTGGAGTCATCTTGAATGGGATTAACATCCTTAAGAGAAGAGGCCAGAGAGCTATGATGCCTTTTTCTGCTGTGAGGATATAATGTGTCACAACAATATACATATTTGTGTGTGTGGTTTTTTTTTTTTTAAAGATTTTGTTTATTTATTTGACAGAGAGAGATCACAAGCAGGCAGAGAGGCAGGCAGGGGGGGGAAGCAGGCTGCCCACTGAGCAGAGAGCCCGATGTGGGGCTCGATCCCAGGACCCTGAGATCATGACCTGAGCCAAAGGCAACCCTTCAACCCAGGCGCCCCTGTTTTTTGTTTGTTTGTTTGTTTTTTAATGTTTATTGCTGGTTTCTACCCAAATCATATTCTATGAGAATAGGTGCCTTATCTGAATTATTTCCCGCTGGTGTTTCTCACATCTAGAATGGTGCCTGACACATAGTAGGAGTTCAACATATTTATTGAAATGAATAAATGAATATGAATACAAATATGATGAATATGTTGTTGCGAGGATCAGGTGAAATAATAGAGAAGGAAATGATATATAAACTGTCTAGCAACATCTTTTGCAGTTGTTCCTGTCATAAACCTTGCATTGTTGATTCCTAGAGACCCCTAGCCACAGAAAATGGGGGATGGGCAATGCTTGGCTGCTGTCCTTGGCCTTGTGCTCTGGCCACCCATGTTCTACTCATTTGTCTGGGGACTTTTCACTGGTTGCTTCCTCACTGCCCTGGCACATCCAATTTTAGTATATGTGCTGCCGAAGCGAGCACTGCCCTGGCACATCCAGCATTTCTTTTGGTTTCATGGCCCATCCCCCCATTTTTTATTTCTAAACATGGTGAAGCCTAAATTGTTAGATGAGAGAACTCGAATTTATTTTAGGGAATAGTTTGTTTATACATTCACAGTGATCCCTTGTCCCTTTGTTGGAGGGGCTGGTTTAGATATATTGTTTAGGCCCATAAACTATGATGGAGGTTTATTTGTTCCCAGTAGGATTAACATAGAGTGTTATATGAGTTTCAGGTATACAATATTGTGATTCAACAAGTGTATGTATTACTCAGTGCTTATCAGGACAAATGTACTCTTTTTTGGAGCCCAACATGGGGCTTGAACTCACAACCTCAAGATCAAGACCTGCACTGAGATCAAGAGTTAGATGCTCAATGGACTGAGCCACCTAGGCGCCCCAAGGATAACTGTACTCTTAATCCCCTTCACCTAGTTCACCCATATTCTTCCGAGGTAGAGTAGATAAACAGTTGACTCTCTGTTTGGGAGTGCCTTTCAGAGAGCAACTTAAAGATAAAACACTATTGTCTTTGAATAAACATTAAAAATGTTAGGAACTTCTCCCAAAGGATGTTCCTTATACCTCCCGTTTTTGTCTTTCCCCAAATCTTTGAGTTGCTTGAGTAACCTGTCATAGGCCTCTCCATGTAGTAAATCTTGCCTGGCTTTTTCAGCCAAGCCAGTCCCTCAGGCCATACGTAGAAGTGTAGCTGAGGTGGTGGCCACTGCCCTCCTGAGAGATGCTGAGGGAGGCTGGGCCACCTGGCAGGCTCATTGGAAATGGGTGTGACACCAGATCGGTGGCAACAGCAACACTGTGCATTACAAAATGCCTTGTGGCCTTCCCAGAGGCTTTCCCACAAGTTATGGATTTCCTCAAGGGCACCTGGAAGAAGTTGCCTCCAAAATGGGATGAGTAGGCTGTTTTCTGACCGCACAGTTTTTTTAAATTACCATATAATGCATTATTTGTTTCAGGGGTGCAGGTCTGTGATTCCTCAGTCTTACACAATTCACAGCACTCACCATAATACATACCCTCCCCAATGTCCATCACCCCACCACCCCATCCCTCTCACCCCACTCCACTCCAGCAACCCTCAGTTTGTTTCCTGAGATTAAGAGTCTCTTATGGTCTGTCTCCCTCCCCGGTCCCATCTTGTTTCATTTTCTCTCCCTTCCCCTATGATTCTCTGAGTTGTTTCTCAAATTCTTCATATCAGTGAGATCATATAATTGTCTTTCTCTGATTGACCTATTTCACTTAACATAATACCCTCTAGTTCCGTGCACATTGTTGCAAATGGACAGATTTCATCTTTTTTTTTTTTTTAAGATTTATTTGACAGAGAGAAACACAGTGAGAGAGGGAACACAAGGAGAGGGAATGATAGCAGGAGAAGCAGGCTCCCCACCGAGCAGGGAGCCCGATGTGGGGCTCGATCCCAGGACCCTGGGATCATGACCTGAGCCGAAGGCAGATGCTTAACGATTGAGTCACCCAGCCGCCCCCAGATTTCATCTTTTTGATGGATGCATAATATTCCAGTGTGTGTGTGTGTGTGTGTGTGTGTGTGTGTGTGTGTGTACATACATATATATACATACCACATCTTCTTTATCCATTTGTCTGTTGAAGGACATCTTGGCTCCTTCCACAGTTTGGCTATTGTGGACATTGCTGCTATAAACATTGGGGCTGACTGAACTATTTTCCAATAAGGAAAACTAATATCATATCTCCTAATCCCACTATCCTTCAACTATGGGAAAACTTTAGAAGCCCTGATTTCTGGCACTCAGGTGTTTGTGCTCAGCAAAGTTATTCTTGTTGTTGGCCTTGAATTCCCTTTTAGATTTCTATAAATGTTTGTTTCATTTGTTTGAATTTCACTGTGTCTCTTAGAGATAAGATTTTTTTTTTTGCCTTATTCCTTTGGTAATATTTTTCTTTTTTTAACCACCATAAGCCTTACAGAAAGACATGATATCAATTGCGAGGTTGTGTTGGAAATGGAAAACACAGAAAACGATCAAGCTCAGACAGCCCATGATGGGAGCCTAGAGTGCACATTTTTAAAAACTTGATTAGGATCCTTCATTTTTGGGACACCTGGGTGGCTCAGTTGGTTAAGCATCTGTCTTGGGCTCAGGTCATCATCATAGGGTCCTGGGATCGAGCCCCACATCGGGCTCCTTGCTCAGCAGAGAGCCTGCTTCTCCCTCTGCCCGCTGCTCCCCCTACTTGTGCTCTCTCTCTGTCAGATAAGTAAATAATATCTTCTAAAAAAGGATCCTTCATTTTCTTCATCTTTTATCAACTGTCAGATGACATTGTCAAAATAGTTAAGATTCCCAGGACCTTGACCTTTTGAAACTCCCACTCTTGACTAGAAGAGACTGACAAATGACATCATTAAGTTCTGAGAGTGGGTTGAATTTTAGTTTCCCAGTCAGCACATTTGGAATCATCTCCTCCCTTTCTACTGTTAATTTTAGGGGTACCATCATTTGCATTCTGACGGTCTGCACTAGAGAAATCAATGTCCCTCGTGAGTGAGAACGTGTGCACTAAAGGGAAAACTGCTGGATAGCTGCTGTTGGGATTCTGAGGGTCAGAGAAACCAAAATCCAAATCCTTGCAAAAGCAAGTTGTTCCAATCCATTTGCTGTAAAAGCTCTCCTTACTGTTTCCGCTCACTCCCGGTCTTGTACATCCCTAAGCCAAGAGCCTTATTGTCATGAATAAGAAATCCTCTTTGAGGGTACAATGTTAAGTGAAATAAGTCAGTCAGAGAAAGACAAATATCACATGATTTCATTCATGTGGAATATAAGAAACAAAACAAATGAGCAAAGGAAAAAAAAAAAAGACAAACCGGAAAACACACTGTTAACCGTAGGGAACAAACTGGTGGTCACCAGAGGTGAAACAGGTGAAGGAGATGAAGAGTATGCTTATCCTGACGAGCACTGAGTAATGTATAGAATTGTTGAATCACTACATTGTACACCTGAAACTCATATAACACTGTATGTTAAACTGTACCAGAATTGAAATTCTTAAAAATTAAATTAAAAAAAATTCTCTCTTATAATATGCATATGTCCTGTCAGGGAGGAGAGAGCCTACCTGGCTTCAGCTGGGGGTGGGGGTGGGGCTCTACAAAGCTGAGGCTTGTGGGGGAGTTGCGTCTTGCCCAGAGCATCTGTGGCCAGGAAAATCAAGGAGGGATGCATCCTGAGGGAGGTGGGCATGGTTGAGGTCAGAACACCAAAGAAGGGAATAAACAGATCATCAGAGGAAGAGAAAGGTTGAGATGCTGCTGTGGAGACAGGGAGGAACGGAGCTGGGGAGAGGAGGGTCAGAGGCCATGGGTTGTGAGAGGTAAGTGAGTGGGTGGGCCTGGGAAAATTTTTGTGTGGTGGACGTGGGGAGCTAGGACTCGCATCTGGTTTTGTATTTGCTTTCCTCGTCATGTGCACAGGAGAACCAATCACATTTCCAACCGTGACCACTGACCCTAATCAACTGTATCCTGCTCTGGGCAAGCACAAGCCTTCCTCCAGTGGGGAACAAACTTTTGTTCATGGGAAATTATTTTAGGAAATAAAAATATTCCCTGGCCTCATGTTTCCCATTTAAGATGGAAATCGCTGTCTGGAGTTTATGGCAAAAAAATAAAAATGCTTACAACTTAGCTTACCTACTTTATTGAAGAACATTGATGAGAAAATCGGCACTGCTTTGTAGTCACTGTGGTTAATATCTGGACACACCAGAGAAATAGCTCCCTGAGAGACAGACTTCTCATCTTTTCTGCTGAGATGGGTTAGCAGACCATAGAATCCGTGTAGGCCCACCATTTGCCTACAGGTCCGGAATTGCTCATCACTCCTGGGTATAACAGAAGGTGTGTAGACCTACTCTAAAATAGTTTCGACTGGCTGCTAGGGTGACAATGGTCTCCAGAATTCTGGAAAGTAGGCCTCATTGAGAAGGTGACATTTGAGAAAACATTTACAGGAAGTAAAGAAGTAAGCCGAGAGGATATCTGTGAAAGAACATTCTAGGCTGAGAGAAGAGTAAGTGCAAAGGCCCTGAGACAGAAACTTGCCTGGCATGTGTGAGGAACAGGAAAGAGGAGGGGCCGGTGTGTTACGGTCTCCAAGCATTATTCAGGGAGAGAGAAGTGCTGCCAAGCAGGGAAAACCTTTGGTTGATGGTATTTTCCATTGCTGTAATTGGCTCCATCCAAGGCCCTGAGTTGGGGAGAGATGGAGGACTCTGGAATTCAATGATGACAGACAGTTAAAATGAAGAGACATAGAGAATTGTAGTTAAAAGCAGAGGCTTTGTGAGAAAAAAAATTTAAGTTGCTCTGTAAAAGACACTGTTAAGAGAATGAAAAGACAAGCCAAGACTAAGAAAATATTTGCAAGTCACATATCTGATACAGGACTTGTGCCAAAATCATACAAGGAAACTCAACAGTAAGAAAACAAATGAACCAGTTTTTAAAAGTGCAAAATATCTGAGCAGACACCTCAGCAAAAAAGACGTACAGATGGCCAATAAGCACATGCAAATTAAAACAACAAGGACCATACTACCACACACCTATCAGAATAGCTAAAATCCCAAACCCTGACAGCACCAAATGCTTCCAGGATGTGGAGCAACGGGAACTCTCCTTCATTGCTGGTGAGAATATGAAATGGTCTAGCCACTTTGGAAGACAGTTTAACAGTTTATTATCAAGTTAAAATATGACCCAGCAATCACACTCCTGGGTTTTCATCCAAGTGAATTGAAAACTTATGTCCACAGCCCATGAATGTTTATAGTAGTTTCACTCATAATTACCCCAAACTGGAGGCAGCCAAGATGTTCTTCAGTAGGTGAATGGATAAACAAACTGTGGTTACACCCAGACAGGGATATGCTAGTCAGTGGTCAAAAGGAATGAACTGCTGATACACTCAACAACCTGAATGAATCTTACGTGTGTATTGCTAAGAGAAAGTAACCAGCCTGAAAAGGCATGGTTCCATCTATGTGATATTCTGGAAAAGGCAAAACTACAGAAACAGGAAATCAATCTGTAGTTTCCAGGTATTTGGGGAGTGGGGAAGGTTGACTAGGTGAAGCACAGGGGATTATTTTTCTTTTAGGGTGGTGAAACTATTGTATATGATATTATATTGGTGCATTTGACCTTATGCATTTGTCAAGACCCACAGAGCTTTATAGCACGAAGAGTAAACCTGAATGGTCACAAATTTAAAAAAAATCATTTTGGAAATGGGAAAATCCCAAGTTGGGTGCAGACTGTGACAGAAGAACCTAACTGCATTATAAATATCTGATGCCACCTTACTGAATGAGATGGAGGTGATGGAGGGAGGGGGGAAGGAGGGAAGGAGGGGATGGGAGGAGGGGGGAAGGGGGGAAGAAGGGACTGGCCTAAGTAACTTTGGAAATGAGTGGAATTGCTATGACCAAAGGCAAAAGAATCTGCACATAGATGCTGGTCTCTGATTCATAAAGTTGTTTCCTCTGCTGGTACAGATGAAGGATCCTGATACTGCCATGCATGTACGCTGGGATGGAGCAGCTAAATCGATGGATGGCAGGTGGTGGGAACCAGGATTCTCCCTGTTGGACTGGGAGTTGAGATAAGCAAAGGGATTGGAGTTGGAGACACATTTAGATGAATATAGATACAAATGGTCACATAGAGGGCTACATGTGTTTAAAGGCTCACAGGTAGGCGAGCCATGTGAGGCGGGCCCCTTAAAGAGGCACTGTTACTGTCTTGGTCAGTATTTCCCTCATCTGCTCCCTCTCTTACTATTCTTTTGTCTTTTGTTCTGATTCGTTCCGATGCCAGCATTTCCAGCGGGATGAAAATAAAGCCATGGCTTAGAGATCTAAAGATACATTGCTTATTGACATTATTTAAAAGAACGTGTCATTGATAATACATTATCCAGTTCTGTCTTGGGTAATAGTAGCCAGGTTCTCAAAATATGAAGGCCAGTGTCCAAATCTGCATGTACAGAGAACTACTCTTTGAAAATGAGCTCTACCAGTCCCTGCTTCATTAATTTTGTGGTGCTTACTTCATTAACTAATTTAGTTTTCACTTCATTAATTTGCCCAGAATGTCTTTAACTTTTTCAATGCCAGTAGCAATTCTTCTTGATGAAAATACATGCTTGCGTTTGCCCTCCCCTCCTTGCTCTCTTTCTTCCGCAATCTGATACGCATACCGCACTTGATTTTGCAACTTGATAATTATCTGTGGAAAATATTTGATCCCAATGTTTATTCTCAGTACTCCCAAAGACAGGTTTCTGCAGTTTTTTTTTTTTCCTTCTGTCTTTGGTTTTCCTGCTCAGGGACAGAGCCTATAGAAGACCTATAATTTTTTGGCTTTAAGATCAAGGTCAATGGCCCCAAATTAGACGTTTCTGGGACCTTTGCATCTAGATTCTTAGGTCTTCCAGGAATGGAGCTGTGTCACCTTGTTCTCTTGAATTCACAATGTGCCTATGATATAGTAATAATGACCTGTATAGATATGATCACTAGGCACTAAATAATAACAGGGGAAATCCCTTCACAAAGTCTGAATCTAACTTATAATGGCGGAAGGGAATTATGGAAGTGCTCAGCGTCTGAACTTCAATATGACAGTGCAGACTGAGCTTTTCTATAAAATCCATGGGACTGGGTAGGGCAAAGAGAAGATACAAAATCAGGACAAGTCAATTGTACAAGTTCAGTACTGCATCCCTATAAGGACTCAGCATGTGAGACAGTAGCCACTCCATGGAAAACGTGTTGGTATTCTTAGGTTTCTGGACATTCAAGTTGCCCAGGAGCAAAAGGATGCTGTTTTTGATAAAGAGCTGAGCCACAGAGGTGTCTCAAGACCATCTTCGGTGGGCCTTCAAAATTTAGACTTGATTATATATTATCAGTTTTGCCTAGTTTTTTTGAGAGAGCATTTTATGATGCGGACGACAGCTGAACTCAAAGGCTCAATGTATTACAAGGTTTCAATGAAATATATATTTTAAGAAATTACTATGGGATGCTACACACACCAGACTGAGTAGATGATTTACCTGACCCAGTAGGGCCTCTGCATTTGTGAAACAGTTGTGAAACACAGACTATAGTGTGTGTTCCTCAGTAGGGATGGTATATATGGGGGTACTCAATAAATCTTAAAAGAACAAATGGGGCTCTTATAGAATGATATCTGGTGTTATATGTTAGGACTTTGAACACTTAGAGTTTTAGAAGAATTTGCATTTGGCTAAAGACAGAATAAAGGAAGAATAATTACCAACATAGTAAATTTCTTTTGTACAAGTGAGAGTGTACTAAGGACTGTCTCTAAGTCAATGAAAGCTGCTTCATTTGGTAGGTAAGTGTGATTATCATAATACAGCCAGGCCCATTCTATTCTTCTTTGGTTTAAGACGTTTGTTAAGACAAGACGACCTAATTGAACAATGGCTAGCTTTTGGACCAAAGATATATTCACAATCACAGTGAATTAATTAAACATGATGAATTAATTTGATCTTTTTTTTTTTTTTTTTTGCCATGGCTAATATTTGACATTTGAGATATTAATTCCTTTTTTTTTTTTTTAAGATTTTATTTATTTATTTGACAGAGACACAGCACGAGAGGGAGCACAAGTAGAGGGAGTGGGAGAGGGAGATGCAGGCTTCTGGCAGAGCAGGGAGCCCGATGCTGGGCTCAATCCCAGGACCCTGGGATCATGGCCTGAGCTGAAGGCAGGCGCTTAACAACTGAGCCACCCAGGCACCCCTGGTAATTTAGTTCTAAAATTATCAACTCCAAATTGTTACTATAAAATGAAAGCACTGTTTTTTTTTTTTCTGTTTTTAAATAAATGCGCCAGAATTTTTCCCATTCTAAATGAGCATCGTCTAAATGAGCATCGTCCTTCAGACTCTTTGGTAGAAAGACACTCACTCCAGTGATGTTGCAATTGGTCTAATCATTTTTGGAGTTCCTCTCTTCATTCATTTACTCCGTAAGCATGTATTAAATGCCTACTCTGTGCCAGCCACTATGATAGGTCCTGGAGACAGAGTGGAGGATGAGGCCCAACCTCTGACTTCCCAGAGTTTTTAGCCTAGTCTCATGGCAATGCCTTCAGACAGTAGTGGTTCTCATAAGAAAACCACCTCATTTAATACTTTTTCCTGTCAAATCCTTTTTATCAGCCTGATTGCCCACCTGATTCATTACTCATGTATTCATATGAATTTCTACCGAACAACAAAACCAAAACAAAAGAGACTACCAGTTCAGTATCCTTATTCCTGTCCAGTAGCCTTCCTCTTCTGGATCTTTACCACTGGTCTCCCCGCCCATTACTTGAGTCCACTACCATTTAAAACCCTTCAAACGCCCTTCAAAAGCTCCCTATTACCCAAAAGATAAAGTCAAAACTACCTTTCTGGTGTCATCTCTTGTCCCATCTCCTGATTTGCACGGCTAGTAATCTGAGCCACCTCTTTATTGGGCTGGTTCATCATCCGAAACCTTGCAGATATCATGCTGCCCTTCAGAACCCTATAGACATTGCTCCTTTGTCTTTTGGTAGTTTTTGTTGAAAAGAACAAATCATGATAATTTTGATTTGAGTATGTATTCCTTGAATGCTAATGGGAATCTTTTAAATTATTTCTGGACATAATAAACAGGACATATTTGGATATATATTGGTCTTTGGTAATTTTGTTTATGACATGTAATACTTACTCTCAGATAATTTTTCTAAACTGAATCATTTTCTTCTAGCTTTGATTATTGTTTCTAATCCATTACTTCTATTTACATCCTCAGAAACACCTGATATTGGTAGGTAGACTAAGCCACCTACCTTCCACATTGGCTATTTTTTTCTCTATTCTCTACAAAGCACTTTGGGAATGTTTTTCCATTTATTTGTGTGCTTCCATGATTCAGCTTTCTGTGCTGTCAAGTCTATTTTCTCCTTTTGATTCATTCTTCCATCTTGACCGTTGCATTTATTTGGTTGCATCACAGGAACCTGGTGTAGAAGATTGTGTGAATCTGTAAATGAATACAAAATATGCTATTTTTAATATTTTCACTTTGCAGAGAAGACCCTTTTTTTCTGGTTGCTTTATAGCTGTATTAAGGCTAATTTGGGAGAGAGATTTTCAGGTGACCTCACTCATCTCTCTGTCTTTCTGGAAGACAGATGTGTGAATGTTGACATATTTATACACAATATAAATGCTGAATTCTGGAAATTTTGTTAGCATATTCTAAAAGCACCAGCATGTTTTTGCTGCATTAACCATAACCTGGGGAGGGCTTGTGTATTTTGTAACAATGTTGCTAGTTCTTCCCTGTAAGTTTTAGTACTTTATGTTGATTGTCTTTGGATCGTAAATACGTAACTAAAACTCATTTTTCTTCTCTGTGTTCCTCTTTTTTTGGTGTTCTATCCATGTCTCTTTCTCATATCTCTTAGTGAATTTAGCACCACATGCAGTTCTGCTAATAGCCCAATTAAAACACTAAATGAAATTTTGATCACTTATTTAACTTTTTCTACAAAATGAAAATAACTTCAATGCTTTTCTGATCACAAAAGCAAATGCATACTCCTAATATAAACTCTCAAACAATATAGAAGCAGGTTATTTGTTTAAAAAAAAAAAAAAGAAACTCATAGAAGGGATAAATGGTATAGATGATTGATGGTTTGACTTTTGAGGAAGTATTAACGGAACTGTTATGTTGCCTAGGAAAGAAGTAGTTAGGCAGTGTAGGCACTATTTGTATTCATTTTATGAAATTCTTTTTTCCCTTCATTTTATGAAATTCTTAAGGTAATGTTTATGCTTCTAAAGTGAGTAGGAAAATGTTTTGCTGGATATCTCTCAGAAACTACTAAATACTTAGAAAACATGGTTATGTAATGCTCAAGAAGTATGTAATTCAACTATCTGTTTGAAACTCAGATGCTGTACATGTTTCTAACTAGTTGAGATGCCTGCATGTTTATGATAGAGGGAACATTTAATGGGGTTGGACAGACTAGAGTTCCAGACTCCAAAATACAGATGATGAATTGCAAATTCCTCTACTTGATCCCGATGGGTTATGGTTTCCTCCTTAAAAGCTGTATTTGAATGATATATAGTGGCTGGTAATAGCATCTGGCTCCAACCTTGTAACTCCCTTTGGGACTTTGTAAAGCTTATGGGTTTTGTTCATATTCCTTTATTTTAAAGAATGGCTTCCATGTTCTTCTCTAAAGGACTATTATCTGGAGTAGCAATTAGTTGGGCGATTAATAAGTCCTTTCAGATATAAGTGTGTATGTACACAGGTACAGTTGTGAGTGTAAATGTGAGCTACATATATAAGTAATGCATATTTTAAAAAAATAGAGACTTACCTTTGACCAGTTGAGTGATATCTTAGCAACAGCCAAGTGACTGATGAAGCCCTTTTGATTTCACTTTCATTTTTATTTTTTTTTAAAGATTTTTTTTTATTTATTTGACAGAGAAAGACACAGCGAGAGAGGGAACACAAGCAGGGGAAGAGGGAGAGGGGGAAGCAGGCTCCCCACTGAGCAGGGATCCCGATGTGGGGCTCGATCCCAGAACCCTGGGATCACGACCCGAGCTGAAGGCAGAGGCTTTAACCCACTGAGCCACCCAGGTGCCCTCACTTTTATTTTTAATGTAAAAGTATACCTCTACTTACCTGATTGATTGCCCATCATTTCCAGAGAATATGAAATTCACGGTGGGAACATTGTTTCTATACTCATTCATTCCTTTAGTCTTCTAGTAATTTATTGAGAACCTATTATGTGCCAGACACTGTGCTAGCTTCTAGGTAAACAAAGACAGAATCGGGGAGAAGAGGCTTTGATTTCTCTTGGTAAATAATACTCTAGTGGTGCCTATAGACAATTACAGCACAGTGTAGTAAGTATAAGGGCAAAGATGGCTCTTTGGTTGCAGTGGAGCACAGAGTAGGGACAATTCACTTAGAATGATAGACTAGAATATAAACTGTATTTTTATCAATGGCAACCATTGGCTGAGTTTCTATCATAAGGAGGATTTCATGCTGAGCTCTGAGTGTCCAAGAGGTATATGACCTCGAGTTGCTTAAGATCAAGTTGTTGAGAAGGAGTATTCCCATGTTTAAGGAATAATGAACAGAGCTAATATATGGGATTCTTGTAGGGTAATAGCAGGAAACACAGAGTTGAAGAGGTAGTTTAGGGCTGAACTGTGGAGTTCCCTGAATGTTATGCTATGAGTTCTTATACTGAATTCAAGGTATTAGCTAGTGGGGCCACCGAAGGTCTTTGAGAGATATGAATGTGAATGTTTAGCTTCCCTGCCAAAGACAAGCTCAAAGAATCAAGTAGCTGCTCCTCCTTGCATAGCATCATCAGGCCAGAGACAAGCAAAATGGCGTCTTTGACAATGTTGGCTGTTGTTAACAGCATGTGTTGGGTGACAGATGAGAGCCAAGAAAACCAGTCTGGCTGCCCTTGAGTAAAATAATGAAGACCTGGACTTCAGCACAGTTGTTGGAAATAGAATGAAGAAGTGATTGCAAGAAAGAAATGGCTAGTACTTTATGACTGGACAGATTGGTGGAAAAAGGGAAATGGAGGAAATAAGGATTATTCTAAGGTTTTGAGAGGGTAACAGAAAAGGACTGTTAGCAGAAATGGGGAGCCTAGCGAGGAAGCTAATTTGGAGAGAAAGATTATAAGCATGGGCTTTAAAAATGTGAAGACATAGTGTTTTCAACTAACATCCAGTAAACTAGTCATGGAACATGGAAATTACAGGTAGCTTGTCTGTTTCCATATCACATAGTGGTTATGTCCAAGCCATCAGTTATGGGAGTAGCCTGATGCCGAGGCCACACACACACACACACACACGGCAGTAGGCAGAAAGGCCACTGTGCCTTCCAAGATTGAGGTTTTTAAATGTGAAGCAAACTAATCAGATGAAAGCATAAGGGACTTCCACAGCAATTCTAATAATAATAATAATAATAATAATAATAATATTACAAAGGATATTTTAAATGCCTAACCATTGAAATGCTATCTTTTGAAATTTAGTACTAAAATTTCAAGGTCCAGTTCCATTAGCTAGCAAAATGAGAGAAAAATGCTATGTATGTCCTTACAGAGAACAAGCATTTGAGTAGTATTTAAAAAAAATAGTAATAAAAAGACAATAGTAATTTGCTAAGGCAGTATGTCATAACTTTGATTATGCAAAAAGTGAAGTGGAGTGTAGTGAATTTGAGGTCAACTTTTCAAACAAGTCATCAGGGGGAAAATAAGAAAAGTGCCAGAGAGCTAAATATGCATGAAGCTGCTATTGAAGTTTAATGGAAAAATGGGGCTCTTGTCAGCTAGCTGAGTACTTAATAATGTTAACACCACTACAAACAAGTTGTGGTTTATTGCTTCAATTTCCTATGTACTGGCAAGAGAATTAACAAGACTGATGCATTAAGATCTTAGATTTCAGTCAAATTAGGTGACTAAGAGAGTGATGAAAAACACTTGTTCTCGAAGGGAACACAACTCTATCAGGAACTTGTTACATTCTGCATCAGATCATAGGATGAGCTGCTGATTTAACAGTTGCACTGAAGAGGGAACCTCTTAATCAATCCTTTTTGTACAAGAGCTATTACGTATTAGGTGATTTAAAGGAATAATATGCAGAGGTAGTAAGCACAGGTATGTCTCTGAATATTTATGTTTGAATTTGGAGAGATGAGTAAAATAATGGAGATTTTGTGAATATCCCTGTTTCATTTACAAAGTAAGATGCTATCAAAGTAGACTTTTTGAAGATGAACTCACTTTAGTTTTCCCTCAGATTTAATCGACGATCTCCATGTAACTAAATGACTCATTTGGAATCGCTTGGTGAAATGGAGGCTTTCTCCTTCAAGCTCTTTCTCAGCACCAGTATGGATGACAATTGCCACTGGTATCCTCAAGTATCTACCTTTAGTGCCTTATAAGCCATACGGCCTCTTCAGAAAAGGGGTACATGAACAAAAGCTGAGAATAGTAGACTGGTTGATGAAAGTCCGAAGATGTTTGATGAGAAAGTACAGCGTCTACTTCTTCACTGAAAAAGATCCTCATTGTGTGTTTGACTCAACTAAAAGTCACCCAGCCATTTTTTTCTAGAGAAAAAAATCAGACGGCCATTGTCCGAATATTACGTTTCCTCTGTAGAATATGGGTGGCCTCTCCTAAGCTGATATGTTTTCCAGAAGATTTATCTGGTACAATTCATCTCTTGGAATCAAAGTTACAGATCCACAGATTGATCAGTTGTTAGACCTTAGAGGCCAGGGCTTTAAGAATCTTAGCAGCAGGATTCCTTGTAAGATGGGATCTTAGGTGAATGCCTGTTATAGCTATGTATGAAAGCAGAGCTGCTTTGGGAAAGAGGGAAGGGAGCTTGACCCACCTGCTGGCACTTCAACTCTGCAGTGGCCACCCCTGGTGCACCTTCGAGGAGCCCTAGAAAAGCACATGTGCTTGGAAAACACACCAGTTTCACAGATGGTAAAACTAAGGCTCAGAGTGGTGAAATGACTTGGCCAAGGTCATGTAAACCCATGAAGCTGGGGCAGTATTTAGCACTAGAAGCCACGTTTCTTCTAAGGTGGGCTACAGTGAGATGGCAACAGCCACCTGCTGATGGGGAGAAGGTGGTTTAGGTCTCCAGGCTTCTCCAGCTCTCAACTTTGTGGCAACTTTCAGAAAGAATTGACACACATAATTAATAGAAGACTGCATTAATTTCTTTTTCATTACGTAGATGGTTTGGGAGTAAAAGGCAAAACTGCTTTTGTCTAGTACTTGGTAGCTCTCAATTCCATGGAGAAAAAGAGGAGGTTAGGCATAGTCATTAGTAAGGCTTCTTACAGAAGCCGAAGTTGCTTGGGAAATGACACCACCATTGACTAGAATACATCGAGTACAAAAGGGAGATGTAATAATAGAAAAGTAGTTACGCACCTAAGTCCTGAAATGTAGTATTACATTCATCCAAAGAGGTAATCACTCCTGTCATTACTGAGCTCTGTGATCGCTCAGTCTAGCATGATAGACGGCTTCGAGCTCAATCCCATCATTGGCGGATCTCGCTGCAGAGGCCCGGGCTCATACAGCTCAGCTGGGGTTCAGGCAGAGCCGAGAAATAGCCACCCTGGCAGTTCTTTGCTGACCTTTAGGTATTGGTTATAGCCCTACATAATTGAAATAAATGATTTTTTTCATTAGTGCTTTATGGAACCATTTAAAATTACAATCTTTCCTGTCCGAGAATTGGTTTAATATGATCCACTATGATTACCTCTAATTGGATTTAATTTACATTGAAATGTTGAGCTCAGATAATGGCTAAGGATGAAGTGCAGTGTGTGTGTGTGTGTGTGTGTGTGTGTGTGTGTGTGTGTGTGTGTGTGTTTTCAAATTTCAGGAGACTGATTTTTCTTGCTGTTGACAGCTGTGATTGTATGTTACTAAACCCTGTGCTGGCAAAACACCTGCGATGTTATTTTACTCCAAAGATAGTTCGTCCTTGTTGAAAGTTGTAGTTGGAGAACATACAGGGGACTGAAATTCTATCTTGTGAAGGGACAAAATAGAGCCCCATGATTTGCTTCTATCCCTCCTCCCATTCTCACCCTTGAAGGGATGTTGCAGCCTTCCCCATAAGATACCATTTTCTGTCTCGACGTCTCTTCAAATCTCTTGGGGTCTGGGTGGCCATTCCTCGTGTGGATGCCGAAGAGCATCCTTAACAGGCAAAATGGTAAATGGCATAAGCACTTAATTGGGGGAATCGACTTGGAAAATATAGTCTGGGGCTCAGAACAATGGGATGAAATGTTGTGAACGGCTGGGATAATAATGGCATCATGGGAGAGCCCACTCCTGGCACCTAACAGCGCTGTTTGCTTTCTGCTTGCTTCTCTGTCCTTGGTGGATTTCTGCTTGTGTCTTGCTGCTTCTTTCCTCTATTAAGGCTATAAAATGCCATAATCAGGCAAGCATTTGACTAAAACATTTTGGGGCTTTTCCAAACATGTATTTTTAAAGCCATTTACACAGTGACACTGTGTCTTCGAAGCTCAGCGTCTCACCAGGGGCCTGGCACTCACACTCACTAATGCACTGGCTTGGTTCCCTTTCTAACAGGAGGCACTGGTTAAAAGCCTCCTCCTACCTCAGGCTTGTTGGGTCTAAAACCTGACTGGCCCAGAGGAGCCTTGTTTTAGTGATTAAGACTTCAGATGGATGACCCCCAACTTGGGCCTTGTGGATGGATTTGGTTATCACAGTGTGCAGACTTAAGGCTTGCTATTGAAAACCACAGAGATGAGTTATCAAAACTGTTCCCTATAAAATTGGAAGCATTACATACCAACCAGACACACACGTGAAACCAAGAAAGGGCAGGAAGAGCAAATCGGGTTCCAGTCCGAATGGGTATTATGCCCCTTCTTTGGTTTCTATCCAGTCTTTCCTAGTGTTCTGGGAGCTAGAAGCCACAGCCTTGGGAAACTATTAAAATGAGTTTCAGAATATTGTCAGATTGAAAAAATAAGGAGTTGGGGGAAACAGTGCTACCTGCTTGGAATCAGGCAAATTTGCTGTCACTTCATTCACTGTGATTTTGCTCCACCTGAAAAACATCTCAGTGCCAGGGAAACAGAGAAATTCTTATCAAGGACAATGAGCCAGATGGTAGTATTACAACTGAGATGTTGGTCTGGAAAAGCCAGAAGGCAGACTTAGAACTTGGCGATTCATCTTCAGTCCTTCAGAGTCTGATTGTCCTTAGAGTGAGATGTTGATTGTAACCAGACTTTCTACTTCGCCATGGGATATTTTCTCTTTGCTTAAGGACAGGCAGGAAGCAATCAAAGCAGGTACCATTGTGGTCAAGAGGGATCGGTGATCCTCAGTCACTATCTAGAGAAGGAAGGAAGTCCAACGTTCATTTTCTTTGTGAGATGGAGTATATAAAAAGATTCTGAGCACCACTCAAAGAGTCTGGATGCCTCTATTTAATCTACAGCCAAGGGTAAGTTTCAACATGAAGGGAAAGATTATATTCTACATATTATATGTGCATATATGGTTATAGATTAATATAATATACTATTAATACATGTTAACATATTTAATACATAATATAACCATATATGTATACAATAAGTTGGGAAATTAATGTAATTTAGTCAAGTGGCCCCTGAATGAAACAAATGAGGCAAAGTCTAATGAGACTTTTAATAGGAGAGAGGAGCTGGTAGCATAAATAAGCAGTGTCCTTATTGGTCTGGACACTTATTTGTTCATATAAATAAAATCCAGGCTATGAACTGGTGATTCCCAACTCCACCATAGTTGAGATGTTCATTATTTTAATACCTTTCCATGCCAGCCCCATTTGAGTAAAAGTAGTGAATGACATACAGTTGTTATATCTTAGACGAAAGTGGACATAAATTATTTTTAGGGTGGGAGAATAGAATTTCACAACGTTCCTTAAGATAATTGGAGGCACTCAGAGGTGTCACAAAACCAATATTGGGAAACTGAACTAACTCTTCCGTTAAATTTGGTTTAAAGTGTTGGTAACTTTCAAATTTGTAATAAGTATGTTTAGAAATCATGAGGACAAACTTCCTTTGGGTTTTTACCAATTTCACCTTTTACCACAGCTCTTCCAACATCGAAGCCATCTGGTTTGAGGTGGGGACTGTAAGTCCCATAGGGAACTTTAAATTCTTATCTATTCTTGTGGTGGGAGAGACATCTTTGCTTTGGAGGAATTTTGTGGTCCAGATCTTTAAATAATAGCATCCATATGAGAAATCACATTTAGTGATTTTGTGTTCCTGAATGGACAAAATAAAAAACTTTGTGGCATTGGCTGATTCTTAGTACAAATAGCCCAAGGGAGCACAGTCAGTAATGCACAATCTGATTTTGCAAAGGGTGAAAGGAAGGTGAAGATAGCCAGTGGAAGCTGGTCTTATCTTTTTATCATCACTGTCACCTCCATTGTCATCACCATCATTTGTTTTTGCTATAAAAGAAAGCACAAAAGAAGCATTCTACCCAGAGTGGTACAGGATAAAAAATAAAAGTCTCCCCCACCCTTGTTCGCTTTTAGTTTCATTTCTCAGAGAAGCTACTTGTAACTATTTTAAAGATTCTGGAAGGGGCCCCTGGGTGGGTCAGTCAGTGAAGTGTCTGCCTTGGGTTCAGGTTATGATCACACAGTCCTGGGATTGAGCCCTGCATCAGGCTCCCTGTTCAGAGCCTGCTTCTCCTTCTCCCTCTGCCTGCTGATCTGCCTGCTTGTGCTCTCTTTCTCTCTCTCAAATAAATAAATAAAATCTTTTAAAAAGATCCTGGAAGATACCATATTGCTAAATAGTATAGCACAGTTTCTCTATTTGTCCATTTTAGATAGTACGTATTGACTGCATTTTCTGTTGCTACAACCAATGAGGAATTTAGCAAACTATGCTGTTTTCCACGTTTTTTCTCTCTTCAGCTTCTTGATTGGGTAATTATATTATTTTTAAATTTCTTCCAGTGATTTTATTTACATACTTTAAGCACTGTATATCCTGTTGTATTTCTTGTTTCATCAAATGTTGACACTATTTGCTCCCTACGTTGTAAACAGACAAAGCACGTGCGCACTTACCACCATGTCTCCTTCCCCTTCTGCCTCCTGTTTTCTCCTGTGTCATTAATTTTATGTTGTCAAGGTTTATAACATTTACAATTTATTCTGTAACTACTCAGTTCAACCCTATGAAATTGTCATTTTTTTATGTCAAAATAGCCCAATATCAGCAATTTCCTGTGATTCAGTCTAATTTAATTACACTCTCTGTGCTTGTCTATAGCTTGATTCTAAACACTGAAAACAATACATATTCGTAATATTATATGTATGTTTTCCATGATGGAACAAAGTAGTGTCACTGACCTCATGATTTTAAATACCATTTAATGACTCCCAACTCTAAATCCCCAGTTCCAACTGCTCCCCTGAAGTGGAGACTCCTATCTAACTACGTACTTGATACCTCCGCATCACATTCTAGTGACAGTCACCTAACTGGTTTCCCTGTTTCTATTCTTGTTATCATCATTCTCTAGAGAGTAGTCAGAGTGATTTTAGAGCAGAAATCAGATCATTTCCCTCCACTGCTTAAAACCTTCCAATTGTGGGGTGCCTGGCTGGCTCAGTTGCTAAAACATGCAACTCTTGACCTCATGGTCAGGAATTCTAGCCCCATGTTGGGGTTAGAGTTTACTTAAACACAAACAAACAACCTTCTAATTGTATCTTTTTATATATAGAATGAAACAAAACATCTTGTGCATGACTCATAAGGTTTTGCTTAATTCCGATCCCAACAAACCTCTCTGATTGTATTTCCTATCACTGATGCCCCTCAGTTATTATCTTCCAGCTACCATGGCCTTATGCTGTTTCTGCCACATACCATGATGCTTCCTATCTTAAGGCCTTACAGTGTACCATTTCCTCTGCCTGCAACACCCTGCTTCCAGATCTTTCCATGGCTGGCTGTTTTTTGTCATTCAGGTCTCAGTTCAAATATCACCTGCTTGCCTGATCACCCAGTTTTAAATAGTACATAACACCTCACCCCTAGTCACCCATCCAATTTTATTTTCTTCAGAATGATTAAAGCACACTGAAATTTTCTTGTCTGTTCGTTTGTATATTATTTTTGTAGTAAGTTCTATGGCCAACATGGGGGTTGAACTCACGACTCCAAGAGATGCACGCTCTACTGAGAGAGCCCCCAGGCACCCCATGTTTATTTTTTTATAATCTATCTTCCAGCCTTTGAATGTTTACTCCATAAGGATAGAAAAATTATTCTATGTTTCTTTTTACAGTCATATAGCCCCTCAGCACCTAGGACACTGTCCAGCATAACATCATAACATAAGTACTCAACAAATATTTGTTTAAGAACATACTTCACTGAGAAGGAAATGTAGTCCTAAGTCATTGAGAAGCCTCAAGATCAAATGGACTATCTTTTTTAATATTCTGTCAATTATTCAAAAGGTGCCACATTTTATTTTGCTTCATATTTGGAGCATGCTTTGTTTTTGCTTTAAATATTTTATTTATTTATTTGACAGAGAGAGATCACAAGTAGGTAGAGAGACAGACAGAGAGAGGGGGAAGTAGGCTCCCTGCCAAGCAGGGAGCTCAATGTGGGGCTCGATCCCAGGACCCTAGGATCAAGATCTGAACCAAAGGCAGATACTTAACCAACTGAGCCAACCAGGTGCTCCTGGACCATATCTTGTTTTGTGTGGGTTTTTTTTTAAACCAGAGTTTTTAGTCTCTTTCTTACTCTCTCGCCCAGCCCCCTCTCCACCTCCCTCTTTCTTCCCCCCACCTTCCCTTTCTGTAAGAAGAGGAATTTTCCTTCATTTCGTCAGTAAAAACCTTAAAGTTATTACACATTTTGTTTATGGGGTAACATTTTTTTTCTTCTTGAACATATTTTTTCAAGCATCCTTCTAACTTCCTGTTCAGATTGAGCCAATTACATGCTATCATTCTGTGATATGTATGCCTGTCTGGTACATTTCAGAAACAGAAAGGAGGCTAGTTTGACAAGAGTGGGGTGAATGAAAGTGTACTAGGAGACGAGGTCACAGAGGTGATAGACATGTCATGGAAGACCTGATAGATTAGAATAAAGACTTTAGCTTGAACTCTGAGTGAGATATGAAACCGTTGTAGGGTTCTGAGCAAAGGCTCGCTTTGGCTGCTGGATTGAGGATAGATTAAATGTGGGCAAGAACAGAAGCAGAGAGACAAGTGAGGAAGCTAATTCAGTATTCCAGCTAAGAGATAATGATGGCTTGGATGAGGGCGGTGACAGTGGAGGTTGTGAGGAATGACCAGATTCAAGATATATTTTAAAGTGGACCCAACAAGAATTTCTGGATATAAGGTATGGGAGAGAGGACTAAAGGATGAATCCAAGGAACTTTGCCTGAGAAATTGAGAATACGGAGTTGCTAATATATGTGAGGAAAATTGCAGGAGGATGTTTCCTTGAAGGTGGGGTGGATAGGATATCAGAAATTCAGTTTCAGATATTAATTTTGAAATATCAAGTGGGCAGTTGGATATACTAGTCTGGATTCAAAAGAGAAATACAGGATGGAGATAGAGATAGGACTCAGCCTATAAATGGTCCTTAAATTCATGATGCTAGATGATCTTCCCTAGGAAGTAGGAGGAGATAGAAAAGAGAAGAGAAACAGGAACTAAATCCTGGATTTAACATTTAGAATTTGTGGAGATGAATAACCAGTAAACAAGTCTAGGAAGGAATGGCTACGGACCTAGGAGGGAAATCCACTGTGAAGGAGGTATTCTGGAAGCCAAGTGATTTTCTATTTATCCTTAATAAACTAAAATTTCCGCGTGAATAGGTATGGGGCCATCTTTAAAATCATGTTTGGCACTTTAAGAGCCCTTTTCATCTAAAGGCTTGTGTATTTCCTCTATGAATTTCCCCCCTCTACTATGTCCTATGTTTGTTTCATTCTGGAACTTCTTTTAGATAATTATTAGATCTTTTGGATCTATACTCAATATTTTTTATCTTTTTTGTTCACATTTGCCATCTTGTTATCTTAGGCTATAAATTTTTTGTTATTTAGCCCTTGTACTTGAAAAAATCTGGAGTCTTTTGAAAATTTTCTAAGAACTTTCTTATTCTGTTATTGCTTCTTTTTTCATAGGAACTCATTCTTGACTTCTATTCCCAGCATAATCTATTTCCTCTGGGGTCATTTGTTTTGTTTATTCCTGTAGGTCCTTTTCTTTTATACTGTTGGTTTTGCACAAACATCTGGTTATCTATGATTTATGAATGAAGAACTACATTGATTAGAACAGTAGCTAGCATGAGTTTCTTTCAGAGTTGTACCAATGGGCTACTGTCTGGATCAAGAGTGCTCCTCCACAGAAGTCCTAAAGTGAAGGAGTCTTCCCTTTGAAGTCTTTCAAAGTCTTTCAGGCTTTATTCTCAAAGTAGTAGACTTTAATGTACTTCATTCCTCAGAGAAGCTGCCTTTCCTTGTGTTTCCCTTCCAGATGAGGTAGAGTGTCATCCTACCCTGTACTCTGCCTTCTCCAGGCAAATCTTTTACTCTGCTTAGGAAACGTGGCCACTGTGATTGCTGTCCCACAGCCCATGTTTGCTCTTGGTACTTGTTGACTCTGAGCTTGGAGCCTCTGGGGGGCTCTGCCAAAGAAAGCACCCTCCTCCTCCCTTGAGCTTTCCTCCATATATAGTTTGGACAACACCAGGGAGTTTGGTTCTAATCATTGCACTATGCTGCTTCCTGGTATGTATTTCCTGTGATTTGATTGGAGACTTGCAGGACAAAGAAGTAAACACATGTGACCAGGCAGTCTTCTGGAACCAGAAGACTGAGAGTATTTTCCAATTTTAACTGCAGTACTTTGCTGACTTTCCAGCTTGTTTAATAAAATGTTTACCTCATCAACCAGTTAGGGATACTACATTCTTTTTCATATACGTCAGATATGGATCCTATCACAGGCTCACCTTTGCCTCCTTTGGCCAATGGTTGGAAATGGAGGCTAGGGAGGGGTAGAAGACCAGTGTGGGCCTATACACCACATAGGGTATTCACTTAATATTCTTAACAGCCTTATGAGGTGGTGGATAAAATCCCCATTTTATAGATGAGAAAGCAGAGGCTCAAAGAACGTAAGAACTCTCCCAATGCTGTATTGTTTGTGTCAGACCTGGCATTAGGATCCAAATCTATTTTACTTCAGTCCTGTGGACTTTCCTTCACACCAATCTCCCTCCATCTCTTTGCCATTATCCTCTATGATAGGAAAGAACTCTAGCCAACTTAACTGTAGTCTTCACTGGCATGAGAATTTCAGCATGCTATGTATGAAAAACATTGTTAGTTATAGGTTTTATTGGTAATCATCTAAGTTTCTTGGTATTTTGCTCATCTCTTTTCTTTGTCTTTGAAACACACATTACTTTTCAAATTTCATGAAATTTTCCTCAGTTGTGAGGCTGATACTGTGTGCTTCTTATTTCTATCATAAGCTTAAGTCATAATCAGTAAATTCTGTGAAGGGGTTGTTCGTTGTTAATGATTTTGGGTGTGCATGGCCTGAGTTTGCATTTCAGGTAGTGGCTCATTTATTCCCCAATAGGCAGGTTTATAGAACAAAAGAGTGGCCATCTTAAACACAGTCGAGTGCTGCTATCCAACTCTGACCAGCTAAACCCTGCGGGCACTTGCTCAGTGGTGAAGGTGGGACTGTACCATGGAAGCAAAGGTCTGAACAGATCAAGTGTGTTATCAGCTCAAAAGAGCAGGCTGGCTGCAGCAGGATAGAATCCCAAATCAGGGCCACAGTGGCAGGGCTAGGGAGGGGAAGCTGGTCACTCCTCTTCGTTTTGCAGCCTCTTCTCCATTGACTGCTACCAGAGCATCTCAGTCCCACATGCAAGAACACACAGAACCCAGGGACACACATGACAGTTACAAAGGCAGCCACTCCGAGCTGCTCAAAAATGTGTGTTTGGGTCCTGGTGAGGGTGCTTCCAGCCATCTGACTCCCTTTCCCACTCCACTTTTTCCCTCCGTCAATGAATTTGCCCATGTTTTGAGGGACTGCCGAACTCAAGTACAATTGCCTTGCCTATATACAGTGTTACCTTATAAATACTTCTTCAGTTCATGGTGCTTTTAGACACAACTCAGAGTCAAGATCAAGGAAGGCTGGGAGGAGTGGGTGAGGTACTTGCCCTGAGCAAAGAATTGAAGGGGTGCAAACCCCTGCCCCTTAATAATAAAGATGATTACCATTTCAATGCAGTAATTTTTTAAAAATCACAGTGAATGTGGGGCGCCCGGGTGGCACAGTCGGTTGAGCATCGGACTCTTGATTTCGGCTCAGGTTTTGATCTCAGAGTCATGAGGTCAAGCACCATGTTGGGCTCCACGCTCAGTGCGGAGTCTGCTTGAGATTCTCTCTCCTCTTCCTCTGCCCCTCCTCCCAGCTCTCTCTCTCTCTCTCTCCCTCTCAAATACATAAATCTTTTTTTAAAAAATCACAATAAAAATATTCCATGATGAACAAAATGCTAAAATGTTATATAAAGACAGGATGTGACAAGGCTGAGATTTAGTGGAGGTGAAAGAGATGAGCCATGCAAGGACAGGGTCAGATCCTGTCAAAACATTTTCTTAGAATTTGAAAAAAAGGCAAGAAACATCCTCAGGATTGTTGTTTTGCTTTTTATCACTTTAAATGAGAAAGACATATAAAAGTGCTTTCAAAAGATCTTAAATGTGACATAAATGTAAAATATGACTGTATAACCATTATCATTTGTTCCCAATAATGACTTCCTGGTCAGATTGACATTTTAAACAAGTCTGTTCAATTCCTTGAATCACTAAAGATTTACACTAATTTGACTCTTTTTTTTTTCTCTCTAAGTCATAGGGGGAGCATTTGATTCAACTTTCCGCCCCTCCTTTCTTTTCTTAATTACCATTTACTTAAAACACAAAACAGAGGGAAACCCAGTGCCCATCTCCCAGTCACAGTGAGGGAGATGCTGTTTTCAGTCCCACACTGAGAAAGGATAAGATGGCAATTGCATTTTAGAAGCAATTAGAGGAACGTCTGGATTTCCACACACTCTGTGACTTGGCATCTTGGTAGAATCTAAAAGATTTTAATGTGAGTGCTGAAAGATGGTAAAAATCATGTCTTGTGATGTAGAAAATGGAAGTTCCTGCTAAAGCTGCATTAATGAGCCTATTTCCCTAAACTTCATTAAGCCAACCATAGACGCTGTGTCAATGCAGCAAAGATTTAGAGTTTACAAGTTAGGACTTAGTGTTCCACCCCAGCCTTTGAACTACCTGAAGTGATCTTCTCATTTAATTAAAGGAATGTGTGAATCCAACAAGCTCCCTATCTCCTGTCTTGGCGCGTATTACAGGTAGTCTAGGAAGAGAACGGAGAGATAAAGGAATGATGTTTATATAAATACAGTGCAGTACAGGTGTTGCTGGCTCCTGGAGGTATTGGATTCCCATGAATGAACGTACCATGGCAGGAATTTTCAACAAACCCAGAAAACAAGAGCCACAGCTAATGTAAGGAAATTGAAATCACCATTAGACTGGGGAAATGTGTTCAGTGGAGTGTGTGTGGCCTAAAAGTACAAAATACAACTTGCCCCCTAATTGGGGTAGCTCAAGTTTGTGTGTGCAGAGGCATGCCGTTCTTCTCTGCTCTTTCTCTTGGGATTGATCACCTAGGAGGGTTCGGAAGGGATGAATGAGAGTCAACCGTTTTCCCTTGCATCCGTTTCAGTTTTCAGGAGGCCATTTCTTAATGGTCCTCATTTCTGTGTTTTGGTGTCCAAATTTAGGAACGGAGTGAACACTCCAAACATCCACCCAACCAGCCTTGTGTTCTACAGTACCTTACAGTTTGCAAAGCCTTTTAAGCTCCCATCAGTGATTTAAGGCTGCTCAGGCAGAATCTGAGAGGTGGGAGAGCCCCTGGGCGTGAGGCCTATCTCTGAGTGGTAGCTGGGTACTCCTGGGGGAATCGTAGAATCTGGCTGAGCCCCAATTTCTTCAATTGTCCAAAGGGGATCACAACACCTACCTGCAAGGATGGTTGTGAAGCATAAAGGAGGAAACCCATACCATGTGCCAGGTGCTGCCCCTGGCAGGGGGTAAGCCCCGGCAAAGATTAGCTGCTGTTGTTGCAAGTTCTCCAAAGACCCCTGTCAATGAAACGGGATTATTTCTAACTTACAGATTGAGAAATCAAGGCAAGGGAGGGGGGAGTGGTGTGGAAATGACTACCCCAATTAGCAGAACAAGGATTTGAGCTCAGATCTTTGGACCGAACTTCAGAGTACACTCCAGCCTCCATAACACAAGTAGGATGGTGTCGAATGACAGTTTTCGCTCACAGTTCTGGAGGCCAGAAACTAAATTAGTTTCGTGGAACTGAAATCAAGGTGTCAGCAGAGCCCAGCCCCCTTTGGAGGCATTAGGGGAGAATCCATTCCTTGCCCCTTCCAGCTTCCAACGGATGCCAGCAGTCCTTCGAGTGTGGCCACATAGTTCCAATCTCTGCTTCCATGGATGCATTGTCTTCTCATCGTCTTTGTGTGTTAAATCTGCCTCCACCCCTAAGAAGCCTACACGTGATTGCCTTTAGGGCTCCCTTTAGGCCTCACCAGGATAAGCCAGTGTAATCTCCCCATGCAAGAGCCTTAACTTAATCACACCTTCAAAGTCCCTTTTCGCTGTATAAGGTAACATTCACGGGTTACAGGGATTCATTAGGACATACACATCTTTCTGGGGGCTGCTTATTCAACCTACCACAGCTAGCATGTGAAAATTTCAGTCTGGGCAACCTGTGCCCAGCTCGATTCCTACCTCATGGCAGTTTATTCCCTCTCTCTACCCTCCTGCTGGCTTGGACACCTGCAGCCCTGGTAGCCAATCTGGGCTCCTAAGCTGGCTTTGGATAAGCCTAGAACATCAAAGTCTGGCTCCAACTTCATCCTCAAGATCCAGAACTGTCTTTCTGCCTGGTACTAGTGCTTGTGGACTTGCCATTTTCTTTCCCTACACATGATCGGTGTGGCCCCCAGGATGCCTTCCAAAGTCAGCTTAATTCCATCCTCCTGCAAGGAGGGTTGATCTGCATTCTACAACTAGACAAGGGGGTACTAGTAGAAGGTTCTGATTCACTCAGGTTGGCTAGAATATGATGCAAGGATTTTTACGGCCTACACCCCTGGACACCTTCTCCAGAATTGGAG
Source organism: Procyon lotor (assembly GCA_028646535.1). NCBI lineage: Eukaryota > Metazoa > Chordata > Mammalia > Carnivora > Procyonidae > Procyon > Procyon lotor. Next base: position 4,874,613 of record CM053612.1, on the reverse strand, counting down.
GACTCTGAGGAAAACCTATAGATAGCTACAGCCCCATAACCAATTGCAGCTGGTCTATAGTCTCCTCTAAGGATTTATTAATGGTTACAGAAATTTATTTATATACATAATACATGCATGTAAATGTCTATGCTCATATATGCACATATGCGTGGGTATCCTGTACTTTGCTCTTTTATAGATTTTAATTCACATGAGAATTCAAATAACGCCTCTCACTGGTTCTCATACTTTCATGGAAAATTTCCTGAGCACCTCCTCCAATGGCAGGCCCTTTGCTAGGTGCTAGGGATACAGAGGTGAAACTGCTCTTTCCCCTCAACTCTTAGGGGGATAACAGTCTAGGGAGTAGACAGATTTAGAAATGAGTAATTAAAGAACAGTGTGATTAGTTCTGTTCATCTACACAAGGCTAGAACAAGGGTGAGGTACTTGCCGAGGGCGCACAACTTAAGGAAGCTTCGAAACTCACTATTGATGACTGAATTTCCGCCCCCCCCATGGTAAACAACATTTTAATGCAATATTTAAAAAAAAATCAAAACTGCTGCCAAAAAAAATCCATGATGAATGGAAGTGCCCCCCCCCTTTTTCATGCAAGATAATATCGCCACAGGTTCCAGGGATTACGTCCTGGACATCTTAGGGGAGGAGGCACCGAAATGAGCGGGTCCTCTGTGACACAGGGCCTGTGGAAGGGTGAGGTGGCAGGAGGGAGGCCACCACCCCCGCTGACTGGCAGTGCTTGTCTTGCCATTGAGTCTTCATACAGGAGGTGTTCGGGGTGTTGGCTGTGGCTCAGCTTTGGGTGGGGGGCGGTCTGTAGGACCTTTTGTGTCGCCAAAGTAGACTGGGCACTGATCAGGTCTGGCTGCTCTGGGAAATTAAAGCAGGAGCCTGCCTAGAAATGCTCTACCTCTGTGATGTGCTAGCCAAATGCAGTGCTCCAGCCCCCTGGAGAGAGGACTAGCCCAGTTTCCGCATGTGCTCAGGGGACTATGGGACTGGTCAAGGCAGTGACCCCAGTAGTGTCTGTGCGAGGGGCAAGATTGAAATCTGCCAGTAAGTCAGGGCTGTTGCCTTCTGGGTGGCATCCTTGGGACTTGGCAATTCAGCAAGTTACCAAGGGCCACCATGGCCATGGAAGGGATCAGTATAATGCAAATTTTAGAGGCAGCTCCTAGTAAGCAGTGGCTCAAGTTGAAATTTCTAAGCTTATCTTGCTCACATGGAGAAGAATTTGTCTTAGGATGTTTCAAGATAAGAGCCACAGCAGTATGACTCTTGATTAAGTTAGTAGAGCAGAAAAAGAAATAGAAGGCTTAAGAGTTTGCAGAAAGGCCAGGTTTCCCCAGCTCATACTTCCCCTCCCCTCCCCTGCCCCTATACTCCCATCTGCTCCAAGAAGGTCTAAGTTCCATTACCCAAACAGAAGCAATTTTCTATTATAAAGGTAATAAATATTTGGGATACTTGGGTGGCTTAATCAGTTCAGTGTTTGACTCTTGGTTTTAGCTCAGGTCGTGATCTCAGGGTTGTGGGATGGAGCCCCACGTGAGGCTCCTGGTTTAGTGGGGAGTCTGCTTGTCCCTCTCCCTCTGCTTCTTCTCCCGCTCTCTCTCTCTCAAATAAATAAATCTTTTTTAAAAAAGTCATAAATATTCATTATAGAAAACTGGGAAAATACATGAAAATGAAATGAATTATATAACCTGACTTCTGAATGTTTATTATCAATGCTATTATAACGTATTTCCTTTCAGTTATTGTCTCTGATAGTGATTTTTCTATGCATCATTGTATACATACATATATACATACATGTATATAAGTGTGTGTATGTACATATATATTTGCATGTGTCTATACATGTATATGTGTTTGTCTATATACTATATAAACACACATATGTGATTAAGGATGTTTACAATTTTGTACTGTTTTTTTTTTAACTCACTATTCTTTGTTCTCATCTGTTTTGACCTATCAGCATCAGCCCACACAGTCAACCATTTCCTCCTTAAGACACTCACTTGCCTTGGCTTCTCATATTAGCACATTCTCCTAGTTTTTCTCTGATTCACTTCCCACTTCTTCCTAGTATCCTTTGACAACATAGCTTTCTTTATCTGACCATCACATATTGGGAGTCCACAGAACTAATGACTTCTCTCTCTTCTCTTACTTCTCATGTTTTTGGTGATTTTACCCATTGCCATGACTTTAAGTAAAATGACTTGCAGATGTCTCCCACATTTCTTTTTGTTGATTTTAATTCCAGTGTGATTAACGTACAGTGTAATGTGAGTTTCAGGTATACAATGTACTGATTCAGCACTTCCATACATTACCACATGCTCATCACAACTAGTGTAGTCCTTACTCTGCATCACCTCATTCAGCAACCCTCTACTCCCCCTCCCCTCCAGTAACCATCAGTTTGTTCTTTAGAGTTAAGTGTCTGTTTCTTGCTTTGTTTCTCTTTCTTCTCCTTTGCTCATTTGTCCTATTTCTAAATTCCACATATGGGTGAAATCATATGGTATTTGTCTTTCTCTGACTGGCCTATTTCACTCAGCATTTTACTCTCTAACTCCATCGATGTCATTGCAAGGTTTCATTCTCTTTTATGGCTGAATAATATTACCTTGTATATCTATACCACATCTTTTTCAACCGTTCGTCTGTTGATGGATATTTGGGCTACTTCTCTAATTTGGCTATTGTAGATAATACTGCTATAAACATAGGGGTACATGTATCACTTTGACTTAGTGTTTTGTATTTTGGGGGTACATACCCAGTAGTGCCATGTTTAACTTTTTGAGGAACCTCCATACTGTTTTCCAGAGTGGCTGCACCAGTTTGCATTCCCACCCACAGTGCAAGAGGGTTTCCCTTTCTCCACATCTTCGCCAACACCCATTGTTTCTTGTGTTGTTGATTTTAGCCTTTCTGACAGGCATGAGGTGATACTGTAGTTTTGATTTACATTTACTTGATGATGAGTGATGCTGAACATCTTTTCATGTGTCTGTTGGCCATCTGGATATCGTCTTTGGAGAAATGTCTGTTCATGTTTTCTGCCCACTTTTAAATTGGGTTATTTGCTTTTTGAGTGTTGAATTATATATGTTCTTTATATATTTTGGATACTAACCCTGTAATATCTCTCACATTTATATCTCTAGCACAAACTTCATTAAGATCCAGGTTCACAAATTGAGCTGCCTACCTGACATTTCGAACTGAATGTTTAGTAAGCATATCAAACCCAACAGGTCTGCACAGGGCTCTTGACTTCCCCTTCCTACATTTGCTTCCTCCAATCTTGCCCATTTCAGCAAATGGTACTGCTCTCAACCAGCGGCTCAGTCTCAAAACTAACGAGTCATCCTTCATGCCTCCCTTTCCCTTACCTCACCATCACCAGGTCTGGTCTGTTCTACCCTACATTATATCTTGAATTGACCCACTTTTACCTATCTCCCTTGCTATTCCTTGGGCTTAACAAATATCTTCTTTTATTTGGCTATAATAGTAGTCTCTAAGTCTTGCCCCTTCCAATCCATTCTCTAGAATACTTTCCAAAAGATAAATCATATTATGTGATAAAAAATCTTTAACTGGTTAACCATTGACTGGTTAAATGAATTGTGGTACAACCATATAATGAAATACTATAACTATAAAAATGAATATGGAAGGCAGCCGTATAATGAAATGGAAAGAGTTCCAAGATATTATTCACTGAAAAAAACAATGCATAGAGTAATATGTAATAACTTTTGGCATACAACATAGAGACAAATTAACAATGTATATTTGTATCTGCATCAAAACTAAAAGGATTCCTAAGAAACTAATGAAAATGATTACTTGTAGATGAGTAGGGGGAAATATCTGGTGGATAATACAAGGGTGAGAGTGAGACTCATCACAGTAAACCTTTTTTTATATTGTTTGGACTTTTGAACCGTATAGATGTATTCCCTGTTCAAAAGCTAAAAATGGACGTATCTTCCCATTGCACTTAGAATAGAACTAATAATATTCCCTGCCATGGCCTACAAGCCCCTGCCTAGTCAAGCCTCTGCCCACCTCTCCACTTGTACCTTCTACCATTCCCATCACTCTTTCACTACTTCCAGATCCAAATGATCTTTCAATTAATCAAATAGACTCTGAGTTTTTCCTCCTTGATGCCTTTGCATTGTTTTTTTTTTTTTTTTTTTTTTCTGTTGATTGCCATTTCTCCTGGTCTTCCTATGGCTGGCTATCTCCTTTACACCCATAAATCTCTGTTAAAATGTCATCTCAGAGATAGCTTCCTTGGCTTCTTCACCTTGGGCTGTTCACTCCCATCCTACCTTTTATTCTCAATCATGGCACCATGGTCTCTTCCTTCCTAGTACTCCTCATCTGTTATTGTTTGTTTAAATAAATTATTTATTTTGTTGTTCATCCACTAGAGACTAAACTTCATGAGGATGGGAACCATTTATATAATTTTCACAGCTGTACAACCAGTCTGTACCCAGTGCTTGGTGCATAGTAGGTGATCCATACTTCTTTGTTGACTGAATGCATTCTTGTAGATGCATAAGCATTTACCTACATCATTAAAATTTTTTCAGCAATATTCTTATAATAACTTGTATAATATCCCATACAGTGGATATGCCACAGTTAACATTAACCATTTCATGTTAATTGACACTTAGGTGGTTATTGAAACAATGTATAAAAGTAGGTTTAACCTCAGCATTGTTAGTATTGCTTATTGTCATATTTAAAACATTTTGATTTTGATTGATGTAATAGCTTGAAAAGTGGTATCTTTTAAATTTTAAATAAGCATTTCTTTAATTACTGATACAGTTTTATACATTTTCCAAATAAGCTACTTGGATTTCTTTTTAATGGACTGTCCTTAGCATCTTTTGAATTATGCCCTTCTCCTTCCCCAGAGCTACTGTCTGAAATCAGGATCTTATTATTTTTAGCCCGAGTTGCTTTAACAACCTCTCTGCTGGTCTCAGGACCTCTGATCTTGCTGCCCTCCTGTGCATCCTTTCTCCTGAAGCCAGAGTACTTTTCCTAAAATGCATATTTGTTCACAGCACTGCCTGCCTAACACTATAGGGCTCTCCATTGCCTAGAAGATAAAGAATAAGGTATGCCATGGTATGTCCTATAAGCATAGCTTTAATGGCTCCAGCTAAAAGCCTTACCCCAATCCAACATCACCCACATGCATGCAAAACATACGCATCGTATCTCTGGGTCTACTTAAGTTGTGCTCTCTTTCTAGAAAACTCTTATATTGCATCTTCTGTCCAGCTGGGGAACATCAACTTATCTTTGAAAAGTAGGTCAAGAGCCATTTTTTTCCATGAAACTTTATTTCCCCAACCTTGGTAAAATTGACCACTACCTTCCTTGTGTTCCACCTCTACCTCATCCAGACTTCTGTCATAGTGCTATAACACTCAGTCATGACCCTTTTGTTCATTTGTCTCCCCATAGATTTCAAGTACTTCAAGAGGCAAATTAGTTGTTATAAGCTCAACGTTCCTTAGTGCTTAGCACATTTCTTGAAATAGAGTGTGTCCAATGAACACACTTTGTTCAGTATTTTGCCCAGTTATTTGAGATATAGTATTTTCCTTATAGATTTATAATAGTGGTGTATATATTAAAGCTAGGAATCCTTTGCTTTATTTATTATGAATATTTTTATTAGTTTGTAAATTGCCTTTTAAGTTTGAATGCTTTGGTTATTTTGGAGGAGTTTTTAATATACATAAAGTCAAATTTGTTAATCTTCTAAATTATTTCTTACATTATTTCTAAATTCAGAAATTCCTATTCCTATTAGACATTTGATAAATATTTATTTCTCTTTTCTTCTAGTTTTTTGGTTTGAAAATTTTTTTACTATTTAACTCAATAATCCACCTAAGAATTACTTTATGTTATATACTAAGAATTTCATTTATTTTTCCCCAGATAGTTAACCACTTGTCCCAATACCATTTATTAATAACCTTTTTCTTCCTCTTGGTTTGAAATGCCTCCTTTATCATATATTAGTTTTATATACATAGTGGGATCAGCATGAAGGATATATATGATTTCATTGATTCATATATCTAAATTTGTTCCAGTATCCTAGTTCTTTAATAATTATAGATTTATAACATGTATTTTGAATACAGTGGACTATAAATAAAAACTGTAATATCTGATGGGGCTAATTCCCGTTCATTATTCTTCTTTTATGAAGTTTTCTATGCAATTTTCATTCATTTGTTTTTCCTAATAAATCTTAGGATTATTTTGTCAAGTTCCCAAAAGAATCTTGTTAGTGTTTTGATTGGAATTCAACTAAAATTATAAATAATTTGAGAGCAAATTGATTTCTCTCTATCACATTCAGCTTTCCAATTCAAGAACACGATATGTCTTCCTACGTATTCAAGTCTTTTTTATGTAGTTCTCACTGAAGTTTTATAGTTCTCTTTTTGTAGGCCTCATATGGTTCTGATTAAAGTTACTCCTAGGCATTTTTTATTTCATTCAGCAGACTTCTCTGGTATGACTGAAAATTCCCATATAGCCCACTGATAAATCTAAATCAGAATATCAGGGCCCATATTTTCTAAGCCACATGGTTTGACGGTAATTGAGGCCATATAGTGTAGTGGTTAAGTGCATGGGCTTTGACATCTAGACAGATCTGGTTCTGAATTCTCGTTCTGTCACTTATTAGCTATGTAACCTTGGGCAAGACATGTAAACTCTGTCTCAGTTGATTCATTTATAGGCCTGGACTACTAATAGTACCTTTCCTACATGGGTTTGGTGAGGTAAATGCAGGGTCATGAAAGTGAAAACTTAGCATAGTACTTGGTGTATAATGAGTGCTCAGTAAATGTGAGCTATGGTGATGGTGACAAAAATTTGGGCATACAGAGAAAAATGGCAAATAGGACTGTCTTGAAATGTTCAGATTGCCAAAATCAGAGGGAAATGAAAAGGATAAAAGATTCAAAGGAGAAGGAAAGTTGAACAGGAAGAGAGAGAGAGCAGGAGATGAAAAGGTGCTTACAGTGAGGATGATGGGAGAAGGTGACATCATTGTTAGAATCAAGCACAAGGACCATTCTGGGGAAGCCTCCAGAGGCCGAGGAGGGGGGAGGGGAAGCAAATGTAATACATGGATAACCATTCTTCCCACAGCCACTCCCCTGCCTACCCAGCTGGGCCTTAGGCCCAGGATGGGGAGAGAAGCTTGCCCAAGACCCACTGTATTGGATGGATCTGGCCTGGTGGTCGTGGGAACCCCTGGAACCAAATTTCTACTTGTAAGAGATGCTATTCGGGACTGTGTAGATCAGAGAGACTGGTGCCTATATGCGAACGTTCACACAGATGTATACTCAATTGAATCATATGCCCAGGAGAGCGTGAGTTTTAATCTGTAGGTGTTTTTACACAGTGAATTGCAAGGATGAAACTTCATCTACTGTGTATGGCATTGTTTGGGGAAAAATAGAACTGACATCCTTAACTTAAAGTACAAAGAGTAAGCTGCAGAGCCAGGACCCCTGTAGAGAGCATATGAGAAAACATCCTATTGCCTAATGGTTCCTGTTCTAACTCCTTTATATTCCCAAGAAGACTTTCTTTTCTTTCTTTCTTTTTTTTTTAATGGGGGGTGGGGCCCATGGAAAGGGAGGGAGAGAGAGAGAATCTCAAGCAGGCTTCATACCCCGTGCAGAGCCCAACACACGGGCTTGACCTCACAACCCCGGGATCATGACCTGAGCCAAAAGCGGGTGTTGGATGCTTAAACAATTTTCAAGATGCAATTCAGCAATGATGTTTTCCAATAAAAGGTCCATTATTAAATTAAATAGCAGATGTTTGAGATATTCCTGGATAGCACTGTACCCTAGAACATTATTGTTGGAAAAGCCCTTTGAGACCAACTAACAGAGCCACTAGAGAAGGGAAATGACTCACGTACAGCTGTTCAGTGAGCTGGTTAGTAGAGTCAAAACCCCAAACGAGATCTCCTGACCTATACTGCCCTTTTTTGCCCATCATAACACAGGATCTGCCTATTTGGGAAACTCCCTAGGACATTTGTCTTTTAGCACTTTTTTTTTTTTTTTTTGCCATGGGACTTTTTTACTTTCTTTGTGCATGTAAGACATGTGTTATAAACCCACCAATGTACTTTACTTTCTTTGGGAGAATAGGGTGATGGGAACATGGTACAGCCCACATGTACAACAGGAAGGAAGATCTTCCAGAAGCTAAATTGTCTTTTTTCTTCCTTCTAAAGGTATTTCTGAAAAGACATTTTAAATTGTAAACGTTTTCATTTCATAGCATGAAAGACTGGCCTGTCTGGGTAAGGCCTTCACGATGGGCTATGCCAGCTCTGCTCTCCATCTGGTCTTCCCACAGGGTCTTAAGCACACCTTCAGGTATTACTTATTTCACTGTGTGTAATTAGTTGTGTCTGCAGCACTATAACATTCTCTCTGACCTAGCTGTGATTTCCTCTAGGGTCAGGACTGATGCTGATCCCCTAACCCCAAAAAACAGCAGGAGCCCAGGAAATTCCTATGGATTAAATCTAAGAAGCAGAGAGGATATGAGGGAGAGGCTCAGGTTTTAGGCTCAGGGCTTGTACATGGGCTGTGTGGCCTTGGGCTAGTCAATGAACCATTCTCAGGATTTGTCTCCTTTCTGTAAGGGAATGGTGATCGTAGTGTCACCACCATCTCCCAGAGGTATGTTTGGATAAATGAGATTTTGATCATCAAAACTTTCTGTGCACTGAAAGGGGCTATAAAAAAATAGAGCATGTAATAGTAAGTAATGGCTAACCTTCAAGAACTCACTGAATGCCAGGAAGCACATTCAGTCTGCACGACAACCTTATGAAGAAAGGGCTATTGTTATCTCCATTTTATAGATGGGAAAACTGAGGCACAGGGAGGCTAGACAATTTTTCCAGGATCCTACACCCCCAAGGACACACAGCTGGTAAGTGGTTATGATATTATAAACTAGGGAGGGGCCATAATTTACTCAAGCTGACACAGCTAAAGATCCAAGACAGAACTAAAATCTAGGTTTCTTGACTCCCAGCCCAGTGCTCTTCCTACTGAACCCAATGTATGATTTTCTGGGGAAACTATCCCATGTATCTCCTATGGAAGGATGATCAGGGCATGGTATTATTGCTCTGAATATAGCCTCTCGCCTGAGGAAAAGGTACAGAAAATGAAAATCAAAAGTTCTCCTTGGGCTGGAGGACTTCAAATCATGGGTCACTTTTCAAAATGAGTCACTGAGGAGCCCAGGTGACAGACTGTCATGCTAGGTGGGTTGGTGAAAGTGAAGGGGCACAGACCAACATTGGTTTAGAAATAAATGACACATTTCTATCTCTCCTATATTTCTATCTTAAACAATCTAGATCTATGTCACATATATTTTTTCATGCCAACTTGCTGAAAGGTTATTTTTAAATAAGATATGACAAAAATATAACTTGGCCAAGAGCAGGCACCTTTGTATTACAATCTGACATTTCTAATAAACACTCAGTGATGGGGGCCTTATTGCCTGGTCTTTGTGTATGAAGTTAGGACCTTTTTGCTATTTCTGAAAACAAATTCTACTGCTCAACACCGATCCAGAGATCCTTTATGCACCAATAGTCCACCCTGTGTGCACATTTCTGAGCCATCTACTCTTTACTCTTTGTGTGTGTGTATGTGTGTGTGTGTGTGTGTGTGTGCATGTGCACATGTGTGCATGTAATCCCTGTCCTCACAAACCGTAGCATCAAGTGAAATAGCTTATATCTGCAAAACACTGGTTTTCTTTGAAGTATATAATAATGATAATAATAATAGCATTTACAGAAGGATTTACAGTTTTTAAAATAACATGCATACTCTTTTATTTTTAAAACAAGAGAGCACACTAAGTAGCTATTTGGGAAGAGGAAAGTGCAGGCAGAGGGAACAGCAAGTATAAAGCCTGAAGGGGGCCTATTTGGAGACCAACCAGGAGCAGACTGTGGGAGGGAGAGAGAGGAGAGTAGCAAGAGGTGAGGTTGCAGATGCCATGGAGGGGGGAGGTCAGGGTGAGGAGGACCTTAGAGACCTCAGAACGGAGACACCGGTCAGGAGGTTGGACATATTTGCTTTACATTATCTTGTGATACAGTAAGCATTTAATGCTGCTAGGGTTACCGGGTTGAACTCTGTCCAAAGATTTAGCAATAAGGATGATAACAACAGCTACCACTGAGGACCTACTCTGTTCCGGGCACATGGATAGTGGCTCCACATGGTGTGATCTCATTGAATCCTTGTCACAACCTTACCAAGTAGGCCGCTGTCATTTTCAGAGAAGGAAACTGAAGTTCAGAGAGGTTAAGCTACTTGCTTAAGGTCACACAACAAGTAAAGGGCACAATTAGGAATCAAGATTAGGTCTCTAATTCCGCAATGTTACCTTGCCTCCCATAATCCTAAAGGATTACAATTAAAGAAAAATAAAACTGCTCTCAACTCTGCAACTCATCATTATTATCTATCTGTATTGATAATTTTTGAAAAGGTCTACTCTTCCGTGGCTTTATGTTCAGCTTTTAAGTTTGAGTGCTACAAAATAACATTATGAGTGCAAGGTCTTAGCCCGGAAAATTGGGTCCAGTTTCATCAGATGCCTCCCCTGGCAAAGAATAAAAAGCCTGTTGGTTAGTTTATGCTGGAGGCCATCTCCTGTGCTTGGCTGCGTATGGTGTCACACCTCTAAAATGGCGTTAAAGGGAAAAAAAAACCAGCCAAGCAAAGTTTATATGGCTTTTCAAGCCTGCTATTAGGATAGTATCCACAGTAGATCACACACTCATGAAATTTGCTGCGACTTTTTAAGGACTCTACCATGCACCCACTGCATCTTGGAAATTCAACTTAGAAGAGAATGCTGCTGCTATAATCTTTAAGATCACATCAAGCTGAAAACGCTGCAGTGACTTAAACAGGGAAAAGACCTTTTACCTCTAGATTGGACAAACCTACTAATAGATCCATTTAATTTCATATCGCCCTTCCACTCCTTCCCTGCTCTCTCAAACATGTATGTACCCTTGCGTACACACAAGTGCACTCACGCATTGCGTGCACACACACACAGGAAAGCCTGCAAGCTGTCTTTATAGAGTTTCTATTGCTTCAGAAGCCACTTCCTGGCCTGTGCTTTCATCTGAAATCTCGGTATGACATCTCAGCCCTGAAGGCAGTTACTTCTGTTGGTCTCTGGTTGAGAGATAGGCAACGTCCCATCTCGGAAGCTTCATTCTGTGGGTTGGGTAGCCGTGCAGCCCCCCACCCCCACCCCAGTCTGCTCCCCACCCAACAACCAAAGAAGAAGAGTGAAACCCTGGAGTGCAGACCTAACTATTTTTTTAAGGCTGAAAAGCCTTACCATTTCCTGCCAGGGCATAAGCATCCTGCAGACTCATGCGTATTTTCCGGCAAATGCCCAGGGATACATGGCCGGCTGTTGCCCGGATTAAAGGGCATCAGGTGTTCCCTCTGGGCAAAAATTGCAAGTCCTTTATCTGTCATATGGCAAACAAACCTTATGGCTTTGCCACTTAACAGTCTTGTGACCACAAGCAAGTCTCTTCAGCCCTCTGAGCCATAGTGTCCTCACTGGTAAAAGAGGGAAATGGCACTTCCTTTATTTCTACTCATTATGGCCTTTGTTGGCTCTGGTGCAGGCCCTCTGGTTTGGGGGTGAGTCCATATCCCATCCTGACCCACCTTGAGTACAATCTCTAGATAATGGGAAGGGGAGAACTAGCAGGTGAGAAGATAGAGCTGATTGGCCACCTTCTCCCCAACTCCAGGAGAATTCTTGGACACACACAAAGTCTTTGTCCAAGAACACAGGTCTCTGGTGACCTTGCAGAGACCCCGAGAGATCAGTCTTTGGAGGAGAGCGGGCTGTCTGAAGGGGCCCAATGGCAGAGGACCACAGGCAAAGATGACGTTGTTCTATACTCCTGGTCTATACTAAACATTCTACTATCCACAATCTCATTCCAGCCTTCCGCCAGTGTGTGAAGTAGGCAGGCCAGGTGTTACTGTGCCCATTTTTACAGATAAATAAACTGAGACCCAGAGTTGAAGGGATTTGCTCTTGGACACAAGAGTCAAGGCCCCAAGACCAGCTTTCTTCATGATTAACTCAGTGCTTTTTCATTGTACCCCTGCCTTATTGCTCGGTACGTCCATAGATTTGACATAGGAATTTTCCTTCATAATGCATGTGGGAAAAACAGTCAGAGCTGAAAGTGTTCTCTGTCTACACTTAGTTCATGATGATCTCATGGCTTTAAATACCATCTATGTACTGATGGCTCCTCCATTGTGGACTCTTCTAGAATTCTAGACTCATCTATACAACCGACTACCTGGCATTTCCACTGGGATTGCTAGGAAATATTTCAAAGTTTGCAGGTCCCAAACTGTAATCCTGATCTTCTGCACCCCCCCCACCCCCAATGGGCCATTCTTCCAGTTGCTCGGGCCAAAATCCTTGCTGTCACCTCCGATACTTCAAAGCTCACATCCCACATCCAGGCCATCAGTAAGTCCTACTTGGCTGTACTCCCAATCGAATCATTTCAGCACCTGCCACATCTTCCAGCCTGGTCTGAGCCTCCATCACCTCTGCCCTGTTGTTGTGGTAACTTCCTCACTGGTGCTAGTGTTTCTACTCTCTCTGCACTATGCTTTATTCCTCCCACAGAGGCCAGAGAGATCCTGACGAAATGTAGATCAGAGCACAAGCCTCCTCTGCTGCAAATAGCTCTGGGATCTCCCAACTCACTTAGAGTAAAAGTCACCACAGTGGCCGCTGAGGCCCAGTGTGACCCAGGCACACTAGTACCTCTCAGACCTTCTGTCCTACTATTCTCTTGGCTACTCTCACTCCTCACACTACACTGCCCACTGAGCTCTTCCCGGAACACAGCAGGCACACTCTTCCCTCAGGGCCTGGGACTTCCACTCTTCGCTCAAGTGTCATCAGAGCCTCCGCTCCTCCTCGAACTCTGCTCACACCTCAGCATCTCACACCTCATTTATTTACCGAATTTTCTCCCCTCCCCGCACCCTCTCTGTCCCACCCCCCCATTTGTAATGTGCGGCGCATTCAAGCGGGCCTCTTACTGTGCTTTATTTTCCCCTGAGAACTTCTAACCTTCTCATGTAGAGAATTAACTGCTTAACTTACTGTCTGCCTTCCACCTCCTATTTAAGTATAAGATCCACGGATAGGGATTTATTTTTGTCTCTTTTGCTCACTGGTATATCTCTAACGTTTAAAATGGTGTTTTTCAGAAAGGAGTGGCTTGAGATATCTTGTTGAATGAATATTTGTTGGGTGTCAAAAGAGGGAAGTAGAAAGCTGGTGAATGTCAGAGGAAGAGTTAAGGGCACGGAGTCATTTCCCACTCATGCTGATATCTTAGCACTTGCCCCCTTCCATTGTAATTTACGGGTTTGTGTATCAGAGTGAGTCAAGGTGATAGGGGTCATGATTAGAGACAGGGACCTTATAGGCTTCATCTTTGAAAGCCTAGCTTCTAGCACAGTTACTAGGCAATGCCGAGTGCTAAGGAAAATGTTTATGGAGTACGTGAAGCAATGATGAATGAGCCCATGAGCAACAGGGGTAATTATTAACTAAAGATCAAAATGAGGAGGAGAGAGGGAGTATGTATTCTTAAGGATGATAAAAGATGCTGCAACTATATGTAGCATTTACTCCATGCCTGGGGCTGTGCTAAAATGCTTTACACACATTAACTCATCTCATTCTCATATAACCCTCTGTCATATATATGTGTCATCATCCTCAACTTTCCAAAGGCGGAACAGAGGTATTGGGGGGGTTAAGTAACTTGACCAGGGCCATACAGCTAGTTAATGTGAGAGCTAGGATTTGAACCCAGGCAGTCTGATCCAGATCCATGTTCTCAACCCCCACATAATAGCAAACTAGAATTTAAGATTATTATTATTTAAAAGATTTATTATAGAAAATAATTAAGATTATTATTAAAAAGTATTCATATTATTTTCACATGCTAAGTCTTAGAGAGAAGATCAAAGGTAACACTATCAGAATTAAGTATTTTCCAATATTTCTGAGATGCTTTTTTAGACCAAACTTTTATATTGCCCTTCTTGACTAATGTTTGACAAATTGTAGTAGTATCATACATTATTCTCCTTGCTGTTTTTTTAAAACTCATTGTTAACTTATGGGTTTTCATAACTGACCAAGAGTAAGACAGAGTTAGGGTAATGATTGGAATAGGGTTAGGGGTTAGTCCTCAAGAGCAGAAACCTCATATACTTTATCTTTGAAACCTAGCTTCTAGCACAGAGGAAGTATTGTTTAAGGAAGCATATGAAAATAAAAGGCTTTGCTCACATGCTCTGCTGAAAATATCATTACTGGGCCATGGAGTGGGCTGACTTTGACCTAGGCTAGAATGCCAGCTATTAAAGGACAGGAACAGAAAGTATGTAATCTTGAGAATTGTTCTGAGACCCAAAGACTAAAATACTGTGGAAGTGCCCTACAGTAAGGAACTCCACCAGGATGAGTACATATTTATGCCAAGCAAGTGTAAATTAATGTTGTTTTCATTTTGGTTCTTGTTCTTTGAACATCCTGGGGAGATAGATTGACAGAATTTATATGCAGCCTTTCAAAGCCTTTTGAAAACATGTCACTATTACTGGAATGATGAAGAGACTCGGAATGGTTCAATGTTGTTATCTTTAAATTGCACGATTTAATGTATGGGATTTTGAAGCTATATTCCTATTATAGTGTTCCTTTCAGCTAGTAAAAACATTAAAAGTACAGTGAAAGTTGAAGCAATGAGATTACACTATATATACTTAGCTGCACATCTCCATTGACAAAAGTACAACAAAGGGGACTGTGTTGTGGTTTTATGCAAATCTGTGTTGGTGGCTTTCTTGACTAAGTCGATTATTAAACAAGTTAATACTATTTGTTAAAAGCATACAGACAACAGTGATCTCTAAGCCTAAACTTTTTGATACAGGCTCTGTGTTTGTGGCCATGTATATTTCAGTATTAATTGATTGGGCCAAGCAATTCTGACATATAGGGTGTCCTGTGCATCAAGTTGAGAGACTAAAACAACAAAAGAGTTGACCAATGTCCCTGGGTGGTAATTCCCAGAACTTGCTATGGTTTTGCACTCCAAGGTACTTAGGCCTGTGACAACATTTTGCTACTTGGCAGATTGTATTTGCCATGTGCAGTCCCTGATACACGATAGTTAGTCATCATAGGGACACTGGGGAGAGACAGTGACACCATTTGGCACCACCAAACAGCCGATTACATAGGGGCCTATTCTGTGCCAGGCCCTGTGCTGTGCCCTGAGATGAAGAAGTCTTAGTCCTGGCTCAATTTGTAGGTTTCTTTTGGTTTTGAAGTAGTAGCTAATAGCATTAGCATCCAATGGGAAGCTGATTTGTGGTCATGGAATGTAAAGGTTTTGTTTGCTTTGAGGAAGAAAGACATCATCAGGGCGTTCCAATTTGATTGCTTGACATTTTCCCTTTCATATTTTCTTCAGTGAACAATTGAACAATGGCTCTCCGTGCAGAAATCAGATGGGTTGGCAATTTGTAACGTGGGTGATTAAGGATTTTCCTAAGAAATGTGGAGCTGACAACAGTTATAAATAAACGCTTAACTATTCATAATTAATTTAGTCATAGTTTATGTATTACTACAAATGTTAGTAATGTCACTTGTTAATATATCATTGAGTTGGAAATGGAAATGACTTATTGAATTTTCTAGTCCATTCTCTACCAATGCAAAATTGTTCCCTCCTGTACTTTCTTAATTGTTTAAGCCGATCAGTCATGTTTTTAATGACTTGATATATTAATAAATTAAGGTTTGGGGCTCACAGAGGGAAAATGTATACACATATTAGAGTAGATTATGTTCCTTACAGGAGGTTATATTCCTGCCAATATAGGAAATATTTGCTTTTTAAAATAACAAAGAAGACTTCAAATTTTAGGAGGGGATATTGAGCTTAATATAAAGGCTAGCAAGAAAATTATAGTCATTAACAAGCCTTCTATTTGAGTAAAAGGAAAACAACTTAATATTTAGTTTCACCCTGTCATAATATTTTTCTTCCTTTCAGTATTATGCTTACATTTTGGATACCATGTACCTTGGGATTTTTCCAAAATGTCCTTCAAGAATTGAAAGAATGATTGATATTTTTTTTTAGGAGGACCGAATCTTCCTTTAGTATCCCTGCCTTTACTTAAGACACAGTAAGGTTCTGACTCTTCCACAGGATTCTCCTACTGTGAATGTCAATATCCCAATTATTATCAAAAAGGACAGTCTGTTGTGTCCTATGATCACAAATCAGTGTCTCTCTCTTTTCAAAATGTTGTTCCCTTTTTTCAGTACATCCTTCCCCTTCCCAAACTGGGTTCAGCATTACGTCAAGATCTCCTTTACACAGGGGCACTTGGAGACTGACTTAGGAAGGACCTGCTTTCAGCACCACTGACTCATGGGAAAATACAGAGGAAACCAAGGACAACACTAATGTAACCAACTCTACCTCCTAACTTGGGCACTGTTTTCATTGGGATCAGTAGATTCAAACCATTTCCAGTGGTTCCTGTTCACTGCTTAACTATGACTAAAGGACAGCCAGTCTTTTCTTTTCTTGGGTTCAGAGAATAAGAACTTTGTATCTTTATATTCAGATTCAGGGCCACAAGATTTTTTACTTAACTCCATTAATCTTGCTTCTGTATCTTTTTTCTCATGCTGAAAATCCCAGGGATATGGAAGAAGCATGGGTGGTCCTGGTAGTTTATCAGAATAGGAAACTGGAGCCCAGTGAAATGAAAGAGCTGACACACCAGGAAAAGTTGAAAATAAAGAAAAGGAGGGGATAATCAGTGGTATAAAATTCCTGATTAAGTGAGAAGAAGGATATGTCACCCATGGTACTGGGAGGCAACAAGTAAGATGCTAGGACACTGATGCAGGAATCATGCAAAGTCTTTGTGGCTTGGATGGTTCCTTCCCCTGGACTCTGTGGGAATGCAGTTTCTCTCCTATATTGATCTCGTCGTGGCCATTAGGCTTAAGGGGGGCATTGTGTGTGGGGGTTCTCTACTGCCCATGGCAGTGACTCCCTTCAGAATAGAACTGGCTTGGATTCCCAGACCAACGTTCTCTCTTCACATTAAGCTGTGGTTGAAAAGAACATTATTTTTAAAATTATCTTCATTATTGTTAATTGTTGATTAACAGTTTTCTCTGCACTTTGTACATTCCATCTAGCACTTTGACTTAGAGCTGCTTCCTACATATGAAATCAATCCGAGGGCCTGGATCCTCCCTGCCCAGATGCCTAAGGCAGCCAGCCCTCTTCTCCCACTCCCCTGCCCATGTCCTTCTCATTACTCAGTGAAAATGTCTTTTAACACTTAATACCATTTGCAATTATCTTGTTAAATGTTTTACTTGTTTATGATCAGACTCCCCAACCAGACTTTGAGTCCAGTGAAGACATGACAATTTTGTTCTGTCTCTACAACCATAACCAAAGTTCCTAGAAAAGTCCCTGGCACACAGGCAGCCCTAGACAAGGCCACCAGGAGTCTCTAAGAACATAATGCCTGCCCTTTCCCAAAGGATAGAATTTGTAATAGCTATATACATGCATGCATACATACATACTTCTTTAAAAGGGGTCTTCTTAATAGGGTGGGTGTATTTGCTCATTCTTTTTTAAATATTTATTGAATTAAAGCTATGAGCCACTGGGCTAGGTGTTTAGAGTACAACAAAAATACGTGTTCCCTGCCTTCGAGGAGCTCATCGACTAGTGAGGAAACAGATGTAAACAAAAGTGGAAATCTGGAGTAAATAGTATCATATTCAAAGTTCATATAAATTGTGACTTCTCATTCCTGGCTTCACTAGAGTCATCCTGGGAGACTTAAAAAATACTGATGCCTAAAAGAAACCAGACTCAAAGGCCATATATGATAGAATGCCATTTATATGAAATATCTGGAATAGGCAAATGCATAGAGACAGAAAGTAGATTAGTAGTTGTCAGAGGCCGAGGAGGGGGGTGGAGGGTGAGAGGGAATAGGGAGTGACCGTTCTGGTGTATGAAATATCTTTTTGGGGTGACAGAAGTGTTCCAGAATTTGGTAGTGGTGATGATTTCACAACTTTGTAAATGTACTAAAAACCATTTGATTGTACACTTTAAATGGTATGTGAATTTCATAAATGGAATGGTTTAAATGGTATGTGAATTGTACACTTTGTGAATTCTCTCTCAATAAACGTGTTAAAAATGGCGATACCTGGCTCCTACTCCTAAAGATTCTGATTTAGTTGTTCTTGGGTATATCATAGGCATTGGGGTATTAGAGGCTTCTCTGGGGACCCAGGTTGAGGACCACTGGCCTAACTATAGTGGTGGCTCAGAGGAGGCAGTCATCAACCCCGTTTGGATGGATTAGAAATGGTATTTTATGCTCCAACCAGGGCTTGAAAGATAAGCAGTTCATTTGATCTTTCATAGGTGTGACTAAAACTTGGCTGGGCATAGAGATAGCCTGTTATTGGTAATTTTTCAAGTTTTCACCATAATCTATTTCAACAGCATTGGCAGCAGGGGTGAGATTTTTTCTTCTTACCTTCAAATACAGTATATGAGAATGCATTTTTCCACATTTAAACAGTCCATATGTATTCTGTTTGAATATGTACTCCAGCCCTAATGTAGCCAAGTTTCTTTTTTTCTTTTAATTTACGGAATTGTTGATAAAGCCAGCGATTATAACAAATTTTGAATAGGTTTGGGTCATAGATGACTTTCTGTTTGATCAGATAGATTGCTTAAACTGTGGGGGTTTTCTTTTCCTATCCAGTATCTGCTAAGAGAATAGATATATAGAAATACAATTTAACAAAGGAATGTTCATACATGTTAGCCTCCACTTTTTACTATAAATAACCTTAACATTCTAAGGCAAAACAAGTGAAAGACTCTTTGATTATGATTATTTTTGTAATAGAAAACAAGTCAGTCAAAGACAGAATTAGGAAATCCAATAAGTTAGAGGTACGGCTTCATGTTCCACAGCCTGAAATTTACACGATCAAGCCGAATTACCAAGTTATCAACTACAAACCCTTCCCATCTCAGGAGACTATTAATGTTCTACTGCTTCTCTACCTCTGGTTACTTCAGCATTTAGAGTACAAACGTAGGAGCCAAGAACTTTCTCATTCACTGGTGATGACTACAGAAAGTCCACAAGAGTAAAGCAGAACAGTCAGGAAAGATGGTAAAAGAGAATAAAAGAAAAAAGAACAGAGAAAAGGCAGCAGAGATGGTGAACTACAGAAATGCAGAGAAGCTCACAGAATCAATAGGTAATAGATCAGGACCTCCAAACTTTATGGGCTTATCAGGAGCTCATCAGCAGGACCAGGTCCTTATTAGGAACACAGATCTCTCTCCCCACCAGAATCCTGTTCAGCAAGCCTAAGCTGGACCTAGAATGTGAATTTCTACATGGTCTCACCCAGATGCAAATGGTCCCCAGTCCACACTTGGAGCAACCCTGCAGTAGAGAAGACCAGGAAGAAACAGTAGCACTAGTGACAAAAATAGTGACCAAAAAAATTCAAATTTAGTTAACATACAGTGTTATGTTAGTCTCAGGTGTATAATACAGTGGTTCAACAAATCTGTACGTTACTCAGTGCTCATCATGATAAGTGTACTCTTCATCCCCTTCACCTGTTTCTTCTATCCCCTTACCCACCTCTCCTCTGGCAACCACCAGTGTGTTCTCTATTGTTTAGCACCTGATTTTTGGCTTGTCTCCCTCTCTCTCTCTTTTGCTGATTTTTAATTGTTGTTCCTCATACAATCTTAGGAGACAGACTGAGCCAGGTATTGTCCTGCCCATTTTACAAATGAGTACACTGAAGTTCCAAGAAGTTAAGTGATTTGCCCAAACCTGCACAATAGTAGGTGAAGTAGGTGATAAGAGTCAGGACTGAAATCCAACTCTTTCTGATCCTAAATGGGCATTCCTTCCATTAACTCAAGAAATGCTCAT
>CM053612.1:4834324-4854204 GCA_028646535.1 Procyon lotor | reverse complement strand
ACACAAACCTCAGTAATCTGTATGGGCACTGGACAATAATCAATGTTAAGGGCTATCTTATCAAGAAAATCTTCTTTAATTCAGGGTATTATATTCAGGTAGAAGATAATAGACTATATTGTGGAAAGAATTTTTTCTTTTAACATTTTACAACTGAAGACTTCAAGTCCTTTCTGTTTTTAGTTGGAGCCCTCACTTGCATAGAATAACCTCACAGACATTTATTCATTTATTCAATAAATATGCCACAAAATTGAGATATTACTAATACAACATTCCCACAACCTTGCATTTGTGAATCTCTGGAAACATCCTCAGTTTTGTACATATTATTTTAACCTTATTATCCTTTATTATTATAAAATGTATCTGCATATCACCCATATTTATACTTTGGTGTTTTCTACCTGTAAATCCAATAATAAGCCCATAGGCTGTATCCAACAATTCTTTATTAAGTCATTGGTCTCTAATACTTGCTGTTTTCCTCATTTACTAGATGATTTCTAGCTTGAGGTGATCTAGCTTGATCACCATTCAGGTGATCATTATTTTTTCATCCCCCAGATTATAATTCTTTGCTCTTGAGCCTCATCCCTTTGCTCTATTTGAATGGACCCCATAAACTCTCTTTATGGTCATTAACTTGTTTCTTAATTTTTTTCTCACCTAATCTTGGCCAAAAGGCCCTTGGTGTGGCATGTTCTGAGCCTATGTTGCTACATGGACTGGTGTGTTGGAGCTAGCCCCCATGACTTTCTCCTGCCTTCTTAACCTTGGAGCACTAACATAATTCTTGATCATGTTCAGCACTCCCTTCTCTAGTGACAAGCTGCCTTCTGACTACAAATCTAGAACACATTTTGAAGGGAGCCATGCAGGGAACAAGGAACTGGTACCAGAACATTCTTGATCGGTCCTACAATTTCACCAGTTTCTTTCAGCATCATCCTCTCCTCCAAGTGATTGGGAAGGATTCTGCCGAGCCCTTCATCCACCTGCATGTCTTACACACTGACACTTTTCCCTTTAAGTCTCCTGTTTATAGCTTTATATTTTGTCTCACCAAGTTTGCCTCCTGCTTCTGAAGCCTGATCTAGATATCTTGAATCCATGCTGTCTTTCTTTTGCTGTTCTTGCTTATGTGATATAACACACCAGCTCCATCAGTTGTGAATGGTGTGGTTGGCCAAAGGAGGCCCTGATGTAGACCAAAATGGAAAATACCACAGGTACAGAAAAGTGGAGATTAGCCTGCCAAATTTAGCAAAGCAAGAATTTCAAGCTTTAAAAAAAGCATAGGGCACCCTGGGTGGCTCATTCGGTGAAGCGTCTGACTCTTGATCTCAGCTGAGGTTATGATCCCAGGGCCCTTGGATCGAGCCCATTCGTCAAGCTCCATGCTGAGAAGGGAGCCTGCTTGGGATTCTGTTTCTCCCTCTTCCTCTTCCCCCATCAACTCATGTGCGCTCTCTCTTTAGAAAATAAAAATAAAATAAAATTTAAAAAAAAGCACAGACATTGAGCCTGCATGATACGATTTCCTGAATATTATACTCTGTATAGTATAACTTGTCCCTGGATGTTGAATACTAAATGTCCTAGCCAGTTCAGGCTGCCATAACAAAATACCACAGACTGGGTAGCTTAAACAACAGAAATGTTTTTTCTCACACTTCTGGAGGCGGGAAGTCTGATATCAGAGTGCTAGCTTAGTTGTGTTCTAGTGAGGGCTCTGTAGCTAGCAAATGGCCACTTCTCATTCTATGCTCACATGACCTTTCCTCTGAGTGCATGGAGATAGGGAGAGAAAACTCTCTGGTGTTTGGCACTATTTCCATCGTGAGGGTGGAGGCCTCATGACTTCATCTATGAGCTTCCAACACTGTAGAACTCCTAACACTGTGAACTCACGGCATGCCTCTGAGAGATGCAAGGGAGACCTGGGCCACCAAGCCCACTCATGCATCCTTTGAGATTAAATCAAAGTGACCTTGAACCTGCATCAGACTTTTTGGTTTGGTCTCATGCAACTATTATCAACTGTTCTGTTTTTATATCTCCAGTGATCTGCTATAGACCTTATCAGTGAGTTCACAGTCAACACATAGAGGAAGGGGCGCTGTGGGAGGCTTTGCTTCCCTCCTCGTTTCATGTGCATTTCTCTTCACCACCTCCTTTATCCTAACTTTCTTGGTTGTTGATCTTGGGCATGTGATTGCAGTGACATTGAATAAATCATTTATTCATTGATTGATTGAATAAATCATGTAGTCTTCAAGAAATGTTTTTAAGCACCTACTATGTACCAGGTAGGGTTCTGGACACTTAGTATAGAACAGTGGACAATAGAGGCTAACATTAGAGCATTAGATGGTGTGCAGAGCAATGAGGGAAATGACACAGGCAGGAAAGGGCACTAGGGCATGCTAGGGGGTCACGTTCAATGGGACAGTTAGGGAAAATGTGACTAAGAAGTGCCATTTGAGGAAAGCCCTGAAGGAAGTGAGAGCACAAGGCATCCAGAAATCCTAGGAAAGACAGTTTCAGGTGGAGAGGATAGCAGGTGAACAAGCCCTGAGGTGGGAGCAGACTTGGGATGTTGGAGGAAAAGCAAGGAGGCCAAGGTAACTGTAGAGGAACAGGGCCCGGTGTCATGCAGGGCACTGTAGGGCACCCAACAGGAATCAGAGCTTCCTATCATGTACCTCACCACACCATTGCTTGAAGGAAAAATCAAGATTGTTGAAGATCAAATGGATTTTCCTTCATTCACCCATAAGATACCCTTCATGGGCATTTTCTACCATAGCTCAAGTCCAATTCTACCAGTGACAGCTGGATAAAGCCCGCTACCAGTCTTGCCTGTCATGGGTATAAGTTTGTGGCTTATCTTAATGTTGTGCACATTCAGTAATGCTCATGGGTCTAGTTTCTAATGTCCTGCATCTCTCTTTTACAAGCGTTGTTGTCGTACTATATAGTAATACCAAGAGCTATCATCTAATGAGTGACTGCCATGTGCTAGACACATTACTGATGTCGTATCACTTAATCACCCAACAATTAGCCAACCAATTAACCTCTGGGGTAAATATTACTATCCCCACTTTATGGATGAGCACTCTGAATCCCACAAAGGATAAACACCTTGCCTACAATTATAAACTCAGACTATAAAATTGTACCTAAGTAAAAAACTCCTCTTTTTACCACAGCAGGCTACAGGTCTCCTTAGATAGATCAGTTTCCCCATAATGGAATCTCATAGAGTTTAAACTTTAAGTCTCATCTCTTGAGACCTTGACAACTTTGTCTTTCGTAGCAGGTCCTACCACTCCCTAGCATCTTAGAAAGCAGAGAAGCTTTACAGTCTTTGATCCTTTCTAGTTCCATAATTTAAATTTTGCTTTGTTCTATTAGGGATTTACATATCCTCCTTATAGATAGATGTCAAGTGTTCTGACTTTTGATAAATTAATTCCGGTTATTACCAGAGTATAATCAGAAAAGCTAGTATCTTTCCCTTTTGATTACATAGCACCTATTCTAGCATTCATTTCTTAGCAATTCTGTTAACCTACTTCTTTTTGATAACTATTTTTTTCCTGGAAGATATTCATAAGTAGCCTCCATTTCAAGTTTCTTCCATACCAGTTCTAAATGTCTGACATGTTTTTGCTGCTTTCAACATTGTCAACTTTTTTGTTGGTGTAGTTGATATCGCCTACCATCCTCACCCTTCAATCAAATGGCCTTTGATATTTTCCCTTTCCTAGACAGTTTGGGGGTCAGAAGGTCATATCCATTCCCAACGTTGATCTTTTCCACTCTTACATTCAAGTATGCGTATGTGTGTGCGTGTATCAGGTACCCAACCAATGTAATTTTCATTCTCCTTAGGTCCTAATGCCCTATGACACCATCTCTTAGCCTCTGCCATTAAATGAGTGGTTTCCAGTGCTTCAAGTACAGCAGTCCTTTTTTTCATAGCTATTACTGGGCTTTCATCATCAAATTAGAGGTATTTAATTTTTTTAAGTAGGTGCTACACCCAACATGGGGCTTGAACTCTACTCTGAGATCAGGAGTCATATGTTCTACTGACAGGGCAGCCAGGTACCCCAAATTGGATGTATTTAAATCCTCATGGAGACAGTTGCTTTCAGAGTCAGGATTCTCTAAACTTCCAAAATTCCTTCTATATATCAAAGGACAAAACTCTCCCATGAACTTGAACGGATGGAATAAAAATCGACAATGTAAGTATTGGCAAAGAGGCAGGACTACAGCTGTGCTGCTGGTGACAAGGCAGAGTGCTGCAGCCACTTTGGAAAACAGTCTCACAGTTCTTCAAAAACTTAAATGGAGTTATCTGTGACCCAGCAATTCAAGTCCTGAACATATACCCAAGGGAAAGGATAATCTATGTCCAAACAAGAGCTCGTACATGAACGTTCAGAGAAGCAATATTTAGAACAACCAAAAGGTGGAAATGGCCCCTATTTCTACCAACTAGTGAATGGATTAGCAAAATGTGGTCTCTCCACACAGTGAATTATTATTCAGCCATAAAAGTGAATGGAGTCTGGTACATACCACAATATGGATGATTCTTGAAATGACATGCTAAGTGAGAGAAGCCAGCCACAAAAGTCCACATATTGTATGATTCCATTTATATGAAATGTCCCAAGTGTAAAAATCCATAAAGAGAGAAAGTAGATTAGTGATTGCCTGGGATTGTGGGGAGGGAGGGTAAAAGGACCTCTAATGGATTTGGGGTTTCTTTGGGGGGTGATGAAATTGTTCTAAATTTAGATAGTGGTGATGATTGTATAACTGTGAATATACCAAAAAACCACTGAATTGCATACTTTAAATGATGAGTTTTGTGGTAAGTGAAATACATCTCAATAAAGCTGTAAGAAAAGAAGGGAGAGAGGGGGAGGAAGGGGCAAACGTGGTCAGCTGGGACTCTAGTCACGAACTGGGAAAACTTAGAATATGATGCAAGCACAGCATTTACTTTTTAGGAACAAAAGTGGTACATGCCGAGAGGTGGCAGAGAGAGGGAAAGAGGGAAGTATGAGGAAGCTAGACACCAGTGTTACATCTCTCCCACTTATCCCATATTAATAACAGTAGAATCTGGGGGGGAGTGGAGGTTTGACAAAAGCATCCCAACCAAGTGTGAGGAGGAATTGACAACACAGTGTATCTAAGCCATCTTTGCTCTTTGGGACTCTGGGATACTGCCTTTCAAAGAGCCCCTCATTAACAAGGGGCAATCAGAATAGAGGAGAAATCAATGCAAAAGGATGGGCCACTTCTCCCTCAGCTGCTCTCTGGCTTAGAGGGATCCAGAAGTTTCCATGTGCTCCTAGTGGAGGACATGTAGGCAGCTGAATGTTGGGAGCTAGCAGGCCTGCCATGGGGCCACCGCAGTGAAGGGTGTGGTGGCCCTATGACGAGGCTGCAGGTGGACAGCTTAATCCAGGAGCTGGATGGAGGATGTGGCTGAGACTCAGAGGACCTGACAGGACAGTCATAGGCTGAGGCAGGGCCTGGTCAGCAAGGTGGAGCATGATATCAGGTGTGAACTGGGCTGAGAGAACAGACTATGCATTTCTCAAGCCCTGGGCCTCATCATTGGATGCCAAGAAGGGGCTCAATGATGGAGTGCGAGAGTATCTAGGAGCATTACTACAGACGCCAGTGAGGGCCCCTACAGGGACCCCCATACCAACCTTGATTGCCATTTTGTGGAATTTGAAATAGGGCTGAGTGGTGAAACTCTGAAACACTGAGAATTCACCCAATGTTAATCCAGAAGGAACTCTTTAATGGACAAAGAACAGAGTTTCCAGGAGATTTTAATATATATTTCACCACTGCCATCCATGAGAATAGGGGTTTCAGCTGCATATGAGAATTGTAGCGGGGTTTCTTGACCTTGGCATCATTGACATTTGGGTTGGCTAACCCTTTACTGCGAGGGTTGTCCTGGGCAGTGTAAAATGTTTAGCAGCATCCATGCCCTCTAGCCTCTCCCCACTAGATGCCAGTAGCAACCCCCACAATCATGACCATCTGTCCCCTGTGGGGCAAAATTGCCCCAGCCAAAATCCACTTTATTATAGCCATAAAGAATGCCATGCGTTATACACCTATCTGAAGACAGAGGATGAGTTGTCATGAAAACACGAGCCAAGCAAACTTTCTCTCTTGTATGACTTCTTACCCCTGTTGACCACTGTGAAGAGCCTGGAAGCCATGTTCTTTCATGAATAATACATGTCCTCCTTTGTATGCAGCCTTGTTTCTGAGACTAAAATGACATCTTGTGTCTTTGCTCTCAGAGCCCCACAGGCTCCATGTTGAGCTTCCTGTGTTCTGAGATTATTTGTATCACCTGTTCTGAGATGTGCTTTCCCCGTTGGTGTGATTTTAATGAGTCCTTCCAGGTTTCCTTTGACCTCTCTTGTCTTTCTACGCACCTCTGCTGCCTCCCCTTAGTCGCTGCTACTCCTTCTGCCTTTTGCTTTGTCTCCTCTTGCTCTAGCTGGACCTATTTCTATTGGCTCATGTCTTGTCTTATTCTCCATTGGCTTCTTGGAGGCCTACCTGCTCTCCCTCTACCCTGCTGCCCTTCTCTGTGGAACCTGGCAAACCATGTCTTCTGACTGAAGCAAGGTTGAGCCCTCCATTTCTGTCCCCACCTCTCTCTTCCTGACCCTTTTTGTTCTTCCCTAGCATCTTGCTCTGTTTTTCTTTGTTTCTTGTCCCCTGGCAGCTGATATCCAGCTTCTTCCTTCTTTATCCCACTTGTGACAACAGGTCTGTGGTGCTCCAGCAGCTGGAGGGCATACAGGCTGGTGCAGGGGTGTAGGGCACAGCACTGCAGGTCAGGTCGACAGGGGTATGGATCCTGGACCTTAACACTTTCCTCATCTGGATAAAGTGGGAGTAACAAGAATGCCTAGTTCCAGGGGGCCACTGGAGGATTAAAGGCATTCTCGGTCTACGAGGTGCAGTATATTCTAGGCCATATGCTCTGACATCCAGTAGATAACAGACTGAATGTTTGTCGAACACCTGAAAGTTGGCATTGCCAACATCCAGCCTGATGCCTGGAGCACAGCAAGTGCTCAAGGCAAAAACATTCTTGAACTGAACTGAAGTGAACTCTTCTTCCCACATTAGCTTCCACAGTTCAGACCTCAAACCTGAACCATCCTTCCTTCCTAAGTCACAACCTTTTCTTCTTCAGGCTGAAACCTCTCCTGCATCTATGATTTGATTTCTCAAGCAAACAAAGACATTATCTGAACCTACCGCACAGAATCCTTCTTTTAAAAAAAAAAAAATTCCTGTTGCTTTTTCTCCTACTGCACTCTCCAAAAGAAATCCAATTTTTTTCTGCTGATCTGAAGCTTACAGCAAACTCCTTTACTTCCTGGGATTTAATTATGATGAATACATCCTTAGGGCTCATGCCAATTGGATTAGTAAATTGGGATCCCCTGCATACGATCACTGTGCAACTTTTGAAGCTGATCCACACACCCATTCTCCCCTCAGCGAACTGTCCCCACTTGCTTTCTTCCCCCAGGGCAGAAGCCTCTCTTCTCTTCTCTCATCCTCTGGCTTCCTCTCTGCCTACAGCTCTCATGGATGGCCAAGGACAGCTGCTGACTGCATTATCCGCTTTCTGGTCACTTCCTGAGAGAGAACAAGAGCAGAGGGGAGGGGCAGAAGGAGAGGAAGAGGCAGAGCCCCACTGAGCATGGATAGATGAGGGGCGAGGCTGGATCCAGGACTCTGGGAACATGACTTGAATCAAAGGCAGATGCCTAAGCCACTGAGCCACCCAGGTGCCCCAAAACCATATTGACTTAATTTTTTTTATTTTTTATTTTTTAATTTTATTATTTTTTTTCATATTGACTTTAAATGGAGCACCAAGGACAGCAACAGTGGTCATTACTCAGTCCCTACAAAATCTATGAAATGCTATGTTTTTCCCTTAAAGGTTAATGCAAATCCTACAGAAGGAATCCACACAAGTTCCCTTTAATACTTGTATAGAGGTGATGGTCAACCACTTTAGTCATTCGTTCTTCAAAAATTATTTACCTATGCAGGAAACAATAACTTCAAATTTATAGCAATTCAAATTTATAAAGTTCTTTCATGAGCCATCATTTCATGTGAATCCTTAAAATGATCTTGCAAAGAGGGCTTTATTAACCCCATTTTACAGATCACGAAACTGAGGCTCAGAAAGCTTAGATGATTGAATGCAAGACACAGCGAGGAAATAATCAGAGCTGTGACTCAGACCCCTTTCCTCTTGACTCCAAAGCTCATATTCTATTTTAGCATTCCACTTCACACATGAAGGGGCTGCATGTCTAAAACCCATTTAGCTTAGTTTATGAATATTTATTGTTAAGAGTAGAAATGCATCAAATTTACTGACAAACAAGGTAAAGACAAATCAGTAATATTATGTTTAGCTATTGATATGAGGTGGAGCTGCTTGCAAAATTAGAATTCATTACAAGCAATAGATCTTTTTCATGACCAGGTTTTGCTGGATCTTATTATCTTGTAAATAGCGCCAAAATAAAAGACTTGGGGTCTAATAGGGTAATGAAACAAGTTGATTTAGTCCCCAGTTGAGCATGGTGGGCCAAGGCCTGCCTGATTGCTCACTCACAGTACCCTGGAGGGCTGTGGCAGGGTCTGGGGGCCCAGACTGGGCTCTGCAGAGCTGCATGGGAGTCACCTACATTCTCAGCATTGGGGGTTTGATCAGGATTTTTGTAATGAAGTTAGAGGTGAGGAAGATTTGGATTATATTATAAGACTGCATTATGAACCTCTTTGAAAACTAAAAGGTTGTTTCTATGAATCACTGGGACAGAATTAAGCCCCAAATGCCTGATACGCCTAGTACAAGGAGATGTGGTTTCCTCTAAGTGAGAGTCTTAATCTTGGGTCCGTGGATGGACCTCGGGTGCACATGTGTGCCCTGAAGGTCAGGGGTCACATTGAAGGGATATATGCTTATTTTTGTGTTTCTTGAGTTTCACAGAGAGGGAAGAGGATGGTTAGCTACTGATAAAGAGGGAACAAGTGAATACTTACTAGGGAGCAAGTAAACCCACATGGAGAGAGTGGGGGCAGGGGAAGATCCCAGGCACAACCTAGGAAATCGACCAACTGTAAGATATGTCCGATATTTTATGGATTTTTTAAATTTTTTATTTTTTCAGTGTTACAAGATTTATTGTTCATGCACCATACCCAGTGTTCC
Source organism: Procyon lotor (assembly GCA_028646535.1). Classification (NCBI taxonomy): domain Eukaryota; kingdom Metazoa; phylum Chordata; class Mammalia; order Carnivora; family Procyonidae; genus Procyon; species Procyon lotor. The sequence continues at coordinate 4,844,879 of CM053612.1, read as the reverse complement.
ATGCAATACGTGCCCTCCTCAATACCCTCCACCAGGGTCGCCCATCCCCCCACCCCATCCCCTCCAAAACCCTCAGTTTTTTGCTCAGAGTCTACAGTCTCTCATGGTTCATCTCCCCCTCTCATTTCCCCCATTCTCCCTTCCCTTCCTTCTCACAATGCCCTCCATGTTTTTCTTTATTCTCAGCACATAAGTGAGACCATAAGGTAATTGGCTCTCTCTGCTTGACTTATTTCACTCTACATAATCTCTTCCAGTCCCGTCCATGTTGATACAAAAGTTGGATATTCGTCCTTTCTGATGGAGGCATAATATTCCATTGTATATATGGACCATATCTTCTTTCATCTGTTGAAGGGCATAAGATATGTCTGATATTTTAATAAAATGATTCTCAAGTCAGTGCCACATGAATCACAGATGGTATGATTGGAGCTCATGATGAGGGCCATTATTGATGCCTTTTGACCAGGGCCTATGGGTGCACCATACGAGGTTCATAAACTCGCTAAAATTGGATGTGACATTTTGCATGTATGTGCATATGAACATATTTCTGAGGAGAAGAGCTCCAGTGTTTCATCAAAGTCTTAGAGAGGGTCTTTGATCCCTGAAGGTTAAGAACCACTGAGCTGGAAGAATCGTTCATGAAGCTTTGAGCTTCTGACAATGACAGTGATTCAGGTTCCTTCCTATGTCCTACTTTCATCTTTATATAATCTCTTTTCCAACTCTCTCTCTCTCTCTCTCTCTCTCTCTCTCTCTCTCTCTCTCTTTTCTCTTTTTCTACTCAGCACTTGAGTCCTGCACTGGCATATGGGAAGAAGACTGCTTGGCTAGGGAGGCATGGACAGGAGGGCTGGGGCTGACCACATAATTGAGTATCAAGTTCACAGGCAAGACGAGGGATTTCCCCTTTGATTGTGTAAGACACTATAAATGAGGGAGGCCATTGCCAGATGGAATACTTCATGGGCTATTTATCATTATAAAGTGGGCAGGAGGAATTGACTGACCTGGTGGGTTAATCAGAATTCTGAGCAATGGCTTCATTACATGATAATTCAGCACACAAGATTGATACAGCCCCTGTCTTCATTAACAATATAAATATTTCTTTAAAATAACATTTTGGAGTGGAACACAAAATCATAATAAGTTTCCTCCCTCACCAAACTGCTAGAAATTGAATCGCACCTAGTTGAGTGGATGGCACTTAGGCTTCAGTCCTCCTAAGAACCATCCATAAGACATGAGTTACTGTGCTATAATTCTCACCTTGCCAGAGTTTCTAGCTTTCATAAAGGAAGCTGTCCTTGGCATCAGTAGGAAATCTCCAGGAGCAGATTGGATCTGTGACAGGACTGCCTCGAAATAATCTAGAATCCAAGTAGTGCTCTTGAGCTTCTCAATTCATTCCCAGTAAGAGCCAGAGGCTGTTGCTGGTGTGCCCCATCTATGGAAGAGGTGTGCTTCTGAAAATCAGTGAATAAATTACACAAACATATACATATATAATGAAGCTTTAAATTAACGTATTATGGTCACTATTGCAGAACAAGTCTTTATAAAGCAAAGCGTCTTTTTGTAATGTGAATATCACTGCTGATTTTATAAACTTGTATTTTTGTCTATTAAATTTGCTTAAACTGAAATCTATCTATTTGTATGTGAGCCTAGGGAACTAGTAATTGCGCCTTTCATGTGTTCAAGCTGATTGGGTCAATATTTTCATAGGGTCTCTAATTCTTTTTGTTGGGAGCAGATGGCCCTGTCACATGAATAATAAACTATGAAAATTGAGCATATAAGAAAAAATGAGTATTATAATCAAATAAAACTTGCAACAAAGTTAAAATGAGACATGTCTAATGATTTGTGTGGTAAATATATCAAAATATTAAGTGGTTTCAAAAAAACCCGAAATATCAAGTGGTTTGTATAAGTGGCTATAATTAGCATGACTCCTGTAGGCCAATGAAGCATTTGTAGGGACAGAGGTCATTGAAGAGAGAAAGGAAAATGGACTGATGGCCTCTTTGATGGCCCCTAATCCATGGCTCAGGGAGACTCGTCTTTCCTTCCTTCAGCTGGGCATATCATTGGCCCAACTTTCATGGAGCTCCTGATGGACAGAGATTTACTGTGTCAGACCTAACCCTACAAGACCAAACCAGGTAAGTCACATTTACCAGTGGGTGGTTCTTCAACTTGCATAGGAGTCAGAACCCCCAGGAAAACTTGTTAAGGCATAAATTGCTGGACCCCAATTCTGCAGCTTCTCATTCATTAAAGCCTAGGATTGGACTCCAGAATTTGCATTTCTTTTTTTATATTCTTTAGTTTTTATTTATTTCTGAGTAAGCTCCATGCCTAGCAGAGCACAATGAGGGGCTTGAACTCAACCCTGACATTAAGACCTGAGCTGAGATCAAGAGTTGGGTGCTTAACCAACTGAGCCACACAGGCGCCCCTCTTTTTTTTTAAGATTTTATTTTCAAGTAATCTCTACTTGACCCAATGTGGGGCTCAAACTCATGTTCTTCACTTGGCTATCAAGACATCACACTCTTTGAGTTTTACTCTTAACTTATTAGCTGCTAACTTCTCAGTCTTCATTGCTGGTTCCTCCTCCTCTTGACTTCTAAACATTGGAGTAGCCCTAGGTTTAGTCCTTGGCCCTCTTCTCTTTTCTACTATGTCCATCTCCTAGGTGATCTCATCTGGCCTGAAGGCTTTAAAATTTTTAAATACAGTGATGATTCCAAAGTTACTCTAATGAATGTATAACACAAACTCTATCAGTGCTCTGAAGAAAAGATACACAATATTGTAAGATCATGTACCAGGGGTTCTTGCCTCACTCTAGAACAGAGGTTTGCAAACTTTAACCTGAGGGCTTGTATTCAGCCTGGGACCTCTTTTTGCCAATACAGTTTTATTAGAAGTTAGACATGCCCATCCATTGGTATTCATCTAAGGCTGCTCTTGCACTAAAATGGTAAAGTTGAACTATTGCCACAGAAACTACACACCTTGTGAACCTGACAATATTTACTATCTGGCCCTCTGGAAGAAAATCTGTTGATCCCTGGGCTAAGAGATCAAGGAGCAAATGATATTTGAGTTGAGGTTGGAAAGGTGAATATGAGTTATCCAGGCAACCAAGTGGGGAGAGTGTTCTAGAATAGCACTATGTGGGCCTCATGAAGAAAGGGAACTTGGGGAATCAGAGGATCCGATGGAAAGCTAGTGTGGCAGGAGAATGAGATCCTGATGAGACTGGTCAAAGATGGAGGTAGTTGTGTACTTCTCAAACACTGCCTAAAGCAATGCTTCCAAAACTTTATTGTGCATTAACGGATTCTGATCCAACAGGTCTGGGATGGGGCCTGTCATTCTCCTTTTCAAACAGGTTTCTAAGTGATGCCTAAAGGCCCGGTGTCATAGGGCACCTAGAAAGTAGAAAGACATTATCTCCTTAAAGCTGAGGGGTCAGGTGAGGGGCATGAAGGGGAGGAAGGAATCAAGGATGATTCCTGGTTTCTGACTTGAGCAGCCCAGTGGGGCTACTTCTTGGTAAGGGAAGACTGGGGAGCAAACCAGGGTAAATATTAAAGTGATGAGTTAAATCTTGGGTGAGTTGAATTTGTGATGTCCTTGAGACATTCACATGCAGAATAGCAGGTAGCTGAATGTTCAAGGTTGATGCTAGAGGTGGAGGGATTAGGATTAAGGAAGGATTTTTCAAAATTAGGTGAGTGAGACTTGAATATTTTCATAGGCTTAGGGGAAGGTGTAAGTGATGAGGCAAGGTCTTATGGGGCTCAATCCAGAGAAATTAACTCACCTTGGCCAAAAAGAGGTTGGGATATGACTGCTAAGAATAGGTATTTATGCAGGTGTGTTGGGTGGAACTTGAGGACACTTACTGCCTGTCTCTATTTTCTCGGTGAAAAAGGAAGCAAGGCCACCCACTGACATTGAGGCAATAGGGTTGAGAAGGGAAGAGCCAGGAGGGATTTACGTACATGAGTGAATGTATGTGCAAAATGTCAAAAATTTGTGTCTTTTGATAAGATTTTATTCTTTTTTCCTTTATGTATCATGGTTAAGTGGTACTTTGGAAAAAGCACGGAACTTGGAAAGAATCAAAAAACCTGCTATTGACTTTCTATTTGACCCTTGACAAATCCTTTCCTTTGTGTGAGCCTCAATTTCCTCACTTGTAAAATGAGAGGGCTTGGAATTGATCCCTAATGCGTCATCTATTTTTTGGTTCTGGCTCAGTATAAGAAAAGATTTTTAAATTTACCATACAGATAAAGAAATATTTAATAGAAGTGTTTACATTTTATCTTGGGTCTTAATGAGGAGTACCTACTCTGTCTAGAGTTGGATGAGAGTCAAATAAACATTTCATTTCAAATCATCCCAAAGGTATTCAGTGCATTATAAAGAATAAAAAATATGTAGGGTTTTAAGTCTTGCAGAATTTCTAACTGAAGGTACATGACACCATACAACACTTACAATCTTCCTTGTGTTGGGTAATCCTGAGTCCATCTTCCCCAAATGTGGCAATGGAGGGAAAGGGATTGTGACTTGTCCAGGTCTTGGGAGGGAATCTTGTAATCCTGGTCATTAATGCTAGGGCCTGAAGAAGGGTCATGTTTGGCTGATTTTCTTTACTTGAAGTGAAAGGGCTCAGGGCCATATCACCTTCACCTTCACATAATGTCATGAAGCATATCCTATCAACAAGATGTTCATCTTTCAGAAGATATTGGAGAAGCTCTTTGAGAGCTGGGACCACATACAACTCGTCTTGATATTTCCTACAGTAGTTGAATAGGGATTTATTTGCTTTAAGCACTGTTTCTTAGAATGAGAAAATTAGATTTTTCCCAGCTAAAGTCTGGCTCACAATTAGGAAAGTCATGACTGATCCTTGGGTTTGTAGTTTTACTTAAAGAGATTGCGATTCACAGCAATAGTCCTTTTTCCTAGCTACCTCAGAGGCTTTGATGGTAATAACTATTAAGTACACTGAACTCTTAGAAGAAAAGTGTTATATACATATGCAAAGTATTGTCCTACACATGCTAGATGCTTTATAGCTGAGATAAATTTTAGAACCAAAATGAAAAGAGTTTGTAGAGTACTGCTTAATAAATATAAATGGATATACTGGCTATATCTGCTTCACAGGGGAGTTGAAAGAACTAATTGATGCTTCTAAGTTCCTTGAAGTCTTTGAATTAAAGAGTCTGGAATCTGCAAGGTATGATTACCTTCTGTATTATAAATGTTATAATTAATACACACATATTTTCCAATTCAGATGCATAGCTATGACTTGTTCGAAATGCATAAACCCTTTAAAATGAATATTTTGGGGAGTAGCTTTTATATCCTCTCGAGTTCTGACTCATTTGGGTGGCCACCAATTGATACGGACTCTGGTCTCACCCAAATACATTTTACCACCTGTGTTTTGTAATTTTAGGAATCTGCCTTGTGTTCATGGCAGGAAGGAGTGAAACAGCCTTGTGTTATGATTTATTCATGCTTGACAGAAATCAGGAGCCAAATAAAAGGGAGGACAGATATTTATCTGTCTAACAAGGTTACCTCAGATTGCTTGATGTTCTCTGTGACATTTGCTTGGAAAACATTCTTCCAGCTTCATTAAACTGTCTTTGGAAGATAGCAACTAAATATGCCCTGTAATCTAGATTTTCGTGTTCCCAAATGATTGGCCTTAGGGTTGGAAGAGGAGGAGGGATGTGCCAGGGAACGGGCTCGGATGGGGGCAAACAGAGGGGGTGGTAGCAAAGGAGTTGTCTTTAAGCAGCAAAGACCTTTGGGACTTTTTAGAAAGATACTGTATTTACCTTCATTTACTGAGAGAAGAGACACAATTAGTTCAAGATTACAAAGGAATGTCCCATTTAGGTACATACTGTTCGGAGAACAGAGAACAAAATGCCTCTGCCCAAGCCGACCTGGTCAGAGTGTACCAGGGAAAATCAAATGAGACTGATGTTTTTATAGTTCCAAAGCACTTGAATGTTCTTAACTCTAAAGTTCTTTCAAGTTTGCTATAGATTTGTAATTTCTCTAATAAAATGTTTATTCTGATAACACTATCATCTCTCCCCACCTCAGACTTTATTTTTTTTTTTTTCCCACCTCAGACTTTAGACACAGACAGCAGACACAGAATCAGAACTCCCCCGATCTACTTCATTACCTTGTAAGTTACATATTCTAGAATGTCCTTTGCCCTTCCCAAGTGAACAGTAGGCATTTCTCTCTCCTCACATAAAGGGATGACAATGAGATGATCAGAACCACCTACGCTAACAGGTTCTGGAACACACTGACTCAGACAGGAAATAGGAGAGATAATAATGACAGACCTCACTCGTTATTAACACCCAAGTTGCCAGAGATGACCTGGGATTTTCCTTTTCGGAGATGGGTGTGAGTGATAGAGGAAGGGGAGAACAGTAGGCAGTTAAATTAAAAAGGTGATGGTGGTCATGATGTGATGTGCTGAGTAGGTTCTTTAAAAATGTGGATTGACTACCTCCAAAGGGTACTAACCGAATCTCATCAAATGACTATGGCAATTGTGAGGGTAGTATTTTCCAAACCCAAAATGGGGACACGTAATTTGAAACTGGGACTGCCTGGAAAATGCAGGATCTGTACTCTATCCCATGCTCTGGTTCCAGTCTCTGTCTTTGTACTCCCAAAGGCTGAAGGAAAACATTTGTGATAAAGTTCTATGGTTTGTCATGAATCTCATTTTATGAAAAGGGACAATTGGCATTTGGAATTGGAGTCCTGGGGCTGAAAGCACATGTGCATAATGTAAATATCTTAATTATAATTCATTATGCATCTTTGGGAGGTACATTATTATACATAATTATGCATATGCCTGTAAAGAGGTATGGCGCCTACCTACAGTGGCCACATTTTCCCAAATCCCAAACTGAGAGGCATAATCAGAAACGTGGTCTGACAAGGAGATTGGATTTTTAAAAATCTAGGCTGTCTTGGAAAAGCTCAAATGTCCCTTGGCAGTAGCTGTGCCCAAGGTGGATGTGCTTTTTAACGAAGTACTAGGAGCCTTGAAGCTGGGCCCAAGTCTGTAAGACCCGAAAGCATGGCCGCATGCACCTGTTCTTCAGAGGGAAGAGGTTAGAAGGAAGTCATGACTGGGTGACCCAAGAGCCATTGGGCTGTGTATCTTCGACATCTGGGAGGAATGAGGGAGACTTGTAACGGAAGCTTTAGGAACAAGAGAACGTGGTCTCCATTTGGCGGGGAGGAAGGAAGGGGAGAGGAGAAGAAGAAACTAGTATTTCCAAGGGCAGGCGGTAGCCCAGTAGGGGCCAGGGGCTGGAGCCACAGGCCACAGGCTCACCGTGTGTCAGCATGCAAGTTGTTATGCACTGGTTTGTGTCCCCCCAAATGTGTGTGTCGAAGCCCTCACCCCGGGTCCTGCAGAATGTGACTGTATTGAGAGACAGGGTCTTTAATGAGGTAGTTATGTTAAAATGAGGTCAATAGGGTGGGCCTTAATCCAATATGACTTGTATTCTTATGAGGAGACACAAAGATAGCAAGGGGAGAAAAGCACACGAAGACACAGGTCAGGGACAAGGCCAAGCAGAGGGGCCTCGGAAGGAACAAACCCTGCCAACATCTTGATCTCAGGCTTGCCACCTCCTGAACTGTGAGACAATACATTTCTGTCGTGTAAGCCCTCCAGACTGTGCTATTTGGTTACAAAGCCATTCCAAACTAACGCACAAGCATAATGTTGATATGATACAGGGGCTCCAATGGGAAGAAAGCCATGTGGCGCTGGGAGAGAGTAAGCCCTCTGGGAGTGGCTTGCCCTGGGCTTGAATTCATCTGCTCCTGCAAGCGAGCTTCAAGGAGAAAGGTAGAGAAGGTGACACTCTGTGAGACCTTACAGGCTGCGAGGTTCTCACCTCTGGCTCTCGCGTACCCAGAGGGATTTGAGCATCATATATATCCAGTATAAAGCTGGACCAGAATTTACATGAAACAAGTTTGCAAAGGCACTGAGAAGGCTTGCGTGAGGATTCCTGATGCTATGGCTGATGGATGTTATTACCCACTAGTACCCCTCCAAAGGGGTGCAGGATCATGAAAGAGCGTCGTCTTCAACCTATCACTGCAATAGCTGTGTAAATCTGATGGTTCCCAAGGACAGCATTCACTGGCGTCTTGACTAGGTGCATTGAGAGGGGTCTGAGAGAAAGAATTTCCTCTGTCCTTCCAGGTCTTTCTAGCTGGGTTAAGAATCAAATTGACATGAGACAGGTGAATAGGAGAAAATCAAATTTAATAGCGTACATACAGGGAATCCACACAGACATGGAAATCCCAAAGATAGTGGGGCAACATGATGCTTATATGAGCTCAGGAGAGGGGCAGGGGTCTGAGGATACAAAGGGGAGAAAGGCCATTAGCAGAAAGGCGAGAGGAGGTGTTTGGAAAGTGAAGGTTGCCCTATTATGCAGGTAAGTTTCTTAGGTAAAGAGGAGTCTGCTTTAGTTCTCTTCCTGTTACCAGCAAGCTTTTCCTGAATCTGCTGAGTTCAGATTGCTTTTAAGTCAAAATAATGTTCATGCCAAAGGGGTTCATCTTGGGGGGGCCTGCCCTTGGCCCTCACAGAGGTCTGGACTTAGCTTGGGAAGACAAAGGCTGGGGCTCCTGACACCTCTCCCTGCCATGTGTCCCCATCCTCTGCACCAGGGCCGCTCTCATGGCTGGACACGTCCTACATCCTTTCCTTCTAGCATCCAGCATATGGGGAAACAGGCTCAGAGAACCAAAAGGACTTACCTAAAGCCGCCGAGCCAGTGAGTAGCAGGGCTGCAGAGAGAAGCCAGGTCTGCATGATTCAAAACTTATGCCCCTGCTTACCCCACGTGCCACCTCCCCGCCCCCCCAGAAGGATATAAATAGACCATCCTGGACTTACTCATTAAATCCCAGGATGCTAAAACGAAAAACAACTTCCTTCCCTGCATGCCTTGAACACATCCTGAAACTGGAAGGAGGCACTTTAAAACAAATGGAGGGGAGGGGAGAACAAAAATGCTACTTGTTTGTTTTTCTTTAACCTCAAGTTGTAGAGCCTGGAAAGATTGGCTTGAGAAGGATTTAGAGCAGTTCCTTAGACACCTGGAGGTCTGTAGGGAAGAAATGGGGTTTTGCTATCCTAGTCAAACAAACAAAAGTGCTCTCAACCTCACAGAGAACTGATCTATGCTCTCCTTAGGACTGTGAAGGCAGCCTAGGCCCCAAGTGCTTTGACCTTGGGCTGGGATTCTGTGGAGACCATCAGTGTTGGCTTTGGACTAGTAACTTAGACTTATCTTCACACACGTTAGAGCTCATCAGTGCCAATCACTCTCCTACCTCATTTCATCTTCCCAATGGTCCTGAGGTGATGGCTAGTCTCACCTCTATTTTACAGGTGAGGAACTGGAGGCCGGTTCACACTCACAAGAAACTGGAATCACCTGATCCTTTTCATTCACTTTTTGGAGGGAAAAAATAGAAAGTTTAATTATTACCTCACATGTGCCATTGGTTAGAGAAGGTTATTCAAATAAATAAATGCAGTTTGATATGTCAGAATATTTCAAGATGTGTAGCTCCCAGTGGGGAAAACCTTAAAAAAAAAAAAAAAAGGTGATGATGAGCAGATAGGGCTGTTTTATGGTTTCTGTCACATCGTGAGTGAGGGCCTCATGCTGGGCTATTAGAGAAGTCGGGAAAGTTTAGAATAAACCCTAACCTTCGGGGCCACCTCAAGGAGAGCAGTCTCTGAGCTGGCTGAATCACTGGAATAACCTACCTCTTCTGTAAAAGCACAGAACACAAGAAATCAGTCATCCTGTACCACGAAGATAACTCACAAATCCAGAAATACGCACAAAAGCTACACACATACACGAGCAATCCGTGGCTCAAGCCTCACTCCGACACAAAATGCACCACTCTCGCCTCCTAGTCTCCTCACTGTCACGGGCTACACTTTGCTCGAATGCTCAGATCCATTGGGGTTAGAAATCCCAAGCATAGCAACGGTGTCCAAGCAGAAGCAGCAGTCAAATGTCCCTGACTAGCGGAGGAAAGGCCTGAGTGATGATAATCAAGCTCAGAAGCCAAATCGGAAGTGGGCTCAGTTGTAGCTGGCATGGTGGGGGGTAGGAATGGCAATGGGGGGGGCAGGCAGCCCTTGGCTTCTAGGTTTTTGCCCTGGACCTATGGAAATCTTGTGCTTCTCTCCAGTCCAGCTGAGAGCATCACAGCTAGTTAGGAGAAAAACACTGGCAAAAGGTGCATGATTTTCCAGAGAAGTAATAATTGCCATTGAATGACAGCTTACCATATGCCAAATACTCTTCTAAGGGGACATGATCTCACTTAATTTTACTGAGTGACCAATGACAACCCTATGTGGCAGGCATACTTATGCCCCATTTTTTTTTTT
>CM053612.1:4778574-4833824 GCA_028646535.1 Procyon lotor | reverse complement strand
TCCAGAGTGGCTGTACCAGCTTGCATTCCCACCAACAGTGTAGGAGGGTTCCCCTTTCTCCGCATCCTCGCCAACATCTGTCATTTCCTGTCTTGTTAATTTTAGCCATTCTGACTGGTGTGAGGTGGTATCTCACTGTGGTTTTGATCTGTATTTCTCTGATGCCGAGTGATGTGGAGCACTTTTTCATGTGTCTGTTGCTTATGCCCCTTTTTACATGTGGGGAAACAGAGGCTCAGGAAGTTTCAATAACTTCTGAGGTGACATAACTTCACAGGAACAGAATTTCTGATGAGTGTGAATTCTAAGTCCACATTGTTACCCATTGGGCCAGGGGATCGCAAACTTTTCTGTAAAGGGCCAGAGAGCAAATATTTTCAGACTTACAGACCATGTGGTCTCTGGCACAATGACTGAGCTCTGTCATCCTCCTGCAAAAGCAGCCTAGACGATGTGTAAATGAATGGGCATGGCTGTGTGCCAATAAAACTTTATTTAAAAGACAGACAGTGGGCCAGGTTTGCCTATAGTTTGCTGACTTCTGAATAAGGCTATAATACGTGGTCTTACAATTACACTTACAATTATAATATGTGGTCAGCTCCCTGGGACGAGAGCCTGATCTATTGGAAGGAAAGAGAACTAAGGAGTTGGGATTTGAGCCCCAATAGTGCCACTACATTTTGTGGGAATGAACTGGGGGGAGTTCTGTACTGCCTTTGTTCCTTAGTTTTCCTATTTATTTTTTAAAGATTTTATTTATTTATCTGAGAGAAAGAGAACAAGCAGAGGGGAGCGGCAGAGGGAGAGGGAGAAGCAGACTCCTCACTGAGCAGGGAGCCCAATGCGGACTGGATCCCAGGACCCTGAGATCATGACCTGAGCCAAAAGTAGATGCTTAACCCACTGAGCCACCCTGGTGCCCCTAGTTTTCCTATTTTTGAAAACAATGAGAATCACTGTGAGATCTACCTCTCTGGAATATATGTTTTCAAGATGACAGGGAAAACATACATGGCCCACATGTTGAAAAGTGAAATTACTGTGCAGATCTTGAGGGCTTGCTTTTGCTTCCACGGGGCAGGGGGGGTGGCCATCTGGACCCCCGAGCCCTGATCTCCCCATAGATTACAACATCGCCCTGGCCCCTGGTGTCTTTGGACAGAGCAGCAGGTGAGTCGGTGGCACTTGTATATCTGTAGGAAAGTCGATTCCTATGGCAACAAACAGAATCAAAAGCAGCTCCCTCGCTGTGCAAAGAACAATGGGAAGATAGGAAACCAGAAAGCGAAAATCAGACAAGATAGGGAATTGCAAGGAGAGTCGGTTAAGCTCAGCTTGAGTGGCTAATGCTGATACCAGAAAAAACTGCTGATGTTGATAACGTGCCATCTCTCTCGGCAATAAGGGGTTGTTTTCATCGGGTGAGAGAAAGCTCTTGCTTTGCGGAAGCACGTGTTCGCAACACCATTAAGCAGTCAAATAATATACTGCTTCCTGATGAGGAGCTCCTTGGTGTCGGTTGCCAAGAGAAGGCACTTCTTTTTGCCTTGCTGTCTGTCGCATCTGGGTGCTGGAAAGATCTTCAGTAGTCCCCGAAAGCCCACCCCCTAGAAAGAGTCTGCACAGAGGGGCCTGGAGGTGCAGCGCGCTCAGGGAGATGGTTTTATCTAACCGTCTGTGTTTCCAGAAGGGCAACTGAGGTCCAAAATGTGGCCAACAGAAGGCCCTCTGCTGTATAGCAAGACTGGCTCAAGACGCCAGGTCTCCTGACTCTTGCCCAATGAGTTGTCCCATATTTGGAATCTGAAATGTTTATTGCAACACGCTCCTGTAGATGAAACACACTGTTTTCATGGAAACACCTGGATTCTGACCAGTGAACCCACTTCCAGAATCTCCTCACATATCACGCACGTTGGCACATCTTTAGTTCACAGCCAGCTATTGGGCCTCTTTCCTCCAGAAGAAATGAAGAGAAAAGGTCCTATACACCCATGTTCCCAAGAAGTCGTTCAAACAATTAGTCTGCAGATAGTGTCTTGTTCTTTGCCTTTGTTCCAGTGGTTATGACTTGCAGTCACACTGGAGGCAGCCGAAACTGCTCTTGGCTGTGCGTCCGGAGAACAAGTATTTTATACCATATGATACCTTTTTTAAAGCTCTCCTTTACTAACAACTGTCAGACTTAACCACTGTGTAGTGCCTTTTAACTAATACTCAGCAAATTAGGCCACTGAAGTTACCAAACAATAAACTATTTTCTTGCAGCTTTGCCAGCATGAAGGACTCAAATAACGAAACCTCTTCCTGCCTGGACACGGCAGGTTAGCTTTTAGACCTACTTGCTCAGAGCTGTAGTAGTTATCTAATATTTTTTTGTGAGAGAAAGAGAGAACACATGCACCACATGTAAGCTGGGAGGTAGGGGCAGAGGCAGAGGGAGGGAGAGAATCAGGCTCCATTCCCAGCATGGAACCCAATGCAGGGCTCGATCCTGGGACCCTGAGATCGTGACCTGAGCTGAAATCAAGAGTCAGATGTTTGGGGTGCCTGGGTGGCTCAGTCGTTAAGCGTCTGCCTTTGGCTCGGGTCGTGATCCCAGGGTCCTGGGATCGAGCCCCGCATCGGGCTCCCTGCTCGGTGGGAAGCCTGCTTCTCCCGCTACTATTCCCTCTGCTTATGTTCCCTCTCTCGCTGTGTTTCTCTCTGTCAAATAAGTTTTTAAAAATCTTAAAAAAAAAAAAAAGAGACGTTTAACTGAGGCACCCCAGTTTTCTAATAATTCCAGGTAGAATATTTCCTCCACGTTGCCAAGGCATGTATTTATATCCAATGCATTGTGCACTTGAGGAAACATAGAGGCAAGAAGAGGTTAAATATAGAGGTGAAGAACTTGGGGTTTGGAGTTGGAGTGGGGCAACAATGGGAGAATTACCCCAACTCTGTCCTCCGCTTTCTCAGCGACAATGTCAAGAAAATAATGGTACCCTGCCTCGAAGGACAGAGTTGCAGGTGAAATGAGCTGAAGCTGTCGGAAAGTGTTAGCCATTATTTCCTCGGGGAGCCTGGGAAGTTTATACTGCTTATTTGCTGTGATGCGGGAAGAAACAGAAAATATTTATTTTGAAGCCGTGAATAATGTGAGATAAAAATACAGAAATACCAATTGTTAGTGCTGACACACACACCCTCTACATTAAGCCTACTTAAAGTCAGTTTCTCCGTCAAAAGTTCTGTGCCATGAGAGAATTTTTTTCTCTCAGCCAAATGCCTTCCATTTTCAACGTAGTGGGTGTATTTTATTATTGCTCCATCATTTCCCACTGAAACATCTTTCCTCCAGAGCATGTGATGTCATTTATAGCTATTGGCAGAAACATTTTTTCCATATTTTGTCAATTAAGCATGTCACCCAATTTAATATTTGTAGTCTTGTATGGTTTACTGAACTACTTGGAGGAAAAGGGAAATAAGAGCTGAGGGTAGAAACCTACCCTGTTGATTTCATTAGTGAATATTAAATATAATTAGGAGGCTTGTAATGAACACACTGATAACTTTGGTAAGCATTTCAAAGAACAAATTAATATTTAAATATTTAATATTTGGAACTCAAACTTTTATACTGATGCTTGCCAATTCTTTCATAACAGACAAGATCTGCCTTAGGAAGCAGATGGCATGACGTGCTTGTGCAAGGTAAGGTTGCCTATTGCCAAAACCTGGGTAGCACAGAGCCCAACTCATTTGTGTTGGTGAGGTTGGTGTGGTAACACGAGCAGGTCACAGAAATCTCTTGTTTTGGTATAAGCTTATGGTTAGGTCTGAATTGCATCCCCCCTAACTTTACATTTTGAAATCCTAACCCCCAGTACCTCAGAATGTGCCTATATTTGGAGACAGGGTCTTGAAGAGGTGACTGAGTTCAAATGAGGTCATTGACAAGGGTCCTAATCCAGTCTCAGCCTTCCAGCCTCCGGAACTGTGAGGAAGTGACTTCTGTTGGTTAGGCCTTCTGGTTCTGGTACTTTGTTATGGCGGACCCAGGCAGCGAATACAAAAGGCCAGGGGAATGGCCAGGAGGTGAGACATCTAGGTGAGCAAGGCACAGATTAAGAGGACATGAAGGTGTCAGGAGTCCAGACGGGCCGATAAGTGAGCTAGGCTAAGTTGAAAGTGCCAGCGATCAAAATGCCAAGCTGTGACCTTGATTCAGAGGCTGAGGTCTGCTTTAGCCAGAGGTCTCCCTTGCTCTTCCGGCAGCTGTAGGGACTAGTCCCGGGATGGGCAGCGTTGAGCTGGAAAAACAGCATGCTTTAGTGAGAAGAGTTTTGAACCTCCAGTCGGGAGGCCTGGTCTCATATTTTTAGATTGCAGTTATTTGGGCAACTCATTATCCTAGAATGTATTGAGTGTTTATTTGTAATGATCAGGTACTGAACCAGGGGTGAGGAACACAAAGGAACTCGTGATCTAGAGGGAGAGAGAGGGAGATAAAGAGGGAAATGGTAGCAGAGGTGGGAACTTCCACTTAGGCTTGGTCAGAAACCCCCCAACCCCCATGAAAATTTAAAACACTGGGTAGGACCAATGTGCTCAAACTGCCCAAAAGCAAGAAAGAAATAACAGGCTATTAAACTGTCAGCAGGTCAAAAACTCAGGGAAATGGGAACTGAAGTGTTTTGCCAATCCAGGTGAACTTGGCTTTCATTTGTGGTAACCTTACCGGGTGAGGGGGGCAGAAGCGAAAACCCAAGTCCTGCCCTAGGGGAAGAGACTAATAAAAGACTCTCTCCCATGTTAAACTTAGACCCCAAAGGATTATACTCTGGTAGAAAGTAGGAACCAAAGGTATTCTCCTTCAGGGTTAATAAGAGCCGTGGAAATAAAAGAAGAAAAGCTTGTCACTGAAAGTTGTGGCTCTGGTTTGTCCTCAGAGGAAATTGTAGCCTATGTTGGTATTGTCTACATTGGTACTAATGGGTTGTCAAAGAAATGTCAAGCTGTGAACTATACTGAAGGTGGTCTTGGACCGGTAATGCCTCCAAGCACCTGGCAGAAGCAAATGCAGATCCTTCTGGAAGAAACTACCTTCATGTTCAGCCTAAAAAATGCCCACAAATAATTCTACAATGACAAAACATACTCTCTACCTTAGTTTAAAGAAAAATAGTGAAATATTTGGACAATACATTAAATAAATTTGGCCTAATGGACTATGTAGAAAATATTAAAAGCCACAACTATTCTATGCATATTCTCTTTAGGCACATCTGCAACGTTCTAAAACTTCAGCAACACCTTGGGCCAACTGCACATCTAAACATATTTCAAAGTATTGCAATCGGCTCACTGCAATAAGTAGAAATTAATAGGAAAAATACAACTAACACCATCCCATGTATTTGGCTTTTATATTTTTTCATCACTTAACTTTATCATTTTTATTTTTTAAGTAGGCTCTGTGCCCAATGTGGAGCTCGAACTCATGATCCTGAGATCAAGAGTCACACGCTCTACAGACTGAGCCAGCCTGGCACCCCTCACTTCTTAACTTTAGTTGAAAATGTAGACATAAATATATGGCACAAGTTTTCCATTCTTCTTAATTTCTTCATTTTTCCATTGAGTTCCAACACAGATACAGTAATGTATGAAGTGTACTAATCTTTGGTATCTGGCTTTATTTTTTTTATTTTTACAATTAACATACAGTAGAATTGACTCTTTAGTATATAGGTCTGTGAATTTTATTATACCATTTGTAAATTCATATAACCACCACTACAATCAAAATACAGAATTGTTCCATCACCCCACCTTTAACTCCTGGCAAACCCTGATCCATTCTCCATTTTTACAGTTTTAGTTTTATCTTTTTAAGAACATCATTAGAGTATAAAAACACAAACATGTGGGCTGTAACCTTTAGACATTGGCTTTCTTCATTCAGCATAAATTCCTCCAGATCCATCTAAATTATTGTGTGTATCAATAGTTCACTCCTTTTTATTGTGGAATAATATTCCATGATGTGGATGTACTACTGCAGTTTATTTAATCATTACTTACTGAAAGGCATGGGGTTTTGTTTCCAGTTTGGGCTGTTATTAACAGAATTTCTATAAACATCCATATACAGGTTTTCATGTGGATATACATTTTCTTTTCTCTGGCTGAATGCCCATGACTGTGATTACTAGGCTGTATGTTTAATGTATATTTAATTTCATGAGAAACTGTCAAACTAATTTCTAGAGGGTCAGTAATATTTTAAATTCTCACCAGCAATGTATGAGTGATTTGCCAGCACTTGGTATTTTCAATATGTTTTAAAAAACTTTATGTTTTGAAATAATTTTATTTTTTAAACAGACTAGTTAATTAATTAATTAATAAGTGAGCTCCACGCCCAACATGGGGCTTGAACTCATGACCCTGAGCTCAAGAGTCTCATGCTCTACCAATGTTTGCCATGTCTGATAACTAATTTCCTAACCCCATCATGACAATTTTCTCCTATGTTATCTACTCAAAGTTTTATGGTCTTAGCGTTATATGTTTAAATTTATTATCCATTTGAGAATAATAAGATATGAAGTTTAGATTTAGATTTGATTTTTTTTGCCTATGCATGTCCAATTGTATCAGCATCATTTGTTGAAAAGACTATCCTTCTTCCATCGAATACTTGTGTTTCTTTGTTAAAAGTCAGTTGGTCATACTTCTATATGTCTATTTCTGGGTTCTCTATTCTGTTCCTTTAATCTATGTATTTATTCATCTGCCAGTACCATGCTGTCTTAAGTATTGTAGCATCATGATAAGTCTTCAAATCAGGTAGAATGATTCCTCTACCTTATTGTTCTTTATAAAAAATTGTTTTGACTATTCTAGCCTTTACATTTCCATATATATTTTAAAATCCTTTTGTCTATAATCTACAAAATGATCCTGCTAGGATTTTGGTAGGAACTGTGTTAAACCTGTATATCATTTTGGGGAGCACTGATACCTTTACTATGTAGAGTTTTCCACTCCATGAACATAGTGTGTCTCTCCATTTATTTAGGTTTTTAAATTTCTTTTATTAACATTTGGTAGTTCTAAAAATATTTAGCACATTTTTTATTGGATTTATATGTAAGTATAAAAAAGACCAGTGTTTCACTCACATGTGGAACATAAGGAATAGCGCAGGGGACATTAAGGAAAGGAAGGGAAAACTGAAAGGGGAGAAATCAGAGGGCGAAACAAACCTTGAGAGACTATGGACACTGGGAAACAATCTGAGAGTTTCAGAGTGGAGAGGGGGTGGGGGGTGGGGTATCCTGGTGGTGGGTATTAAGGAGGGCATGTGTTGTAATGAGCACTGGGTGTTATGTGCAAACAATGAATCATGGAACACTACATCAAAAACTAATGATGTACCGTATGGTGACTAACATAACATCATAAAAAATGAAAAGGAAAAAAAAAGATCAGGGTAACGAAGGTGGGGGTTGTAATTTCAAGTAGGTTAATCGAGGTAATATTTGAGAAAGGACATGAGGGAGTATATCATGCCAGTATCTGGGAGAAGGTCATTCCTCGTAGTGCAAAAACCTTACCAGTGCAAAAGCTCTAGTACTCTAGGCATGGCAAGAGTAGGGCAAAGGAAGGGGAGAGTAGTGGGAGAAGCAGCCAGAGAAAGAATAGAGGGATCAGGCTATACAGGATCTTCTAGTTTGGGCCTTCCACAAGACTGGCTTTTATGCTAAGTGACTTGCTGAGCTACTAGAGGGATCTGTGCAGAGAAAGACCATGAGCTGACTTTAGTTTTAAGAAGACCCCTATGGTAGGTGTGTTGAGAACAGACTGCAAGTGATTCAGGATGAAAGAAATGAGACCACATTAGGAGGCTCAGGCAGTAAACTAGAAGTGGTTGGGTTCTGAAGAGTTGGTTCATTCAATAAATGAGCACTGACCAATGGTGAAGGCTGTGTAGGAAGTCGTCAATGATGCCACCAAAACTCAGGTAATGAGCTGGGAAGTCACAACTATGAAACCACGTTTGGAAAGGAAAAGTACATTACAACAGCATGAATAACCATCTAATTGCAAGTGTTAAAACCTAATTAGTATTCAGTTTATAACACCTAAGGTGCAAACAGCAGTGTGTGGGAAGTGTTGGATGCTGTCGGACCCATCCTCTTTGCTTGGACAAACGGCAGAGTCTCTACTGTCTGCAGTGGGTCGCCACAGAAATATGTATGGCATGTCTACTAGCTTTGAAAAAGTTATAAGGACTCGAATTAGAAATCAGGCAATTAATTCAGCTAAAATCGTACTATACCATAGGTTTACTCCTTGAGAAAACCAAAACTTGAATTAAACTGAGTCAATCCTGTTAATTTGAGAAGCCAAGCAGAAATTTACTTAGCTTTGTTTCTGCTACTCAGCTGATGATATGTGACCCCAAATCACACCTCCAGTTTTTGATGTGTGCATTCATAAATGCTTGTCACTGGGCCCGACATAACTAAATGGATTTTGAGATGTTTTTCGAGGTACATTGCCCCTCCATCCTCAGAGTACTATGGCCATTATACCGTAGATCCTCATTAGGCAAAGGATTACAAATCTTCAGTGACTTCATAAGGATAGATTATAAAATTAAATCAGGGTTTTTAATGTTGAAACTTATGAGCTGTAATTTTATTAGGGCATATTTTTCTTCCTCCGACTGCACACATCTGCAAATAGCTTATACTCTTTGTACACTCCCAGTACTAGTTATAGACTATTTACTTGCTTTAAGAAGTAATTTAAACTTGAATGAAAACCATGTCTTAATATATATAAAATATGCTGAACTTATCCTTGTGATTAGTTCATCATTTTTCAGAGTGGGGGAGAATTATCTATAAGGTGCCTTAAAACCTAATGGAAGCCTCCTGAAATAATTAAATAATGAATATGAATTCTCTAGGTTTTTATAGAATTACTGGGTAATGTCATTTTAAAGGTAGAAGGACACTTAGCTATTATCTAGACCCATATCTTCTAAAGGAACAAATTCTTTCTCCAGGCTCCATAAGATGTGGTTATCAAGCCTCTGCTTGGACATCTTCATCAATGGGGAGCTCACTATATATTGGAACAACCTGGTCTCAACAAATCTGTCTCCCAGGCCCTTCTGCTTACTGATCCCATTGGAATAAATCAGAGCTGGTCTACTCACTCTTCCACTTGAGAACCCTTCAGATACTCGAAGCCCACTGTCCCTGAGCTCTAGACCTTTTCCCAAGCTCATTGCCTTCCCCTGGATGTATGTACAGTAGTTACTACCTCAGTATTGACATCCTTGGCTTTGAATACCAAAAACTTTTGTATCTCAGTTGGGCCTTTCCTGGAGCTTCCTGAGGGTTCTGTCTCAGAAGATCATTTACCTAAATAAGAAAAAAAAAATCTCCATGTTTCTAGGTCTGTGTGGGCCAGAAGGGGGAAGAATCCAACCATCTGGAAGCCAAGCCAGCTCAGAATCATGCAGAATACTCTTCAAGTGTGGACAGGGGATCAAAGAATGCAAATACAGTAAACTATTTGGGTTCCCTTACACAAGTGTAATGCTTCTCCCCAGGTACAATCACACAAACGTGTTTGCTGGAATTTTCTGAGACCTTGCCATCCATTCTGTCTCCTCACCCTGTAGCTAAATGCTAGAAGTTAAATGTCTTAGTAGTGAATTAGGCAACTAAATGTCCTTTTTGGCTAGTTAATAAGGGAATATAACTGGCCCACAAATAGTTAGGGTAAGATTACCTCAGACTTCTCAGGGGCTGAACTGGATCAACTAATCAACCATTTGATCCACCGTTCAGTGACTGACCCTGAGAAACAAATGCTAATTTGCTTGGTTTGGGTTTATTAATAACAGCTAATATTGATTTATTGCTTAGTATGGGCAAGACAATGTGTTAAGGATTAGGTCATTTAATCCTCATAGCAACTTTATTAGGGAAGTTTCATCATCCACATTTTATAGATTAAAAGCTGAATGTTCAGCGGGGTCAAGTAACTTGTCCTGGGTCACACAGCCAATAAATAGCAGAGACAGAATTCAAATCTCAATCAGTCTCAGTGCAAAAGCCTAAGGTCTTGATCATTGCATTATTCTGTAGTGGTCTAGGGATTACAGACCTATAGTTGTAACATCAGATTTAAGGTGCATCAGGCAAGTCTGTGGCAGGGGTAGGAGTGGAGTCTTGGTGAGTAAATTGAATGCTGGACCATTCTAGCAGAGATGTTGTCAGTTTTTTTACTAACTATACCTCCATTTTCACCCTCAGTATCATCGTCCAGGACCTGCTGGGTATCCTTTCCACTCCCACCCGCCCCCCTTCCCGGATCTTGTCCTTCACAAAAAAAGTTCTCTCTGGATTCTAAAATGTGAACTATGTAATAGGGTAAAGAACTTCATCCTAATATGTGAACAAGGGAAGGCGAGAACACATACGACTCAGCATCTTCCTTATTCTCTCTGGTAACATGTTCTTATTTAATGAGAGACTTCTGGATGCACACCTCTGTGTTAGATATTTAACCTTGAACAATGATTAAAATGCTGGGGTTTAAGGTCAGGGAAACTCCCAAGCAAGCTGGAGGAGGAGATACATGGATCAGATATGACCTTGGGAGCCTTCATTGATTATAGCTCTGTGTAGAGTTAATTCTATAGAAACCTGATGAAAGGCTTCAGTTAAGAACTCCGGGGGCACCTGGGTGGCTCAGTGGGTTAAGCCTCTGCCTTCGGCTCAGGTCATGATCTCAGGGTCCTGGGATCGAGCCCCACATCGGGCTCTCTGCTCAGCAGGGAGTCTGCTTCCCCCCTTTCTCTCTACCTGCCTCTCTGCCTACTTGGGATCTCTCTCTCTCTCTCTGTCAAATAAATAAATAAAATCTATTAAAAAAAAAAAACAAAAACAAAAAAGAACTCCGATATCACATCCATTTTGCATAAGAACATATACACCTCGTGGGGCACCTGGGTGGCTTGGTTGGTTGAGTGTCTGGCTCTTGATTTTGGTTCAGGTCATGATCTCAGGGTGGTGCAATCAAGCCCGGAGCCCAGAGTTGGGCTCTGCACTCAGTGGGGAGTCTGCTTGACATTCTTTCCCTCCCTTCCTTAGTTCTAAAATAAATAAAATCTTAAAAAAAACAAAAAGAACGTACACTTATACACTTCATGGGCAGAGTCTGGGCAATGTTTTCATTTGTGGAAAAGTGACTCATCAAGCCACTTAACCGAGTCAATCAGGTTCTTTGGTTTCTTAACACAAAAAGTTTTACTGAATAATAAAGCTAGCTTCTTGGCTGCAAAATAAAAGATAAGGTGGTGCGTGTGTGTTTAAATACATTTCAGATAACAGCCAGATTACAATCACAGATTTCTAGGGTCTTTTGGCTATAAAGTGATATACTAAATATTGCTTTCCAATTTTTAGTTGTAACATGTGAAATAGATAAGCACATCCTTTTGTCAACAGCAATAGGAAATGCAAATCTATTGGAATAGTGATGTGAACTATTTGGTGTTAATGAAGAGAGAAATTTTTAAAGGAAATAATAGGTATCTAGGACTCTTTGTCACTAAAGATCTATTTCAGAAGTTAGAGATTGCCTTTTGCAATCGACTCCGCATAGGTCACTGTCTTCTAGATGTCACTTTCACGTTGTTCCAAAGTGAGCAAAGGGGGGGAATGTAGAAACTAGAAATCTAAAGAAGCAGAGTGATATAAAAATGATAAATCAAGTGAGGCATGTGGAATTAATTTAGCAAACAACAAATGCTTTCATTTAAATGTCCAGTCTGCATAGTGATTTTCTAAAGCTTATCATGAATGAATAATATAGCATAATTAAAGCTTCACCCTAGTGTTCTTGAAAAATGGTATAGTTGGGGCACCTGGGTGGCTCAGTTGGTTAAACATCTGACTGGTGCTTTTCGCTTGGGTCGTGATCTCAAGGTTGTGGGATCAAGCCCTGCATAGGGGTCTGTGCTCGACAGGGGGTCTGCTTGAGATTCTCTCCCTCTGCCTCTTGCCCCACGTGTGCACACTCTCTGTCTCTCAGATAAATAAATAAATAAATCTTTAAAAAGAAAAGGAAAAAGAAAAGTGGTATAGTTCCCCATTTGGGGTGCCGATCCAGAGTAGATTAGTATTAGCATTCCATTCTTAAAATAAGCAGAAGAGCCAAAATAATTTTGTTCAATGGGAGACTCACTTTGTTCCTTAAGGCAAACCAAAGCAATAGTGTCCGGATTCGTTTCCCAGAGTTGTTGTATCAAACTGCCACAACAGAAATCTATTGTCTCCTGGTTCCAGAGGTGAGAAGTCTGAAATCAAGGTGTTGGCAGGGCTGCGCTCCTCTAAAGGCGCTAGGGGAAGAGAAACACCTGCCTCTTCCAGCTTCCAGTGTTGCCTGCATCCTTGGCTTGCACATACATTGCACCAACCTCTGTCTCCACCTTCACATGGCCTTCTCTTCTGTGAGCCTGCATCTCTGTGTCTATATTCCTTCTTCTTATAAAGGACACCAGTCATTGGATCAAGGGCCACATAAATCCAATAAGGCCCCATCTTCAATTGGTTATGTCCGTAAAGACTCTATTTCCAAATCAGGTCACCTTCATAGGTATGAGGGATTAGAACTTCACCTGCCTTTTGAGGAGACACAGTTCAACCCATAGCAGTAGCCTATACAGTCTACTATATTTTTTAAAATCTCTTTATTCAAGAAAGCAATGCCAAACAACTGCACTTTGAGAGTAGAATCTATGCAAGACCGGACTTTGGAAACTTGAATGAGAAATTAACAAAGGGCCAAACCAAGAACTAGAAGACTCTCCCCTAACCCTGAGAAGCCCTCTTCCCACATACCACCCCTGCTGCCCAGGGTACCTTAGTATCTTCTGAGGGACTGCATACCCCAGCCCTAAGCTTCGTCTGATCCCCATTTCTCACAGTATCCCAGGTTAGGAGCACGGGGCACCCTGCTTCTGAACTGTGTGTCCATCAGTGCTAACTACCAGGCAAATTGGAGGGGCTGGCACAATTCCTTTAATTGAGTTTCTTACCATGAAGTCGCTTAGTGACTTCTATCATGTGGTGTCAGACTCAGTGCTCCAACTCTATTATCTTTGGGACACTTTATTTTTTTATGGTTTCATCAAAAGAAAAATATACTTCTTGATGCATTCCATTCTTTTATTCATATACAACTGAATGCTTAGGTCTCTATTCTGAACCTACTGCTCAACGTGGGGTCTGGCCCATTGACCTTTACAGTCTGGTGGAAATGAGCACAAAAATATTTTCTGGGAGTTCTTTTTTCCTAAATATTATTTTTGACAAGTGCTGGGTATTTTAACTGATCTTTGACTTAAACCCTGGCAGTCTTATCTTTTATGTCCTCCTTTACTCTTGTGGATGCGTTTGGGTAATTATTCTGAAAAGAATGTCAAAACACAGCAAATGGTTTAGAATAACTCTGTTTATATCCCTTAGAGTGAGAGGGGAAAGGTCTTGGGAGAGAATTAATAATGTCCTATAGCTGCTTGCAGGGGACATCAAACAAATTGATAGTGATCTTGTTTGTACTGTAAGATAGTCCTGAAATTCATAAAGATGAACTAAAGCTGTGGAGCCAAAGGCCTGGACAAGATGTAGAGGGTGTTTCTGTGTGGGGCCGGATTGCTCATTAGCGTAGGAAGGAAATTCAGAGACAAGATGGGTGGTCAGTAAGCCCGTTGGTGAAGAGTCTTTGTGGGTACAATGAAGGCGTGATTATTTATAGCCAGCAGCAGGGTATATTTGCTTTTGTCTACATTGTGAAATCATTCTGAACAATTTTGAGAATCACTGGCTTCCATCTGCATCTCAAGGGAATCCTTCCAGGCCACATTAAAAGGAGCTTTATCTTTTTCTTCTCCCAGGTCACTGAGTATTAATGGGACAAATCATCACTCCGTGGCATCAGCATGTGGAGCAGGAAAGAGCAAGTTGCCCTTTAATAAAACTAGAAAACAGCAATATTTTCTCAGAAGAGATCGCAATTTTCATTTTTAATGTGTTCTGATAAAGTCGCAGAAGATTCTGGGCTTTCTTTGCTGCTCTCCGGTCAGTAGGGGTCCTTGACTATTATTTCCAGGCCTTTAGTCGAGCCCTCCTCCACCTCCTGGCCTTCCAAAGAACCCAATAGAACCCAATCCACACCCAGGGAATTCTATTTCACTTATAAAGCACAATGTGCGGGGCGCCTGGGTGGCTCAGTCGTTAAGCATCTGCCTTCGGCCCAGGTCATGATCCCAGGGTCCTGGGATCGAGCCCCACATCGGGCTCCCTGCTCCGCGGGAAGCCTGCTCCTCCCGCTACCATTCCCTCTGCTTGTGTTCCCTCTCTCGCTGTGTTTCTCTCTGTCAAATAAATAAAATCTTTAAAAAAAAAAAAAAGCACAACGTGCAATGAAGACTCGACCAGTAGGTCAGGAAGTGGCATGAATGTACCGGCAGCTCGTTGTAGATATTCTAGGAGGAAAATTGTCCCTGTTTCCAAACAAAACTTGTACCCAGGAAGGGGCAAACATTTCCAGAGCTTCAAATAAGAAGGCGGGTGGCCAGGGCTCCTGCCCCAGCTCTCCCCCCGACTCTCTGTGTGGCTGTGAGCAGGTGGGCTTCAGTATTCCCATCTCAAACACGGTCAGGTTGGACTACCTGAAATCTAAGGGGCTTTTCTTGCTCAGAAGCTGACATGCTTCCCAATGCTCTGTGGCCAGGATCTTCCCCACTCTGCTTCAGGACCAGTGCTATTTCCTCCCCTCTTCTGCTCCTTCTCTTTCTCATCATTTTGTCTTTTCTCTTTCTTTCTGCTGATCCCTCTTTCTCTTTCCCCTCGGCCCAAATTAGGAGCAGGTACATTCCCTCTGGGCTCTGCTCAATGTGTAGGTGACATTTGGCTCTAATGAGGCTGTCAACCTCTCTTCTGTAGACGAAGCAGACTTTTTATGTCAAATCAACTTTTAATATGTATTCGGGGGGCTCTTCACACCACTAGAGGAGAAGGAGGCATCTGAAAGATGAGCCATAACCCTGTTTTCAATCGAGCACTCGGGGGTCCCTTCATGAGGCTGCTGACATAGGGTCTGCCATCTGAAGTCTCCCTATCCTCAAGCCCCCTTCCCCTCAAACTTTAGGGAGTTTCCCAGGGCTAGAGAGAGAGGATGATTTTATGGGACTCCTCTCTGAAAGCAAGATCCTCTAACTGCAGAAGTACAGTCTGCAAGTTCTAGGGGCCCGTCCATCTCAGGAGCCACTGGACATGGTCACGACGGGCGTCTGCATGAGCTGGTGCACACAGCCTCTTTGGGGCCACTACTGTGAAGCATTTGCCATCCTCCCACTCCGCTGAGCAAATAGAGTCCTGATCTGTCTCGTTATTTGTAGAGCAGACTTTTGTAGCCTTTTAGGTTTTCAATAATCACAAAATCCTCTCTCTGCTCTGATGTGGGACCTTGGAAATGAACAGAAGCCAACATGTATTTGCCACACGTTCTGTGGCCCCTGGTCACAACTCCACGGGGTAGACGCTGTGATTATCAACCCTATATGGCGTGGAGATGTTATGCAATTTATGTAGCATGTCTGCCTAAGAAGGAGTTGAATTGAGTGTCACACGCAGGCAGCCGGGCAGTGGTGGGGCTGGACCAAGAACGCACGCCAATCTGGGGTCAGACCATGTCCTCAGCCACCACGTCCTGCTGGGGCATGGTGGCAAGAGGAAGGGTCTCAGCTATGCTCTGCCCTCACTCTCTTGATTCTGCTTCTGCAGTAATTGCAGTGTCGGGGGCACCTGGGTGGCTCAGTCAGTTAAGCATCCAACTCCTGATTTCGTCTCAGCTCATGATCTCAGGGTCCTGGATAGAGACCTGCATCGGGCTCCCTGCTCAGCAGGGAGTCTGCTTGAGATTCTCTCTCTCCCTCACCCTCTCCCTCTTCCCCTACCCTCCACCCCTGCTCCTACTCTCATGCTCCCTCTCTGTCTCTCAGATAAATAAATCAATCTTAAAAAAATAAATAAATAATTGAAGTGTGGGGAAACTTCTGTGAACGCAACCACCAGGCTTTTGTGGCATCACTTTGTAAAGCAGAAACCTGAAAGTAACGGTTTACCTTGAGAATTACAGAACTGCGAAAAGAAAATGGCAGGTAAATTGTGATACCAAAAGCCTGGGCTTGAGGCAGAAACCAACAGGGTGGGGAGGGGGGCGGGGCGGGAGGGAGGCAGGGAACTTAGTAAAGTAGACTTTTAGCATTCATACAATAAACTATCTGATAAACTTGACAATTGTCATAATATTTGGTTTCATTGAGAACACAGCCTGCTAGCAACAGGGAATAACTTAATCTGTTAATTAAATACAAAATTCAGTTCTCATAAAAACATCATAATTAGCCTTTTCTTACCTAAGGATATCTGCATCAGCAAATACTGGATTTTCTCAAGAAGGGAAATGAGGTGCTTCTTACTTCTGTGATGCTCACCGTGGCTTTGTCACTGTAGCTTTGCAAGTTCAGCACTCAGGAGACTGTTTTTCCTTCTAGATGGTTTTCTTGCAATTAGGGTACGCTACTATCCAGCGACAGCAGATGACTCCGTTAAATTCGCTGCTTGAACTACAAAAGATTCATATATTAGAAGCATGAGGCTTGCTGTGAATTTCCACTGCTTTAAACCCAACTAAACCCTGCCTCCTCCCCCCTCCCGCTAGAAAAACACCTCCTTTTAACAGTTTTACAAAGCAATTAACTAACCATTAACGGGTAAAGTTGATCATTGTATAGAACGAGATCGAAGGGACAAACACTTGAAGATGTGGAAAATCATAAACATTGACATCAGTGCAGGTCGGATGGCGAAGTGGTTAGGAACCCAGGGACTCTGAAGGACCTGGTTTCACAATCCAGCTCTTTTATTTGTTTAGCCACAGGAGCATCCGTAGGCCAATTATTTAACATCTCAAAGCCTCTTCTTCTTGTCTGGAGTAATTATAAGTGCCTATTTTAGTTTCATTGTGAAGATTAAGCAAGCTAGTATAAATGAGAGGCTCTGTTGGCCCAAGGCCAAGGTCACCCCATGCTCCAATCACTGAACTACCTGCGCTTTTCCGCAAAAGCCAGGTTAGGCTCTCTCCTGGCCCTCTCAAGGCCTTCTAGTCCTCTTGGCCCAGCTGTGCCTTTTGCCTTCTCCTGGCTCCCACGTACGCGTCCTCTAGGCATCCATTCAGAAGTCACCTTCCTTAAGAAGTCTTCCTTACTGTTAAAAAAAAAATGTCTTCCTTACTGTTAATTGTGGTAAGTGTGACAGCAGTTATGTTTTTTAAAAGTCCTTATAGTAAGTTACAGAAGCATAATAAAGTATTTATAGGTGAAATGATAGAATATCTGTGATATGGTTTGAAATAGTTCAGGAAGAAAACGAGGGGAAGGGAATGAAGGAAAGAAGGTTAGCAACCGCTACGTTGAAGATAGGCTATGGATATACAGTGGCTTAGTGTGCATCTCTTTTTACTTTTGGATACATTTAACATTTTCCATGAAAAGCAAACAAATCTTCCTTGACCTCCCTCCTCAAGTGGATTCCGTGTTTTTCCTAGATACTCCTTAACAACGCCGTTCTGCCATTCCTTAACCGCTCTCCAAATCACCTGATTCCTGGATGGTCCCCGCTATTGGACCATGAACTCCTTCAGGGCGGCGACCTCTGTCGCATTCATGTATGTGTCACTGTGCCTGGCACAAAACATCAAAATGTACAAAGATGGCTTGGGAGCAGATTATCCATTGAATTGAACATACATTTTGTTTGGACTGTCTCTTTTACGTTTTGAAGCCTCCTCCTCTGAGGAACTTGTTTTCAGGACCTTCCCAAGGTAATTTTAGGGGCCCGTAATCCTCTCCTATTTCAGCCACTGGCTTCAAGAATTAATTAAAGAAAAAAAAGCCATAATAACATATTGTGTGCTAAGAATCAAAAACTCTCCATCACCAGTTGTCTTTAATTAGAAGGAGGTGATTTTCCACTTTACTCAAATAATGAAACATCCACCTTCTCCCAACAGCTTCAAGTTGCAATTTTGATTTAACACATGTATAGGGAACACTTTCTTAACCGTTCCACAGCAATGGCCGTGACCTCCAAAACCGTCATTTTCTAGGTCATGTATATAGACTGAAGGCACATTTACGACAGTGCTACCTTATGGGTCTCCCACACGTGCGCTTGCCTGGCCCTTTTAGATTATGTATAAAAGTAACAACATATATTTAGAACATATAGTATGTTCCTGAAGATCAAAATTCTGATGTTAGGATACATTCCACCTAATCACCAAAAGTCTGGAATACTATTTTGCCCATCTTGAGGCACTGAGGCCTTTCATCCTCCAATAATTAAAAGCAGGTTAGTCATTCCTTCAACAAATATCTGTGAAGTTCTTTTTTTTTTTTAATTATTTTATTTATTTGACAGAGAGAGACACAGCGAAAGAGGGAACACAAGCAGGGGGAGTGGGAGAGGGAGAAGTAGGCTTCCCACTGAACAGGATGCCCAATGTGGGGCTTGATCCCAGGACTCTGGGATCATGACGTGAGCCAAAGGCAGATGCTTAACAACTGAGCCACCCAGGTGCCCCATCTGTGAAGTTCTTACCATGCAGGCCAGGCCCTATTCTAGGCTCTGGGAACAGAGCAGAGGACCAACCACAGGAATCCTTCTGCCCTCATGGAGTTGACAATTTAGAGTTCCACTAGTCCCATTTTAGACACGTAGACAACTAGTATTGGAAGTTTTTTGGGGACTGCTGGTGAAAGTTATTCATTCATGCACTCCATTTCTCCATTCTCACCTACTAGTCAAGTACCTTAGGTAGTTATTCTCCTCTCTCCCTCATGCATCATTGGTTTTCTTTTCTCCGTGGGATCATTTCCATCAGCCTACCTACATGTCACACTTTCTCCTAGTTAAGGAGAAACCATTCCTTTCCAGCAACCCCCTGCTTTCTTTGCCCCTCTGTACAGTAAAAACTCCTAAAAAAACGTTGCCTGTGCACACATGTCTGCTTTCTCTCCTCTTATTTTCTCCACTCATATCAGCTGTTCCCTTCCACCAGAAAGGCTTTTTTGTCAAGGTCACCAATGACCTTCATTTTTGTCTAACCCAATAATCAACTCCTAGTCTCCTGACTTTCCTCTTTCCTGACTAGGAATGGGCATGAGTGGAGGGTGGGGTGCAGAGGGAGAGGGAGAAAAAGGCTCTCTGATGAGCTGGAAGCCCAATATGGGGTTCCATCCCAGGACCTTGGATCATGACCTGACCCAAAGTCAGATGTTGCACCAACTGAGCCACCCAGATGCCCTAAATCTCATGACTTTAAAGACCATCTGAGAGAAATGAAACAGGAAGGGATGGGGAGGGAGACAAACCATAAGAGACTCCTAGACTCACAAAATGAACTAAAGTTGGCTGGGAGGCGGGGGGGTGGGTAGGGATAGGGTGGCTGGGTTGTGGACATTGGGGAGGGGATGTGCTATGGTAAGTGCTGTGAAATGTGTAAACCTGATGATTCACAGACATGTACCCTGGGGCAAATAATACATTATATGTTAATAAAAATTTAAAAAAAAAGACCATCTGTATGCCAACCACTTCCAAATATCTCTCTCCATGCTAGACCTCTCCTCTGAACTCTGGGCTCACACATCCACCTGCCTGCTCAATATTCCTACTAAGGTGTCTAGTAGACATCAAACTTCACATAGTCCAAATCTACCTCCTGATCCTTCACCACCCTTCAATGGCTTCCTATCTCCTTTAGAGTAAAACTCAATTAGCTATAAGACTCTCTATACTTGTTCCCTCTGCCTGGAATACCTTTCCCACAGATGTTCACATGGCTTCCTCTTGCCCTTCTTTCTGGTCTTTACTCAAACATCACCTTCTTAGTAAGACCTTCCCTGAAAACCCCATTGAAAACTACAACCTGGGGCGCCTGGGTGGCTCAGCCGGTTAAGCATCCAACTCTTGATTTTGGCTCAGGTCATGATCTCAGGGTCCAGGATTGAGCCCCACATCGGGCTCTGCACTCAGCAGGAGCTCTCCTGCTGCCCCTCCTCCCCCCCTCAAATAAATAAATCTTAAATAAATAAATAAAACTGCAAACTTCTCTGCCTCATACTCCCTACCCCCTTCATTTTTATACATGGCTCTTGCCATAATTTAACATGCTACATATTTTACTTTCTTGCTTATTTTCTATTCCCCCTCAAACACATACACACTGAGAATGTAAACACCAGAGGAGTCAGGGCTTTTTTCTTTTATCTGTTTTATTCATCGCTAAATCTCCAGTGCATAGAACAATGTCAGGCACATGGTAGGCACTCAGTAACTAGTTATTGATTTCTTGAATGAATGAATGAATGAACACTTCTTAGCCAAGCACAGGAGATAGAGTAATCAACAAGACATGGCTCTTACCCCAAGAAGCTCACAGTGTAAAGAGCAGAAATAGAAAAGTTAACAGAATTTCTATTCAATGTGTTAATTGCAATACTAGAGATGCATGCCAAGAGGGCTACGGGAACACACAATAGACCCTCAGTAAATGCTTGGTAAATGTTGAATGAATGATTTCTGGTTAGTTTATTAATAACAACAGAAATGCTTCACTTGAAACACTGTCAGCCTCCTAATGACTCTTGTCCTTTTCAGCCCCTGTGGAAGCTCCGGAAGCTAAAAGAAGCTGTGTTGATAGAACACGGTCCAGCTCTACCCTGCAAAACCTAAAGCACCTATCTTTGCTACTTGCTAAAATCACAAAGTGAAAATAGTGTTAAACTGAAAGCAAAAAATAAAATCATGCCAGGCTACGTAGCTCCCAAGAGAACTATAATAAGACTTATTACTCTGCATTAAGATGTAAATTGCATAGTCTTTTGAGTCAATATTTGCCGATTTCATATTTCTTTTAGCCAAAGGTGAGTCAGTTTGAGGTGGGGAAAAGAAAACATAACAGAAGCGTGAGTTGCTGAAATGGAACCTTCCTCCTGCTGCTAAAACTGCACTGAAGCTGTGTCTGACAACAAAGCAATAGATTGAAAAATGAAAAATTGAGTCGACCAATTGTTCTGTCTGCATGACATGTATGCTTTGACTTCCTTCCCACTGAATTGATACTGTGTATACGTGGTTTGAAGGGTTGAAACTGGGCCAGTGGCAGGGAGGGTATCATGAGAGGCAATTGGCTTTTCTTGGGTGGTGGGAGCTCGGGAGTCAGCATAAACTATTCTGCAGCTATCCTAAACATGGTGTGCCTATCGGGGTCCCCTGGTAATACTTCCATTTCACTTTTCTTCACATCCTGAAAATAGTATCCCTTGATCTGTACTAGAAACAGATGAAGTTTTCACAGGGGCCATTGGTAGTTGGCACTGTGGGTTAGGGGCACACAGAACGAGAAAAGAGGAGACAGGCCAGTCTCATGGGGACCCCTTCATTGAAGGGGCCCGTTAGAGAGAGGACATGAAGAGAACAGTCAGGGAAGCTGGAAGAGTGGTTTGTTTCAGTAGTCAAGGAAAGAAAGGACTTATAATGGAGGTAAGCAGCATCACATGTCTCCAAAAGGTAAAATAAGACTAGCCGTAAGTTTGGATCAACCTAAGTACTCATCAACTTATGAATAGATAAGCAAAAAGTGGTGCAGTGGAATATTATTTAATAATAATATGCAGTGGAATATTATTTAAACAGTAACAAAGCACTGATCTGTGCTACAGTGTGGATGAACCTTGACGATACCATTCTAAGTGAAAGAAGCCAGTCCAGAAAAGACCACATATTCTGTTTCTATGAAATGTCTAGAACAGGCAAATCCATAGAGACAGAAAGCAGGTTAGTGGTTGCCAGGGGCTGAGGGGGAGAGAATAGTGACAGGTAATAGTGACATTACCCTTTTAGGGTAATGGAAATGTTCTGGAACTAGAAGTGATAGTTGTACATGTGAATTTAGTACATTCACATGTACAACTATCACTTCTAGTTTTACCCTAGGAGGGTAATGCCACCAGATTGTACAGTTTGAAATGGTTAACTTTCTGTTAATGTGAATTTTACCTCAATTGAAAGAATATAATTAGGCCTGAGAAGTGGTCATGGGATTAGAAGCCAAACTCCAGTCAATGGAGGCATGACGGGCTGTTGAGGAAGGGGAATGCAGGGAGTGTAGCGAAATCTTTCAAGAAGTTGAAAAACAGGGTTAAACTGGAGAGTCAAAGGAGGGTGTCCTTCATTCATTTTTAGGTGAGGGAGACCTGAGCCTTTGTATTAGCCAAGGAAGAAGAGTCAGTGGAGAGAGTAGAGTTGAGGATCCAGGGAGATGTTGGCTGTCTAATGGAGCAACGTGAGGAGATGGTGATAGGAGCCAAAGCAAAGGGGTGAGTCTTAAATAAAAGGCAGAGCCGTTCCTTCACTCATTTGGGAGGCAAGAGGAAAGGATGCCGGGGCAGATGGGAATGGCGAGAGGAAGCTGTGAACATTCCCATCTATTGACATTGCCTCTATGAGGTGCGAAGGAGGGGCAATACACAGAGGAATGATTAAGACTGGTCACCTGAAATGGCCCCATGTGGTTCCCAGAAGCGAGCTGACTTCCTTTCCTATAATTTTTTAATGAGGGAACAAAGATTGGTCTCAGGAGTCTTTCAATTTTATTTATTTCGCTTGTCTAAATTAAGGTCCCAGTGTTTCACCTTGAAATCTTTATCCCCCACACACATGAATTTAAGTTTTTAATTCTATTTGTCTAATGGGTAAATATAATGGTAATGATAAAAATAACAGTAAATTCAGCGATGCTCCAATTGTAATAATCTGCAAGTACAGTGTCTGAGGCATCGAAAGTTCAACACCTTAGAGAGTTAATTAAGTCAAGTTAATTGGAAAAGATCTAATCTCCAGATAGGTAACATGGTTGATTATCTTATTTATGCTTAAACAGAGTAACAGAGGTCATTACAAGACTTTTTAGAAGATTATTGATTGATATATAATTTCTTAATTAATTTTGATTGACAATATCTCTTGCTACTTGAATTCACCCTCCCCCTCTTTGGAATCTCCTCTGCACAGTTGATTTATTAAAATCATGATGATTTAGCAAATGTTGTTGTTGTTTTTTTTGTATAACTTAGTTTTAAAATAAAAAAAAATCCCCTGCCACTTGTCATTTTACTATGACTCTCTACAAATAAAACACGTGTGGTATGCAGCCAAGGGCAGAACTGGGAAGATGGAAGTTTCTGGGACCACTAGAGATACTAATGCATGGTTTAGTCTCCTTTGATCTTCCTAACATCTTCTCACTCCCAAACTATGTGAAATGAACACACACTTCAGTAAAAAATGCCAGCATAGGGGCACCTGGGTGGCCCAGTTGATTAAGTATTGACTCTTGGTTTCGGCTGGTCACGATCTTGGGATTGTGAGATTGAGCCCCCCATCAGACTCCCCACTCAGTATGGAGTCTGCTTAAGACTCTCTGTCCTCCCTCTGCACCTCCCCTAATCAAATAAATAAATAAATCTTAAAAAACAGGGGTGCCTGGGTGGTTCAGTCCCTTAAGCATCTGCCTTCGGCTCAGGTCATGATCCTGGGTTCCTGGATTCGAGCCTCGCTTTAGTATCTCCAGTATCTCCAGAAAGAGCCTGCTTCTCCCTCTCTCTCTGCCTGCCACTCCCCCTGCTTGTGTTCTCTCTCTCTGTCAAATAAATTAATAAAATCTTTAAAAAAAGAAAATAAAAGCAAGAAAGAAATACTAGAGTCACTTCTGACCACTCTGCTTAAAGCAACTATATCTAACAATGGGGCTGGAACTGACTGTTTCATCCCTGGAAGGCACTGTAAGCAGGAGAGGGTATAGAAGGAGTTTCTAGTTTGGATAGTTTAGACTAATGGGATCTTCTGGGTGCATTTAACGATAAATTCTTTCACTATAAGATCTACAATAAAGTTGAACCAAAGTGATCCTGAAATCATTCATCTATGTATCTGAGCCTATTTCACTGAGATTTCTGTGGAATAACATGACAACTATTATTTTTTTAAAAGATTTTATTTATTTATTTGACAGAGATCACAAGCAGGCAGAGAGGCAGGCGGGGGCGGGGGGGGGGAAGCAGGCTCCCTGCTGAGCAGAGAGCTAGATTCGAGGCTCGATCCCAGAACCCTGGGATCCTGAAGGCAAAGGCTTAACCCACTGAGCCACCCAGGTGCCCCTAACGTGACAACTATTAAAATACATGTTTATCTAGGGGTGCCTGACTGGCTCAGTCAGTAGAGCACGTGACTCTTGATCTCAGGGTTGTGAATTCAAGTGCCAGGTTGGGTGTAGAGATTACTTAAAAATAAAATCTTTTAAAAAAGAAAAAGATATTTGTTTATCTAGATCCCTCTGTTTCCTCCAAAATATTAATTATCCTGAAATGCATTCCCTATCTTTCCTTACAACAGTAGTTGTTTCTAAAAATATTCCCAAAATACATTCTGAAGGCAAATTAAGTTTCTTTTCTGCAATATCCCATATATTTACGGGAATGATTTCAGAGCATCTATCTGGAACACACATGGGCTTTTGGAGAAAAGGAGCTCACGTGGATTCTAACTCACTTTAAAGTGCTTGCTTCCACATTTGCAAGTTACCTTCACCAAATCCTGCTATTCTGACCATTTTAGAAGTCTAAAAGATGGAGTCCAAATGATCAAATTGAAAAGAATGGAGAAAATTGACAATAATACATAAAGCAGCTGTGTTTAAAAGAAACCTTCGAGTATTCCCCACCTCATCACTGGCACAGCTGGAGGGGGAACTGCCGTAAATGAGCATGTTTTGCATTTGGACAGTATAATGAATTTTCCCATAACACTTAAGCAATTAGCTAAGCATTGGTGTTTTGCATAGAATTTTGTCCTTGTTATAATAATTTCTTACATGTTTATATCACTTTAGGGTTTATGAACGTGCTTTGATGTATATCGTCTTACTTTAACAAGTTTCGGCACGAGGCGCTCGCTGCACTCTGAGACATCTCATTTAGCCCTCGTGATGACAGTCAGGCTGTAGGGTCCGCGATCGCAGTATGTAAATGAGCAGGCTGAGGCATGACTTGGGTCGGTGCCTTGTGCCTGCTGGTACGCTCAGGAAGCTGAGCCGAGCTTCTCACTCCAATCCTTGACCATGCTCTTCGGCACGCCGCTGTGTGGCCTCTGAGCTTTGCTTTCCCTTTCTGCGTGTTGTACCCCCCCCTTACTCACCTGTGATCCCTTTCTGTGCAGAAGCTCTGTGGCTAGTCACTATGGAGGAGTCACGTAAGAAAGAAGTGCTGACCACTGACAACCATCGTTACAACAGTAATAACAGTAATTATTAATATTTACTGGGCTCAGCTGACTATCTGGCACTGACCAGGGGCTTTAGATGCCTTATCTCCTTGAATGCCCACGTCGTACCTATATTGCTCTTGAACCTGACCCAGTTCTGGGAGGCTCGAAGTGCTAGTGTCATACTTCACTTTACAGATAAGACCTCAGGTTCCTTGAGCTTAAAGGACATGTCTAAGGTCACTGTGCTTAGCAGTGTGGATTCAAGAGCCCGGGTCATCTATCTTCCTGTCAGATACCCTAACTCTCTCCACAACACCTCACAAATACCAGCCCTTGGCCGCTCTGCCCCACAGATGATACTCTGTATGTTTGTTTTACCATTTTATTTCCACAGCAGGCACCAATACTGCAGTAAAATTAATGATTGTGTCCTTCTTTAGTGCTCCTTTATTCAAATTGCTTTATGCCCCAAGGATAAGCAAGTGATGGCCTCTCTGTGCATCTGTGTCTCTTTTTCATTTCATCTTGTTCCTGACAACAAATTGAACTTCTGATGGGGATAGATAAGATTCTGACTCATTGAGCTGCAAGGCAAGAATGACTCAGTAGAATGAATGTATTCTCTGGGAAGTTTACAGAAGTGATCTTAAGAAAGAAGAGTATGTACCAAGAAAACTATGTCTTTCTATAGGATAAGGGACTGAGTCAGTGCCCCAGAGCATATAACCCATTTTATTCAGACTTCTGTGAGACATCCAACTACTTTGCTTCCATTGTCTAGGAAGAAGCAAGCCTAGGGAACAGAAGAACTAGGTTCTAGACCCAGCTCTAGCACTAAGCCTAAGTCTCTTCATTGGTGAAAGGAGGATGTTGTACTAAATCATCTCTGAGTGAATGCCTTCCTGCTTCAAAAATAATGATGACTAAGCTTGGTAGAAGTCTTTATGAACCACTTTTATGAACCCCATCCCAGGGGTGCCTGGGTGGCTCAGTTGTTAAGCGTGTGCCTTCCACTTAGGTCATGATCCCAGGGTCCAGGGATCAAGCCCTACATCGGGCTCCCTGCTCTGTAAGGAGCCTGCTTCTCCGTCTCCCACTCCCACTGCTTATATTCCCTCTCTTGCTGTCTCTCTCTCTGTCAAATAAATAAAATCTTAAAAAAAAAAAATGAACCCTATCCCATTTGCTCATTATTACAAGCCTACTAAGTGGATGTTTGTCTTTCTCCATTTTACAGATGAGGAAGAGATGAGGGCTCAAGAGCATAAGTGACTATCCAAAGTCATATGGCTAGAAGTGGTGGAACTAGAACAAACTCAGGGCTCTTTGCTCTAGAACTCCATCTTCTTTCTTACTATCATACATCTATATTGACTTATTCTGTATCTGAGTAATTGTGCTAAACACTGGTCTGAATCTTACTAGTTGACATGGTAGTCCCAACAGTTGATTCGGTTGTTTAGATTTTTTTTCTAAATGGCCAACTATGACCTTAATTTGCTGACTTCCAAGGTCAAGCAGAGTATGCTACCTTTATGTGGGAGAATAACCTTTTTAGAAAGTAAATAACCTCCTGAATAGAAGTTGATATTTACAAACATTTCCCTATATTTAGGGCTTAACCTTACTCAGAACTCAATAAATCTCAAAGAGACCTGCTCCTCCTGCAATGCCAGCCAAGTTCTGCTTCTGAACCTCTCACAACTAATGCTTTCCACACAAAAGTCTGAGGTAGAAACTCTGATTAATATGTGGCCTATCATCCATACCTTCTGACAGAGCCCTGGGGATTGCAGATATAGCTAGAAAAACACCTAGATGGACTTTTGGCTGGGTTTCTGTAGGGTAATTCTATCTTCTCAAAAGTAGAAAACATACAAGTTACTCCTTTTTATTAATTGGTGGGGATTTTCAGGATCTATGATTTCAAAGAATCTTGTTAAGTTTGATTCCATAAACATGCATTGATCTCATAGACAGAAATCTCTGTACTAAGAAGAAGAGAAGGGAAGAAGAGAGATGAAGAGAGGGATGGTTCCTATTCTGAAGGAGCTTGGATCCAAGTAGGGAAGATAAGAAAATCATAGTTAAAACTCCACACAGGATGGAGTGAGCAATACATGAAAATATGAACCAGGCATGGGCTATGGAAACCCAGAGTATAGAATAAAGTAAGTCTGACTTGGCAAGGGTGGGGTTTTGGGGGTGGTAAAGAGTGGACTTGATGATCAGGTAATCAAGGAAGGCTTCAGAGAGGAAGCAGCACTGGAACGATGAGTTAAGAAAGGGTGTGGTTGCAGGAGGTGGAGAATGGGAGAAACGGCATGCCAGGCTAAAGGGAAAACAGCATGTGGGACGTAACAGAGGCGTGGATGTGCATATCAAGATATTGATGGTCTCGAATTTCACACTTTGTTCTATAGGCAGTAGGGAAGCATTGTAGGGTTTTGAGCAGGAGACAGATGTGATTTGTCTAGGGTTTAAGAAAGAAACCTTAGGTGGCAGTGTGAAAGGATGAATTAGTGGACAAGGAGATACAGGAAAAACTGGATGTAATCATGAGGTTATTTTGACACTGATGATGAACTTCTGAGTGCCTAAAGGACAGTGATAATGGAAATACAAACATGGGTGCAATTCTTTCAGCATTTTTACACTGAAGAGGAAGAATTCAATCATTTGGATGTAGGGATGATGAAGAAAGCTATCTAGGATGAGTTTCAGGTTTGGGACCTTGGGAACTGGGTCAATGGCTCCCTTTCACCAATAATAACAATGATGATTTAAAAAAAAACACAAAACTTGGGATGCCTGGGTGGCGCAGTCAGTTAAGCATCCAACTCTTAGTTTTGGTTCAGGTTGGTGTCAGGGCGTTGTGAGATCAAGCCCCACATCGGGCTCCACATCCAGTGCAGAATCTGCCTGGGATTCTCTCTGTCCCTCCCTCTCTCTCTCTCTCTCTCTCTCTCTTTCTCAAATAAATAAATAAATCTTTAAAAAAAAATTAAAAAACACAAAACTGGCATGGCACTCATGATGAAGCAGGCTCTGCTCTAAGTGCAGTCCATAGATGGACTTGTTTAATCCTCGCAGCAGCCTTTATGAGGTAGAACCTCTGATCATCCCCACTGTAAACACCAAGAAGTTGAGGCCAAGGAAAGTATAATTATCTGTCCAAATTCGTGCAGTGTTGTGAGAAACTTAACACTGGAATCCAGCCACTTTGGCTCTTTGAAACCTGGGCTTTTTAATCCCTACACTAAGCCACCAATAGGACATGGGAGTGCCTGTAACCCCATAGCCTTGAAAATACTTCGTGTACTGTCAAAAACCATTGCCAATGTAAATACAAAAGAATACCTCAAAATTATTTTAATTTCTATATTTTTATTGTTTATAAGATGAAACAGTTTCATGTATTTATTGACCATATAAAATGCGTCCTGCCTGTTTATATCATTTGTTAATTTCCTTATTGGGATTTTTTTTAATATTGCAGACCGATTTTATGTAAGGAACATCAGGTCATTGTTATATATATTAATTTATGTTACATGAATTTGCCAATATTTGACCAAGTATGATTACAAAAATGGCAATTTCAGATGGTCTGGCCTAAAATATTCATTCCATTAGTCATAGTAACAACTGATATTTATTTGGTACTTAATATTTGCCAGGCACTGTGCTTTACTCACATGTATTACTTCATTTAATTCTTTTTTTTTTTTTAAAGATTTTTTATTTATTTATTTGACAGAGAGAGATCACAGGTAGGCAGAGAGAGGAGGAAGCAGGCTCCCTGTTGAGCAGAGAGCCCGATGCGGGGCTCGATCCCAGGACCCTGAGATCATGACCTGAGTCGAAGGCAGAGGCTTTAACCCACTGAGCCACCCAGGTGCCCCACTTCATTTAATTCTTTACAACTACTTCAGGAGGTATACACTCTCATCTCCATTTTAAGATAAGGAATCTGAGGGACAGTGGGGTTAAGTAACTTGCTATAATTCATGAAGCTAGTTGGTAGGCATGTGTGAGAGACCTATCAGGAGCAAAACATGGACTTTCTGACTCAAAAGCCTATGATCTCAGTCACAGCGTGATATTGTCCTGCATTTTCTTCTAGATAACCTTTAGAACAAAGTTCCTCAAAAAAATTGCTGGTGGAATTTTAATTGGGATTGCCTTAAGTATAGATTAGTACATGCGCAATTAATAAAGTCCTCCCATCCAAAAGCAAGGTAATGTTTCTCCATTAATTCACATATTCTTTTACCCCCTTTATGGAATTTTATAGATTTATTATAAGATATTCAAAATGATAATTCCAAAGATTGACTGAAGGTTATCCTTTGGGCTGTTAACTTTTGTGTTGTTAATGTGATGGGATTTTTTCTTCCATTATATGATCTAAATGGTTATTATTCATATATGGAAAAGCTATTGATTTTTGGTACGTTACTTTTGTAGTTATCCATGTTATGGGATTTTTCTCTAGTATCTCTTCCCTCTTTTCCATCACAAAGCCACCAGCTTCTCATTTGGATGACCAAAGAACCTTCTAGCTGGCCTCCTTACTTCTTGGCTTGCCCCCCCAAAATCTGTCCTTCACACTGTTGTTATAGTGAACTTTCAAAAGTACCAATCTCATGTCCTTTGCTTTAAACCTCAGGTCAATCCATCCCCACTCCTTTAGGAGACATTTATGCCTCCTCATAAGGTATCCAAGCCTCCCTGTAGCCTGCCCTGGTCCACCTACCTCTCTGAAAATGTCTCCTGCTACTCACCCACGTGGATTCAACACTGGAGTCAGACCAAGCATTCATATTTCTCACAGTGCAGTGTAAACGCTCAGGCCTTGCCACATCTTGCACTCTGCATGCTTTCTCTCCATCTCCACTTCTGCCTGGGGAAATGCCCTTCGGGTCTTAGCTCCTCGACTCTTCCCTGAAGTCTTCCTTGAGTGTCCCAGGCAGCTTTCCCATTCCTTTCTTTTTGTCCCCACCCCACACCCTGTAGATACTCCCAT
Source organism: Procyon lotor (assembly GCA_028646535.1). Lineage (NCBI taxonomy): Eukaryota > Metazoa > Chordata > Mammalia > Carnivora > Procyonidae > Procyon > Procyon lotor. The sequence continues at coordinate 4,803,317 of CM053612.1, read as the reverse complement.
TATTGCCGTTGCCACCCAGGAGCGCCGTTGTTCCCCTATACCAGTTTGTGGTTGAGATGGACTTTAGAACTAGACAGACCCGGGTGTATACCCAAAACAACCACTTGCTGTTTGTGTGACCGTGGCAAGGACATATTACCCCTTGTGAATAAGAATAAACACTCCTCAGGGCACCTGTGAGGAGTACTTAGGACAATGTGTGCAAAGGAGATAGCCCAGGGCTGGGCACATGGCAGATGCTCAGTATCTTTGTAAATTAACAGTGTAGAAGATAGAAGAAGGGAGACTAACCAGGTGGTGTGGGTTTCAGGGACAGAGGTGTCGCTAAGGAGAAGTTAGAGCAGGGAGGGGGATGGCTTATCTCTGGGCCATTATGTATGAGGGTTATGGGAAAATGAGCACCCTCCACTGAAGGGTATTGCTAGATGATGACATTTTAAGGGAGATTCAAGTTTTAGTTAAGGCAACGGAAGCCATGGAGGTAAAGTTTAAGGTTTCCACCGGGAGTTGCACTTGATGTTGTCCTGAGACCCTCACTCCTCCCACACCAGAGACCCAGTGGGCCTAACAGTTTGAGGTAGAAATGGAATCATAGCAGTGAGTCTTGGGACAAAGGCCAGATGTGAAATCACCCACATGCTAGTCAGTTTGGGAGCGACGAGAGCCTTACTTTACTAGCTGCTCAGAGTTCTGACAATCCTGAGGCCCAAAACTGCCTGAGGCTTCCTCTTGTCAAGTCCAGAAAACAAATCCCAAAGCCCTGCCTCACAATATGATTTCCCCCAGCCCTCTATCTGATAATCTTATTTCCAACTCCAGTAACCAGAGGCCCTCTAATTACTTTGTACCTCTTTCTCTTGGGATAATCTGTATGGTTTTGGTTATCCGGCAGCTGCAATGCCATGATGGTGGGAAAAGAACACCATTATCTTCTGTTATGGTCTCTGGCCCTCGGGCATCCTCTGCCTGGGAAGGCCTTTCTGAGGGTTTGGCTGGTATCTTAATTCTGGTGAAATATACACCCTGATGCTGTGAAGTCGAGAACCAAGGCAGGCCTGGATTGGAGAACTGACCATTTCCTTGCCAATAATTTAGCTTTTGTTTGTGTAGCTCAAATCTTTGCTCTGGTAAGGGAAGAGATGAGAACGGGAGTGAGAGCTAGTGAGACAGAGACAAAGGAAGCAAGGGAGGGAGGGAGGGGTGGAAACACTATGTCTTTTGTTTGAACAGGTAAGTCAGTCCAAACGCAGATGTTGGAAACAGACAGATGTAGGTATAGCCCCAGCTTCACACTTTTTAGGTCTGAGCTTCAGTTTGTCCATCTGTAAAATGAAGATATCATTGCACGAGCATGAGCAATAGCAAATAAAAATACAAAGAAACTGTGAAATTTTTTTTCATCTACTTAAAAAGAAATTTTTACAAAACAAAAACCAGTCCAGAAATTGTTTGGTTGAGGGCACCGTGGACTCAGGCTGCACCCAGATCCAGGCTGGAATCCTAGTCTGTATGACGCTAAGAAAGTCACATCGCATTTCAGAGCCTCAGTGATGTTTTAAGTGTTAAAGTTCTTAAATTTAATTGAAGTCAACGTAACATGTGCATGAAATGCCTAGTGCAGTTTCTGGAATGCAGCAGGCCCTTAGCACTTGTTAGCTCTTACATCTCTTACTGTCAGTGTCACCTTCCACCGCTTCCTCCTTCTCGTTGTTTTATGAAAGGTGACCCCAGCAGGGAGATGATTATTTAGGGGAGATATACTAAATATGTTTGCTTTTCCAGTTTTGGTGTCAATAGCAGCAGCAAATGTTTGTTAGCCCACTGGGTGATTAAATGTGAATGGTCTCGAATAATGGAAGTGAAAGCTGTGTGGTGGTTTGGCTTATGTCTAGTCATCACCTGTCAGGACACGGGACAACTTACCGTCTACGGACAGTCCCCGGAAGTTCTTTGTCCTCCAAACTGTGAACTCTCCCAGCAAGACTGGGATCAGGTAGTAGCTCCGTGTCCTGAAGCAGCAGTTATCTATTTCTACTCCCCACATTCTACTCCCCACATTTCCCTCTTTTGTGTGCATTTGTGTGACGAGTGGAGGTGTTGAAGGAGACTGGCTAGAGCATGGAAATGGACCAAATCTTTTCCCTCTTTGTCATTTAAGAAAATGATTCAGCTTTCCATTTGGGGAGTTTCTAAGGGTCACCTTCATCCAATTATGACTCATTTTCTGTTTTTGTGTTATATTTTTAGACTTGAAAACTCATACAAATGGGATTTTTATATATGTGTTTTCTTAATAGTGGAAGTGACTAAAACTCACTAAAAATCAAAGAGCTTTGTGAGAATGTCACTTAAAATTGGAGAAAGAAAGCTTTTTTTTTTTTTAAAGAAACTCTTTTATAGGTCGTAGTAATTCCTTCTCCTCTAACAATGCCGAGGTGGCGAAAGAATTATTTCAGATATTTTTTAAAAAAATGGATGGATTTAATTTTTCACGTCTTGAATTGTTAACAAAAGAACACTAACAAAATATTTCAGTAGGCAGGCATGGACACACACCTGGGACCAATTAAATATTTTCCCTTCATCTTAATCAGAATGCTCAGGCTTTCTTTCATGGTAGACCTACATTCCCCAATTTTGAGAGCTTTTTAAAATGTTATTTTTAACAAGCCAAATTCAGTGATATTATTTGGGGATTTATTTAAATCAAATAAATGACTAGACCTAATGGTAGTTATAATGGCTCACATTGGAATTGATTTTACAGATTTCAAATGGCTTTCCTATAGTATTTCATTTGATTCTCACACTAGGTAGCAGATAACAGTCTTGAAAGGTAAGCTGGCCAGACAGTATTTTCTTGTTGTTTTACAGGTAAGAAAACTAAGTTTCTCACCAGTTTAGGATCACCACAGAGCCAGACTCAAACTCAGGTCATCTGACCACCTAACCCAGTGCTCCTCCAAATGTACTACCCTCTAACTTGATCTCTCTTTGTTTCCTTTCCATTCCTTTAAAATGGTTTGGGGAACTGTATTAGTTTCCTGCAGCTGCTGTAACAGAGCCTGCAAACTTGGTGGCTTATAATAATACTTTATTTTCTTGTAGTTCTGGAAGCCAGAAGTCCAAAATCAAGGGTTCAGCAGAGCCATACTTCCTCTGAAAGCCTTAGGGGTATATACTTTCTTTCTTCTTCCTAGATTTGGGTGATTGCTGGCAATCCTTAACATTTCTTAGCTTGTAGCTATATCACTCCAGTCTCTGCCTCCGTTGTCACCTGGTCGTCTCACTGTGTGTCTCACTGTGTGTCTCTGTGTCTGTGTCCAGATTTCTTTCTTTTAAGGACACCAATGATATTGAATGAGGGCTCAACCTACTCCAGTATGACCCCATCTTAACTGATTGCATGTGTACTAATGCTATTTCCAAGTCAGTTCACATTCTGAGGTCCTAAGCCTTAGGACTTGAACTTCAATCTTTTGGGGAGACACAATTCAGCCCATAACACAAATGAATGATGGCTCTCCTTTTTTTGCAGTGTAATTTGATAAATTATGCTAAAGACCATAAAATAGGATCACACCAAGAATCAAAGGACACATGTAGACACTGACAAAAACATACACAAATAACTTAATCCTGGTATGTTGTTTGGTGATTGGAATCCACTACAAGTGGCCAGGAGGTTGGCACTTTCTTGTCGTTCATGTAGGCATGTTTTCTCCCATAACTGACCTTTCTTCTTTGAGGGATACCAAAACCTTTTAGTTCCCAAGGAGAAGGAAAGTTAATAAAGTCAGATAATTTTGAAAAATTTATAGGCATTTATTTGCCTATATATATTGTCTATATATTACAGTCTATAGGCATTTATTTGCATCTTTCATAATGTGGATCTGGGTACGACTAGAGCTGGAATTGAATTCATGTTTAAGTGTGATTCTCATGACCATTTGTTTTGGGAGGGTGTTTGGAGGGATTTTATCATTAGAGAGGAGTCATCAGAAGGTATTTCCTTCCAATTTGGGCAGCAGCATAAGTTTAGCTTTGAGGGACAGCCTGGATCAGTGTTTTGTAGTGCAAACCTCCATTACCTTCATGACCACAGGTCTTGGAGAAGGCCTCTAAATAAATCATGGGGATTCAATGAAATAGACATTTATTGAGCCATTCATCTGTGCAAGGCCCTTTACTGTGGTGGACACAGAAAGGAGTCAACCAGCCTTCTTACCTTACAGGGAATCTAGTCGAGTTGTTTAACTAAAAAATACTGGCAACCTACTATGCATCAGGAACTGTGAAGACCCCGGTGATGTGAAGGATGTGGAGAGAGAAGGAAGAGGAAGGGAGAACTTCACAGAAGGTGCTCCATTTCTAGTGTGCTGGGGAAGGCAAGTAGGAGGCCTTCCATAATTCAATAGGTTCAGACTATGGATGGACAGAACACAGGCACCTCACACAGCCTGAGGCCTCAGACAGAGCCACCTGGCACAACTTGGAGGGCCCTCAGTCACAGACCTTGCAATGTGTGGGTTTCTGCTTCCAGAAGGGAAGGCTGCCTGAGTGGCTCGGATGATGAGTTGGACTCGGCCCAATGGAAGGTGGAGCAAGGAGAAATCTGCCCCTAGTTCATTCTACTCTGACAATTAGCCCCTTTCTCTAGGTATGTGCAGCCTGGCGAATGGCACATGGAAGTCTCCATCCGAGTCTGCCAGTGGGGCTGGGGGCAGAGCCCTGATGATACTGGGAAGAGTGGGAACTTCAGAAAGCTTGTCCTAGCAGCAAAACAAAGAATAGCAGAAGGGGGAGAGTGTGGAGGCAGTGAAGCCAGTTAAGGCCCTTTATCACAAGGGTCTGTTTAGAGGGGAATGCCATCACTTCCAGTCAGGCCAGTAGCTTGGTCTCCCCACTCCTCATCTGGCCCTGCTATGACCCATTCCCCACCCAGCAGCTAAAATCAGTGGTTTAAAGTGTAAGTCAAATCATGTCCCTCCCTGCTTGCTACCTATGAGTGGCTTCTTACTGTCTCTTAACATGGCTGTCCTTAGTGTCCAAAGCTTGGGGATAGCCCAGCCTCCCTCTTCAAATTCTTCCCATTTCTCTCATCCCTTTCACTTTCTGCTCTCCAGCCAAACTGCCTTCTTTTCAGGACTTGAAACGCAAAGCTCTTATCTGCTTTAAAACCTTTGCACTGGTTATTCCCTCTACTTGGAGAGCTTTTCCCCAGATCTTGTTATTATCCTAATCTGCCAGATTTCAGATAAAATGTCATCCACTCTCAGAGAGGTCTTTACCTCACCACCTTATCTAAAGCATCCTCCCTATTGCCCTATCTCCTCCTCCTACACACTGGACATTGCTGATCGCCTGGCCAGCAGGAATCCTACAGCCCTTCCCCCTTCCCTCCTAACAGAAAACTCATTTAGTTCATGTCTTCATCCCTTTCCCATTCAACCCTGAGTCTTAAGGGAAGCTGATGCTGCCACAGGTCTAGGAATGGACATGCTTGGTCTATAGATTATTGTACTCACTCGCCGGTGATGGGTTGAGGAATGGCCATAGGAGCCAACCCTGGACAACTTGTTCACTCAAACAGAAATGTTCTGCACACTGTTCTATGTCCTGAGGATGCTGCAGGGAACAAAACAGAGAAAATATCTTCCTTCACGAAGCTTGCATTCTGGTAGGCAGACAGGCAAGGAGCTAGGGCAGAAATATGCAGAGCGGCTCGAAGATTATTGCAATAATCCAGGCAAGTGATGGTGACTGCGGTGACAGTGAAGGGATGTGAAGTTGCAGATTCTGGATATGTTTTTAAGTTATAGTTGATAGAATTTCCTGATATATTGAAAAGAGAGAAATAAAGGGCGATACCAAGATTATTTTCCTGTGAAACTGAAAGAATGGAATTGCTATCAACTAAATGAGGCAGATGGCAGATGCTATGGTCTGAATGTTTGTCTCCCCCACACTCCCCCCCCAAAAAAATTTCGTATGTTGAAATCTTAACCTTCAAGGTGATAGCATTAGGAGGTGGGGCCTTTAGGAGATGATTAGGTCATGACTGGGATTAGAACCCTTATAAAAGAAAGAGACCCTGGAGAGCTAGCTTGTCCCTTCTGCCATGTGAGATTTAATGAAAAGACAGTCATCTATGAGGAAGCATTTCTTGCCAGACAGCAAATCTACCAGCATCGTGTTTTTGCACTTCCCAGCCTCTAGAATTGAGAAAAGTAAATATTCATTGTTTATAAGCCCCAGTTTATGGCATTTTTGTCTAGCAGCCTGAACAGACTCGGAGAGTAGGATAAGCTGGATTTGGGGGGAAGGGTAGGACATGGTGGTCAGGAATTCTGTTTGGGACAGTTAAGTTGGAGATGCCTATTAGACATACAGGTGGAGATAGCAAATTGTCAGTTGGTTATTGACAAAGGAGAGGTTATTCAAAGGAGAGGTTCCGATTGGAGATATAAATTTGAGGGTGATACACATATAGATGATCATTTAAGTCTTGAGAGTGGATGATATGACCACAAGACTGAGTGTAGTGGAAGAGAAAAGGGATAAGAAATGAGCTCTTAAGCTCAGATGTGTGGCAGATGAGAAGAACCCAAAGGAAAGGAGACAGGAAAGAATGGTTAGAAAGGTAAAAATAAAATGATAAGTCTGCAGTTTCATGCAAGTCAAGTGAAAAAATGTTTCAGGGAGGACAAAGTAGGTGATCTATCAATTGTGTCACAGGCTACGGAAAGGTCAAGTAAAGTGAAAATGGAGAAATGACCATTGGATTTAGTCACATGGCAGTCCTTGTTGACCTGGACAAGAACAGTTGGGTTATAGATAGGTTGATCCTGATTGACATGGACAGAAAGAGAACTTATAGAAGAAAAACCAAAGACTGGGGGCATAGGCTATTCTTTCAGTAGTTTTGCTGAGAAAGGAAGGAGAGAAATTTGGGTAGCACCTGGATGGAAAATCAGTCAAAAGAAGATTTTGTTTTTTTCAAATTTCTGTCAAGACTAAAGAAATAATGACATATTTTTATGCTCATGAAAATGATCCATGAGAGCAGGAAAACTTGAGATGGAGAAGAGATGGGAAATTGGAACAAAGTTCTTGGTTCAGTGAGAGGACATGGAGTCTACTGCACAATCCATCCACCATATCTGGGCAGAGTATTGCGGGTGCAAATGTAAGTAGGTGGGAGTTTATGGTAGTTCTTTTTTGTTTTCTCATTGAAATGGGAAGCAAGGTCACCAGCTGGAGGGCAATAGAAGAAGTGTTGGAGGTATGACAAGAGAAAGGAAAATATCAGAGTTTTCCAGGACAGAGGAAGAGAAAATGGACTAGGAAAATATGATCGTAAGGCAGTATTAAGAGTTCACTTAAGGTAGTGACCATTAATCTCAAGTAAGACCAGTCATTATGGCTGTATGGTTTTCTCCTCGAACATTCAGCTAAACAGGTAGAGTGTGAATATGGGAGAAGATGGATAAAATGAGATGGGGAAGAAGCTTACTACAGAATTTCTGGGAAAACTTTCCTCTCATTTGAGTAGGAGTAGATCCAGATTGTGTGGGAACTGCAACCTTTATAGTTTGAGAAAAATAATACAAAATTGCAAATATAAAATTATTTACAAAATTGATGTTTAGAATGAGAACATACATGATGGGTTGTGACTTTTAGAAATCTGACCTCACAAGGTCAGCAAAACAGCACATTATTTTTATTAACTGCCTGACAGACCACTAGAATGCTTTTCCCTCCCTGCATTCTTGGTGGAATACTCTTTGATTGCCCCTTTTAATAGCAATGATTGTCTAATATTTTCTATAGAAAGATAAACTAGTTCTTCCTCTAATGTGATTGATTAAAGATTTATATTTTATCATTGATAACTTACAACAGTATTTTTATATAATTTAGAAATAACTCAAGGCTTTTCATTCAATGTTTTTAATTAGTGAGAACTTCCATTTTGATATTTGTGAATGAAAACCAAATTTTCTTCTTATGGTTTTACATGTTTAATGTTTGAAAGAATGTTCTACAGACTAGCTTCTGGCTTTGGATGTTTGAAACCTTGTTTTTTCCCTCAATACTCACATATTCCTGAGGCTGGGCATAGTAGATATATACTATAATTTGTGCCCAGCACCTTCAATTCATGATACAAGGTGAGTCACCACAACGGGCAGTGGAAATATTCCTGAAAGCCATTGTTAGTCTGGAATGGCTGGTGATAACTTAAGTTTGTGTAGAAGTAACTGAGAAACATATAAAAATATACTACTAGATCCATACTACATGTACCTACAATTTAAGTCTCCCTTAGCTGGATCCTTAAAATTCCCGTGGTCATTCTAGTGCACTCTGACACAAAGGGAAGTGTGACAGAAAAGACAGGACTGGCAAGAGACAGACGCCTAAATGAAAGTACTTAAAATACATTATCTTTGCAAGTTTTACAAAAACCTATGGCTATGTGATCGCTAAGTTGTCCCCAGAGCTTTCGAAGGAGTTTGCGCAAGAAAAGGACCCTGAGGCTTAACTGAGCTTTACTAGCATCACGATAAGCCTTCCTCTGTTCTTGTGATGCCAAGAATATCTCTCTTGCTCTTCTGGAAGTTGTAGTCTTTTCCCATGATACTTAGAATTGCTGCAGCATCTTGCTCCCAGTCCAAGGATGAAGCCAATTTTAAGATGACAGCATGGAGAAGGATACTAGTTGGATCCTTGATGGTACCATTGAGCCATTGATGAACCAACCCTGGAACCTACCTTACTTCTGGACTTCCTGTTACACAAGATAATAAGTTATCTTACTTTTTAAACCATTTTGAGTTGGAATTTCTACTACACATAGCAGAAAGCATCCTTATTCCCTTTGTTTCTTTTCCTCTACGCATTTATTTTCCTTAAAATTACCTTTGAAGTTTACTCCATTTTTTGGGGGGGAAGTCTATCTAAATGTAAGTTCCAAGACTTTATCTTGTCCAATGTGATAGGTACAAAACCCAAAACAGTGCTCAGTTCATAGTAGATGTTCAATAAATATCTGTCAAATGGGACAAATGAATGAAGTATGGCATTAACTGTGAATGAGGCCGGCAATGAGTCTTCATTTTGATTATGCTTTACGCTCCCAGCTATGTATCCTCACAGAAAGAAGCTCATTTCAGTAATAATATTCTCTTGATATTTTGAGATTGTTGTGCTGAGGCACTGCAATTGTAGATGTTTCTCTGTCCCTCTCAAGCTAAGTGACCACTGGTTTTATCCTGTCAACAAGGTCAGTCTGGGAAATGGATATGTAAGCCCAAAGATTGCATTGTCTTGTTTCCATATAAGTACTAGATTATGGGCTCTATAACAGTTTAAAAATCTAGACCTTTTGGTGGGGAAAAGAAAGAAATTTTCTTTGGAGAGTAACTTTTGGCTCCTCAGTATGCTTTGTTCCTTGCATTCCATCTGTCATCATGTTCTGACATTTCCCCGAACAGAACATCATCTGTGTTTGCCCTCTTCTCTTTATTCCCTGAGTTGGCTCCTTCTTGGAGTTATCTAGTGCCCTCAGCACTTTCACAAATGTTCTCCACCAACCCACTCTCTATCTCTGGCCAGTTTCATCCTTCATTCTCTACATTTGTAATTGCTTTCTGCCAAAGAGTCTTTAGTGGCTCCCTGGAGTCTTGGGGTTAAGGCCACATTTTTTCCTCTCAGTTTTAAGGAAAAGTTATTGGATTCCCTGGAGACAATGATTGGAGACTTGTAGAATTAGTGCTAGTGACAGCAGGCAATTCCAATTAGAGGATTAGCATGGCACAGACAGGAACATTCTGCAAATTAGAGAATACTGCCTAGGTGTGAATATTTTCTTCCTTCCTTCCTTCCTTCCTTCCTTCCTTCCTTCCTTCCTTCCCTTACTCTCTCTTTCTTTCTCTCACTTATTATGTGCCAGACACTGAGACACTGTGGTGTCTCAGGAATACAGGGGATACGGGAAAGAATGACACAGTTCTTGTCTCAGGGTGCTCACTGCATAGTTGAGGAGACAGACATAAGCTGATGTTTACAGTGCAGTGTGGTGAGGATATGCATTCAGTGTTATGAGAGCCTTTGGAAGGGACATCAAATCCACTCCTGGTGACTCAAGGAACGCATAGAGGAGGTGAATCCTGTGGTCATCTATCATCGATGAATATGAATTAGCTCAGTTTTGGTAGAATATTGATGGAAGTTATTCCAGGGGTAGGGAAGAGCATGCACAAATGTCTAAAATCAAAAAAGTACGTGACACATTCAAGGCAGTTTGGCTGGTAGAGTGGCATTAGATAAAATAAAACAAGTAAGAAAGAGCCATAACATGGAAGACTCCAAGAGAAAAGTTTAGGCATCGATGGGTTTTCAGCAAGAGAATGACATGGTCAGATTTACATTTCAAAAATATCACTATAGCTTTGGAGTAGAAAATGGATTGGAGAAGATTCTCACATTAAGGAGATCAGTTAGGAGGCTGGTGCAGTAGCTTAGGTGAGAGATAATGGTAGCTTGATGTGGATGTTAGCAGTGATTGTGGAAAACACTGAACATATGTGGGATATATTTTGGAAGTATGGTTTACAGAAATTGGTGACTAATCAGTTATTGGGAAGTTGAAGGAGAGGGAGAAGTCAAAATAAAGATGGGGATAGGCAAGGATTTCTTAAACAGGATACACATTTAAAAAAAAACAAACACCAAAATGAAAGATTGATATATTGATCTCTTTGAAATTAAGAACTTCTGTTCATCAAAAGACACCTTTCAGAGAGTGAAAAGGCAAGCCACAGACTAGGAGAAAATATTTACTTATATATATCTATCAGAGAACTCATGTCTAGAATATATAAAGAAATTCTGCCCATCAAGAAGAAAAAGGCAACCCAGTTTAAAGTTTGAGTAAAAACTTAGTCATTTTATAAGAGGACTTCCATAGGGCCAATATGCACATGAAAAGGTGCTCAATATCATTAGTCATTAGGGAAATACGCATTAAAACCACAATGAGATACCATTATACACCCACCAGAATGGCTAAAATTTAAGTTTGATATTATCAAGTGCTGACAAGGATGTACAACAATTAGCACTTATATACTGCTGGTAGGGGTGCAAATTGGTACGACCACTTTGAAAAATTATTTGGTAGCATCTGTTAAAGTTAAATATACCTATTCTGTGACTAAACAATCCCACTTCTGGGTATATACCTGAGATAAATGAATGGCCATGCCTACCAAAACCAAGTACAAAAATGTTATTATCATTGTTATTCATAAGAATAACTGGAAACAACCCAAATGTCCATCACAGAATAGATAAATGAATTGTGATATATTCATATAATGGAGTATTACACAGCAATAAAAAGAAGAACAAACTATTAATACATGCAATGACATGGGCAAATCTTATAGATACAGTATTTGTGAAAGACAAAAGAGTACCTACAATGTGAACGTATTTACGTGAGCAGACAAAACAAATCAAAGCTGATGGATGTCAGAATAGTGGCTATCTTCAGATGTTGGTACTGACCAGGAAGGGGCACTCAGGAGCCTCCTAGGTACTAAAAATATTCCATATCTTGTTATGGGTGGGGGTTATATGGGTATATACATATATAAATATTCACTGAACTTTGTACTTAAGTTTTTGTACTTTACTATATATGTATAATACTTTAGAAAAAATGAAATAGGAGTCAAGGATTTTTAGATTTCTAATTTGAGCAACTGGGTGGATGGTGGTGGATGGAGTTAAGGAATATCATTGTAGAAGGCTGGGGCAGGCATAAGGGTTGTAGGGAGAGGATGAGATCAGATTTGGACATTCTGAGTTACAGGTGCTTAAACACATTGAGATATATCAGACTAAACTTTGGGAAAGAGATCCAGACTGCATTTTTCAAATTTATACCTACTTTCCACTAATTTTACATTGTGGCCATAAAATAAGATAAAAGCATGGAGCCCATAAGATTCACAACATGAATGATCTTTGCTTTTAGAAACCCTCATACAGAAAATAGTGGAGTAATGAATAACATTGGTGAAAAATAGTGAGACCAGTTGATGAAGGGTCTTAAATCTTCATCTGAAGAGTTGGAGATTGATTCAACATGTAGTTGAAAGCTATTATACATTCTTGAGCCTGGGAGGAACCTAATAAAAATCCTCCTTAAAATAGATTGTTCTTGTATCCATGTGAAAGATGCACAGGAGCAGGCCATGGCTGGCATGGGAAAGACCAACTAGGAGGCCAAGTGCAGTCACTCAGGTTTGAGATCAGAAAGGCCTAGCCAGAAAAGTCCACTGGGAACAAAGAGGAGAAGATATAAGACCAAGAAATGGTGAGGAAAAAATCAACAGCACTTGTTGCCTGATGATTTAGGGGTGTGAGGGAGAAAGAACACTGAAGTCAAGCTTCAGCTGAAATAATAGAAGTTAGCAGACTTCTTCAAACCAGTACTTGAACCTGCTTCACAGTTATTGAGCACATTTAATGAGGTAACATGTGTAAAGTGGTTAGCACAATGCCTGACACACGCTAAATATTCAGTTAAGTTAGCTGCTATTATTCTATCCACAGCTGCTCACTGCTGGAGAATTTCACACAAGAAGGCAGGTTGGTTCCACTTTAAATTCATGTTTACCCACCTCAAGTGGGTCCTTACACAGCTTACTCTTTCACTTGCTGTACCTGCTAGTACAAATCTTTTCCACTTCGCCCAAGCCTTGCCTCACTCCACCTTTCACCCTCGGTATATGACCTAGCCTCTTGCATTACAGAGAAAATAGATGCCATCAGAAACCCTGTTAACATTGAACCCACCCAGCCAACGTGTTTGTGTCTGCCCCATCATCTCCTTACCTGCTACCATGCAGAGGTATGCTATACCAAAGACTAGGACCACTTCTTGCCTACTCTGGACCTTGAGGAACCTTGGAGTCAACCCATCACCTGTCTCTTTCCTCTCTTCATCTCTAGAGCACAGCAAGTAAATGCAGGGCTCTTAACTGCTTGGGTTCCCATGCTGGCTTTGTCTCTTGCCAGCCATGGGCAAGTCTCTTCACCTCTCAGCATCACCAGGTCCTCAACTGTGAACTATCCTTAGCTGTGAATAAGGACCATCTTCTTTGGTTGATGTGAGACTTTAATGAGATCGTGCATGAAAAGTGCTTAGCCAGTGCCTGGTATGTGTATTATCTATTACTTCTTTTTTTAAAAAATTAATTTGATTTTATTTTTTCAGTGTTCCAAGATTCATTGTTCTTGCACCACACCCAGTGCTCCATGCAATACATGCCCTCCTCAATACCCACCACCAGGCTTGCCCAATGCCCCCTTCACCTCCAAAACCCTTAGTTTGTTTCTCAGAGTCCACAGTCTCTCATGGTATCTATTACTTCTTGAGTCTTTCTTAAATATTCTCAATTCTATTTAAAAAAAAAAAAAGAGCCATTGTGGATCCCACAGCCTCCTCCAACTATTGCTTCATTTATTTTCCACAATATAACAAATGAACAAATATTCTATGCATGTTGTACTTAGTTCCACCCTTCCCATTCACTCTTCAAATCTTTCCAATCTCGTCAAGGTCACCAATAACTGAAATGTTGCAGGATCCACAAATATACTCTTCTGTTCTCATCTTATTTAACCTTTCTGCAGGTTTCCTGAACATACCCTCAGGTTTTAATGCTTCATTGCCCTTGATTTCAGGACTCCCACATCTTAATTCTCCTCCTACCATTCTGGCAGATCCTGTACAGTCTTCACCACCCAATCCTCCTCTACCCAAACTTTAGCTACTGGTATGCTTAAAACTCTGTTCCAGACCCTTCCATGACTTCAATTACCATCCACATTAGTCAGGGTGAGCTGTGTTATGCTGTTATTAGTCCTGATATCCCAGGGATTGAACACACGACAATGGTTTCTTTCTCACTCATGGCCAATGCAGGGACTCAGGCTGACACCTTGTCGTATCATCATTTCATGGCATGGCTTCAGTTGATGTGGTCATCAGGAGGACAGGATGTGGAGGACTTCTATTCCTCCTTAATTGCTTCCAACTTTATAAGTGACACATGTCACTTCCACAGCCAGAACTAGACATATAGCTCAACCCAACTTCAAAGGAAACTGGTAAGTTATATTACGTTCCCAAGAAGGAGAAAACGATATGATTTAATGTGGTTTCCTAAAGTGTTAAGCATTTGATACTAGGATTATGCAAACCTTGTACAGATTGAGTAGCTTCTAGGCCTTCTCTAAAACTAATGGAAGAGTTTATGTAGCATAGGGATAATGCATTTCTTAATGTTTGGGTGAACATGAAATCATTTCTCTTTGCCTGCCCCTCTGCCTACCTGTGATCTCTCTCTCTCTCTCTCTCCCTCCCAAATAAATAAATAAATAAATCTAAAAAAAAAAGGAGAAAAGAGCTGACTATGGTGAGTTCTACCAATTTCTAATACACCATTTATATGCCAATGACTCACCAGATGATGTGTCTAGCTCAGACTTCTCTTCTGATCTTTAAATCTACTTAAGTTGGGACTCCCAGTTGCAAGTGATAGAAATCTAACTCAAATTATTTATGGGGATAAAATCATTTGTTTGCAAGAATATTAGATTGTCTTGAGAAATCTGGAGCCTGATTTATGTATCGGATATATTTACTAGGAATGAACTGGAGCCATGGAAACTAGAACCTAGGGAAGACCGTGTTCCCTGGTTAATTCACTGTGTCCAGAGTGTCTGTCAATAAAGTTAGTGATGAAGGGTGTGGTGGGCAGCAGGAAGCCAATCCCCAGAAATAGAGGACAGTTTGGGAATAAACAAAACAGCAGATGTCAAATAAAAAGTAGTTATATATTTAGCAAATAGTTAATGAATGCCTACTATATTCCAGCCACATTCTGGGCATATATTATTGAATGCGACAGAGCCCCTGCCCTCAAGGAGCTTTATCCTGGTGGAGGCAAACTGGAGTAAAGAAATCATAATGTAATTTGAGGTGATGATAGATATTAGGTAACAAAATAAGATAAATGGGTTAAAGAGTGATAAGAAGGGACATTCTAGCTGGGACAATTAGGGATCTGCTAGGACGATCTGAAGAGGCTATTTGAACAGAGACCTGGATAAAATGTGAGAACAATTTATGAGACTATCTGGGAGGGAGAGTGTTCCAGGCAGAGAGAAGAGTAAATATGAAGGCTCTGCTGCAGGATTGAGTGTGACACGTCCTAGTAGGAGCCAGAATGCGCGTGTGACTGACGGGGTGTGAGCCCATGGCAGAGTGATCAGCACTGAGCTTGGAGAAGCCGGTAGGGTCAGGTCATGGAGGGACTGGTTAGCTCTCTAAGGAATTGGATTATAATGAGACCATGCTGTGAAGACTTTGAAGAGGTTAGAGAAGCAGCATGGCATGATCTGATGTATATTTTTTAAAGATTGTCCAGGCCGCTGTGCTGGTAATGATCTCTAGTGGGGTGAGAGTAGAAGCAGGGAGCCCGGGAGGAGACTAAGAGACTGTGGTGGCATCCAAAGGAGGGAGGACAGTGACTGGAACTAGGGTGGTGCTTTCCCTGCTGGGCCACTGTGATTTCCCGCAGCCCATGTCCCAAACTTGGGGTCTAGGTTGGAGTCACAACCCCTGGAGCGGAGGTTGGGGGCTTCCGTGGGACCTGGAGATAGGCTTCAGCACTCCTATCCCAGACCCTTCAATGCCTCCCCGCTGCCCAGAGAGGCTCACTTACAAGCCTCCTCCTTCCAGGTGACCCAATCCGTACTTACTGCACAGACATATGCACATCCCCAAAGGATGCATCAAGATTCACCAAACAGAGCTGTCTAAACTCTTGTTACGGAAGAGAAACATTTCCTGACTCCAGCTGACCCAGGACTGCCCTGGAGGTAGTAGCATTTTCCTCTGTTATGCGGAGCAGTGCCAACCCCCCTTTATTCACTTTACTGCTTTCTAGACTGTGCCCAGAGGCCTGTAGGTACATAAGAAATGGAAGCCATTACTGGGCTGCTTACCTCTTAATGGCCACCACTTAACTACACAAGCACCTGGCAGAAGCTTTGAAATGAAAGGGTTTCCTTTGTCTTGCCTTTTTTTAAATTTTGTAAATTTGACATATTACATTTTGTAAATTTAAGGCGTACAGCATATTACTTTGATATATTTATATATTGTAATATGATTGCCATTGAAGCAAATTTATCACATCACATCATTCTAGTACAATATTAGTGTCTATATTCATTACAATGTACATTATATCTCTATGGCTTATTTACTACTCCTTACAAGTTTATACCCTTAAACACCATCAATCTTATCCCCCACTACCCCTGTCCTCTGGTAACCACCATTTTACTTTCTGATTTTTGTGGGTTTTTCTTTTCTACTGGTTTGAATTTTAGATTCATCGTGTAAGTGATATCCTACAGTCCTTGTTTTTTTCTGACTTAGCTTGCTTAGGATAATATGCTCAAGGTCCATCTGTGTTGTACCAAATGGCAAGCTATCCTCCTTTCTCATGGCTCAATAATATTCCTATATAAATAAATATGTATATGTATGCTTGTATACTTTTATACACACACTATATATGCATATATACACACACACACACACACACACACACACAAGGTGTGTGTGTGTGTTTCTCTCTCTATATATATCTTTTTAAAGATATGTATCCATATCTTGGCTATTGTGAATAATGCTGCAATAAATGTGGGTGGGCATATATCTCATTGAAATTCTGTTTTCATTTCCTTTGGGTATATACCCAGAACTGGAATTGCTGCCTTGTATAGTATATCTAGTTTCAATTTTTTGAGGAATTGCCATATTATTTTCCATAGCGTTTGGACTAATTTACATGCTCATCAATGGTGTTACGTATTCCCTTTTCACCACCTCCTTGCCAGCACTTGTTGTCTCTTGTCTTCTTGGCAATAGCCATCCTGATGGGTGTGAGGTGATAGCTCACTGTGGTTTGGATTTGTGTTGCCCTAAAGATGTGTGATGTTGGGCATCTTTTCATGTGCCTGTTGACCATTTTGATGTCTTCTTTGGAGAAAGGTCTGTTCAGTTCTTCTGCTCATTTTTTAACCGGATTTTCATTTTTTGTTAAGTTGTGTTAGTTTTTTATATGGATTTTACCATTTAATGTATTTACCATTTAATGTAAATATTTAATGTAAATACCATACCATTTAATATCCATATTAAAACCATAGTTTTAATATGGATATTAACCCTTATCTGATACATGGTATACAAAAACTGTCTCCCATTCTGTAGGCTGTCATTTCATTTTGTTGCTTCTTTTGCTGTGCAGAAGCTTTTGAGTTTGATGTAGCAACAAAAGCAAAAATCAACAAAATGGCACTACACCAATGTCTTGCTTTTTGGAATGTGGTCACTTTGCTTGGCTGTAATCTCAGTGGGCTGAGGGAGTTCCAAAGTGAGGCTCTAATATCCTCTGGTCTAAGTTATTGTCTGGGCTAGAGACACTGATGGGACACCAATGTGCTGCCCTTGTGGTTACCTATGATTTAAATGATTATTTAGCATCTATCTTTGCCTCAGACTGGATTCTCCATGTTTGATTCCATATCCTAATGCCTGGCACATAGTAAGTGCTTAATGAATATTTGGTCAGTGAATGGATCTTCTGGAAGTATGAGTAGGTCATTATACTTTTAGAGACAAGTGATGAGGGTGGTGGAGGATACAAGAGGAGCAGAAAGGAGACTGGCCAAGTTCACTTGGTGTTGAGGAGTAAAGGACTTCATCTAGGCGGTAAATCAGTATAGGATTTGTATCACTAGTTACAACTGGTCCAGATGCGGAGGTCAAGTCTAGAGGCCCAAGACTAGAACACAGAAACTCAGCATCATGGAGTGACAACTTTTCCAGGGAGCAGGCAAATTCAGGGGGAAATGGATGAGTTCCAGATTCCTGACCAAGTATCCTTGGCTGGGGAGGGGAACAGTGCCAGATAATACAGAGGCTGGACACTAACAACTGGAACCTTAGTGCGGGGCAACTGAGCAGCAGGAAGCAAATCCACAATCCCAGGTGGACTCATTAACAGAAGTCACCAATTCACACACTCGGAATATGGATCCTAAGCATGGAAGTATCGGGTCTGAATAGCAGGCCCCGAACTAGCAACAAAATTTGAGTCTACATCACTGTAAAGTATCTTGTCAGAGGCCAGAACTAGGTTCCAAGTGTTGGCAGGATGGAACTGCCAAGTGCAAACTGACTTGGGTGTGGGAAAGTTTACAAACTGAGGGAAGCAGGCAGCTCCTGAAAGCAGAGGATGATGGGAGAAAAAGGGCGCCTGAATTATTCTGACCTTGTGGGCATAGTCCCTTCACTCCTATTCATGTCCCTTTGGTTTTGCTCTTCTCTTTCCTTCTGTCAATTTCATTCTATTACTTTTATTATTATTAATTATTATAATTTAACAGGTAATATACAAATACTTTTTATATTCATTTATATAAGATTCTGATGTTACTATTACTTCTCTGAAGTCCAGTGTGTTCTAAGAAGTCTTTCTGACCCTGACCCCATTCTGATATTTTAATGTGTCTCTTTGGAACTTGTTTTTTTTGTTTCCCCTCTCCTTGGAATTTCTGATTCTATTTTGTTGTTGTTTGTTTTGTTTTGTTTTGTTCTGTGTCCCATTACTATGACCTCAATTTTGTCACTATGAAAACTTTCTAGAATTTCATTTATGGCTATTGTAAGCTTTTTAAGACTAGGTCTATTTCCTTGGTAAACCCTGTCATCATCAATTCATTCATTCAAAAAACCTGCTGAGTGCCTCATCTGTACAAGGGGCTTGTTGAATCTACAGAGTCATTGCTTTTCGAAGGTGAAGCCACTGGCCAATATAGGAAATATATTTATTGTCCGAGATCTTTTTTTAAAAAAAGAATAAAAGAGGAAAGAAATTAATATTGTGAATGCTGAGTAAGCAACCAAACTTAGTCCAATTTTATTTTAGGACTAATAGTTGGTCTAGCCTCACCAGATTGGCCTTTTGCCAGCTATCTCTGCCTAGCCTCAAACATAGCCCTCTGATACCTGTTCCACTGACAGGGAAGTTAGCTGTTCTTTCTAAAGGTCATCATTATTGCAGGCTGCTGGAGTTTATTGCTCCTAACCTGGGAGAATTCCCTTTAATGGGTTCAATTTTCATAAAGTCTTTTCTGCTCTTTGGAGCAACCATAATTTAGTGCCCCCAATTAATTGAGGGAGCTAAAATTTCATACATAGTTAACTATGCCTTCAATCAGTATTTGGTGCCTAGAAAATAAGTCCCCAATGGACATTTGCCCCTACAAGTCATGCTGCACTGAAAAATTGGTGCCTGTTTGCAGACTGTTTCTCCTTCAAATGTTCAAGTTCAACAATGATAGCAGTCGGCTGAGTGGAGAGTGTTTCCAAGAAAAAGAGCACTCAATGCCACTCTAGGGTATCCGACAGAGAAATGGAAGTGACTTTAACTTCCTCCAGGTAGATGAGTCAATGGTTATATTATCCACTCTTCAACTCATGCTAAATGAGTGAGGGTCCCCAAGAAGCAATCCATTCTCTTCCAATGGGTTGTAACTGTTTGGGAGAAGCAGTTATTCAACCAGTGGCTGACAGGACCTCACCAATTATGGATTGTTCAGATATGGCAGCTCAACCTATACACTCCTCCAAACCCCTAGGAAGAAATAGTTTGAAAAAGTTCACACAAGGGGCGCCTGGTTGGCTCAGTCAGAAGAGCATGCAACTCTTGATCTCGGGGTCATGAGTTTGAGCCCCATGTTGGGTGTAGAGACAACTAAAAAAAAATAAGTGAACTTAAAAAAAAAAGGTTCGCACAGATTTCTGACTGGAATGGCTACGTGGGGAAGAAAGTCTGATCGTTGCCAACACACTGCAAGAGAATCAAAAACAGGTGTCCTCACAATGATTTCTCATAGCAGCATTATTCATAGTAGTCCCCAAATCGAAACAACCCACGTGTCCATCAAATGGCAAATGGTTAAACAAAATGCAGTCTATCCACACAATGGAATACTACTCGGCCCCGTAGAGGAATGGCACCCTGAGACACATAACAATGTAAATGAAATTTGAACACATCATGTTAATTGGAAGAAGCCAGACACAAAAGGCTTCATATTATGTGATTCTACTTAAATGCCAAGAATAGGCAAATCCATAGAGATAAAAACTAGATTAGTGGTTATCAGGAACTGGAGAAGGGGGAATGGGAAGCAACTGCTTAATGGGTACAAGGTTTCCTCCTGGGGATGACGAGCATGTTCTAGAGTTGAATGGAGATGATGGCTGCACAACTCTGAGAATATACTAAAAGCCACTGAATTGTACACTTTAAAAGAATCACCAGACTGGCTTGTTTAACATATGGATTCCAGTCCCCTCCCTTAGAGATCTGGTAATAAGAAGTCAGGGGTGGATGCTGGGTAATCCATATTTTTCACAAGTGGCCAGGTAACTCTAATTGTCAGAGAAAATTGTAGAACACTGCTGTAATGGCTCCCCTAAGAGTTCTTCCAGGCCTCTACTTGACTTTTTTGTTCTTCATGTTATTTATTTGTTCATCCACACGCCGTGGACTGTGCACTGCAGAGATAGAGGTGGGTAGATGGGTGTATATGGTCCTCACCCCAGAGGAACTCACTTGTGGTACTTTGGGTACAAGGGATGCTTCTAAGTGCCTTTTAAATTCTGATTCACTGGGGCGCCTGGGTGGCTCAGTGGGTTAAAGCCTCTGCCTTCAGCTCAGGTCATGATCTCAGGGTCCTGGGATCAAGCCCTGCATCGGGCTCTCTGCTCAGCGGGGAGCCTGCTTCTCCATCTCTCTCTGCCTGCCTCTCTGCCTATTTGTGATCTCTCTCCATCAAATAAATAAATAAAATCTTTAAAAAAAATTTTTAAAAAAATTCTGATTCACCTTCTATTAAACAGCCACTAATTTAAAGAGAAGGCCCAAAACATCTACCTAATAACATCTTTTTTAGGTGGAGAAGAAAAATCAAGATATAAAAGTGTGGCTTTTGACCAAATTACCCTCCTTTGGTCTCATCCTGCAGAGTCCACAGCCAACTTCCACAGTCCCTTTGGTTAAATTAATAACCAAGACACTCGATGGATGGTTTTTCAGAGGAGTGTGATAATATGGAAGACTCCACACTGAGATATCACTTCTGAGGGAGCTTTGGTTCATGGCAATATAGAAGGCTAAATGGAGTCGAGGTTTGGTCGAGGGGGAGGCCTTCCTAACTGATGAGTGGGAGGGGGCCTCACAGCAGGTACCTCTCTTGGCACTTGGAAAGAGCTGCTTCTCATGCTATTTGTTGCTATCACAAAGCCTTGAAGATTCTGAGGTTGACCCTATTAAAAAAAACTGAAACAGCTACACAACTGTGAGCTTGCTGCACTAATGAATGCTGAAGATTTAGAGACAAATTGTCTGAAATGATGCTGAGTTTCTGAATGCAATAGAAAAACGGATATTTTCTTTTTTTAGAAGATTTATTTATTTATTTGAGAGAGAGAGAGAGCGAGAATGTGCATGCAGGGGGAGGGGCAGAGGGAGAGAGAGAAAATCCTCAAGCTGACTCCCTGCTGTACATGGAGCCTGACTTGGGGCTCGATCCCAGGACCTTGAGATCATGACCTGAATTGACATCAAGAGTCAGATGCCTAACTGACTGAGCTATCCAGGCACCCCTGGATCTTTCAACTAGTAACAAACTGTCAGTAAGTTTTTAAGAATTAAATTGAGGAAAAAGAAAGCATAGCAGAAGGCTTAAGAAGGGGAGGAGTTACACCAAAAGAATTCACAGAGTTTTAGAATTCCTGGCAAATTCTGCTGCTGTCCGCTTTCTCTGCATCTTGGGGGCTCCAAGGATCTTTAAGGAGGGTTCTGCATGGCCAGAGGAACGAGGGTAGAAGAAGAGGAAAGATGATGCCACCAAAGCCCTCATTTTTCCTATAAAAATATTGCCACTCTGGATAGAGTGATCAAAGACTATCCTTTTTGTTTTTTTCTTTAACTAGAATGCTGGAAAGCTTATGAAGCTTCTGGTTCAAGTCCCTCTGCCTATGGAGTGAACTAGGCAGGGTAGACTGGAACTGGAAGCCCCATGGTGGGATTTCCCTCCATCTGGCTGGCTGCCACAGGGATCTACACTTAAGTTCTCCCCTTCACTCTTCCCCCTCCATTCCCTTCTCCTTCCTGTCTTCACTTTCTCCAACTCTCGTCCACCCTTCCTTGAGCTCTGATCCACGTTCTAAGGAACCATGGACGAGTTAGCCTTGGTCCCCGCCTGCAGGGAGCTCCCAGGCTGTAAGGAGACATGGACAGCCGATGAGTAAATACAGGCAAGATGATACCTGCTGTACCAGACGCGTGGACAGGAGCCTGGCCCAGCATGTGCCATACATGGTCGGTACGAGCCTAACCAGGAATGTGAGATGCAAAGGAAGCTGACTTGCTGGTTTGCAGTGGGGGACTCGTGGTTACCTCTTTCTCCTTCTTGCCACTTAGCCACAGCAAATGTCCTAGGAGGCATTACTTGCAGGAGATGTAATCAATACTTCAAACTAAATGCAGTTGGTGGAGGAGGAGAGAGAGTTTGCTTGGCATAAAAAGCAGAGGAGTCTTTTGTTTGTTTGTTTGTTTGTTTGTTTATAATGGAAAGATGGCCCCGAATACCAGGAGCACTAGAGACTAAGGGCACCCATTTCCTTCCTTGGAGGAAATGCTTTGAAAATGTAAGACCCCTTCCAGATTCCTGAGGGCTCCTGGGTTCCCAGATGGTTGTGCGATACACGTTTTCAGGATGGAAATGTGCCTACTAAAAATCACAGAATAAGAAGGCCTGTCTCTGACTACTAAATACCCAGGCTGTGGACTGTTCCGTGTGACAAGCTAGAATTAAGGCCGGGAGTCTCCTTCTGTCTTTTGTGCTGCAGGATATAAATAACAGTGCTGGGGAGCTTGGTCACTCACATGGGACCGCTGCACCACACAGGCGCCTGAGAGCTTCCCTCAAGGGTGACCTGGAGTTCACACTGATTAATATTTGTTCAGCTGGTCTCTGATGGAATCCTTGATTGCACAGAACTGGGAAAATTAGAGCTGGACCAACCCTGGCATGCTTTCTTCCTGAAATTGTGACTGTTAGATAGGCCCTTGACGTCTAACATCAGTTCACCAAGAATTGCTTGTATATACGCTATTATATACACTCTTTAAACTCTAAAATCTGCAGAAATGGTAATACAGTCATGAGATATTGCAAGTGATCTGATTATGAGAAAAACAGAGACATATTGCTTATTTCTCACTTTTTTCTCATGTTACCGAATGCCCTTCTCTCCTCTAGTTGTTTCCTTGTGATTCTGTGCCACCGTTTAACACTGCACATGTCCTAATTCTGCAATACAGTTTGCCGAGTATCTCTAGGCGTGGAGAAAGGAGCTGAAATAAAATGTATTTTTAGCCCATCATTAACTCCTGATTGCCCATGCACACAGATGCTATGTGGCAAAGTATGCAGGATTTGGAGGGAGCTGGAGCTACCATTTTTCACTTACTCAGTGTGTGAACTTGGGTAACACCCTCACCTATAAGATGGGAATAATAGCTACCACTTACTCTGCGCTGGGGATTGTTCTGAGGGCATTATACATATATCTCCCTTAAGCAAACCTACTCCAATTTTAGTAGAGGAAGAAACTAGAACACAAAGAAGTTAAGTAACTCATCCAGGTTCGTAAATTATTTGATCTCCCTGGGCCTCAGTTTCCTTATCTGTAAAATGTAATAGTAATAGTACCAGACTTATAAGATTATTGTAATGTTTAAGTAGGCTACATAGAAAAATGCTTGGTACAGAATAAGCCCTATCAGTTTCCATGTTATCTTTAAGGCACTTAGCTCTTTCAGAAGTCACCTTTTATATGTGCTTACTTGCTTATTTTTAGTCTCACTCCTTAGATTCAGTCTCTCTCCCGTCAGATCAAGGGCTCTGTCTGGGTTCTTCCCTGTTATATCTTTTAAATGCCTATAACAGTGACTGTACATAGAAGGCAGTTACCATTTATTTTGTGAATGAATGCACGACCATGTTAATGACTTCTATAATGATCTTCCAGGGAAAATGACAAGTTCACCGTGTTTCCATTTATTTCCTCCAAGGCAAACAGTTCCCACAGAGCAGTGACTTGATTTGCCATACATTGAATGGCCCTATATTCTTTTTTCTTAAGATTTTATTTATTTATTTGAGAGAGAGAGAGAGAGAATGGGGGGGCTGGGCAGAGAGACAGAGGGACAAGACTGCTGAGTGGGGAGCCTGCTAGGGCTACATCCCAGGACCTTGAGATCACCTGAGCCAAAATCAAGAGTCAGATGCTTAACCAACTGAGTCACCCAGGAGTCCCATGCAGAGTTTTGGTTAAAAAGTTTTCAGTCTCCATACCATGTTCCTGGATTGGAAGAATAAACATTGTTAAAATGTCTATACTGCCCAGAGCAATCTATACTTTCAATGCCATCCCGATCAAAATTCCACTGGATTTCTTCAAAAGCCTGGAACAAACAATCCTAAAATTTATATGG
>CM053612.1:4646361-4778074 GCA_028646535.1 Procyon lotor | reverse complement strand
AAAAAATAAATAAATAAAATTTTTAAAAAAATTTCAGTCTCATGTCTCAGGGAGACAATATCCTCCTCAATATCACACTGTTAGTGTCTGCTACCAGACCTTGGGGTAACTTCCCTAGTTTCCTTTTTCTTTTTTGATGATTTTTTAGCTCCTGCCTCACAGTCACTGTCTCCAGTACTACTCCTGTATTAATTCTTGGTGATTTCAGTGCTGACGTAGATAGTCCTCCCAACACCCTGGCTTCTCAGTTCCTTGACCTCTTCCTTTTGTCCAGTCGACTCGTTCTCCCCCCATCAGCCAGGCACCCCCAAGGTCACACTTGAGCTCTTGTCATTGCCAGTAATTGCAACTCTCACAATTTCAGTTTCATGTATCCTAGTCTCCTTCCGCTACTCCCTGTCTTTTGGGTGACTCCCTCTAATATCTGGTTTCCAGCCACCCCTACAGCAGACCCTATAGTTCTCTGATCTTCCATGCTTTTCACTGTCTTTCTTCCACCTGATGTCCTCTCTCTCCTCCTGTATACACCCTCAACTCCTTTGCTCCCTTTTCACTGTGCATAGCAACACTACAATTTACTTTGCAACTGTACTTGTGCAACCACTCGTGAGCGAGAAAAACCCCACAAAGATGCTGGCTAGTCTGACTAAATTCACAACCATGACCCTGCCATAGATCCTTCACATTGCTCAGTAGCCACACACTATTTTGCCAGATCCGTACACTTTCCCGCTGTCCAAGATGACTATTTTGTACCTTCTCCTCACTCCCCAAATTTCCACCTCCTCCTGTCCATCTTCATTTCAGCAGATAACCATGTTTCTTCTTCACTGAGGAAATAGAAGCAATAGGAACAATTCCCTTAGACTCCCACCATGACAGCTATCTGCCTGTCTTCCCTCCTATTAAACTGATAAACTGCTAAATAGAATGGTCAAGTTTTAGTTCTCCTTGTACTTGACTTAGCAACAGCTTGTTGACACAGTTGAGCATTTACTTCTCCTAGTAATGCTTTCTTAACAGTCAGGATGCCCAAACTCTTGCTTTTCTTCTCTTGCTACCTGTACTACTTCAATCTCCTTGGCTGACTCCATCTAGTCTCCCCAGTCTCTGAACACTGGAGTTGCCCTATGTCAGTCTCTACACTCTTTCCTGTGGTGATCTCATATATTTACCATCTATATATTGATGACTCCCAATTTTTATCTCCAACTCAGACTTGATCATCCTGCATGAGATAATGCAACCTACCCATATCCCCGACACTTACTACTTCCATTTAGTAGGTTATGTTTCATTCATAAAAATTATAGCAATATTGAATATGCTAAGTGAATCTTAAAAATGTTTATTTTCTGTCTTCCCTTGTTAGAATAAGCCCCACTGAGACAGAATTTTTTGTCTGCGTGCTTTTTTCATTGATGTGTCCTTAGTGCTCAAAACAGTACCTTCCATGAAGTAGATGTTGAGACTATGAGATCAGAATTTCCACGGGAAAAGCCCTGGCAATTGGTATATTTAACATGGATGCAAGGTGACTGCTGTGTATCAGGAGAGTTGGGGGAGGTCTGGCCTAATTAACCTTCTATTAGCTGGCCCTTTCTTACCTCCCTGACTTAACTTTGTTCATTTTCTGCCTTACACATATTGCTCTACCTCATTGGTATTTGTTTTGTTTTGTTTTTTAAGTACATCAACATAATATTATATTAAATTCAGGTATACAATGTAGTGATTTAATATTTGTATATATATTGCCAAAGTATCACCAGAGTAAGTCCAATTAACATCCATCACCATACATAGTTATAGCAAAATTTTGTTTCTCATGGTAAGAAATTTTGAGGTCCACTACACTGCTCTTTTTATGGTTCAGATAACATGCCAAGCATTCTCCAACCCCAGGGCCTTTGCAATTTGATGTTCTCTCTACTAGGAATGTTTTCTGCATGACTTGTTTGTTCAGTTTATTCAGGACAATAATTGAGTTTATGCAGTTTAATTCATTTTATTCAGAGCTAATAAATATTCTGGACTATGCTTAAAAGATGCGCTAAGAGGTCTTTCCTGTCCCCATCCTACTCAATCCCCTACCTGCTTTATTATTCTTCAGAGCACTTACTACTACCTGGAATTAGGTAATTTTTTTTTTGTCTCTGTGGACTACAATGTAAACATAATAATAGCTACAGCTTGCTATCTTCCAGATACTATTTTAAGTGCTTTGCATATAATAATTTTTTTCAATCTTCACAACAGCTCTAATGTTACTCTTACTTTACTCACTTTGTAGATGTGGAAACCAAGGCATAGAAAGTTTAAGTAGCTACCCCAAGGTCACATCACTATTAGGTAGCAGAACCTGGGCAGTTTGGCTCCTGAGACTGCCTCTTGTGAGGTGACCTGAAAATAAAGATTTGTGTCTGTTTTATTTCCCACTATATCTCTAGGACTGGAACATGCTGGGTACATAGTAGATGCTCAATAAATAACAAGTTAAATGTTGAATCATTTGGGGTTTTTATGAGTCTGTTAGGACTGCTATAACAAAATGCCACAGACTGGGTGTCTTAAGCAACAGAAATCTATGTTCTCATACTTCTGGAGGTTGGAAGTCCAAGGTCAAGGTGTCAGCAGGTTTGGTTTCTCCTGAGGTCTCTCTCCTCGGCTGGCAGGTGGCCACTTTCTTGCTGTATGTTCACATGGCCTTGACTCAGTGTGTGTACAGCCTTTGTATCTCTTCCTCTTCTCATAAAGACACCTGCCCTATTGGATTAGGGCCCCTCCCTTATGAACTCCTTTAACCTTAGTTATCTCTTTTAAAGGCTTTAGCAAGACATGCCAAGGTAAAGAAAAATTGATACACCATGTAGTACATTGGTTTTAAAACTCTTATTTTTCTTTTAGTAACTAAAGCCCTTTCTCAAATGTAAACTCCTGAGGAATCCTACTACAGCAAAACTGAAAACAGGGGCTTCACTTTGGAGAGCTGTGTTGAAAGCTGGGAGGACCCCCAGTGAGTACTGCCCTTGAAAGGGCCCCTGACAAAATCCTAGCACCTCACTTTATGGAAAAGGCTTTTGAGTCTAGAAAGCAGCTCAAACACTCTCTCCCTTCTTTATGTCTCACAACAGGCTTGGTCTCAGGTTGGAGAGAGGGTGACTGAATCTCCAACTCAGTATTCATGGACTCTAGGTGGAAGCCTGAAGACCCAGGCCATAGGAATCTAGGTGGGCCTTAAACCTAAACCAAGGGAGGGAGGCAAGTGCTCGTCCCAACCACAGCAGGTATAGATGGGGAGGCCCAACCTCACTCCAATCAGAATCGTGACCAGGCTGCTGCCACCTTTGTATTAGTAACAGCCCCTCATTTTTATGAAAAGCTTAGGCTGAGTTTGAATGAGACAAACCTGGCAGTTAAAGTTCTCCAATTGTATAGATCTCTATCACCTTCATTCAAAAGCATAGGAACTGCTGACAACATTATAAATCACTCCCAAGTGCCTCAGTTCAAATATTATTTCAGTATGCAAATTACAGTCATAAAGCATAATGAAGCACATTTGAATATCTAGTACAAAAGTCACCGTATAAATATAAAATAGGAGTGAATGAATGTGGTCAATGTTTTATTTTATAAATGCGATTTGCCTTCTAAAGCTTTTAAAGAGCTCCTGGCCAATACTGGGAAGACCCCACTAAATCTATGACCAGGAATTTCATTGTTTTAATTTGGAAAGAAGCAAGAATATGAATATATATATATGCACGTGTGCATATAGGTATAAATATAGATGTAGGTAGAGACAGAGATGGAGATATGTATAATGTCATCTTCTTCTATTTCCTACTGATGCTTGGGTTTTAAGTAGCTTCTCTGGTGTGGCCATTCATTGCCTCCGAGATTCTTACAGGTCAGAAATCAGAAGTACGCTTTGGACCATCTTTCTGGCAGGGACCAAGAATGACTCTTGTCCCAGGAAATGATAGCGTCGTGACCTAGAGTTCTGCTCAATGCTTTGCTGTGATCTGAGTCCCAGGGATTTTTGTTTCATCACAAGTGGTAGAGTCCCTGTGGATGACCAAGTTTGTACAGCTTATGTTACAGTAGTGTAGGACATCAGAAGTGGAATTTAGATGGTTTAAAGAGAATATTACAAAGATAATACAAAAAGTCTTTCTCATATTCCAATCCAAACCTGTGTCCATTTCCAAACATAAATAGGAAGGAAGGTCTCATCCTTAGCCCTGTGCTTTGCTTTTGCTCCTGTCTTTCCTTCCTTCTCTTTGTCAGTTACATCTCATTACACCTTTATATTACACAGCTAATACAAGAGTACATCCATGTCATATAGGATTCTGGTTCCCATTGCTTCTGTCAAGACCCAGTGCCAGATTGATGTATTCTAAGAAATCTTTCCCGCTCTGATACCTAATAGTTTCATGACTTCCTCCTTGGAACTTTATATTATTTTGATTGTATTGTATTTTTGTATTGTATTGTATTGTATTGTATTGTATTGTATATTACTTTGTTCCCCATTATCAGAACTCATTGTCTATCATTGGGAAACGATTCTAGAGTTTTACCTATATGTTTTTCTCTCTGAGTAGATTACCATCTTCTAAAGCAAAGGGCTACATAAGGGCCTTTTATATATTCTTTGATAATGTCCCATGCTTAATCCAATAATTTGTAGTATTTGTGTCATGCCTGCTCTGTGCAAAACAATGTATCAGGTACTTTTTACATTAATGAATAGATAAATAGCTTTTGGAAGGAGAAGCTTCTGATTAGATTTAGAAGAGGTAAGCCTCAAAGACCCAAGCACCCAAGCTTCCTGACCTTCACTGACCTCGTAATCACTTCCTTTGCCGCTGGATCGGGAGGATTCTATGGTTCTTGGCTTGAGGAACCCTATCCTTGTCCCCAAACTATTCTTTGTCCTTTTCTAATTGTTGGAAGCTGAGTTTCTCTTCACTGTCAAAGCCAGACTATCCATTACAAAGGCCTCTTCAGTCTTTGTTCTAGACTATTGTTTGGGTCAGTCTCTCTAGCGTGAGTTTTCTAAATATGTGGCCCAGTGCCCTAGTGTGCTCAAGAAAATGTAGATTCCTAAGCTCAATCCTAGACCTTCAAAATAATATCTGTGATGGGGTCTGAGAATCTGCATCTTAACATATTTACCCCAAGTGTTTCTGAAGCACACCAGTGTTTAAGAGCCCTATTTCTAGTAGTTCGGTGGCCACTGTGGTAAGGTCTATCTTGACCCTCAGTGTCTCTATTTTGCTTCATCTTCCTTCAACCACACAGAGCAGACTGCCTCCTCTCTCTAAATGGCTTTTTCTAATCTGTGAAGTCAGCTCTTGCTGATATGCAAAGCAGATCTGCCTACCAAGGACTGAACTCAGTGGCCGCTGAAACCCGTCCTTTACATAGCACTTCTATTGTCCTTTTCTTTAACTGTTTTCCACTAATTTTGGAACCCAGGTGTCTTTAGGGGCGTGGTCTTCCAGGAGTTTTCATAATTTGGGCCATACCATACTATATTTTAAATGAATATTGATCATGGTGTAGGCAACAATCCCACCAAGGAAAGGGGAAGTTCTGTGTATATTCAAAGGCATGTGCTCATGCAGAAGCCATTTTCAACATATTCAAAATACTATATATTTGCTTTAAGTCTAGTACTATTTATTGTGTATGCTTTATGTCCTGGATATTACACTAGGCAATATGGGGCTAAAAACAACTATTTATGATCAATTCTTACACAGGGTCTGTATCTTCACATTCTGATTAGTATTTGGCTTCTCAGCTTCTTAGACAGTTGAGTAAAAATGAAAAAAATCACTTATTCAGCAAATATTTAATGAACACCATGTGCTGTGCTAGATCCCGGAGACACAATGGTAACCAGGACAGACATGGTTGTTGCGCTCTTGGAAATGACAGTCTAGTAGGGAATATAGGCAATATATAGATAAATGGATGGAAATAATTATGTATTATGAAATGCATAGCCAACACGAACCATGGCTTGGTATATTCTAGGGGATACAGCAAAAATGAAGAGATGTGAATGGGTTCAAGATATAATTTGGGTGTGCAGACATCTAGACATGCTGACAGACTGGATGTGAAGAGAAGAAGGATCAAAAGTGACCAAAGAGGGTTTCTATATTTCTGTCTTGACAACCAAGTTGATGGTGTTGTCATTTACTCATATAGGAAAGACAAGTCTTATGCTATTTGGCTGATATATGGGTGGGAGCTAAAAGCTCTAAATTAGATATGTTATAGTTGAGATGTTTTATGAGAAATGCTAGAGTATATTTGGCTATGTGTACATGGAAGTCAGCAAAGGGTCAGGGCTAAAAATTTACAGTTGGGCAGAGAATGTGGAGAGAGAAGAGAGAAACCAAAAAACTAGAAAGTGTTTGAAGAGATGCTCAAACTCACTAGATACCTGAGAAATATAAATTAAAACTATAATGGGATCACCTAGTAGAAAGATGAAGTTTGGAAAGTGATGGCAAATGTGGGTGAGGATTGGGATCAAGGAGCCCTCATGTAGTATTGGCAGGAGTGGAGACTGGAGCAGCCATTCTGGGTGGCAATCTGGTTAGTACATGATCACATTCAGCACATACTCCATGACATAGCAATTCAGTCCCTGAGTATGCAGCTCAAAGGGTCAATGGGGGACACTAGCAAGGATGTTCATGGCAGCACTGACAATCATAATGGTTGTGGGGAGCTGTAGATGATCTGCGTGTCTACCTTTAGGGGAGTGGATTGACAGGATGTGGTATGAGTAAGCGCACCATGGGTTATTATGTAACAGTAAATAACAGATCAGATGGATCTAACTAATGTTGAGTAAATAAATGTAAAACAACAAAGCACACATAATGCAGTACCTTTGCAGAAGTTAAAATATGTGCATACAAAATGACTCTCTGTATTTTATAAAAACACATACAAACAAAAGGATACACATGGACTACATTAGAATGGTTATCCACAAGGCCATAGGGAAATGAGATTGGGAGGTGGTGATGAAAGGGAGTAAACACATAAATAAAACAAGAGAAAAGCTTTCTACAGACCCAAGATAATGGGCTGTAATCAGAGGACTAATAAAACCCAGTCCTCCAGAGGCCCAAATCAAAAGGAAATAAAAGATAGGGAAAGCAGTATGTGCCAGACTGAAAAGCACCAGCACTTAGAGGTTGGGAGAGGTGAATGAATGAATTCATTGGGTAGGTATTGTATTTGACATGCCCTGAGACTCCATGCAAGATGCACACAGATGTTGGTTCCCTGCTGGAGGTCAGGGGTTTCTCCCTTCTCATTTTCTGGAACTCTAACTCATCCCCATGCCACCAAGTTTTTTATGTTTTAATTCTGGAGATAAATGATACACAAGTCAGAATGACCATTTCTGATTTGTTTCAGGAGATACTATCCTTCAGTGATTTAAGAGTCAATGGGGCAACAAAAATATGTTGTGTCTCATTTTTCTCAGATATGAAATGATGATCATATGGCCCTCATTATCTCTTGCTGGTCTATACCAACAGCCACCTAATCAATCCCCTTTCCTGAGAGTTCTCCTACAATCTACCTTCTTTGTCGCCTGGATAATATTTCTAAAATATAAATGTTATCAAGTCATTCTCTTCTTAAAAATGCTGTGTGACTCATCAATGTGTTCAGAAAAAAAATATCTCCTGCCAGGAACAAGGCAGATTGATAATGGAAAAAGATCAGGGGTTTGGGGGTTAGACAAATCAAGTTGATCATTAATTGGCTATGTGACCTTATGTAAGTTACTATACCTCTTTGAATTTAATTTATTTTTTTTTAAGATTTATTTGTTTATTTGACAAAGAGAGAGAGTGCACAAGCAAGCAGAGTGGTAGGCAAAGGGAGAGGGAGAAGCAGGCTCTCCACTGAGCAGAGAGCCCAATGGGGGTTCCATCCCAGGACCCTGGGATCATGACCTGAGCCAAAGGCAAATGCTTCACCAACTGAGCCACCCACGCACCCCCCTTTTTTTTAAAGAATTTTAATTTCTATACCTGTAAAATATGGGATAAGAATTCTTAACTTACAGGGCAGTGGTTCTCATACTTGAGTGTGTGTTAGAATCCCCTGGAGTGCTTGTTCAAATACCGAGTGCTGGGACCCAACCTCAGAGCTACTGACTCTGTAGGTCTGGGATGGACTTAAGGAGCTGCATTTCTAGCAAGTTCCTAGGTGATATTGATGCTAGTGCTGCTGGTCCTAGGACCACACTTGCCATGCCACTGTTACAGGTTCTTGTGAAGACCAGAAATAATGCATGTCAAGAGTTTCCCTGCTATGTCATGCATAAATGGGCATTACTGTTGTTGCTTTCATGTCCTGCCATCTCTGGTTTTCTACTTCTCAAGTTTCATTGCCTACCCCCAGCCTGCACACATCCTGTGTGCCAACCACAGCCAACCACTCACTGTTCCCTGAACTTTCTGTGCAGTTTTTGTCCTTGGGGGCTTTATGTCTGTTCTTGTCTTTCTTCCAAGAATGTCCCTGTCCTTTCTCCTCCCCATACTACAATCCTGCTTTGGAAGAACCTCCTCCTTTTTGAACCCCAGCTCAAATGCCCAGGAAGTTTTTGCATATCTTCTCCAGTTAGGATTAATTGGTCTTTCCCAGTAACACTTCATCCATCTGTTCATTTATTGATTCATTTCATAAATATTTATTGAGTGTCACTATGTGCCAGACCCCATGCTTGTTGGTGGGAGTACAGTGGTGAGCAAAAACGGATATTGTCCCTCCTTTCAAAGACTGCAAAGCCTTGGAGGAGAAAAGAGGTGACACTCAAATAAACACAAATGACTGTAAAATTACAATCATGACACAGAGGTTTAAAGTGGCCTCTTTTCTACAGGAATCATTGAATCCTGTGAGGTTGGAATGGGGATACAATCCAAAAATTACTTGGGTATTCATAATTCCTTATATACCATGAACTTATTTTCTAGCTTGCTACAAGATTATTTAATTAATTCTCATAACATCATGATATGTAATATCCCAGCTAACACTTGTTGAACATATATTATGTCCTTGCCAGTATTCTAGCTGGTATCAGAGGTGTCAAGATAAATAAGATGCGGGGCGCCTGGGTGGCTCAGTCGTTAGGCGTCTGCCTTCGGCCCAGGTCAGATCCCAGGGTCCTGGGATCAAGCCCCGCATCGGGCTCCCTGCTCGGCAGGAAGCCTGCTTCTCCCGCTACCATTCCCTCTGCTTGTGTTCCCTCTCTCGCTGTGTTTCTCTCTGTCAAATAAATAAAATCTTTAAAAAAAAAAATAAAAAAAAATTAAAAAAAATTAAAAAAAAAGATAAATAAGATGCTACGTTTAATTAATCTCCTATACCACAGTAAAAAAAAAAAAAATCCCCAAAACACAACCATACAACTCTCTATTTAAAACCTTTTAGCGTAGGGCACCTGGGCGGCTCAGTTGTCTGAGCGTCTGACTCTTGATCTTGGCTCAGGTCACAATCTCGGGGTCATGAGATTGAGCCCCACATCGGGCTTCTTGCTGGGCAAGGAGCCTGCTTAAGATTCTCCCTCTCCTTCTCCCTCTCCTTCTGCTCCTCCTCCCACTCGCTCTCTCTCACTCTGTTAAATAAACAAATAATAAAATAAAATAAAACAAAACAAAACAAAACAAAAAACAAAACAAAACAAAACAAAACACCAAAACAAAACCTTTTAGCGGTTCCCCCTGTGCTCTTGGGAGAAGTCCAGACTCTTTACATGAGCTGTATGGCCCTTTGTGATCTGGATCTGGTATATATCTTCTCTTTCAACTGCTGTCCAACCCCAGTGCCCCCCATGTGGTCTAGCCAGAGTTATGGTTCCTTGATGTGCCAGACTCTTTTCTGGAACTTCTACTCCTTACTCCCATTTCCATTGGCCACTGCTGGGGAATATAAGCTAAAAGTTGAATTTCCTCACTTCGGCATAAACCAAAGCCAAAAGGCTTCCTTATATCCTTTCAATGGTGGTTGAGGGGTGGTGGTGGGGAGATGGCATTGTTTATTAATGACTGTGTCACTAACAATTGAAAGGGATTCCAATGGTCTTATAGTATCTCAGACACTTGTAGCTCCTGATTTAGCAACCCCACTTTCCAATTAATTTCAGATAAATATGTGATAGTTTGATGAATCAACCCAGCAGTTTCTGCAGAAGGAGAGGTAAGTAATAGCAACCCTGTCCTTCAAGAGAACCTTCCCTATTTTGTGAATCAATGAGGGACCAAGAATATTGTTCCTTGTGGCTCTGCTGGGGACAGGGCATATCTCTGCATTTCAATTTTTTTAACCTATAAATGGAAAATCAGTCTGTGTCCTTATCTGCAGAGTGCTTCAGGATCCCAAATGGGTCTGCCCCCCCAAATTCAAAGCATACCGTAGATAAAAGGCAGATACAGAGGCCGTGGCCAGATCACGTGGCGGCTCCTTGAGGGAATGTCTGCATCCTCTTCCTGCCATGCTGTTGACTGTTAACACCTGGCCTTTCTGTGCCATAAGAAGAAACTTTATTAAAATATTTTGGCACTTCTGCTTTTAGTAGAACTAGGAAGCCGTGAAGCATGCAAACAGGGCATGAAAATGAAACACATCCTGAGGAGAGTTATGAAACTTTTTCAGACCCAAAAAAAGTTTCACTTTAGGCTGTATGTCAGCTTGGGTAAGAGTCGGCCCGATTTCCCTTCACGTAAGCCAGCAGATCCATGGCTCTTTCTGACTGTTCGCTTCTTGGCTAAATTGGCCTACTGGCCTCCTTGGGACAGAAGTGGACAATTCTAACAAGGTCAGGCAGTGGAAACTCCCAGGTAGAGATGGGCCTCTGCTGTCCATTGCCTCCATCCTAAAAAGTCAGAAAGTCAAGGTTGACTCACAGACTTCTGAGCCAACGCTCTGTGAGCTGAATCGAACTCAATCAGTTGATCTCATAATAGGGTTGTTTGAGTACTTCTTTTCTCCACTAGCATGTAAGCTTCTGGAAGCAAGGATTCCAATCAATCTTTTGTATTCTCCCCTTCCAACCTCCCTTTACCACTTTCACCCCACTCCA
Organism: Procyon lotor; assembly: GCA_028646535.1. Taxonomy (NCBI): domain Eukaryota; kingdom Metazoa; phylum Chordata; class Mammalia; order Carnivora; family Procyonidae; genus Procyon; species Procyon lotor. Next base: position 4,766,931 of record CM053612.1, on the reverse strand, counting down.
ACTCCTCCCACCCCTTGCTTGCACAGTGCCTTACAGGCCTTCATGGAATTTACTAAATCAAAAAGTTGCTTATATTCATGTTAGCATACTGACCTCTCACCACAGACCAACCTGTATTTGCTGTAGAGTTGAATACAATGCACCGAGGGGCCATCTGAGACCTCACTCTTCTGGTAGGTTTCAGGAAGTCTTCCTGAAGTACAGGTCTTGAGTCCAACACTGTAGGGAGGCTTCCAAGGTGCAAAATTTTGCCTTTCCTTTCATGCAATGAGTGAAAAAAATCGAGTTATTTGTCTTTCTTTACCTGATGAGAGATATGGCAGTCATGCCATCCATTTATAAATATACCACCAGTGAGATATCGTGATGCTTAATTTTCCTACCCTCTGTCATACCTGCATTCTATTCATGAAGTTAATTCACCTAAAAAAGAAATGGCCCCTGCCATTCCTGTTTCTGCCAGTCTGGCAGGTGACATACACGTTCCTGGACACAGTCAGGTGGGACCTGGAGCCATAAAATGTTCCAGGATTGTAAATGATGCTGCAAAGTCATTCTGCCACAGCCAATTGGAGAACAAAGCAAAAGGAGGTCTGGCCACTGCATTCTGGTAAGCTGCTAGCAAATGAAATGTGTGCAGCATTCTCTTGTCCTCCTCTCTGTTTCTAAGAAAGGAATTATAATTACAAAAGGGCAAACCACAACATTTGGGTGCTTAGATAACTATGTCTTTGATGAGACTCCATGCTGTCTGAATGTGGGCTGGGAGCCCAGTTAGATGAAAAGAGTCAAGAGATTCCCATTCGAGAACCATTTTGGAAGTTAGCTTGGCCTATCCCTGGAAGTGACAGTGTGAAGAATTTTCATCTTAACTATTAATTGTTGCTCTGGACACCAAAGGCTATGAGTAAAAACTAACACAGAAATACATTTCTAAATCAGAAGGCTGAGAAATTGTCAGCTCTGGTCTGAGCTGATGGTTCTGATTCCAAGTGGGCCCCTTTCAAATGAGAGTCATTTGCCATATTTCAGTCTTCCAGGTCTTCTGGACAAAAACCTTGGAGTGATCCTTGAATCCTTTCACACTTCAAATTCCAAACATCAGGGAATCCTTTTGGCTCCACCATCAAAACTTGTCCAGAATGGGACCAATTCTAACTGTCCTCTGCTATTATTCTGATTTGCACCAATAAATTGGATTACTCAGTAGTAGTTCCTTTCTTGGATCTGAGGGTTTATACTTTTCCCTCAAAATTGGAAATCTTCTTACTATTAACTCATCAAGTATTTTTTCTTCCCCCTCTCTTCTCCTTTGGGGACTCCAGTTACACATATATCAGGCAGCTTGAAGCTGACTTACTGCTCATCAAGGCTCTTGTTTAATTTTGCAGCAGGATTCCTTCTTCGCTCTGTTTCATTTTGGAGGATTCCTATTTCTATGGCTAGCAAATGTATTAACCTTCTCTCACGGAATGTTGAATCTGTTGCTAATCCTAATCCATGGTATATTTCATTTCAGACATCATTATTTTCATCCCTGGCAGTTCAGTTTGGATCTTTTTTGTATGTCTTCCATGTCTCTGTGGAATGTTCAGTGTTTCCCCTAGCTTCCTGAATACATGGAGGACAGTTTTACTGTTCTTATCTCCTAATTCTATCATCTGTATGAATTCCAGGTCTGTTTCAACTGATTGGCTTTTCTCCTCATTATAGGTATTATTTTTCTCCTTTGCATGCTTGAGAATTTTTGATGGGATGCCAGACTTTGTGATTTTTTTTTTTATTTCATAGGGTGCCGTGTCATTATTGATTCTCTATGGATATTGTTGAGTTTTGTAATGACCACATTTTAGGTTTTTGGGGGGGCCAAATCTGTGGCCTTCTCTATGGTACCCTTAACCTTTTCTATTAGATAATCAGTGTTACTGTGGTGTTTGTTCTTTTGACAGAAACAACTATCTACAAACTACCCTGTGAAGTTTCCTTTGAACTAAAATTCTCACTTATAGGGCTTCTTTGTCACTTTTTGCATTTTGAGGGGATTTTATACTGCCATTGGCACTATTTTATTCATCTCCTCCCCACCTTTGCTTCTTTCTTGTGCAGCTATCCCCCCACTGTCCTTGTAGCTGTGGGGGGTCCTAACCTCTGGCTGTTAATGAGCATGGCTAAGGGCCTGTCCAGATTCAAACTCCGTATTGGAACATTTAAGCCATCACTGAACAAATAAAAACTAGATGGGGATAGGTTAATCCAAAGAACATGATTATAAGCAGGATTTTCCAAATTTTTTGCAAAAATCTACCCTATTTGCTTCTGATGCATCTATAATATATCATAATCAATATGTTTAGTAAGGGTTGCACCTTAAGTATATGTCATTTTCAAGTAGATGCAGATCTTGTTTGTTAAGGGAGGACTGCATGATGACAAATGGAATGAAACCATAGCATTTCCTGAATCCAGTCTATTGAAATATAGTGTAAAAAATTAGGTGGCACAAATGTATTCCCTCTTGAAAGGCTTTTGTTGTATAATTTCTATGTGGAGAAAAAAGAAGGATAGATGACAGTTAATAGTTTTTGTAAATGGAAACAGCACCGAGAGTCTGCCTGAGGAGAAATTGTCTATGAAGATCATATTTCTGAATAAAAACAGGATTTCCTTTGTGGCTTAATTCAATGAGCAATTATGGGAAAACATTATTAATTCAGATATACTCATTTTCACAGTGGACTGAAGCTTACTCTTATCTCACAAGTTTCTTCCTTACGTTTGGCTATTATCCATAACTTTGTCTTATTAGGCCCCCATCCTTCTCAATTCTGCTCTGCTTTTTGACATTCTAGCTACCTACCCTTTCACACAGTTCATTTGTGGCTCATGTTTTTATCTTGATCTCAAGGCAAAGACCCCATGAGATACTTTGACAATGATCCTTTAGATATGTAGAGCACTTTTCACTTTACAAAGACTTTTAATTTGTATTTTTTATCTTCACAAGAGGTGACTTTTCTCCCCATTTTACAGATAGGAACATTGAAGTTCAGTGTGGGAGTCATCAATACTGTTCACCAACTGTTTGCACTTCTCCCCACTCCCATGCAGATGCTAGAATGGTACTTCCTGGCTTTTTTATGATTGTGGGAAGTCAGATGACTGGTACTCACCAATGAATGGCTGGTGGAAGAGACACGCACCACTTCTAATGATCACTTAGTTATCAATATCATACCCTCCAGAGCGCTCTTTTCCCCTCGCCACAGTGACTGGCAATATCTGTGACTGTGGCTAATAATAGCATGATCTATTGGGATTTGAGGGTTGTAAGTTTATGGTAGGCACCCTGAGTGCTGCTTTCGGTAATGCATATAAATTGGACTATAATGCAAGTCTCATCACCCAACCCACTTGCCACTACACTGGTGTTTCCAGAAGGCAAAAATGTCTTCCAGCAAACAGAGTTAAACAGTGTTCTGTTTAGCTTGGTTTGTCCGAGTCTCCAAATACTAAGATGCACTGTGAAGCTCCAAAAGGCGAATAGGTGTAAAATTACTTGACCAGGAAAACCTATTTTTTTATGCATAAGAATTGCAGGATTCGCATTGTGCATAACATACTTTGGAGAGCATTGCACTAGACACCGTGTGCTTCTTCTCTTCATGTACCTTTTTTCATCTTCCTGGGGTTAAGAACTTTGGTTAGAGATGTGGTTAGGGAAGTTAGGTAGAGGTCTTGAGGAAGATTACGGTTAGATTGAAGACCACTTATCAGCAAGATCAGCCCAAGTTGGGGAGGGTGGTGGCCAGGCGGGTACATAAAGGAGTAAGACAAAGACAAGCTGTGGGTATAAGCACAGTGTGAACATGAAGAGGAAGAGAAAGGCAGGCACCTAGAGAAAGCTACAGATGATGAACAGCCAATGAACCTCTAAAACACATGGTTTGGGGGCACCTGGGTGCTCAGTGGGTTAAGCCTCTGTCTTCAGCTCAAGTCGTGATCTCAGGGTCCTGGGATGGAGCCCTGCATCGGGCTCTCTGCTCATCAGGGAACCTGCTTCTCTCTCTCTCTCTCTGCCTGCCTCTCTGCCTACTTGTGATCTCTCTCTCTCTGTCAAATAAATACAGTTTTAAAAAACAAACAAACAAAAACCAAAAACACATGGTTGGGGAAGATGGGGCAGAAAGCAGGTCTGGCAGTAAGCATGAGAAAGGCAGGGTCAGAGGTGAAGCCTTGCAGACAGCTGTCATATCAATCAGGAAAACCCTGTAGTCAGGGAACTCACTAAGCACTAGGTACTTTGATTAGCACTTTACACATTTCTTCACTTAATCCTACAGGCATTGTTAGTGTCCTTGCTTCCGCAGCAGAGGAATTTAACCATTGTTAACCAAACAGTAACAAAGCAAGTTGGGATTTGCATCCTTATAAGTCTAATTTCACCACCAGGTGTTTAGCCGAGATGCCCTACCACCTCCCCATAGTTCATGAAGTCCAGTTCTTACCAAAGATACCTCCTGCTACATTGGCTTTTCTCTCTAATAGCTTAATTAGTGGATTTTGAGTGTATTGTCAATGGAGAATCCAAAACACTGGACCCATGGGATATCATTCAGATATTTTATTTGTTATCTAAAATGTTTGGGCAACCAAGTACTCTGGTTTTCTTCTCAGAAGTCAGTCTTACAGATAAATCATCTTCCAACATTGTGATAGTAAATAAAATGCTTTCAAAATACCTTGATGAAGAGAATTTACTTTCTAATTTAAGGCAACATCATTTTCGTGTCAAAAAGAAACTGGTTACAAGCTGATCTCTTCTATGGATGGTCTCAGACATTTGTAACCAATGAATAAAGTTTTAAATTGCTAAGCCTCTAAGAAGATGACTTCTAATTCCAAAAGTTTTTTTTTTCTTCTTGCATTGCTAAAAGATTGCATTTGGATCATTTTGTTCCCCCCACAATATTTAGTTTCTGTGATTAAGTCTACAGAGATGAAGAAACATGAGTCATAAATTTTGAAACTAAAAAGAATCTGATTCATCTAGAATTTGTTGAGTAGATGAGTCAGTGTATTGATTAACTTGAGTGGTTATGACATTTTTCCCTTTCATTACTAATCATCCAGACCCAGAATTGGTAGCAAGATACTGTTTTATGTTTTTTGATCCTCAGATTTAGTTTGCTGTGGTTTGGTTAGCGTTTATTTTTTTTTCCTTAGTCGTCTCTTCAGGGCTGAAAATCAAGCTATAAACAAAGGCATTGATTGATTCAGTGAATTGAATCACTTGGTGTTTAATTATGAACTACTTGGAGATTGTTAAAAATTCATGCAGTTTTGTATTTGTGGTGGTACAGGTTTAAAAGTCATTAAGAAACAGCATGACTAGCTTAGATAATTAATATTTGGCTTGAAAAATAAAAACATTGCAATTATGAACAGCATGACCCATGGTCAATTATCTATCCCTTTTTTTTCAAATAAACTCCACAATTCAAATGGCTTCATTATGAAATTAGCTATTCATTCATTCACTCATTCATTCATTCAACAAGCATTTCTTTTTATGATTGTTAACTACTAGGTGACAGGAACTATACTAGAAACTGTCAAGGTTACAGAGACGAACAAAATCCTTTCCAGTCTTCTTAGAACTTATAGTTTAGCAGAGGATTTAATACCTCTGCACACAAAACACCCAACTGATGCAAGATACATGTAGAAAACGAGTAATAGAAGGAAAACACCAAAATAATTCAGAGAAGAGATATCTTACTTTCAGAGGGGAATATAGGAAAAGCTTCAGGGGAACATATGGGATTCTGAGAACCAAGAGTGGACAGAGGAGGCATGATTAGAAAGCAAAAAATTATGAAAGATAAGGAACATTCAGGGACTGAAACAAAGATATTTTAACAACTACAAATGCGTGGTGTAAGGCAGTGCCTCCCAAACTCTATCATTTGTAAGAAATGTGAAGGTCTTATTAAAATGCAGATTTCTTTCTTTGGTAGGTCCAGGGTGAGGAATGCGATCTGCATTTCTAACCAGCTCCCAAGTGACATACATGCTGTTGGTGTGTAGACCACATTTTGAGTACAAAGGTCCTAGGGCACTCCATTAGGAGTCAAAGACCATGGTGTGCTAATGGTCAACAGTATGATACAGACTGGATTTTATAAGTTGAGGTCAATAAGCACTGGTGTGATTAGAGGATGTTTCCGAGGAGAAGCAGAACTACATCTAGGATGTGGAAGGGTAGAAAACTCAATCAAACCTGTGTGAAGAAGCAGAGACTCTAGGAAGGTAAAATATGGTGAACAAAGGTGCAGAGGAAGGAATGCATAGGGTTTCTCCAGGCAACAATGAGCAGACTGGTCTGGCGGGAGTAGAGGCATTGTGGAGGGGATTAGTGGGTTATAATGCTGAAAGCATAAGATCGGGACATTATGGAGGGCCTCAGTAATGAGACAAAGATGCCTGAGTATCAGCTTGTCTACAAGCTTGGCATGATGGGAATACACGTTGAAAAATCAACAAGAAACAAAAAAGTACTATCCTATTACTAAGCCATGTACCCACTTCACTAGGCCTGCCTGTAGGAGATGGTTTTCCCATTTAGTACAAAGCTCCAAATGGGTACCTGGGAAGGAAGGCTAGTAAGGCAAGTTTCTGGATGGTTTGGGCTTCCACAGAGGGTATATTTGCTAATGCTCAGTACTCCTATAAACCAGGAGGAAACATCAAGACTCAGCTAGACTTAGAGGACTGAAGACTGGGAGAAAGGCGATCATTTCAGCCTTGGGGATAATAAGTTGCCCAAGGAGGAAGTCTAGAACAGGAGTTCTTAATGTTTCCTGTATGCTCACCGACCTCTTTGAAATCTGATGAAAGTTATGAGTGCTTTCACCCAAATGAACACACAGCGGCACGTGCAAAGACCATCTGGCATAAATGTACAGTGGTTTGGTTTCCTGGAAGTCTCTGGAGTCTGTCCATTTATTCAGAGGTTTGGAAACTCTTCCTTCTGGAAAGATAAAGAGAAGAGGTAGAAGTACAAAGCCTTGGAAGAGGAAGCAATAAAGACCAACAAGGAGCCCTCAGAGAGTAAGAGAGTCTAAACACTTCAATATAGGATTGCCTGCACAAGGGAAGAGAGTTTCTGGGGGACCACGTATGTCAACATTATCATAGGTCAATAAGGGAAAACACAGTGGTCAGGCAAAGTCAAGGGTGATGTGCAGAAAAAATTGTAGTAGCATGTTGAGAACACAAAACCCTACAAAGACAGTTGAGGCATATGTCGGGAGTGAGGGAGTGAAGTTGGAGAGAAGAAAGCACTTTAAACAAGGGAGAGAGATGGCAGAAAAGATGGGTAAGGCAGAGAGGAATTCCAGGATGAATATGAAGAGAGTTCAGGAAGCTCATGTCAGTAAGTTAAGGTGTGAGGTCATTGACCGAAGAGGGCGTATAGAGTGGGCAGTTTGAGAAAATGCTGGAATTGGCATTGTGAGCATAGGGAATCCATCAAAGATGAAATCAAGATTTGTGATCAATATATGTGTAGTACTAACGATGAAATGGATGGCGCTTTTGAGTTTGCAATATTTCTCTGTGCCAAATATCTCCAGACATCTGACATGGTCACCTGCAGGGCTAAATACTTGGGGCAAAATGCTGGTCGCACAGGTTCCAAGCTATAATCATCTCATGTTACTGTGAGTTTGTTTTCTGTAAACAACTTTCCAAGAGTGGTTATTTCACCCATCTAGCCAACTTCTTTCCGTGGAGAGGCAGCGTTGTCTGTATAGCTGATGTATTGGAGAGGCAGCCATTGACAGCGAAATAAATTAAATACTGCACCTATTGTACCTAATCCACTTAATTGAAACTACTGTATACACATGCAGATGGGGTGCAATTTCATATTAAAATGTGAATGTAAATCATGAGTATCAGATAGCCAATCAGCAGGAATTTGGAATATATAATGGTTATTGGCATCTTACCCAGTGGAGTGATAACAGTCCAATTTGGAGCAGGCTGAATACAGGCAGATTTGGGTTTCCTCCACTTCCTGGCGAAGGGTCTAAAGGTCCTGAGGGGGAAGTTGTGCAGATCATGAAGGATAGAGACTGATCCAGGCTAACATGGTGAGGCACGTGCACGTTTTGCAGACAAATTATAGGTTGTTTGTGCCTGCCAAAATTGTGAGTGGATTTGCAAGATTGATTAAAATGATTGCCTGCAGTGTAGACAGTCTGAAATCATCATGTTCCCTTGTATCTGCTCTGACCTAGGCACCCACTGAGATAGCATGCCCACAGCCCCTCGCACAGGGCCTGCTACCTTTAGTGGATTCTCCAGGAGGGCGCTTTCTCCTTGTTCACAGGTGATTGCAGGAAGGAAGTGCTGCTGTTTTAATAACAGCACAGTGAATCCAGATTTAGCAATTAAGGCTTCCACCCGTGGTAAAACTTAAGTTTAATTTTAATTCATAAATGTTAGATTTTGGAGCCTCCGCATGAATTTTGTCGACATTTGTCCACATTACAGAAATGCAACACCAGATGACACATTTTGGCACTGCATTTAATCTCCATTTGAGAGACAGAGAATGGTAATGGGGAGTTGGCAGAGGTGTGTATCTGCATTTCTAGCTGGTGGTAGTGTTCCTTTCCTCTTTGAAGCTCCAAAAGTTCTCACTTCTCCTGAGCTGTGAGAAAATGGCTGGACTCACCGAGTTGCCAATATTTTACTATCGTCAGTTCATCTGGTGCCCAAGAACACACTCATCAGTCATCTGTGGTGTTCTAACGAAATCACCAAAATGGAGCGTTGTAAAATTTGGGGTCGCAGCCTATCAACCATTCAGCTGTTATGTGTAATATAAGCACAACACTGCCTCCATCAAAAAACATCTGCTAAAAACCTAACTGCCATTCTAGGGTATTCTAGGAAGAGAAGGATATCAAACCCAAGCCTTCGAAGAGGAAGACGTGGACACGGGGCCCTTAGAGATCACAAATGCTACATAGGGCCAGTGGGGCACACATACAAAGAACAGAATCAACACGCATGGCCCACATGACCATCCAGTCAGGCATATGGCAGGTAGGCTGTCCTCATTTGGCGTCTTTCCTCAATTTTGGTTTCTCACAACCAGTGAACATCTATTTTTGAGAGCCTACTACGTGTAGACCCTCATTTTTATGTCTGTGGTGATCTACCCAACTGACTGGACTCAGACCACATAGTGGCCTTGGGTATAAGTCACTCTCCTTTCTCCAGAATTTTCTAGGTTTTTGATGAAGTGTGAAGGGGTGGTAATGGGGACATGACCTCAACGTTTTCTTTAATAGAAAGACATACATAAGGACAGCAGAATCTTCTGGTAAAACATCAAATATTAATTTGAAATCATTTTAGGTAGAAAGGAGTTAGTTTTCTGTGGAGTGAGTTTCTCTTCTGAGGGTAAACTCTGTGACAGAGCTTTTAAAGAAGGGACGGGTGCTAGCAGTTACTTAGATACTCTATCCGTGCTTGAAAAGGTGTGGAGAATACTGATTGTGAAATATCAGGTCTACCACCTCCCTCCCCACTAAAGGCACACATGCCATGCTGGACTGTGCACCTAGGCCGCCCTCTTCATTACCACAGTGGAAGGTTGCTACCACCCACTCCCTGGGTCAGTACTCTCTGAGAGGCAAAGTGTGATTGTTGGAGACAGGTCACGTGAGTTCAAATCCCAGCCCTGCCACCTTCTAGCTGCATGACCTTGGGCCAGGCCCTTACTGTCTCAATGCCTCAGTTTTCCCATCTGCAAAATGGTGATGATCACTGTAGTCCCTGCCTCACTGGGTTATTCCAAGGACTAAGCTTGCAAAGTATTTAGAACAGTGCCTGACCTGTCATACACGGCAATCACCGTGTAAATGTAGTTGGTGGTGGGCAGTGAGAAGAAAAGACACTGAGTGCGGGGAAGCAAGAGGGTAGTCCCTGAGACACAGATCCCCACCCTCAGTTTGGAGGTTGGGGACAGGAGGACGTGGACACTGCAGGCACGTTCTGGGGTTCCGAGGACACATGTGACCTGGGCAGTAGCAAGCCTCGGAGTGGTTTCCCCACAAGCCCAGCAGGGCTCAGGAGCAAAAGATTAGAAATGATGGGGATGTCGGAGGCCAAGGACACAGAGGCAGCCTCCCAGTCTTCCTCAGCTGATGAGGGGCAAGCAAGAAAGCAAGAGAGGCTGACACGACTTCCGGAGCTGGGAGGGAGCCAGGGTGGGGGGAGGGCCCGCAGTGGGGAGTGAGGGACACAGCGGTGGCAGCTGGCGTGGGTGTCGGCAGATGAGGACAGTGCACACTTATCCCTGGAACCCCAGCGGTACATGGGGAGACAGAGCCCCTGACCTGACGGACACAACATGTCTGCCACCAGGCAAAATGGCGAGCAGAAAAAGGGGCAACTCTGGTCCCCGCTACTTACTATTATTGTCACTGTACAGACGAGGAATGGGAAGCAGAGGAAGGTTCTGTAACTCGCCCAAGGTCACAGGGCTTGCGAGGGATGGAGCTGGGATCCCAACCCCATCTCTGTGGCAGAAAGCCTGGAGGGAGTGTGCACATCCAGAGCTCAATAAAGCGGGACTCAGTCGGGCTTCCTCGGATGATAGAAAGCACGCTCTGTACCTTCCGCTGGGCCTCCTTCCCTGCCCAGGACTCGAGCAGGTCCATTTGATGTGCCGGAATGAAGCTTCCAGCCAGGGTGCTCCCCTCAGCCCTGCTAGCCTCTCAGAGCTCACCTGGCAGGTTTCCCAGAACAAAACAAGGCAGGGTCATTTCATTGCCAGGAAAAGAGCCAGATAACACTCGTTGGAGCTATTTTCACACGCTGTGATTTCTTACTGTATGAAATAAATATGTCAGGCATCAGACCCGCAGTGACAAGAAATCGCCAAGAACATCTTGGAGACTGTTTTTTGAAGAAAGGCTTAATCCACAGATTGGGGTGTCATTGGAACAAAGATACCGTAAACCCTTAAGCCTGGAATTGTTTTGGCAGCCAAGCCCCGTGCTGCCTTCTGACTCAAACAGACAGTTCCTCTAATTGATTTAGATCTCTCTAGGCTATTTTACCAGGCCTCTGTCTCACCTGGAATGTCGCGCCTTCACTATAGCTCCTGATAATCTGACGTCTTATGGCACGGGTGAATCGCATCTCAAAAAGTTACATGAAATCCCGGGTTGGGCCTCCACCCTGATAATTCGAGACTGTGCTGGACCGGAATGAGGACGGTGGAGTATCGGCGTTGGAGGGTTCAAGCGCGCTGGGTTTTGGTCGTCCGGCCTTGGCCTTGTGGGAGCCCCTGGTAGAGAGCCGTTATCTGAATTGGGTTTACCTTATTCTTGTCAAGGTCTACACAGCCACAGAATTTAAACGCTTTGTAGAAGCGCGCGCAAAAATCTCCCCTACTTATGCAAAGAATATTGAATATTGAATCTCATTGCCTTTCTACGTTTGGAATTCTGGCTGAGCTTATTTAAATCTTCACCGACTTACCTTTAAGCAGTTTCTCATCTGAATGCTTTCATTGCCTAATGCTAATAGTACAGTTTTTCTTGAAGCTTTTGGTTTCACTTTGCTTCCTAGTAGGCTATGGCATTTTTAGGTATAAAGGATCACAGGCAAAATAATGCAACGAGGGATTTAGAGCCACAGAGAAATATTACTGTGTGCTTTCCATAGATAATAAGACTCTCCCCACAGGTATGAAGGCACAAGACTAAGCAGGCATACCTCCGGTCTTCTGAATATAGTATAATAGAGTCAACTCCTGATTATCCACAAAGACCTTATCCTCTTTGTGAGTAGTTTGCATTAATTTTTTTAATGCCTATATCAGCTTCCCACACCCCCATTCAATTTCTCCCAGTCCATCTCTCCCCATTGACTCCACCATTTACATTCTCATTCGCTGGGAGTAGTGACCAAAGTGAACGATGTAAAACAGAATGAGGAAAGTAGGATTAAGTAAAAGACAAAATGTTCTAAGCTAAGACAGTACACTTCCAAAACAAAATAGTAACGACTTCGGGCTTTTCAGACAGCTTGAGTTATCTGTACTACAATTCCTCTCCCCTTTATGGCTTACCGGGGTTTGGCTATAATTTCCATTTGGTGTTGAATCATGCACATGCGAGCAGACTTAAGCCAAGAAGTCTCTACATCTTCCGTATGGAGCTGTTACAGAAATTAGCCAGCTGAGGTTGAAGCAGTGAAAATAAGAAGCCAGTCTTGCTGGAACAGTAGAAGTAATGGGAAGATAAAATACCAGAGGACAGAAAAGTTGACCTCCATTTTCTTATTTTTCCTACGCTACTCATTGTTCTGTCGATTTTTCAAATAAAAATGGCTGTCGGGTATAGAGCTTTGGGTGAAATTCATTAAAAACTGTTCTGGGGGGCACACGAGCTCATGTTCTCTCTGAATGATTGGTCACAGTGAACCAAGCAAACTGTGTGTGGACCGTGGTGAACCTAGCAAACCATTCTTCAGATAGCTGTGAAAATTTCAAATGCTTTTTCTCAGACTCCTTTTCAAACAGAAAAGTGAATCTGTGTATTTGAGAAAAATACTGATAAGGAGATGCTGTTTATTATCCAAGTAAATTGTTAAGCCTTTTAAAAGGATTTTTCTTGGAGACCGAACGTCCGGTCTTGTAAAATTATACAGACGTAAAATGCAGTGAGGTCATGTTCATCCAAGAGGAACTTGGAAATCGGTGTTGGTTGTAAACTTTGGTTAAATTCATTCTTCCTTCTTTCCTCTGGGTCTTTGTGAGTAGTTCATAAAAAACATTCTTGGTAAAGCACCGTTAAGCAGAATCTCGTTTGGATGCTCTCATTGCCTCATGCTAACTTCACAGTTTTTCTTGATGCTTTTGGTTTCACCTTGCTATTATTAAGGAGGATAAAGAAGAAAGTCTCACAGTGCAGGCTGTTTTTTGTTTGTTTGTTTGTTTATCTCGGTTTCGTCTGGCCTTACGTGGCTATGTGACTGAAATCCCACGTTTTTTTCTTTTGTGCGTTATCCGCAGATCTTGCTTTTCTAGGTAAATCATATTATGATTGCTTGTGATCATGTTGCAAGTGACCTGTGGAGTTCATGTCCAACTGGAAAAGGCATTTGATGTTGGATTAATGCCTTCGAAATTTGGTCCCAGGTGCCCTGCTGGGGTGAGATTTCAAGTTTATTTAGCATGACAGAGGAAGTAAAGTAGTCTGAAGCACATCATTTCAAAAGCCTAAACCGGGAGGTAGTCCAGGAAATAGCCTGAAAGGAGGGAAAGGGCAGTAAGATGAGGGCTCAGGAAAACGGGGGACTTTGGACCAGTCACTTGCCCTCCCTGAGATGATATTTATCCTCTGCAAAGTTGGAGCAATAATGAGGATGACATGGAAGAGTTTTTCAAGCCGTAAAATACCAGAGGCTTGTGCTGGATTCTTATTATTGAGAAAGGGGATTGCTAGTCTCCTAAGAAAACAAAGAGACTGTTGGTTGTTTATCTTTATGTCATATGTAATATGTGATTTGTTGTTGTTTAATAACTATAGAATGTTTATATTCCACTAGGATGCCAGCTGGCAGAGTTTACACTGAAGTCAAAACAGATAAAGAAGGAGATGGATCATATTAGAAGCAATAGTGGGAGTGTTCTTAAGAGTTCTGTGTTAACGGTTATGCCTAAATCAGTTTCCATACCCAATTTTTCAGTTAGGAATTAATGAGATGTGCTTTGGTTTCTCTGAGTTTCGAAATTCTATTTGGATGCGCTGTTGTTCTCCAATCCAAATTCTCTCATTTGGAAAGCCAATAAACCATGAACAGCCTTTATAATTCAGTGCCTAGAACATGCGATGTGTTCCAGGTATTATCAACTGGTGATACTCCAGAAGGAACCCAGTCATTTTCTGGATTGTTTTTTTCAGTGCCACAATGTCACAGTGACATTCTCAGTTCTTTTCGTCACTCAGGTCAGACAATGAACGTCACTGACTCTAATCACTGTGCCTTGTATGCAAACCATCCACACTTCCACTGAGCACCCTGTGCCACCTTTTCAATCAGCCCCATGTGCTGGTGTGGCTTTACATTCCTTCCTGAAGTCACGTGAGGCACAAGTCCAACTAGCTGGTCAGAATGAGAAAAACTCGGAAACTTCCTATCTTGGTGATAAGAAGTCGTCTTTAGGTGTTAGTGACAATGACTGTTATTTTGGAACCACTTAAGTTGGAGGTAGCCTTGCAAGTCTTTTCCAGAACTGCTAGGGACAACTGTTCTGAAATCATTAACAGGCATTGCTGGTTGTCAAGTTCAACAGCCATTTTCAGCTCCCTGTGGATACCAGGAAGCGAGTTACCTATAGCTAGGTTTGGCCAGGTGTGGTTCAGTGTGGGACCATGAGACATGAGGGGAAATCTGTTGTAGGACCTGGGGAATGCTTGTGGTTTCCTGATAACAGGGCATGCGTGGCTCCCCCTTTTTATTCTTTTTTTTAAGTTTATTTATTTATTCAAGTACTCTACACCCAACATGGGGCTCAAACTCACGACCCCGAGATCAAGAGCCAAGCACCCCTCCAACCGAGCCTGCCAGGTGCTTCCCACTTTTTGTTCTTCCCACTAAAATGTAGACACAATGTCTGAAGCTACAACAGGCTTCTCGTGATCATCAGGTGATAAGACCTCACTACCATACACATATACACACAAAGCCCAAACTGCGAGTGTAGCAAAGTAGAGATGGAAAGAGCCTAAGTCCTTGAGAACACTGCTGGGCTCTCCCCAACTCTGAGACTGCCTTATTTCATACCTTCTGATAGGTTAACATAAATGTTCTTACAGTTTCAATGATTCTTCTGCAGGTATTAGTTACTTTTAGCCAAAAGCATTCCTAGCAACTATAAAACACAAACCTGCATGACGCTTTCCGAAAAATAAAGATGGAGGCATTTTTCCTTGTAAATATGCATGACTTATTTAGTTGAAGAAGGAGTCTGACAGTAGAATGTTCTCATTAGACATCATTTCATATCTACATTTTGGATTCTCTATTGCTAACGGGCAGTCCTCCCACCACAAATGTAAATGCTCATTCTTCTCCATTGAGTCGTAGCAATGTTGCTGTTTTCATTACTCCTTTCCACAAAAGAAGCAAAGTTAGTTGGAACAAAATGCATCCTTAAGTAATAACAAATAAATAATCAAACACAAACTAACATCAAGTAGCTGAAAAATAGTCCTCCAGATGGATTTTTTAAAACAGAAGGAAAGAGGGAATCTATATGAAAACCATGCCCTTAACATAATTTGAAGACAGAGAATGCCCACACTTGAAATAACTGTAACTGAAAAGGCAAAATTTACCAGTTTCCAGAGTGCGAGCTCTCATGGCCCTAACCCACCTCTGCCCTGCTAAGGCTCTGTGGCAAAGGCAGATGAAGAAAACTTATGGGAAGACAGAACAGGGACATTAGCAAAAGTTCCTAAGTTTGTTTCAAAGATACTTCCAGAAAGACTAAGTTGACACTAAGCTTGAAAGTATTAAAAGGAAAACTTTCTAGGAAGAGCAGAGCATGAACCACAAGGAAGGAACTTCAAATTGTACATGATTGAGGTGACACATATGGTCGAGGCCTAGTTAAACAGGCAGGCATAAAAAAAAAGGCAGGCATGAGGTGAAAGGACAGGCAGATATAAAGGAACAGCTTTCAAAACACATGGCTTTTGGGGGGAAACATAAAAAAGGAGAAAAGAATCATTTGGCAGTTGGGCAGTCAAGAGGAATACAAAGGAAAAGAAAGGAAATTCACGGACCTGTGAGACAAAAGAGAGCCACAAAATCTAAAAACTTCCAACCTCCCCTACTCTACGGAATTACCTAAACTTTGTTATATACTGACAGAAGTAGCTACTTGTATTAAATCATCTTGAGCTGCCATAACAGATATCATAGACTGGGTAGCTTGAATAATAATAGCCATTTATTTTCTCACAGTTCTGGAGGCTGGGAAGTCTAAGGTCAAGGTCTGGCAGGGTTCAGCTTCTTGTGAGGGGGTCTCTTCCTAGCTTGAAGTCAGCCACCTTCTCATTGTGTCCTTCCATGGCCATTCTTCTGTGCATGCGTGGAGATAGAGAGAGACGTCTGTTCTTCTTATAAGGCCATCAATCCTAAACGGTAAGAGCCCTACCCTTACTTACCTCTTCAGAGGCCCAATTTCCATGTGGAGTCACATTAAAGGTTAGGGCTTCAATTTATTCAATTTAATTCAATGAACTGAGTGGATGCAATTCAGTTCATAGCAGTGCTATTAAATTAGAAGTCCTATAAAATGCCCTAATACCATAAAAATGAACAAAGTAAAATAAAGTTATGGCAGAAAAATCAGGAAATAAAAAATATATATGAACTGAAGGTAGTAACCCCCCAAACCAAGACAAAACATGAAGCCTAGGGGAAAAAAATGTGAACCACCAGATATAATTAAATATACTTAAACAAGCTCTTAAGGCTATAAAAAACTACCTTGAATCAGAAATTCAGAAACTAAAAGTAGAAATGGACTGAAAACAAGGACAAATAAGACACTTGAAGGACTTTGGAAATAAATGGAAGAAAAAGACAAAATTATCTCATAAAAGAGGAATACATTACAAGGGGCCCAAGGGAGGGAGGACAGGTTGAAATGAAAAAAGGCAGGGAGGTAAAACCAAGACAATAAAAATGCCATAAATAAATAAGTAAAAATGGTTATGGAGAAGGCGGTAGGAAGGGAAGAGAGGTAAAGAAGGAATAATATTTGTATTATTGGAGTCCCTGGAGAATAAATGGCAAAGCACTGAAACAGGGCTGAGATATAAAACTATACAATAAGAAAACCTCCCAGAAACGGAAGAAGACCTGGATTGACCCACAGGCACCTAGGGAAATTAACAGAAAATGATCAGCTCCAAGACATGACCTGGTAAAAGTATTAGATTTCAAAAAGAAAAATAAAATCTCTGAGGCCTCCAAGCAAAAAGATCGATTAGCTTACAAAACAATTAGACTGACATGGACTTTTCAAAACCAACATACAAATCAGGGCAACAGTGGAGTCCCACAGCATTAAAAAAAAATTGAAAGATAGCATGAAGCAAGGATGATATATCCAACCAGACTATAGGAAACCAGTGTGCAATGTACAAGAACTCAGGGAATTCTGCATTCCTCAGCTCATTGTGAGGACTATCATAGAAGGTGACCTTCATCCAATCATTATAACTGGGGAACTTCTGCAAAAGGACTGACAATGAGCATATTAAGATATATCTAAGAAAGTAAGAGTTGTGGTGGGATATTAAAGCACAAAACTGCATATTGTGATGGTAGAAATAATCCAATTACCATTAAGAGGAGGAAGGAGACTGAAAGACAACATAGGAAAGGTGATGGGTATATGTTACAGGAACTGGGAAGAACCTACAGGTAAACCAAATAGTAAAAGGTTAAACAAGAAAGTCAGGTATGTTTAAAAAAAAAAAAAAATATATATATATATATATATATATATATAACCACAACGGAAAATGCTAGGGCAAAAAAACAGGCCTTCCTAAATAACAGAAGAAAATTATAAACAAAAAGAAAAGTATTTGTATCTTGTAGAGAAAGGCACAGAAAATAGAGCAAAATAAGCATAATGATATAATGTTATGGCGCATTTGAGAGAAAACCTATCGGTCATATCAACGGATGCAGATAAGCTGAACTCATCAAACAATTTTTTTGAGAGAGAGAGAGGGCACATGTACACACATGGGGGTGGGGAGGGGCAGAGAGAGAGGAAGAGAGAGAGAATCTTTTTTTTTTTAATTTTATTTATTTGACAGAGACAAACACAGCGAGAGAGGGAACACAAGCAGAGGGAATGGTAGCAGGAGAAGCAGGCTTCCTGCCGAGCAGGGAGCCCAATGCGGGGCTCGATGCGGGGCTCAATCCCAGGACTGTGGGATCATGACCTGGGCCAAAGGCAGACGCTTAACGACTGAGCCACCCAGGCGCCCCAAGAGAGAGAGAATCTTAAGTAGGCTCCATACCCAGTGCAGAGCCCAACATGGGGTTCAATATCACAACCCCGAGATCATGACCTGAGCCAAAATCAAGATTCGGAGGCTTAACTGACTGAGCCACCCAGGCAATCCCATCAGTTAATTCTTAATTAACACTTTAGTTGGTTCATAACAGAGGATCCAACTATAAGCCGTATACAAAGCTGGACCTAAAACAACTTGATGTGGCAAGACTACGAACAAAGGGATGAATGAAGGAATAACTGACAAATGGAAACCAAAAGAGATGTGATACTGATACCAGACAAAGCAGGTTTCAAGCCACAGAGCATTAACTGTGACATAGTAGAAAACTTTTTTTTATTGTCGAATTTTTCTTGGCTAGAGTTTTATCAGTTTTATTTATCTTTCAAAGAACCATCTTTTGGTTTCACCGATTTTCTCCATTGTGTTCATTTTCAATGGAATTGATCCCTCTTCTCATCTTTGTTATTTACTTCCTTTTCCTTCTTTTGTGTGTTCTTTGTCTATATGCTGTTCTTTGTCTATTTAAGGTAGAAACGTAGGTTACTGATTTTAGATCTTTCTCTTTTCTTTTTCTTCTAATTTATGCACTTAATGTTATACATTTCCCTCTGGCATTTTATTAACTGTGTCCACCGATTTTGATAGGCTCTATTCTTATTTTCATTCAGTTCAAAATACTTTTTAATTTCCCCAGAGGATGCCTCATTCACCTATGGGTTATTTAGAAGCAGTATGTTGTTTAATTTCCAAATATGTGGGCATTTTCTGGATTTCCTTTTGTTATTGACTTCTGTATTAAAACTGTTATAGTCTAAGAACATAATTTTATTATTTCTCTTCTTTTAAATTTAACTTTTGTTTTATGGTTCACATTATGGCCTATCATGGTGAATAGTCCATGTACCCTTAGAAAGAATGTATATGTATACAGTGTTGCCAGGTGGAGCATTCTGTTAATATCAGTTAGGTAAAGATGGTCAATAGTGTTCAGGTTATCTGTATACTTTCTGAGGTTCTGCCTATTTGTTTTATCAGTTACTAAGAAAAGAATCTTGAAATCTCCAACTAGAAGAATAGATTTGTCTAGCCTTTCAAATTGATCAGTGTTTTTGCCTCATGTATTTCAAATCTCTGTTGTATAGGTGTATAAACCTTAAAGATTGTTATGTCTTTTTGAGGAATTGACCTCTCTTCATTATGTAATGTCCCATTTTATCCCTGATGATATTCTGATGTCTGCTTTGTCTGAAATTAATATAGCTTTTTGGTTACTGGTTGCGGGTCATATCTTTCTTCATATTTTACTTTAAACCTATCTATTCATTTCTATTTAAAGCGGGTTTCTTTCTTTTTTTTTAAAGATTTTATTTATTTGACAGAGAGAGAGATCACAAGTAGGCAGAGAAGCAGGCAGAGAGAGGGGGAAGCAGGCTCCCCGCTGAGTAGAGCCCCATGTGGGGCTGGATCCCAGGACTCTGGGAACATGACCTGAGCCAAAGGCAGAGGCTCAACCCTCTGAGCCACCCAGGTGCCCCTAAAGTGGGTTTCTTGTAGACATAAGGATATATATTAGGGCTAAAAGCCATGATTCACAATAAAGATATATCATTTATGAATATTTATGTACCAAATAGGACATCAACCACCTTATGAAGCAAAATCTACAGGAGATGGCACTAATAATGGAGAGATTAATAAACCACTCTCAGCATAAAAAAGATCAAGTGGACAATAATTAAGCAGAGAGAGAGAAGAGCTAAACAACACATTCAATTGGGTTGATTTTATGGATATGTATTGAGTTCCCTTATAAGAGCAAATGCACATTCTTTCAATAAGCCATGGCACAGGCACAATATTGACTGTCGCTAAAGCATAAAGAACATATCAGTAACTTCCATTAAGCAAAAATATTACAAATAATACTCTCTAATCACAATGTAATAAAAGTAGACATTATCAGCAAAACAAAAAATTGAAAATGCTCTTCAAGTTGAAATTAAGAAAACCTTGTATTAACTTTTCAATAAAATAGAAAATGTATATTGACATTATAGAATTTACAAAATAATTACACTGAAAATACTATACATCAGAATCTATGGCATACATTCAAAGCAATGATCAGAGTAATTTAGTGCACTATATACTTTTCTCAATTAAAATGAAAGACTGAAACTAAATGAAATACTTAGCTCAAAAAAAAAGTAGGAGAAAAAATCAAAGTAAATAAAAAAATGAATAAGGAAGAAAATAAAGTTAAAAACAGGAACTAATGAAGCAGAGGATAGGAAAAGTAGACGTCATCAATAAATCAAAATCATTGGAGACTGTTTCTTGAAAATTATCAAAATAGTTAAACAGTAACTAAAGAAAAAGGGGGAAAGTAAAATTGTACAAAACAAGCAAAGATAAGAAGGAAGAAATTTAAATGTAAATAAAACCTAAGATATTACTTTTCATATCTGTATGTAAAAACATTTGAAAATCTTAATGAAGTAGATGATCTTATGAAAATCTAGATTACTGAAAAATGAGTTTTAGGTTTTTTTTTTTTTTTTTTAAAGCTAAGCAGACCAATTTCCATCAAAAGAGAACAGAAAGTGTTAAGGTTTTACACCCACACCAAAAGAAACACCAAACTCAGGTGATTTTACAGGGGAATTCTACCAAATCTTCAAATAACAGTTTTCCCAATGTGCTATAAACTCTTCCTGAGCATTGGAGAGAAAGGAAAACTTTCTAAATCCTTTTACAGAGCAAGTATAACATGAATATCTAAATTAGATGAAGGTAATATCATGAAACAAAACTAGAGTACAGCATCACCCATGAATATCAATGCAAAGATACTAGATAAAATATTAGCAAACAGAATCCAATACTATATTATGAAAATAATACACCATGACCTTGTGAGATTTATTCCAGGCATGTAAGGTTGGTTTAATAATAGGATATTCATTAATACAGGGTACTAATAGATCTAAGGAAACAAGTCATATAATTATCTCCACAGATGCTGAAAAAACTTTTGACAAAATTTATTATCCATTCATGAATAAAACATTGAAGAAAAAGAATAATTTAATATGTGACAAAAGTGTTATCTCAAATCACTGGGGTCAAGCTAGTATAAAGATGGATTTTTTCATAAGAATTTCTGGGAAAACTAGGAAGTCATTTAGAAAAAAAGAAGTGTCCTTTTTGTTCACGTAAAAGACATGAATAGACTCCAAATGGATTGGGATCCAGATGTCAAAAGTGAAACCATACAAGTACTGGAAGAATGTTGGGTGAATTCCTCTTAACTTTGATGTAAGGAGTGCCTTTCTAATTATGTCTCAAAATTCAGAGCCAACAAAAGGAAAGATCAATGAATTAGACTATATTACAATGAAAAAATACCTGGCAAAGAACACTATAAACAAAGTCAAAGACAACTGACAAACTGGGAGACAAATATATGCAACATATACCACAGACACAAAGGCTTATATCCTTCCTATATAAAAAACTCTTAAAAGTTGAGGGACAAAGGGCACCTGGGTGGCTCAGTGGGTTAAAGCCTCTGCCTTCGGCTCAGGTCATGATCCCAGGGTCCTGGGATCGAGCCCCGCATCGGGCTCTCTGCTCAGCGGGGAGCCTACTTTCCCCTCTCTCTCTGCCTGCCTCTCTGCCTACTTGTGATCTCTCTCTCTCTCTGTCAAATACATAAATAAAATCTTTAAAAAAAAAAAAAGCTGAGGGACAAATAACCAAGAACCTAATATAATAAATGGGTAAAAGATAAGAATAGACAATTCACACACATGAACACATGGACACGCAGACACACACACACACACACACACACACACACACACCCCACTTCCCAGCTCTGTCTGCTGAGAGATGTAGGACCAATGATACCCCAGGAGCAATGAATACACCTAGTGCCCAGATCTTGGTTTCTAAATACTTTGCTCCCATAAAAGCAATCGGGGACCCTTGAGGAAGTGTTTGATTCCAGAGCTGGGGCAAAGCAAATACAAAACGAGCATGGAACATATTGTAACTAAGAATAAAGAATTGCTCAAAATGGTGGATACATGTCAATAGGAAATCAGGTCTCACACTAAACCAGCTCTTAATGGCCAAATACGGTACAATCTGAGAAACAAAAGCAATAATGACAGTATTAGATTATAACTTATAAAAGATAATAAGTGTACATGTGTCTGTGGTCATATAAATAATTCAATACATCAGGACCTCTCTTAGAGAATGATGCCAGTTGATAAATGAAGAAAGAGGGAAATAGAAAATCACCATTAAAACATCACAATAGTTATTGTGGCACGATCCATTGATGGATGTTAAAAGTAATGGGCAAAATTTTGTGGAGAAACAGATTATTTCTACAGTCTCAAAGTCTCTTCCCCAAGGTCTTCAGTAATTACAATGGTAAAAGTCATTACTTTACAGTGGAGAAACCCAGCGGACACTTTAACCAGGTGATCAAGGTTAATATCACCAGTGATAACGTTAACACCTTGACCTCCGTGATAAAATACACTGCAGAGGGCACAGTATTTCTTCTTTGATATTCTTACCAGAATTGCATGACCTCACCCTAAGCATGAGAAAACATCAAACAAATTGAAGGACATTCTCAAAATAAGCAGCCTGTGTTCGTCAAAAGTATTAAGGTCATTAACACCAAGGAAAGACTGAGAAACTGTCGTCACAGATCGGAGGAGACTAAGGTGACAGGACATCTAAATGCAATGTGGGATTCCATATTGGATTCTGGAACAGAAAAACAATGAGATTGGGGGGGGAATGGTGACATGTGAATGATTTCTGTAGTTCAGTTACTCATGTTGTATTAATTTTAATTTCCCAGTTCTGATCCTTTAAGGACGGCTCTGCAAGTTGTTAACAACAGGGGAAGTTGGGCAAAGAGTATGTGGCAGCTCTCCACACTGTTTTTGCAGCTGTCCTGTGTGTCTACAATCATTTGTAAACAAAAAGTAAAAAACAAAAAGACAGACAGATACACCTCCCCTTCTGAAGCTGCCATTCTGTTGGGGAGAACAGAAAAGAGAGCATAGACATAACAATAAGTTTTAAAAAACGGAACCCATCTTCCCAGGAAATACAATGACAATCTGGAGTGACACGCAACTTCAAGGCGTCACAGGGGGGAAAAGGGACTTAAATTCCTGCACTTTCATAGTTTCTTTTGCTGTCGTGGTTCTTTTAGGAACCCTTGCTGAGTTTTGGGTGTTAGTGTGACTACATGGAGCCTTAAACAATTTGAATTGGGCGTGACGAGGACTTGGCTGTCAATTTCTTTTGATGGAATCCTCTTGAAATCAATTGTCCTTCTTATCCCTTCCCAGGAATACATCTCCCTGAGGAGATTCCTACTAATGGACATCTCTTAGAGAAAAGAAGGTGCGGTCTTGGTCTGAGGGGGGGGCGGTGCAGAGATAGGCCCTGGGGCTTCTGAGGAGACCCTAGTCCAATCTGTGTACAAACTTTTTTTTATATGAAAGTTTCATTTTTACAATTATAAGGTAATACAGAATTACAAAAAAAAAATTCTGAAAAGCACAGAAAAGTAAAGGAAAAAAAATCGCCCAAATCTCACCCCATCACCTTCCTCCAGAAACTACTATTTACTTGTTGGTGCATTTGCTAACAGTCTTCCTATGCACCTGTTTTGTGTAGTTCGGGGCCATACTGTTTATATAATGGTGGAACATACCTTTTAGATTCCGAACACAGCTGTTTCAGGGACTATTACAAACCCTTTGTAAATATAACGGGAGTGATCGGATAACGTTTCCTCATGTGCCTGTGGCCTTGATACCTCCCAAACTCCCCAACTCCCCGAGTTTGGGCTATTTCATTTGGAGGATTGATTTGCTCTTCTAAATGATGCCAACGATTGGCAAGTTCTGCAGGGAAGCATGTGGTGGAAAGGAACGGGCCCTGGGCTTGACGCAGGAGGCATGGCTTAGAAGTCGGACTGTGTTCCTTGTAAAGCTTTCAGACTGGGTTCCGCTCTTTTTCCCTCTCTGATCTTTTTTCTTAGCTGCAAAATGCTATCACCAATCCCCAATCTCCAAGGGTCCTTCAAGCTCTAACATTCTAGGAGAAGAATATTTATTTTAGTTAAAGAATTTTGTGAGGTTTTTCGGCAATTTTCAAAATTTTGTATGTCCGTGTATCAATGTTGGCCCTGATATTTACATGTTGATACCTCGAAGTTTATATGGGACATATTTATATGGTTCAGAATGTCAGGTAATGGCACTCACACAATCTCGTTTTGCCAGGAGGCACACTCTTTGGCACCTGGGAGCTCTAAAAAAACTTTTAAAAATTTTATATATTATCCCCTGTATAGTATAGAAAGCCCCCGTTTATAAATTATAATTGCTTGCATGGTCTTAACCACATTCCAGGAGGAATACTAGGTCCTTGATTAATGGACTTACCATGAGAAATTTGTTCCTTATTTTATGGTTATCTTCAGGTCTCACTGAGAGCGCGTACTTGTCCCCATCAACCGTCCTAATGCCTCTTTAACCTTAGAAAATGTTAACTGTAAACATAATTCTTGCAGCAAGTTTTTATCCTTATGATGCTGTCAGCGAACTTCGAGAACCTACACTTTGATGAGTGCTATACATAGGTTCTAACCGGCTACATAAAAGCTTATTAACACAGGCTAATGGCTCAGAGAAAAAAAAAAAAAAAGCAACCATTCATTAAAAATGTGCTTTAGGTCGAAGGCAAATACTCTAACCAAAACTGTGTCATGTGAAAAGGGAAGGAAAATACCAGGTCACACGTTGAGCCTTCACTAGCTCTTGAATATGGAATCAAAAGATTTTATTTTCAAAAACAGATTTTTTTCACACACGCCACATTTGTCTCTGATGCATTTGAGATGGATGGGCAAAGTAAGCAAAAGTTTTGCCTGCTTCAGGGAGAGAATATGGTTGCCGTTTGGTCTAAGTGAAACATTTGCTCAAACACAGCCCAGCAAATTAGAATGGGGATGGAAGAATTCTGTTCTTATAGAAATCAAAAGAGGGATTTGGGGAAACGGGAAGCATGTAGGTCCTACATTGGTGGGATTTTCATAACCCACATATACTATGTAAAGGCTACCACACTGGCGAAAACACACATTCTTTGTGAGATTAATGGCTTTGTTTTTGGTTTTATTCTTTAAGTGAGAACTACTTTGGTACCTTACAGTCCATAGAGCTGGCATAATTCATTCCAGGAGGGCCTGTTTTAAATAAGGTAAATTGCACATGTTTTCTTTTTTTATTTTTTAAAGATTTTATTTATGTATTTGACAGAGAGAGAGATCACAAGTAGGCAGAGAGGCAGGCAGAGAGAGAAGGGGAAGCAGGCTCCCCGCTGAGCAGAGAGCCTGATGTGGGGCTTGATCCCAGGACCCTGAGATCATGGCCTGAGCCGAAGGCAGAGGCTTTAACCCACTGAGCTACCCAGGCGCCCCTTGCACGTGTTTTCTAAGTAGAGCTTGTGTTTTCTCTCTTTAAGCAGTGCTACGGGGCAAAGTGCCTACTTAACTTGGGACCTTCTGGAGCTTAATGAACACTTGTTGACTAGAGACTATCAATCTTCAGAATGAACCGCCACCTCAATAATTCTCTTACAGACTCTTGGATGGGAATTTGCATTTTTCTCCCAAGGAAAGGAGTTTCCTTAATTAATAGTTCAAATAACAAGTATTTTATCATGTAATTAAAAATGGTACAAGATGCAATGACTTGAGATTTCAGGACTGTAGGATTTTGGCATTCATCTGAGACTTGGAAGACATGGTTATGGTTCTGACTTGGATAGAACTAGCTGTGTGATCTTGGTGAGCAATCTGGGCCCCTGTTGGGCTAGAGATAATCAGGAAGGCTCCTGGTGGTGCTAATATTCTATGATTCTATGATATATAAAACTAAGTGCTGATAGGAAAGAAAATGGCAATCTTGGGGGCATCATCCTGCTGTAAATTCAAATTTAAATAAAAAAAATCATTATTTAATAAGTAAGGCCACAAGGTTTAGTGAGTTGACAGAAGGAAAGGCTACTGAGTCAGGGTGACACCTTGAAGGGCTGCTGGGGGAGGGATGTGGCCCTCTTTCTTGGCTATAGTCAAGGACGTTTTTTTTGGAGGACACCTTTTAATAGATTCCTCGTTGCAAAGCCAAGTAGAGCATTGGGTGAAGACCGGTAGGGTCTACCGTCCTTATCTCAGTAGGTCCTGTTATCCTTGGCTGTGGATCCAGAGGGCTCTGATTCATGGAGGTGGCTGTAGGTTTAGGAAAGGAAGAGCCTAAGCCGGGACAAGTTGGCTGGACAGCATGGACTCTTTGGGGCAGCAATTCCCAGATTAGGCAAAATTTCCCAGGTCTGATATCTCTGTTCTCCCTCCCCCACTACGGAACAACTGGACTAATTGTACCTCTGATGTCCATCCTTGAAACTCTCAGTTAAAGGATGAATAAGTTCTGGGGATCTGATGTTCGGCTAATGGTAATTATAGTTAATGATGCTGTACTATATACTTAAAATCTGCTAAGAGAGTAAATCTTAAGTGTTCTCATCACACACACACAAATGGTTACTATATGAAGTGATGGGTATGTTAGTTTGATTGTGATCATCATTTCACAGTATATACAAATATCAAACCATCCCTTTGTATACCTTAAATCTATAGTTTTTATTTCTCAACGACACCTCAATAAAGCTGAAAGAAACGAAAGAGTACTTCAAAGCATGAGGGACTTATCAGTGCATTCCACTCCCTGAAAACAGAAAGGCACGGGGGCTAAAAGTTTACTGTAAGCAGTCATTTCATTTCTTCTGATGCCATTCCTAAAGATTTGATTGTTAACAACTTAATAGAAAGGTAAAGATTTCGCATGATGCTAAGAATCAGGAAGCTTGAAACAAACACACTGATTTAAAACTCTTAAAAGTTTCAATATGAAAATCAATAACCTCAACCCTTTCCCCAAAAAAATGATTACTCAGTAAAAAGAAGTTTCTACTTCTTAATATTATTTTGACAGCATCAAAACTTACAGCTTATTAACCAGACTCTGGCCCCCACAGCATGTATGTCCCTTTGCCAAACAAAAACAAAAACAAAAACACAAAGGAAAGCCCTACAAACACAGCCAGTGCACTGGTGACTCCCACCTGATGGAGAAGCTTTTATATGGGGCTTTTGACCATTTACAAAGCTCTTTCAGAGACATTAGGTTCCCTCTCTCTGGCCCCTGGGAAAAGACTTTAACTTCCCTCTGGAATTCAGCCCTGCAGCCTTGCAAAGTGAGCTCCAGGAAAAGACTCTTGGCAACCATGCTGCTGAAGGGGTTTATGAGAGCAGCCCAGGGACAGGGCTCGAAGCTCCAGGAAGCAATTTCTCAATCACTGGACCAGGAATGGAGATGATTGATCTGGGCAATCGAGGTGACTCTTCAATTTTCCATCTCTCATCATTATAAATTACCAATCTGCACTTGGCCATGGATGGAGGTTGGGGGGGGGTATTGTACGAAGGGACTTCAAATGAAGGAGCCCTAGAATGTCAGAGCCAGAGGGTTTCCAACCCCCTAATTTATAGACAAGGGGATGGAGCCCTCAGATGCAGAAGAGGATTCCCCAGGGATACCTCAGAGCCAGCCACCCAACACCCCCCCCCCCAGTCAGCCTAAACATTATCTTAAACCTAGATTTCTAATCTCCAGGAAAAAGACCCATGTGAATCTCCTTAAGTGATGAAGCAAGAATTGCTCCACCATCTTCTTGCTTCCTCTTGCCTGACTGACTTTCTTTAATACGAGGGCATGGCTCAGCAAACTGCCTTCCCCCAATTCAGCCACAGTTGAGATCAGGGAAATTGCACCATGAGAATTTTTTTTTTTAATCCAACAGTTAACTGATGCCACTGCAGTCCCAAAGTCCCAGTGTATCAGAGTTCCTGGGAGTGGCCCCACTACTGTAAACAGTAATGTGGTAAGCATGGACCTTTGGCAGCAAAGAAACTTGGGGACAAAGCCTGCGTATGGCACTTATGAGCTCTGTGACTCTGGGCAAGTCCCCAGCCTCTGAGAGCCTCAGTTTCCTCTTGCCAGATATGTAGTAGATAATAGTAGTGCCTGCCTCAGAGAATCATGGTGCGGAGTAAACAAAATAACATAAGTAAAATGCTCAGCACAGCTACTAGTACATAAGAAAGGCTCAGTCGACATCATCTCTTTATTCTTATGTTAAATACGTACAAGGAGTCACAAGAATGTCCCATAGAAAATCATAACAGCATCGTCTTCAATACTGTGCACCTAATTAAGCAGTGATTGACGTAAAGTTATGTGGTACTTGATATTTAGGACCCAGTAGGAATCCAGAGCCGGGGACTTTGGAAAATCTCTAAAATGGGGTCATTATTTATGTTCATCAGAAAGCCCAAGAGCAGGGACTTGCAATTGCGACACCAGATTGAGATCCATAGGACCAAGGGGAAGAACCAGAAGTTCAGAGAATTGTCCTGAACTCATTTCAGATCACCTCCTGGGATCACCACCTTCAGGGAGACTGGTGGGTTTGACTTTGAAGGGGTTGCTACATTTGGGATCCTGTGCTCGGCTTTGATGACACCAACCTAGGTCCTTCCATCATGAGGCTTACAGTTTGGGGGGGGGGCGGGCACTGCCGTGGAACAGGCACAGAGATTCTGAAGTTAGGAAGGGTCGAAATGCACCAGCCACAGGAGTGGAAGGTGATGCTTCCCAAAATGGAGCCCATGGGATTTGGAATTCTTCCAAGCACAGAATTTCCCCCCAGAGAGTAACTCAGCCTGATTGCACACCAGGTCAGAAAGAAATGCTTAATGTTTTAAGTGGAAATCCGAGGTGTGACAGGATGACACATGTATCACATGCTGTCGATTTGTTCATTTCTCAGAACTGACATTTGCAGTGAAAACTTTCTTAAATTAATCTTAATTGTAGACACTATCTACCAGAGCCTGCGTGATCCTGCCTTTACTGCAGCTGTAAGAATGGGAGATTTCAAGTTCTTTGAAATGAAGATTAGTACCTGGAGACTCCAAATTAAACTCCTTTAGAAGTAATTCAAGTCAAAAATCTCACTTTAGAAAGCCGGAGAATCAGCATTTCTATACAATCAAGCCTCTTAAAAAATGATTTCTGGTCTTACTCCAAGAGATGAAGACCCATCGAGGCTCCTTGAGTCATGAAGTCTTAGGTTTTGATTCTGTTCTCTTGGGCCAGCAGTCCTCCCAGGACGTTCTTTGGGTCAGGGTTTGTGAATCTGGAGGATTGGTGAGGTGTGGAGGGGGCCGGGTCAGAGAGATTGGGAGAAGCCACCTGAGAGGGGAGGGCTCCAGGGAAGAGAAAGGCTGTGACTTCTGGAAGTTGGGCCGAACTCCCAACTCGGAGCTGTGTTGCCAGATCAGAGAGGGGCTTTGCCTGGCAAAGCCAGGAAAACAGCCTGGTCCAGCTTAGCTGAGGTGCCCTGGGGAGTGGAATGGGAGGAGAGCAACCGGACCCGAGGGGCTAGATGGCTGAGCCGCCAGGACGACAGAAGCGGTTGGGTGGCTCTGATTTTGTACTTTCTATAGCTCCTGCCCTCCCTGCAGCCTGCTTTCCCTTTCCTCCCACTCGCGTGCTGCAGGAAGCTTGGCTCGGAGGCACCTCTGAAGGGCCACTAAAGAGCTGAGTTCTAAGGCTCTGGGGCCCCATCAGAGCCCGAGATGCGCAGGACAAGGAGGAGGCCCCTAGAATGCTGCCTCTCTCAGCATCCTCCCTGTTCCAGGAGGGTGGCTGGGGGCGCGGGCTCCTTCTGCCCGGCCCAGCCTTCGCTCCTGGTTTTGATCTCAGGAAGAGAAAGCCCCTACCCCCTTTCCGAAGCAGCAGGCACCACTTGTCTCTTCTCTCCTTCCCGCAGGCACTTCTGTGCTGCCTCTTGCTGGCTCCTTCTGCTTCTGCTTGGTCCTCCCGCTGATTGGGAAGAAAGTGCACCAGTGAGGTGATGGGGGTCTGGAATTCTTAAAGGAGCAGCTCTATTTCTGTTGGAAATTTATTTACCCAGCCCATTATTATTATTATTATATTATTATTATTATCATTATTATTGTTTGTCTTTCCACAATCAATATGATCCAGTGAGAAAAATGAATACAAAGTGACCATAATCTCCACATTTAAATGTTAATTGTGGATGTTCTGGTTTTCCTCTAAGGATTTTCTAGTAGATCAAGTTCTAGCCCTGGCAACAATCATTATTAGCAATCAAATCCAATTCGAGAATTATTTACTGAGGGCACAAAGGTTGGGGGCAGGGCTGTCAGTCCGGCCACCTCAAGGGCTCACAGGTGAGGGCTGAAGACTGGAATGCCCACGAATCAACAAGCCACAGGGATCATTTGAAAATCCCCTGTACCACTTTTGCCCATAGCTCTTTGGCGGTGGAGGTTTTGACCAGAGGAGTTTACAAGAAGTCCGACTGATAAGGCTGTCAACTGGTATTTGGTTAAGAACTTGATTTTATGCAAAATAAATAAACATTGGAGCAAAGCCTCCCTGGGTACGGGGATGAGCCGTATCTTAGCCCCTTGTTTCTGTACCTTAGCGATGTGCTCTTTTCTCATACTAAGAATGCAGAAGAGGTGAAACTCTGGGCCCTTCATGTTCAGATTCTGAAGGCAGCCACTTCTTGAAGCTGTAGCGCCTTCTACTTCATTGAGCCGCAAACGGGCTTTCCCGGATTCTAGGTTCCTGCCTAGTTTCCCTTCGAGGAGAAATGTCACATCTTGGGCAAAGTACCCAGTCTCCGTGCCTCCATTTCTCCCGGGGGAAAAAAAAAAGTAAAGCAGAGCTATTTGGACGATTTTGAGAATATGAGATAGTATTAGAGAACAAGATGAAGAAAATGAGTCCCAGAGAAGAGACTTAGAGTCATACAGATAGGATCAGAGAGGGCACCTTGCTCTGTCCAAGCTCGGTCTACTGCTCTTCCTAGGAGTCCTAGCCTTAGGATTTCAGTAATGTGCCAAGATGATTCCCTCCGTATGATAACATGAAGGAGGCAAGTTAAAATTCTGGGACTACAGACTACTACTGCTCCTGAGATGCCGGAACCGGTCCTGCGCCTTCCCGCACCCCTTCTCCTTTTGGAGGCCAGGAAGCCGTCCCTGAGGGCATTGGCTAAAGGGGTGCACCCTGTCCCGGGCCACCTTTGGAAGCTGAAGGGAGGGATGAAGCTGCACGTGAAGAGAGACAGATTCTCCGGCCAGGCAGCCGGTGCGTGGGCCAGTGGGCACAAACCCCATGGCTTTTCCGTTTCCCAGAAGAGGAAAGAGCAGAAGTCGCTTGCCCCAGGCACGTGGCGGCTGTGCGGGGAAGGTGATCGTGCCGCCGACTTTCCCAGCGTCCTAATCCCGAACCTACAGTTCACACTGGGGTAGTCGCTAATGACTCCCCTCGCAGGCAGCCCACGGAATCCGGGGCCAGAGCTCGCGCACCTACTAGGTGCGCGCCGCGCCCACGCAGCAGGGCCCGCCACTGCGGCATGCCTGGCCGGCCTGGGTGCGGGCACGCGGCGCCGCGGGGACGGTGAAGGTGACCGCCTTCTCCTTCTCGGCCCCGCGTGCTCTGCGCTGCGGGCCCGAGGGATGCTCGGGCCCGCCAAAGTTTGCTCCGGTGCTCGGGAGGCAGAGGAGAGTCCCTGGGCAGTTGGGGGGGAGGTCGACCCTGAACCCCACAACAGTTAGTGCTCTCTTTTCTGGTTCCAAACAGTAACTCCCGTGGTGGGAGTGGGCGGGTTTCAGGGAGGGGGGGTCCCCTTCTCGGAGCCCGGGTCCCAAGCCCCCCGTCCGCATCCCTGCAGCTGCCCCTCGGGCTCGGGCCGGGGTCCCCGGCTCTGCGGCCGCTCCCACCAGCTGATTTTGACAGAGGAGGGTCCCGGGCGGCGCAGGCGGGCACGGCCAGCCCCTGCCAGATCCGGGGCCGATAACGTGCCGGCTCCATGTCGCGGCTTCGGGCTGCCCAGGCTCCGCCCCCTGTGAGTGTGTAAGTGTGTGATGCTGCCGCGGCCGCCGCCGCCGCCGCCGCCGCCTGTGCAGCAGCCGCCGCCGCCGCTGCCGCCCCTGCCGCCCCGGCTGCCGCGCCGCGCTGCGCCGCTGCCGCCCCGGCCGCCCCCCCCGCCGCCGCCGCCGCCGCCGCCGCCCCCGCAGCCGCCGGCCCGCAGCCCGCCAGGCGGACGGCCCCGCCGCCCCGAGACCCCAGCGCCTGCCGCCGCAGCGTCGGGGCGCGGGGCGCGCGGGCAGCCGCGGAGCGAGCGGACCCGAGCGGGCGGCCGGGCACTCGCCCGCCCCGTGCCACCGCCGCCGCCGCCGCCGCGCCGGAGCGCAGGACCCGGCACCCCCGGCGCCCGCCGCCGCCGCCGATGCGGCCTGGGCACTTTTAGCCGGGCGGGAGGGCCGGAGAGCCGGGCCGCCGAGAGCCGCGAGCGAGCCGCGCCGAGAGCCGCGCCGACCCGCCGCCAGCAGGGACGGACGCCCGCCCGCCACCGCCGCCGCCGCCGCCCGGCCGCTATGGATCTATTCGACTTTTTCAGGGACTGGGACTTGGAGCAGCAGTGGTAGGTGTTGAATTTTGCCTTCTCCTCGCTACGCAGGTCCCCCAGCCGGGGCTGGGCTTTTCGCCTTTGTTAAGAGGAGCCGGGGCTGTGGTGGGGGCGCCCCAGACGCCCTCCCACTTGATCTCAGCCACCTCTGGCCCCGCCGCCGCGACTCCTCGGTCGGGTGCCCGGGTGGGGAGGGGGGGAGGTGCAGGCCGGGGGTGGGATGAGGGTCCCGAAAGCGTCGCTTGGCACTCCCAAGTCCGAAGAGTTGCCTTCGGCCCCAGTCGGAGCCCGTGCCGCCTGCAGGCTGAGCCGCAGGACCTCCGCGGGGATTTCTCTGCGCCCCGCGGGCCCGACCGGCCTCCCGGCGCACCGGATCCTGCCCGCCCCAAATGCTTCAACTTTCCAGGTGTCCAGCGCCGGCGGCCGGCCGCGGGGACCGGCGGCGGCCAGGTGCCCCGGGCCTCCCTCCGCTTCCTCTGCGGCCACCTCCTTCCCCGCGCCGCGCGCACACCTTCCCTTCCCCTCGCTCGGCCCAAGTTCCCGGGTCTCGGGCGCCTGGTGGCTTCGGGGGCCAGCAAGCGGGGGACCCCGGGTCCTGGCCGACTTCAGCGTTGGCTTTCAAGACTGAGGGTTTTTGAAGTTGGCCCCCCGAAGTCGGCTGCTCCGACGTGTCTGCACGTGTGTGACCGGCTGGACCCCTGTCCGCCCCCACTGGGAGGCAGCCGCAGGTTTGTGTCATGGGCGCCCAGCTCGGATTCGTAGGTTTAGTCAGCTTTTCCCAAAATACCGTAAACTTGCCGCTGAGAGCGTTTTGAAGGATGGTGCAAAGGTGACTGGGAAGCCTGAAAGTTGTTACTCACTGCGTGCTGCGCGCGCGCGCGTGTGCTTAAATAGTGATATACATATCTATTAACTTTTGTAAAAACTCCTTCTTCTGCCACTTGCGTTATTATTGTTAATCCTTCACAACATTTTAACATATCAATTGTCCCCCCCTCCCCACACACACACAGCCCGCGGAATGGGGCGCGGGGGCGGGGGGGAGGATGCGACTGCAGCAATTTAGAATTGCATCCTTGGTTATTGCCTTTTTAAACGTAGTTGGGATAATCTACGATACCGGCCGATTGTGTGAAATCTTCTGCAGTGTTAAACTGCTGACAGCCGTTGGCTATGACTGCTGTGTATTTTTACAAGGATTTCCCTTGCTGATGTGATATTTTAGGCAATTTCCTTCTTTAGAAAAGGGTCATACTCTTAGCCAATAGCTTCATTATGCCAATCGAGACTCCTTTAGTTGCAAATCCAAGATAATCAGAACTTAAATACATTTTATTTTACAGCAATTCCGGACAAATCCTTGAAGCCACAAATTACGCTGTATCAGTATTAATCTGTAATGCATTTTTGATACCATGCAGGGTTTTATCAGCCCTGCAGAAAAACATTATGTTACAATTTTTAATAACCATGCTGTTATTTAAAAGTAAAGATCACAATAAAATTAGTCCTCAATTAAATATTATACTCCTGCAAACAGCATTACTATTTGCATACAATTTGCCTAATATATGGTGTGGGTAACATTAACAGACGTTGTTATAATTGATTTTGTGGGTGTAGTTCAAATGTTAAACATATTCAAGGTATTAGGTTTTTTTTTTTAAAAAGTGTTTATTATATTATTTTAACTTCAGTTTAAAACATGAAAACATGCAGTTGTATATTTAAAGGGGATGGGCTCTTGTGATTTTTTTTTTTTTTCAGAAAGAACATTCCCCCCCCCCCCCCCAGTCTGGGGACTATTTTTTCTTTTATTAAGGAAAATCCAAAACCTTTTTCCTCCAGTTCTGTAACTATGCCCCATCAGTTAAGAAACATGCAGACTTGGACACTCTGTAGATATGATGTGAAATACGGATGAATTAATGTAACACATCTGCATAAATAAGCCGGCTTTTTCCCTCTGTGCACATGTTCCAGGAAAATTTCTCCTTCTTAATGTGTGATTGTGAGGGGCAAACTTCCTTATGAATCTGTGTGTAAACATTTATAATGAGGTTTGTGCATCTGTTTTGACCACCCCCCCCCATTGGAAAAAAGGGAACGTAAATGTGACAATGGTGGATGAACTAAAAAGCTTGATAGTGCCTTGAATGGAAATCTGTACCTTCCCAAACTCTGGATATCTAGAGCATGCCAATTACATGTGCATTATATGTTCACTTCCCCTCCTGGGGAATAAGTAGCTGCTTACAGTGCTGGCATCCATTCCTGCTCGCCCCCCCCCCCCAGGAGGTCCAAGGAGGAAAAGGCGCCAGCCAAGTTAAGGGTCTCATTTACATTGGATCTTTTCTCAACATTCACTTGTGGAACAGCAAAGTCTGAGCTCTGTCTACCACAACCCTAGATGTCTGACAACAAATGGATCAAGCCAGCTAAAAGACAAACTCATTTACCTAGACTTAATGAAGGAAGACTTTACATACACAGGCATATGTGTTATTTGCAAACACTCAACTACAGTAAAAAAAGTACATGCCCATTTATAAACACACATTTGTCAGGATGAATGCAGATGGGAAAGATGGGGCATGAATGATGCTGCAGTGTGCTCTGTGCTGGGTCTGTCTCAAGGAACACACCCCTGGGTCTCACAAACTACACGAGTATCTTAATGGGTCGTGCTCTGGACTCGACGAAAGGGCCAAAGCACAAGTTCCTTAAGATTCTTGGATGAAGGAGTGCTGTTCGCCTGAGTGTGAATTTAATATGAACCTTTCTGTGAAAGAGGAGGGTGCAGATGTCTGTGTGTGTGTGCACCAAAGACACCATAGCTCTTAAAAGAAAATGAAAAAAGATAAAGAAAAAAATGAAATGTAATTGTTTGCGTCGTACTATAAGTTTGCCTGTGGTAAGCCAGTAAATGAATTCTTGAGGTGTCCAGAGATCCTGTAGCTAGATTTAGGCTTGTTTATCACCAGTGGGGATGTCATTAATCCCTATTTAGGAGGGTATAAAAGCAAAATCAGAGGGCTTACCTAGTGTGCAGCCCGTCAGTCCTGTGAGCTTCCCCCCCACCCCACCCTGTATTGATTAGGTATCGCTTTGTGACAGGCCAAGGTCCTTTGCGGGGATGTTTATCTTATTTTCATTATTAAAAAAAAAAAAACAAGAAAGAAGGACAGACAGATACGGAAAGGGGACACAGCCTTCAACATCGAAAATGAAAAGCAAACCACCATGACAGCAAAATCAAACTGAAAAAGTCTCGTGAAGACGGTGGCGAAGCCAAGGGGAGGGTGGCTGACTCCTGGCTGTGAAGGGCGGCTGCAATCGTTTGTAGTTTCTAAGTGATGGCTCACAAGTAGCCTCATTAGAAGCCAGCTTGCACACGGGCAGTTACACAGGAAGAGACTTAAACTCACTAAACTGTTATATAAATAGAAAGTTCAAAGGTCTGCATGGGGCTGTCAAGGCTGGGAAGGGGCCATGTGCAGGCCAGGCTTCTTCTCCTGGAGGGGTGCGGGGGGGGGGTGGTGGTGGCAGGGAGGCAGCCCCCTGGGGCCTGCCCCAGCAGCCCCTGCTTTCCCCAGTTGGCCTCCACTTCGTGGGGGAGGGGGAGACCCCGGTCTCCAGACAAAAGTGAACTGTTTCAGATGCAGCCTGGCCGCCAGCGAGGCCTGTGTAGCTGCAATCGTGCACAGGAGTGGCCCAGACCTGGTTATGGATGGGAAGGTGTGGGGGGGGGAGGGGGGGAGGTGGAGAGAACCCAACCTGCACCAGCCTTGGGGTTGGTAGGGTAGCAGGAACAACGCGGAAGCTGTGAGGGTCCTGTTTTGACTAAGGCCTACAGGTTGCCAGGATTTCTCATTCTCTACCTGCATCCATTTCTCTCTCCCCCTCCCCCTCCCCTTTGCCTTCCTTGAGAAGGTAGGCAGCCTGTGGTCTGTTTTCTTTGCTAGTAGGATATGCATCCACCAGGGCACTCTAGCATTCATTCAGCGAACCCTATGGGGTTGAGTCTCTTAAGGGAGTATCTGGGGAGGCTAGACAGGAGGCAGTGAAGTTGGCTAGTGTGATAATGTCTCCTCTACAACCCCTCACCCCCTGTCCCCTGCAACCCCCCACCCGAAGAATAAAAGCTATCTCTTTAAATCTTAAAAAGGCACATCTATTGGACAAGAAAATGATCTCATGTTCGAAATCAGTTTAATGATACATGAATTGTTTTGCTAATGATTCAGTCAAGCGTTTAACAACTTTAAAATATACAAATCAAGATTGAAAATGACTGCCTCAAAAATGAATCTGTCATTATAGACATAAACAAGATTCCAAACATTTAAGCATTTTGTAGATGGATAAAAATTATATTGTATTTAAACATGCTAATTATTGTTGAATAGAAATGGCTTTAACGTGTTGAACCTTTATTTCATGCCCATTATTCTTAGCTAAGACTATTTCTTGCCTGCAAAATTTGTACACGTTTCACGTGATTTTAAAATCATAAAGGTCCAATAAAATGACCATCTCTGGAACCATCTAGAAGCTGTAGCCCTGTGAGCTTGTAGCTCATACCTCGGAAAGTGAAACTGCCACATACTTGATTAGCCTGTCATGTAGACAAAACAATTGTTCCAGTGACAGCATTTTTCACTTTTAATTTTGTCTTTTTCTGATTGTTGTGGGATAAAGAAAGAGAGATTTTAAGAACTTGTTTACTGATAATGGGAAGGAATGTGTTGCTAATTAAAGAACTTGAGACCACAACTTGGGCAAACCTTTTAACACTGTGTGTGTGTGCATGTGTGTGTGTGTTTCACCTGTGCATTCTAGAACACATCACCACCAT
This sequence comes from Procyon lotor, assembly GCA_028646535.1. NCBI lineage: Eukaryota > Metazoa > Chordata > Mammalia > Carnivora > Procyonidae > Procyon > Procyon lotor. The sequence continues at coordinate 4,729,245 of CM053612.1, read as the reverse complement.
TGCTACTATTATTTGAGTGTTTACTCTCTGCCCTGGGCATCAGCGAGGTGCTTTACATAGTCAATTTCACTTTATCCTTCAAACATCTTTATGAGACAGGACCTGTTAGGATCTCTATTGTACAGATGAAATAATGGCATCACTAGCATTGGTGATGATGTCCAGTTTCTACTTGAGATGGAGCTGACCCCAGAGCCTGCACTATTGACAACTGACATTTTGTCTGAGCCTTTTCAACATGTGGAATACTTTCCCATGCGTCACCTCATTTGGTCCTTGTAAATTAGGATGTGCAGTTGTTATTCCCATTTTACAGATGAACCAACAGCCCTAGAGAGGTTGTTTGACTCACTTAAGTTCACACAACCAGATTAGTAGTAGAGCTAGGTCAGAAATCCACATCTCCCAATTTCCAGGTCAGGTGTCTTTCCCCAAAACCTCATTGCCTCTTTATTTATTGTTATCATATGGGTCTGAGCCGTTAGCTGTCACTGAAACAAATGCATTGGATTGTGTATCATACTTGTGTTTAAAAAAAAGAAAGCTGTGGAATTAGCATGTAATTGACTAGCCATGGAACTCTCCTTCTTTTCTTTTAAATAAAAAAAGAACAATTATGTAGTGATATAATCTCCTAGCACTTCTTTGGTAGATGCCCCTCTGATGAAAACATGTGAATGGCAAATTATATACACACACACACACACACACATATATAAATATATATATATAAATGCCCATATATATACATATATATACACACATATATACATATTACTTGAATTTTGCTTCTTTTCTGTGCGTGTATATATACTATATATAACATATATAGTATATGTATATAATATACAGAACATATGTAGAATATACATACATATCCTTGGGAACTGTCCATTTAAATTTGAATGCCTTAATTTCGAAGATCTGATACTTGAACATGAAGAAGACCATGGGATATTTGGTTGTTTTGGAGCCTCAAAGCTGGGAATCTGAGGTGGGTAACATTTGTTCCCAAAGCTTTGTAACTTACCACATCTGTTCTTTGATTTGATTGTCACGGTAGCCTTGTGGGTTTCTCAGGACTGATATTATTAGGTGCATTTTATAGATGAGAAAACTGAAGTTCAGAGAGGTTAAATGACTTGCCTAAGTTTACACAGTAAGTGGATGGTCTTAGGATTTGTGTTTATTGCTCTTTTCACTGTGTTACTGCTGTTGCAGTAAGTCGTTTATGTTTAAATATCCACACTGCTTCCTAGGGAAAGGTGTATCACCCTCTTGCATCATCTAGCACAGTGCCTTTCCCATTGCAGGTGCTCAATAAACATCTGTTGATTGATGTTAGAGCCCATCAGCTCAGACGGCCCTATGCAAATGCTTGTATCTTTCAAAGATAGTTGCTCAGTAAATCCTGGTGATAGTACTGGCTCTCTGCCTCTTTGATAGTGTTTTAATTGTCTGTAATCTTTTTGAAGGTCTCCTAGCCAGTCTGGTCTCGTTTGCAGAATGTAACCAGGAAGAAAAATGGTTACTAAAGAAGCTTAAGAGTAAGAGGCAAAATTAGAACCTTTTTAATTTATTGGTGTGATTGAAAAACTTAGAATTTCTGTGAATTCCAAGATATGCGTAGAACTGAAAAACTCAACTTTTAAGGCATAGGGCACGGGAGTTAACGGACTACTATTGTGTCTCAATCCGTACGGAGAACGTTAAAGAAGAATGTGTGACAAAAATCTGAAGGAACTGAATGGTCGGAGGTTGGGATTCCTCCAGCTTTCCTTGAGTTTCAGCCTTCATGACTTGTATTTCATCACGAGAAGGCTGTTTTTCTACTTAACTGTAGCAGATCCACACCATAAATTATCATGACTGTTAAACAAAGGTCCAGCACTAGGTTCCTCTAATGTAAAACTTTTATGTTGCACTTTAATGAAATTTTATATGCATGTTCAAAGCAAGGCACACTTTACACTGTGGAGAGGGCGATGCTCTGAATTGTTGAATTTATTTTAAAGTAAATCTTTTCGATGACCTTAGCTGCTAACATCCACCTACTTACTGAGCTGAGAAAAATTATCTGAGGGCTTAAATAAAATGGCATGATTTAAGCAGGGCTGACAATAACACTACAGCTAGTATCTGATTTTGATTATGGATTGCTTGGTTTATGGAATGCTATTTTTTTTATATACCTGTGCATTTTGCTTCATTTGAAAAAGAAAATCAGCCAGTGATTTAAAGTAATCTTTGATTTGGTTCTTCAATAGGCATGTGCTGGTAGATGAAGGTTTAAAAGCCACACATTGGGAAATAAGCTAAGGAAACAGGTTTGGCTTTCATTACAAACTCAAAATCACTCATCTGTTTATTTTTTCAATGTTCCTCTTGCTGGGAAAAAAAAAAGGAAAAGGCAAAAAAAAGCCACATTACTTCCAGCCTATGAAGAATGATTCGGTTTGTGGCATTTCCAAATAAGAATTTTCTGTACCGTCATCTTCAGTGGAAACCAGATCTCAGTAGCAGATACTGGTTTGCTTGGTGGCCTTGATTAAACTATATGCCTGGAGTCCGAATTTTGGGTTCTATAGGCAACATATCTCCTGGAAAGAGCATTGAAATGGTTTCTTTTTTATAGAAATAAAAAGGTAAAGCCCTGCTTATCTCATAGTAATGCCGCTGCAGTGTCTGCTTTAACAATCATTGGAGGAAGAAGTTTCTGGGGAGTCCAATGTCTCCTTGGTCTTTGGATCTCTATCATGGTTCGATCAAACCGACCCGCCAGCAGGAGCGTTTTACAGACTCCGTTTAACCTTCAGACAGTGGCAATATGTACATGATGACCTGGCTATCTAGTGACCGATGAAAAATGCATTCACAGAGGCTTTACTTCTTCTTTCAGGATGTCAGTCAACTAATTTTTAAAATAAATTAATTTTCCAAAGGGACTGACTGGTGGGGTTTGCCTGCCAGGTCGGCACGGCCGCAGTAACTCAATTAAATTCCAGCATGATGGATGTTTCTGATGAAGTACCATGGAATCATGGCGAGGTCTCATCAATTAGCCATTATTTATTTGCTGGCAAAAAGGCTTGGCTTCGGGGTGTAGAGATGAATCTGTCCCTCAGAGCTGGTGCTTCGAGACTGGAGGGCCCTTCAGAATCATGTGGTCCAGCCTCCTCATTGGACAGATGAGGAGACTGAGGCCCAGGATGGGGAAAAATGACTTGCCCGAGGACATACACTGGGTAAGTGACACGGCTGGGTTGGGAGGCCTTATGCCCTGGTCCAGTGTTGGTCAACTCTATCGAGAATTCTTTCCATTGTGTACCTACTCTGTGCCCAGCGCTTTGTGAGGCAGTCCTTTTTCGGGGAGTTAAAAGGAACGTAAAAATGACTTTCTGGCCCTGCTGAGTTGACAGCAGAACATAAGAACTAGATTTGGGAAGATAGTATATTATGGATAGAAATAAAATAGGAATTCAGAGGGAGCAAGAATGTGAGCTAAAGTAAAAAAAAAAAAAGTCCTAACTGAGATCCATGAAACTTTTTTTTTTTTTTAAGATTTTATTTAGGGGCACCTGGGTGGCTCAGTGGGTTAAAGCCTCTGCCTTCAGCTCAGGTCATGATCTCAGGGTCCTGGGATTGAGCCCCACATCGGGCTCTCTGCTCAGCAGGGAGCCCAGTTCCCCCTCTCTCTCTGCCTGCCTCTCTGCCTACTTGTGATCTCTCTCTGTCAAATAAATAAATAAAAAACCTAAAAAAACATAAATAAAAAAAGTTTTTATTTATTTACTTGACATAGAGAGAGTGAGAGAGCGAGCACAAGCAGGGGGAGCAGTAGAGGGAGAGGGAGATGCAGACTCCCCTCTGAGTAGGGAGCCCGATGCGGGACTTGATCCTAGGACCCGACCTGAGCCGAAGGCAGACGCTTAACTCCCTGAGCCACCCAGGTGCCCCTTTGTGTGTTTTGTGTGTGTGTGTGTGTGTTTGTCTGTTTTTTTGTTTTGTTTTGTTTTTAAGATTTTCTTTATTTACTTGACAGAGAGAGAGCACAAGCAGGGGGAGCAGTAGAGGGAGAGGGAGCCTGGAGGCCAGTGAAGCTCTTTGGAGTGCCATTAGCACAGTCCAAATGGAAAGCCAGAAATTTGGATTGTTTAGAGGACCAGTAGTAGCCAACACTCCCTATTAAACAATGACTTTGGACCCTGAGTTCTCTGGTTTGACAGGTGCTCACATTCATCACATGATTACCGAAGTTACGAAGTTACATTTTGCTGTGTGGCTGGAGTATTTTTATTAACGCTGACCACCATTTGCTGGAGGGAGGGGACAACCAGAGAACTCTTGACAAGTATTTTGACTCTGATTTATGGAAATATTCATGCAAACATTCTTCAAATAAATATCAAATGAAAATTGTTTTCCTGAATCCATTGAAACAAATGTTTGTAAATTGGCACAAATGCTAACAAAATAGCTGTTTTCAAAAGAAGCATGTATTCTGGCTCTCGAGATGTACCCAAATAGATCTCTTCGTTTGTTCTTTCTCCATTTTAAACAAATAATGATTTCATTTTTCTGGAAGGTAGGTACTGATATTTTGATTTCTGCATTTCCTTTCCCTAAAGAGTGAGTTCGTGCCATCTAATTGGAGTTTATAGCTCTGTTTATGGTTAGTTTTTTGGCCACCAAATAATTCTTTGTCTGACTATCTCATCCTTCAAATCTCAGCTGTGTCTCTGAGAAGCCACCAGTTGTCATCCTCCGATCTCCTCTGCCCACCAAACTCACTCACTCCAGCCCTAACCCTCCTCAGTCCTGCCGTAACACCCTGAACATAGTTGTGACATGCCCAAATTGTTTTGAGGGATGGGAGCATGGCTTTTATCTCTATATTCCTAGTGTCTGATCCATTCAGAGTGCAGCATCATTCATCTATTTGATTCTTTCAGGCACTGTACTAGGTCTCAAAATATTAAGTGTAGGTGGGAAGCCATCGTAATCAAAATCAAAGTGAAAATAATAAGTAGAACTAACATTTCCTTTGTGACAGGCTCTAGTTTGTGTTATCAGATTTCCCAGTTTTACAGGGCGGGGAGATTGGGACATAAGAGTTCAATGACTTGCCCAAAGTCACACAGGTAGTATATTGCAGCTGAAATGAACACACAGGCCACATGAATCTTTGGCTTCTCTGCTAACCCCTGACCATACCCTGAGAGAGCGGCTAGAGAAGTGGCAAGCCCTGCATGGTGAGGCCTTGGTCATTGCAACTTTGGTATTTACAAGTCAGGTTGGTTTGAGACCATGGCCAAACAGGACATGTAACTGACCTGATATAGAAAGCAAGAGACTGCAAGATTCTGCTCCTCTTGGATGTAAGCAACAGATTAGGTGTTTGGCAGGGAAGTGCACTGATCTGTAAAGTTGAACTTAATTCAAATTTGACAAGAACAGGAGCTCGAGGAGGGTGGGTGTTATGTTTTGTTATATTCACTAGTGCGTCGACAGTGCTTAGAACCTTGTCTAGCGCACAGTATGTGCTCAGTGACTTTTTGCTGAATAAATAAGTGGGTTGATCTACAAGAACCTGCTCAATGGATTCTGGGGTCAAATATGTGCAGAGATAGTTTAAAGGTGCAAGAATGAGGTCTAAGAGAAGAGCTAAAATCACAGTGGTCAGACAGAGAGGTAGGTACAGGGAGGTGTGTTTCCTTAAACTTCCATAGATATATTCTTGAAATAGCATGCTTATTAACATTTTATAAATTAAATGCTCTATATGTGCATCTTGCTTGCCAAGAATCCTGTGGGGGAATTCTTTACTGATGTGAATAATCCCTCCCAAATAGCTGTAAGCTTATCAGGTTTGTGATTTTAGATTTTTACATATAGCATTTTTCCCCATAAGTTATGCCTACATTTAGTATCTACAGTAATGCTGTGAGGGTAATTATGCTGACTTAAAAAAAAAAGTGTTTTAATTTATTACCATGATTGGATGAGGCTTTTGTCTAGCACCTTCAACTTTTGTGAGCCAGATGCCTTGTTTGTTTATTTTATCTTTCTTCTTCTTTAAAAAAAAAAAATTGTTCCTGCTTTGCAGGCTAACCTAGGATTTGGGTTTTCCTAACATATATTTTTAGACTGAACATATTTTCTATTTAAGCCTCTGGAGGATTCAGATCTCAATTGCGTCCCAAGGATGTGCCGAAAAGTTTCCATATGTTCCGTAAGATGGTTCGTAGTCGAGGTAAGAGAATCAGCATTTACAGAGCATCATGTCACGTGCTTTATGCACATGATCTCATTGAATAAGCACCCCCAAAAGATAGGTGTTCTTTTTCTCCTGCATTCACAGAATTGGGATCAGCTATGTCTGAGTTCGATGCATGATGAGGAGCATTTTGTGTCTGTTGGCCATCTGTGTCTTCTTTGGAGAAATGTCTGTTCATGTCTTCTGCCTACTTTTTTCTTTGGATTATTTGTATTTTGGGTGTTGACTTTGAGGAGTTGTTCATATATTCTGGATATGAACCCTTTATCAGATAGGTCATTTGCAAGTGTCCATCAATTGATGAATGGGTAAAGAAGATGGAATATTACTCAGCCATCAAAAAGAATGAAATCTTGCCATTTGCAATGACATGGATGGAGCTTGGGAGTATAGTGCTAAGTGAAATGGTCAGCCAGAGAAAGACAAATGTCATGATTTCATTCATATGTGGAATTTAAGAAACCAATCAAGCAGAGGGAGAAGAAAAAAAGAGAGAGAGACAATTAAGAAACAGACTCTTAACTATAGAGAACAAACTGTGGTTACCAGAGGGGAGAGGATGGTGGGGTGGGGGAAATAGGTGATGGGGATTAAAGAGCACACTTATCATGATGAGCACTAAGGAATGTATGGAAGTGTTGAGTCACTATATTGTACCACCTGAAACTCATATAACACTGCATATAAATCACTGGAATGAAAATTAAAAACTTAAGGAATTAGTTTGATGGGCAACTGCAAAGCATTAAAAATAGTCTTGGAAAAAACCCTTTAAACATTTTTTTAATTGTTTTCCCTGTGCAAAATTAAAGGTGACAAAATGCACATTAAGGAAGACAGATAAATGGTGATGAAAAAATGTGAGACATTTTAGTGCAGATAAAACCCCCAAGTAGTTCAATTAATCAGATATTAAGATATATACTAGGAGGAGAGACAGTAGGTACTTATGAGTCTTTAATAAATTAGGTCTCATAATCAGAAATGAAAAGTACCTGAATATTAAAGACCCAGGAAAAGGGCGAGAGCCACAATGGAACTTTTTTAAAAGATATATTTATTTGTTTTAGAGAGAGAGTATCTCAAGGAGACTCCCTGCTGAGCACTGAGCGGATGTAGGGCTCTGTACCCACAACCTTGCGATCACAACCTGAGCCCAAACCAAGAGTTGTATGCTCAACTGAGGGTACCACCCAGACTCACCCCCGCGATGGACTTTTTAAGGAGTTAACTATTATATATAAACTAGGTCCCTTTTGCTACAGTTAGTCATTTTGACCAATTGGTTTTGAAGTTCTGTAATAGTTCACATGTATTCAGACTGCAAGTGGTAGAAGGTCCCGTCTAGAATGATGAAGACCATTATCTTTGGATTTACATTAGCATTTTGCCCAGAAATTACATGAAATGCCAGGGCACGCTCTAATACCATTAAAAATTGACAGAAGCGGCACATGTCTACCATTCAGGCTTTTGTAAACAATCGCAGTTATTCAAGTATTTTGAGTAAAAAATAGAAATTTGATGAACCCGTATCAAGAAGCTTGAAAAGTTAAAGTGAATACTAAATGTCGATTAGTAGCAAATGATGACAGCCAAAGCCTGTATTACCTCATTTGATTAATTTATAAGGATACTGGTCAATGATTTTAACCAACAGCTATGCATAGTAGAATCCTAACGGGATCTGTCTGTTAAAATTACATAGAGTCAGACATTTGATTTATTTCATAGTTTCTCAAAGCTCAATTTTAACTTTGGACAAATAATGCATTAGTCACCCGGGATAAATGACACATTGAATAAAGTTTTGATTTTGTCTGCTTATAATCTGATTTAGCACAGGATTACATCTGACTCCGTAGTTTATTCCTCTCCTAAACGTTTGTAGGGAGAGTGGGATCCTTACGTCTCCTGTTTCATTTCTCATTAGATGAGACCAGACCATATCGCCCTTGCCCTGCCTCCCGTGTGTGAACAAGTCTTTCTGATTCGGGTGTAGTATTAACAACTACTACAGCTAGGGGAATCTGCCTTTGGCTCTGGTTGTGATCTCAGGGTCCTGGGATCGAACCCCACATCTTGGGTTCCCCTGCTAATGGCTTCTCCCTCTCCCTTTGCCCCTCCCCCAGCTCATGTGCGTGCCCTCTCACTCTCAAATAAATAAAATCTTTAAAAAAAAAAAAGGACTACTGAAGCTACAGTGAAGCAGGTGGAGGGATTTATAGACAACACCCCTGTTAATACAGGAGGAGCCAACACATTTCAGTTATGACTGGTAACCAATTTGAGATTGGTTATATTTTCAGACCTGGAATATGCATTGTTATAGTGAACATTTACCAAAAGAACACAAATCACTAAAATTCACTAAAACAGATAAAAATGCAAAAGACCACCAAGCCTCACCTAGGTGCCTCATTCCAGCCCACCACTTCTGCTCATGCCTTTACTCTTGACCCTGGCGTTGGGGTGTCTTGCCCTTGGACCGTGAATGGGGTAGTGATTGCTCCAGAGGGTACATCCATCAGAGCCTTACAACGAGACCCCACATTCAATTTCCGTGCCAAGGCCTGACAGCGTTTTCTACTCTGATCACTGTTATTGCCATCTTTCATTAGGTTCGTTGCCTTAATGGAAGGTGGAAAGTGAGTTGGTCTGATGGAAAAGCTTTGAAATCTGTTTGGCCTGCAGTTGTGTACCAAAATTCAAGGAAAGGAGGGATTTTACATTCATGGCTGACAGGAAATATGCGGGCTTATATTTTTAAGAGGTAAAAAAACACGATTAGTAGAAAGTTCATAGAATTTCACGGACCTCAAATAACTCTTAAAAACAGGTAAATGATGAAGTATGGGTAAATTTCCCTAAATTGAACGTAATCATAAAAATTCAGGGAAAAGCAATATATTTTGCAAAATTTATGAGCTTTCCTCGGGGGGAGAGTTTGCAAAGCTTGACAGCCCCCAGTGCATCTGGCCCTGGCACATTCCTGTTTGTAATGAGAACCTTATGAGGTTCTGGGCCTGCTCCCCAGAGGGTATCATAAATGACATGCAAGTCCGAACTTCATGGCTCATGGCATTTCTCAGAGATGTTTTACGTAAGTGCGTCACCCAGCTACATGGTGAGAAGTTGGGAAGAGAATCCACTCTTAAATCTTCACTGAGCTTTAATTAAGTTATTCCTTTGCTATTGTTCATAGGACTTAGAGAGGGGGAGACCTAACTGAACGAAAGTGTCCACCTGACTACATACAATGGTCCAGAGATGGTCTTGGGGTTAATGCAACTTTCATTATTTCATAAGCACCCCCTTTTTTTTTAAAAAAAAAAACAACAATGGCAACGACCAGAAAACCACAGAAGTGTGAATACCAGTAACAAAAAGTTGAACGGACAAGAGACAGAAAAAGAAGAAGAGCAATGCCAAAGTTACGGCCATTTTTCCAGGGGTTTTCTTCTGCCTTATCTTTCCTTTCATTCCCCGTGTGCTGTGCAAGATTGGAATTGACCACATTCTCACTTGTGTAGGATGAGTGGGGTCGGGGAGCTGGGAGGTCATGCAACTGACATTCGCAAATCCGTTGGATTTCCTGAACGTAATTGTGATGTTATTTTATCAAGAGATGGGCATTTATTCCAATTCCGATGCTGCTGCTTGGTGGTGCTGGTGGTGGTGAGGGGGGTATTGTGAGTGGGAAAAGTTCAGGTTGAATTGGCTTGTGCAACGTTGACCCTTGAACGTGTTCCTGCCTCCCTTGGGAATTCTGGCCCCGTCTTTGGGTGCCCAGAGCTCAGTAGCCTTCGAGAGAAACCTGATGTTGCTTTGAACTACAGAACCCTTGGGGGAGGAGCAGAGAGGGGGCTCCCAGCTGGCTCCATCCATAGAGTGCATGACTCTTGATCTCAGGGTCGTGAGTTCGAGTCCCACGTTGGGCGTAGAGATTACTTAAGAAAGAAAAATGAACTACTCAACCCTTTGTCCTCTTTCCCCTACCTTGCTGTCACCATCTTTCGAATTCCTGACATATATTCCTCAAACAGCTTAATTGTTCCAGTTTTCTTCGCTTCCTTGAGTAGGTCTAATAGCATTTAGAAAAACATAGCATGAGCATCACTGTCCTTTTCATTGTCTTCCTTTTAATCATATCTGTTACATCTGATCAATTTTCAGACTTGTTTACCCTTTATTAGTGAGCTGGGATACTTAGAGCGGTGTTTTGAAAGGGGAAAAACAGCACTGCTTTCTGGGAGCCATTTAACTAATTTCTCCTAAGGACTGTTTGTGCATTTTACCAGAGAAATGTTTAAAAGGTTGTAGTGAATGAGGCAGCTACCCGGAAGACTGAGGAGATTAGACAAAATGAAACATTTTTTTAAATTGCAGGTCACAGACTGTTGCGGCCAATAGAGATTTATGCCCCACCAACTTGAAGAATCGGAGAAAGCCTCTTTTATTTAAGTTCTCGAATTATTTGACCTCCATCTTCAACAAAATGGAAAGACGCTGGAAATGCCAGCCATTTTGCTTCGGCTACTTAAGCCACACTTGTTTCTATTTCTGGTGTCTAATGATGAGACTGAATTTTCATCAACGAACAATGGATGAGGGAGGCTTCCTAGCATCAGCCCTGATACTCTGTAGCCCTCCTTGCCTAGTGACAGGAGAATTCAGGCTCTCATGAGCCACGTTTCTTTTTTTTTTTTTCCCATAATGATAATCTCCCACTTAACTGAAATGTAAAAATCATAAAAGCTATGAAAATATATAAAGAAATATGACCAATTGTCATGAATCAATTTGAGCTCCTCTTAGTGGTGTGCAGGCGACATGCGAGATGGTCAAGCACAGTTGCCGTCTTGGAACTTCACGCTTACGGTGGTCTTTAAGGGGCTTAGAGCCCTTTTCTCGATCTCCCTGCCAGTGGGTACCCAGTGCCTGCCAGTCCCAAAAAACTGGAGGAGAATGAAAATACCTGTCGAGGCAGCTAATTCCCTCCTATGGGGGTTGTATTTCTGCCCTGGAGATCACGCAGAATAAATATAATCTCTTCAGTTTGCCCGAGCCCTTCTTGGGTCTGAGGACAGCCCTCCTGTGTTCCCCAGCCTGGGGATGATTGCTTGGAGAGGCTCATAGCCACCCTGCCTTGAAACGCAGGTAGGAGCTGGCTGTGTCCCGAAGGCTCTCGTCCCGTTTCTGGGGTGGACGGAGCAGGGAGAGTCCTCTCTGCCTTATCCATACAGACTTTTTCCAGAAGTTGGGGTGATGAGCAGATCCTCAACAGCCCTTGCTCAGGGAAACTTCCCTCTGGATAGCTTCTCCTTTAATTGCCACAATATGGGAATCCCAACGGATCGGAAGACTAACAGGAACTTTTCCAGAAGGAATCAGATAACTGATACTGAACACGGGCACTTCTGGGGAAACTGTGCCGTCTCTCTCATCATGGCCACATTGGCCACACTTGGCGAAGGTGGTGGCCCCCGTGGATAGAGCAGCTGCTGACATCAGACACCCCTCTGACTGCTTTCCAAGCACGAACTTTGCCAAACTTTCCAGTAACCCGGTGAGGTAGCAGACATATTTATTACTGACATTTTTACAGTGGGGAGATTGCAGGCCAGAGAGGCTAAGTCGTCAGCTCCAGATCACATAGGTAGGCGTGGTGGCCAATTTGAACTCGGGCCCTGTGACACTGCACCGTAACTCAGTTCGGCAGAGACGAGTCTTGAGGTGTTACTTCATACTGGTCACCTCTGAACAAACCACTACTTGGATGGTGGGAAAAGCCCCTCTTGTTCTTGCTGGGACCATCACTTTGTCTCGCAGGAATGAATGAATCCTAAGTGTTTCGTCTTCCAATTTGGGGAGTAGGACATTCACTCATTCCTTCATTTGTTAAACATGTTGTGGGTGTCTCACATTGGCCAGGCACTGGGGATCTCGTGGTGGCCATTGTAGAAATGGCCCCTGGAGTCTGACCACGAAATGCTCAAAGTAGGAGGAGAGTTGGGCAGCTGTTCCCGCTGAAGATCCTTCCAGCTGCAGGGATTACGGCCCTCTTTCAGATGACAAAAACAGATACCCCTTGATCAGGCCTGCTCAGCCTACCCTGCAGTACCCCTGCTCTGGCTGATCCAGCTGGAGATTTATGTGAAGGAGGCGAGCATGAGAAAGAGGATCTGGCCAGAGCCACATTTCCAAAGACAGCATTCTGAAAGGGCTTGAGTCATCAGTCATTTGTTGAAACATAGGGCACGGGGCATCTGGCTTTCTTTGTGGCTGCCAGGAGGCCAGGCTGACCCATCGCTGCCTCGAATAGTTTCTTTGGTGTCTAGTACTCATTATTTCCACCTGGTGCACGGGAGGGATCTTAAATCACCACCTAGCCCCTGTGACACGGCACGCCGTTGTCGATTGCTGCAGACTTTCAGTCAGTGTTCAACAAACCACATCCCGGGCTGCACTATTGATGGATTTACCGTAAAGCCCTGAATTCTTCGTGCCAAAAGGAATCTAACCTATAAAATAATTTTTTCACACCTCATTGTCACTGCTGTTAGCGGGGCATCCTAAGAGGAATAATTTCTTGCTACCTAGGGCTTTTTTAAAATATTTAGTTTAGAATCCAGACCAGAGACTCGACCTGGGGGCTTAGCTTTGGTCTAGTCTTGGCAGTGGAGTGTGAATTTTGCTAATAAGACCGAACACAGCCAGCTGTTTTCCTCCAGAGTCACCTTGACTGTCAGTGTGGGTGATAGACGACAGCCTTTGTGTTAAGAAGTTGGTCTGGTCGACCTCTTCCGCAAGAAAGTTACACATGACTATGGGTCGTTTACTGACTGTCAGGTGAAACCTGTATAAGCCAGTGTCCTCTGTGCTCTGCCCTCAGCAGTGACCCCACAGGTGACTGACCCTTGACGGGGACAGGAAGGAGTGGCGGGTGGTGTTTGGTCACTTTCCACTGGAGTAGAGGTTACTTTGTGGAGTTCCGGGTAGGGGAGTGTGTATGTCTTGTGTTTAACCTAAGATTGGCTGACCCTTATCAGGAAGGTTGTAGAGGGGATCCCAGAGTAGATAAAGGTTGAACTAGATGACCTTTGAGGTTGTTTCAACTGCTGAGTTTTTATGATGCTTTAAAATCCCGTAGGAGAAAAGCTGTGGTATAGGGCACTGGCTGTGGATTTCGGGCTTGACGCTGTCAGAAAATAAAGCCCCAGTCAAGTCACACTACAATCACTTTACATTTTGGAAATGTATGGCTCACACTATTTTGCCTGATTTGGGAGGAGGGACTATGGTGAGAGGGAGACCAGGAAGATTATCATAACATCACATGCGGCAGACAATGAAAACAGCATCAACGCCCCAAACTTCAAATTAAAAAAAAAAATTAAAGGATGAGGAATCACCGACACATATAGTGTCCAAAAAATTCTTAGTTCATTCGTAAGCTCTACAAAGGGAGCCTATTAATTACGGTTGCAGCCCATTGACATTTAAGTGGTGCCTTTATCTAACTGGAGACTGTGAAGCTGGCCGATGCGTTCCCAAACCTCTTCGTTCTTGCGCTGCCAACTCGGTGCCGGGACCTTACTCCATTTGGTTATCGACATGCTTGTGGCAGAAGCAGTTTAGCCTTGTCTGCGTCAGGAGGGAGATGCTAACATCCTCACAATGGAGAATGTATAGTCATCTCCCTCTTACCCACTCACTGTGTGTTTTCCAAATCAAACCCAGGCATCTTACTCTTCTTTGTTCCATAACAACATGGAATAAATATCTCAGTCTTGAAAACACGTTCTTAATGAAATCGGTTTGGTTTGTAGTAAATGTCTCCCACTCGTGTAGACATGAGCATAATACAAAGCGAAAGGAACCACAAATTGGGAAAAAAAAAAAAAGGTAAATGAGAAAAAGAGAGCTCAAAAACTCAGGGAGGAATTTGAACGGTCCCTTGTGCCCCTGCATGTGGTATCAGTTCATGGCATTGGGATGGGCTCTTCAGAGACACAAGGAAATTAATAATACCGTTCACCTTTGCGCATATATCGTGTCTACATGTCTACGTACATATATGTCCACACGCGTGCATACATAAGTTAGCTGCAGATTCTAGGCATTTGTGAAACTTAAACTCTTAAGCTATGTGGTCCTGGTACCCTCTCCCACCTCTCTTCCCAGTCTGTACAAACAACCCGTCTTACTGGGTTAGCTTTCTTGTTTGGTCGAGGACTGTTTTGTCTAAACAACTTATGTCATTATTTTCTTTTAAACACTCTTCCTTTTAAAAACAATAAAATAACCACTGCCAGCTTCCCCAGACACTTGTGCATTTAAAGGGGAAAAAATGCTATAAAACCAGCTTACATCTGAGATGCTTCAAAGGGCGGAGCTTTGTCCAGCATTTTCAAACGTATAAAAGCTCTTCATGTCCGGACCGCATTCTGGGCCTGCTGCTTGCTGAGAACTATTTTCAAGTTGTTTCTGGATCCAGGGAAACCCTAAATGCATGTTCCCCATGCCCTCTGCCCCTCTTTGGTTTTGAGATCCCTGTGTATTTGGAGGGAAATGTAATCCGTATGTTTCTGATTCGTTTACACTCAACTCATCAAAATGTTGTTTTGTAAGAGCCATTGGATGTTTGAGAAGCTTCCCTACCACTTCCATGTCCCCCAAGAAGGGCGTGTTTTTCCGAGGGTCAACAAACTGGAATGGCCCACGGTTCTGAAGTCCTTGGTCACAGCGTGCCTGGGGGCAGCAGGGGCAGGCGCGGGGCTCCCATGCTTTTGTGTGGGGTTGATGGGCTCGTCAGGTCACAGAACTCTCCTGGCTCTGTTTTGGATGCATCAGAAGGGATGTCTGAATACATTTACCCTGACCAGGGAATGGATTCCTCTTAGCCGGAACTTTCATTCAGCTCTTCAGAGAAGAAAGGCATTTGTCCCAGTTTGTCATCTGAAATAAAATGTCAGAAAGTGGAAATCGCTCCACACCTCAGCTGTGACGTGCTTTTTACTTTAGGCATTTCAGCTTTTGAAAAAATCATATTCACTTCCCCTGCAGTTAATTTCTTTTTCCTACTTACTAAGCAATGTGGTATAAAACAATCAGAAATCTCTTTGATTGCTGCTGGTGGCAGACAGTGTCCCCTTTCCTCTAGAGAGTCACCAGAAGTGCGCGTGGCAGTCAGTAGTCAGTGGAGTGGAGTGTAAAGACGGCACACGATGCAAACGCTTTGGTGGGCACTTAGTGATACGCTGCCTCCTGTGGCCTGACAATGAACTTTGGCCTGACGGAAGCAGGTATAATTCCAAGTTCTATTTTTTTTAAACAAAAACGTGTTAAAACTTTATTTTATTTTTATTATGTTATGTTAGTCACCACGCAGTACGTCATTAGTTTTTGATGCAGTGTTCCAAGATTCATTGTTTGCTTGTAAAGATGTATTTGTTTATTTGAGAGAGAGAGAGAACAAGCACAAGAGAGCGAGTGTGCCTGCAGGTGAGGTGGGGAGGGCCCGAGGGAGAGAGAAACTCCTCAAGCAGCACGGAGCCTGACTCGGGGCTGGATCCCAGGACCCTGAGATCACAACCTGAGCTGAAATCAAGAGCTGGATTCTCAACTGACTGAGCCACCCAGATGCCCCACGAAGTTCTCTTAAAAAAGAATATCTCTACTTCCAGGAATTAAAACTGAAACATGTCCTTTGAGATCGTTTGGGTTCTCAAGAGACAGTTCCCTTCTATCATAAACATTGAGGTCTTAGAACCCAATAAATAATGTATATTCCAGTGTGTGTGTGTGTGTGTGTGTGTGTGTGTGTGTGTGTGTGTGTGTAATCTCCAGGGATTTCTAAATCGCTGGTAATGCCAATCCTTGGATTTGCCCCAATGTGGAAGCCTGTGGCTACATGACTACCTAGGTTCTCAGTCGGGGATAGGACCTCGCTCCCTCCACGGACACCCCCCTGCTCTCCCCGGTTCTGGCGGCTTTCTGCGGAGCCCCTGCTGGCTCGCGGTAGTGAGCAGTGGCAGAGAGCTTCCAGTGAAACCTTTGCCCGAATGTGAGCATCTGTCCCCAAACGGCCTGTGAGCCAGGGCCTTTCCCTTCACGCTGGGGGCTGCGGGAGATCGCACAGCTGGCCTCCCCGGGTCCCAGCGGGTTCCGGCTTGCCTTTGGGCTCTCAAAAACCTCCCCCAAAAGGTTCTAATGCAAAATAGTCAAACCATGGCTGTTATTTGCTGGCCACCTGTCCCGACCTAGAGTCTTCACTTCTCCAAGGGTGGCAGGTGCACAGTGCTCTATATTTAACTTTGTGGGCTCCCGCCGAGGCAGTTGACATGGCTATGCAGGCATTTGTGCGGGCTGGATGACCAGCTCTTGTCTTTGGTCCATCTGGTGATAGGGACGGTTTCACATAATGTGTATTTTGGGGGGCTTTTTGTATTAAGAGGCGACAGCGGGCTTCCTGGGCACACACTCGTTTGTTTTTTGAAATAGGCACATAGTGCGTCTACAAAGAATCTGAAAAAAAAAAAAATAGCCTTGAAGGGAAAACTTTAGTTCCTTCCTGCTGGGGCTACACGCTATAGGAACCTTTTCAGTTTTGTATTCACTGTTTTACTATTTGTTCTGGAGCTCCATTGAATGGGACTTAAATTTTAAATGCACATTACATCTTTGAAAAGACTTGTAGTATATAGTTGCACCACGCTTGCTTTCCACCGACTCTAGCCAGGCAGAAGTAGCATCGCTAGCCTGGTCCCAGTGCTGGCAAAAAAATCCCTCAGCGACCCTAACTTATTAAGATATACCTTGTTGTCATATCTTGTTGATATGATCATGCTTATTTTTTTTAAAGATTTTATTTATTTATTTGAGAGACAGCACGGATGGGGGGAGGAAGAGAGGGAGAAGCAGGCTCCCCACTGAGTACAGAGCCCAGTGCAGAGCTCGACCCCAGGACCCTGGGAATCATGCCCTGAGCCGAAGGCAGACGCTTAATTGCCCGAGCCACCCAGGCACCCCATCATGTTTATATTCTCATTTATTGCAGCTTCAGGATTTTGGCACATATTCATTTATAAACCATTCCGATATCTTAGTGTACACACACACATGCACACAGAAGCACACACATACGCAAAAAGGGAAACTGAGGCCCAGAGAAATCACACACCTTTCCTGAGGTCAGATTGATAGCATTGAGAAATCATCCCTGAAATTGGCATTCAGCTGCAGTCGCTAAAGCTTCCTCCCTGCAGCATCTTTGTGGAATGCAAGGGTGATGTATATGCATATAAATCTTCATTAAGATGAACGTGAGATATTATCATAACTGTTAATGTTAATATCTGTTTTCAACATTAATAACCAGATGAGTAAAACGAGGCCAATAGATCTTGGTTCTGTATGTGATTAAAATTATTTATTTTCATTTTAAGTGAAAATGTTAAGTCAATTGCATGGTTTCCTCTGGATTTGTAATAGTGACATTATGAAACATACACGTGCACATATACCCCATTCATGTAATTAAACTGATTCATCAAACATATTATTGGAGAATCTCGGAAACGTGTGGGACAGAGGATTAATTAACTCAGAAGCATGTAAACTCTAAAAAGTTTGTCAGTCTATTTTTATTATACATATGCTCTTCCATGTATGATTTGTGACAGCTTAAGGACAGATGGCCAAGTGATTTACAACTCTGACTTCAATTATATACCATGTAGTTCAAGTGAAAATAGCTCTCTTGCAGCCCAAATAGAGATGTTAGCAACCATTTATAAGAAGTGTTTTGAAATTCGAATCAAAGTCAAAGCCTGCTTTGTTTGATTTCATGCACAAAAAATTGGATCTCCTGTGCCTAAAATAATCTCCAAATATTAATCTCTCTGTTCCTTGGGCAGTTTTAAAATTGTGCAAGTTTAAAATTGATGCTTTTCTTCTCTTTTGTGTAATTCATAGCAGATAGTTCAACCCTGTCGCCTCTCAAGAAAGCCCTTGGATGCAGCTCCTCCAGATTGAGAAAGAAATGACACACTGCTCAGTGTAATCATGTAGGCAGGGATAAGGAGGTGTTTTGACTTGTAAAGGCACCCACCCCACCCTTATATTTTCATTCAAAGCATGGGACACCACAGAAGAAATCCTTCTTTCTCGCCACTTAAAGTTGCTGTTAGTGTGTCAGTACTGATGTACAGCTTACGTTAAAGCCTGAGTGTGGGGTGTGTGTGTGTCCGTGCACGTGTGGTCTTGGTGGTGGTGCTGACTTGAGAAGCATGTGCCTCCCTCCTGCAGACTATAACCTAGCCTTTTAACATGAGGGGCGAGGGTAAAAATAAATATATGCCTCTAGAGAGAAGAGGTGGTAATATATTTTTGCCTTTCCATTTTTAATTTGCCCATTCTAAATGCCGTTCCAGAAGGGTTTGTATGACTTTATACTTTCCAGAAATATTCTATTTTTGTAGGCTAATGGTTCAGTTTACTTCTCATTTCTTCATTGCCTTTCAGATAAGTACTTCCCCAGGAACTTCGTATTAAAATTTGCCTTTCCAAATGTACCATATGGAATTCCCAAAGGAAATTATTTTCCAAGTGTCAGTCTCACTCATGAATTTGGCTGTGGACTTGAGTTCTTTTCCTAGCACCACCCCCCTCCGCAATTTAAAACATTTTCATAAATGAAGATACAGAGGGACTGAAAAAGGATCCCTGGATACTTGATTTCCATAAACATTTATTCGCGTAGAATTTTCCAGAATATTCTCATCATAAAGGGAATGTAGAGGCAAAGTCTGAACTGACAAACTTTCAACAATCTGAGACACTTGGCGTAAAGAGTACTTTTCCATTCTCAGGGCTGTTTTCCTACCTAGACTCAGAGACATTTTCTATCTGGACTGCTGATGCCTTCCAAAGAGCAGGCGACAGGCAGCATGTGTGTCCTGGGACGCTGGGCTTGTCTTCCCCTGCACTTGGGGGCTGTGGCTGCCACATCACCATCTGGAGCTACAGCTTAGAAAGTACTTGGTCTCTTTGTCGACAACTGGTGCAGGCACCCCTCCCTAAAAGTTTTAAGAAATCAGGTCAGTTGAATTTTCCAGTATTTTTGGAATGCAAATTACCCCTACAAAAAGCTTGAACTGCAGTTGTAATTGTAGCTTGTTAAAAGTGAAAAACAGAGTTGTCAGAATTCTATTAGGAAGAAATAGTTTGGGTAATATTTTTCTGCCGTATTGACCTTGCTAACTCTATAAAAAGCAAGTGAGTACATTTCATTTGTGTGCGTGTGCGTGCGTGTGTGTATGAGAGATAGAGAGACAGAGACAGAGAGACAGAGACAGAGAGACAGAGAGAGAGGTGAGTCACTGGTTTCCTCTTCCTTTCTGTAACCGAACATAAGACATTAAAAGAGCCTTGACATAACATTTAAAATCTAAACTACAGCCAATGTCAATATTATATAGCTAATATTGACTTTAATCAAAAAGGCCTGGCTAATGTTAAAGCTTATAAAGAACAAACAAAATTGTGACACTTATCACTAAACTACCACTATTCAAGTCTATGGGCAATAATCTCAGCTCAGTGAGTGAGCTGACTTTCAGAGATAATGGAGCTATTAGTCAGATTTGGTCATTTTACCTTATCTATATTATAGATAAATAGCTCCTACTTAAATAATCAGAATAGAAGACTTCATAAATACACATTAGGTTTTTGGATATAGATTTCAACACTATCTAGCTGTAGATACAGCTACAAAGAGATAGATATTAAATGTAGTAAGTTATCACTTAAGTATTTTGTAGTATCATTGAAAGGGATCACCCCCAAGCCATACTTGGAAAGATTTTAAATGTTAGAAAAACAACTGAATTGTGCAATTCACAAAGACAGGAAGAGCGTTCTGAATAGTTAAGCCAGTTTGGAGATGAATGAAGGCAGCAACAAAGGTTATTCCGTGTGTGTTTGTGTGTGTGTGTGTGTATGTACACATAAGCACATACTTACATGTATAATTCATCTCATGGTGGGGTCCTGGTGTGTCAGTGGGCTCTAATGACATACAAGAAATCTGGAAGTGCTGAGTGAGGGCCCTGAAGACTCCACAAGTTCAGGCCGTTGGGGACTCTGCAGTTGCCCAGGCACAGCTCAAAGAGACAGACGCTTAGATGTAGTGACATCTGCGGAGGTTTCTGAGAGCAATTACAGTAGTCATTTTGACCATGCAGTATCTTTGGGGAGCAAGAAAACTTTGACAGAAATGGATTAGGAAATACGGGCAAAAACCTTGGTATTCTACTCTAAGAGCTTTCCCTTCTCCCGGGTTTAAATACTTTATCAGTTGATTCTTATTTTATTCCACTGTCCTTTGTTTTGGAGATTATTATTTCTTTTTTTTTAAGATTTTATGTATTTATTTGACAGAGAGAGAGAAAGAGAGAGAGTGAGCGAGCACACAAGCAGGGGTAGGGGCAAAGGGAGAGGGAGAAGCAGACTCCCCACTGAGCAGAAAACCAGACTTGCACTCAGGGATCATGACCTGAGCCAAAGGGAGACGCTTAACCGACTGAGCCACCTAGGTGCCCCAGAGATTATTATTTCTATATAAGTACTCCATCCCGCACAGATTGCTAACTAAGTATGCATTCCCCTCACCCTTATGGCTGCTGGTGTAAATAAATGGCATCCCCATTGGTAAACAGTACTAATAAAATTTTTTAAAATGCCTTTGAAAAAATACATTACTGTCACTGATATTTATCTCCAATATTCAAGATAACTGTCAATTCACACACAGTTGCAAGAAATAATACACAGAGATCCTCTGTACTCTTATCCAGTTTTCCACTTGGTAATAGCTTACAAAACTATAGTAAAACATTACTGTCTTGGGATGCCTGGGTGGCTCAGTGGGTTAAAACCTCTGCCTTCGGCTCAGGTCATGATCTCAGGGTCCGGGGATCGAGCCCCGTGTTGGGCTCTCTGCTCAGTGGGCAGCCTGCTTCCCCCCTCTCTCTGCCTGCCTCTCTGCCTACTTGTGATCTCTCTCTCTGTCAAATAAATAAATAAAATCTTTAAAAAAAAACAAAACAAAAAACCCACATTACTATCTCATTATTTTGAAGCATATTTTCCCAGACTTCACCAGTGGGAGACCCTTCAGGTTGACCCCTGTGTTCTTTTGATCTTTGAGCATGTCCTTAACTTCTAGTACAGTGAGATGCTCTGGTTTATCTTGTTCTTCCTGACTTCAGCCCTGAGGAGCTTTGATTCATTTTATTGGAAAATGGTGTTTAGAGAACAAGACATGGGGGTTAGGTGTGCTTTTTAAAAAAATTATAATTTAATTTAATTTAATTAACATATAATGTATTATTTGCTTCAGGGGTATAGGTCTGTGAATCATCAGTCTTATACAATTCACAGCATTCACCATAGCACATACCTTCCCCAATGTCCATCACCCAGCCACACTATTCCTCCTACCCCTCCAACCCCAAGCAACCCTCAGTTTGTTTCCTGAGATTAAGAGTCTCTTATGGTTTGTCTCCCTCCCCAGTCAGATCTTCTTTCATTTTTTTCCCTCCCTTCCCCCCATGAACCCTGTCCTGCCTCTCAAATTCCTCATATCAGAGATATCCTATAATAATAGTCTTTCTTGTTCCAACCATATCATTGCAAGTTGCAGGATTTGGGGTTTTTTTTTTTGATAGCTGCATAATATTCCAGTGTGTGTGTGTGTGTGTGTGTGTGTATACATATATATAGATATATATCTTTATCCATTCTTCTGTTGATGGACATGTAGGTTCTTTCCATAATTTGGTTATTGTGGACATTGCTACTATAAACATTTGGGTGCACGTGCCCTTTCGGATCACTACATTTGTATCTTTAGGGTGAATACCCAGTAGTGTGATTACTGTGTCATAGGGTAGCTCTTAACTTTTTGAGGAACCTCTGTACTGTTTTCCAGAGTGGCTGCACCAGCTTGCATCCTCATCAACAGTGTAAGAAGATTCCCCTTTCTCCACATCCTTGCCAACATCTGTCATTTCCTGACGTGCTACTTTTAGCCATTCTGACTGATGTGAGGTGGTATCTCGCTGTGGTTTTGATTTGTATTTCTCTGATGCCGAGTGATGTTGAGCACTTTTTCATGTGTCTGTTGGCCATTTGGATGTCTTCTTTGCAGAAATGTATGTTCATGTCTTCTGCCCATTTCTTGATTGGATTATTTGTTCTTTAGGTGTTGAGTTTGAGAAGGTCTTTATAGATTTTGGATACTAGTCCTTCATCTGATATGTCATTTGCGAATATCTTCTCCCATTCTGTCAGTTGTCTTTTGGTTTTGTTGACTGTTTCCTTTGCTGTGCAAAAGCTTTTGATCTTGGTGAAGTCCCAATAGTTCATTTTTGCCCTTGCTTCCCTTGCCTTGGGTGATGTTTCTAGGAAGAAGTTCCTGCGGCTGAGGTTGAAAAGGTTGCTGCCTGTGTTCTCAAGAATTTTGATGGTTCCCTGTCTCACATTGAGGTCTTTTATCC
This sequence comes from Procyon lotor, assembly GCA_028646535.1. NCBI lineage: Eukaryota > Metazoa > Chordata > Mammalia > Carnivora > Procyonidae > Procyon > Procyon lotor. The sequence continues at coordinate 4,706,400 of CM053612.1, read as the reverse complement.
ATTTTGAGTCTATTTTTGTGTGTGGTGTAAGCAAATGGTCCAGTTTCATTCTTCTGCATGTGGCTGTCCAATTTTCCCAGCACCATTTGTTGAAGAGACTGTCTTTGTTCCATTGGATGTTCTTTCTTGCTTTGTCGAAGATTAGTTGACCATAGTGTTGAGGGTCCATTTCTGGGCTCTCTATTCTGTTCCATTCCCCTTTCTCCACATCTCCACATTGATCTATGTGTCTGTTTTTGTGCCAGTACCATATTGTCTTGATGATTACAGCTTTGGAATAGAGCTTGAAGTCTGGATTTGTGATGCCGCCAACTTTGGTTTTCTTTTCCAACATTCCTTTGGCTATTTGGGGTCTCTTCTGGTTCCATATAAATTTTAGGATTATTTGTTCCATTTCTTTGAAAAAAGTTGATGGTATTTTGATAGGGATTGCATTAAATATGTAGATTGCTTTAGGTAGCATAGACATTTTCCACAATATTTGTTCTTCCAATCTATGAGCATGGAGCTTTTTTCCATTTCTTTGTGTCTTCCTCAATTTCTTTCATGTGTACTTCATAGGTTTCTTAATACAGATTCTTTGCCTCTTTCATTAGGTTTATTCCTAGGTATCTTATGGTTTTGGGTGCAATTGTAAATGGGATCCACTCCTTAATTTCTCTTTCTTCTGTCTTGCTGCTGGTGTATAGAAATGGAACCTCGATTTTATATCCTGACACTTTACCAAATTCCTGTATGAGTTTTAGTGGTTTTGAAGTGGAGTCTTTTGGGTTTTCCACATAAAGTATCATATCATCTGCAAAGAGTGAGAGTTTAACTTCTTCTTTGCCAATTCAAAGGCATTTGTCAATGCCTTTTATTTCATTTTGTTCTTTGATTACTGAGGCTATGACTTCTACTACTATGTTGAATAGCAGTGGTGATATGAATTCAGTACCATTGTATTGCCTGTAACGTGACTGTTACTGCATATTGCTTCTGTTCCTTTCTGGCCTATGTCACTTTTAGGCTCTCTCTTTGCTTAGAGGATCCCTTTCGATATTTCCTGTAGGGCTGGTTCGGTGTTTTAGTTTTTGTTTGTCCTGCAAGCTTTTTATCTCTCCTTCTATTTTTAATGATAGCCTAGCTGTATATAGTATTCTTGGCTACATATTTTTCTTGTTTAGTGCTCTGAATATATCATGCCAGTCCTTTCTGGCCTGCTAGGTCTCTGTGGATATGTTTGATGACAATCTAATATTTCTGCCTTTGTATCTTACAGACCTCTTGTCCCTAAATCAAAGAGGATTTACTCTTTGTCACTGAGACTTATAAGTTTTACTATTAGATGGCTAAGTGTTGACCTATTTTTATTGATTTTGAGGGGGGTTCTCTGTGCCTCCTGGATTTTGATGTTTGTTCCATTTGCCAAATTAGGGAAATTCCCTGTTATAATTTGCTCCAATATACCTTCTGCCCCCCTCTCTCTTTCTTCTTCTTCTGGGATCCCAAATACTCTAAAACTGTTTCATCTTATGGTATCACTTATCTCTCTAATTCTACCCTCGTGGTCCAGTAGTTGTTTATCTCTCTTTTTCTCAGCTTCTTTATTCTCCAAATTATTCTAATATTGTTTTGTCTTATGGTATCATTTATCTCTCAAATTCTCCTCTTGTGGTTCAGTAGTTGCTTATCTCTCTTTTTCTCAGTTTCTTTATTCTCCATCATTGGTCTTGTCTTTGTCGCAATGATAAAAAAAAAAAAAAAATTATCATTAATTCTCTCTTCTGCCTCATTTATCCTAGCAGTAAGAGCTTCCATTTTTGATTGCACCTCATTAATAGCTTTTTTAAAATTTCAACTTGTTTAGGTTTAGTTCTTTTATTTCTCCAGAAAGGGATTTTATTTCTCCAGAAAGGGATTCTCTAATATCTTCCATGCTCTTTTTGAACCCAGCTAGTACCTTGATAATCATCACTCTGAACTCTAGTTCTGACATCTTACTAATGTCTGTATAGATTAGGTCCCTAGTCGTTGGTACTACCTCTTGTTCTTTTTTTGAGGTGAGTTTTTCCGCTTTGTCATTTTATCCAGGTAAGAATAGATGAATGAGAGAACAAAATACTAAAAGTGTAGCAATGACCCCAGAAAAATATATACTAACCAAATCAGAAGAGACCCAAAACTAGGGGGAGAATAAAGGAGGGAAAAAAGTCATTAGACTGGTGAATAGAACAGAGCCACACACTTGATTTTTGGGTGTATTTTGGTCTGTTAGAAGAGATTTTCTCCCAAAATTTTAAAGAAAGAAAACCTATACACAAAAATAAGGGTAAACATGATGAAGGGATGGAATATGACTATAAAGATGAAAATTAAAAAAGAATCTAAAGGAATTGATAAGATAAGAAGTTGGTTGAAAAAGAAAGAAAAAAAAGAAGAAAGAATGTGATCAGGCTGGAGACTAGAACAAAGCCATGTGCTAGATTTAGGGTATATTTTGTCTATTTGAAGAAATTGTATCTCAAAATTTTAAAGAAAGAAAAACCTGTGTGTATACAAAAAATAAGGCTAAATACAATGAAGGGATAGAATATGACTATAACAATGAAAATTAAAAAATATTTTTTTTAAAAAGGTATTGAGAGACATGAACAGACACTTCTCCAAAGAAGACATACAAATGGCTAACAGACACATGAAAAAATGTTCATCATTACTAGCCATCAGGGAAATTCAAATCAAAACCACATTGAGATACCACCTTACACCAATTAGAATGGCCAAAATCAACAGGACAGGAAACAACAAGTGTTGGAGAGGTTGTGGAGAAAGGGGAACGTTCTTCCACTGTTGGTGGGAATGCAAGTTGGTGCAGCCACTTTGGAAAACAGTGTGGAGATTCCTCAAGAAAATAAAAATAGAGCTACCCTATGACCCTGCAATTACACTACTGGGTATTTACCCCAAAGATACAGATGTAGTGGAAAGAAGGGCCATGTGTACCTCAATGTTCATAGCAGCAATGGGCAAAATCGCTAAACTGTGGAAAGAGCCAAGATGTCCTTCGACAGACAAATGGATAAAGAAGATATTGTCTATATATACAATGGAATATTATGCCTCCATCAGAAAGGATGAATACCCAAGTTTTGTATCAACATGGACGGGACTGGGGAGATTATGCTGAGTGAAATAAGTCAAGCAGAGAGAGTCAGTTATCTTTCACTTATGTGTGGAGCATAAGGAAAAACATGGAGGATATTGGGAGAAGGAAAGGAAGGGTGAATTGGGGGAAGGGGAGATGAACCATGAGAGACTCTGGACTCTAGAAACTGAGGGTTTTAGAGGAGAGAGATATGGGGGGTTGGGTGAGCCTGGTGGTGGGTATTGAGGAGGGCACATATTGCATGGAGCACTGGGTGTGGTGCATGAACAATTAATCTTTGAACACTGAAAAAAATAAAATTAAGATGTTATAAAAATAAAAAATTAAAATGTTATAAAAAATTAAGATGTTATAAAAATAAAAATGTATTGATAAGATAAAATCGTTAAAAATGTTAAAATCGGAAAGAGGAAAAATTAAAAAAAATAGAATAAGAAAAAAATAAAATTAAAAAAATTTAACTTTGAAAGACTGAAGGATCACGGGAAAACGCCATGAATTGTTTATGTTGCTTTCCCCTGACTCTATAATTCTGCAGTCCTCACTGATTGGTTAACTTGGAGTTGGCTGGATATTCTTGCTGATCTTCTGGGGGAGGGGCTTGTTGCTGTGATTCCCAAGTATCTTTGCCGGAGGCGGAATTGCACCGCCCTTGCCAGGGGCAGGCTAAGTCATCTGCTCATGTTTGCGCTTGGAGCTTTTGTTCCCTGAACGCTTTCCGTACTGCTTTGGAGGCCGGGAAAGAAGATGGCAGCCTCCCGGTCTCCAGCCTGTAGGAGCCAAGAGCTCAGGGCTGGCTCCTCAGTGCACCCTCGGAGAAAAGCAGTCAGTCCCTCCCATCTCCCTAATCTCCGGGTGTGCTCCGAGTTCACTCTGCCTGTGACTGAGCGTTTCTGTCTCAGAGCTTGGCCCCATCTGGAGTCTCCAAACCCAGCCGATTCCTGCCCCGCGCTCCCGTGCTGCTCCTCCCAGAGGAGGAAGGAGGGGGTCTCCCCGGATCTGCCACTTGTGGGGTGACTGCCCAAAGGAAGTGGACTGACTGTGCCGGGATCACGGTGTAAGGTAAGCCCGAGCTGAGAGCCCCTCCTCAGCTCTCTCTGTGCAGCTGGTTTCCCCGCTCTGATACCTGGAACTCTGTCACACTCCGTCACCCCTGGTCTTTCTGTGACCCCGCAGGTCCTGAGACCACACTGTCCCCACGAGGGCTACATCCCGTGCTTAGCCTCTGTGGATCCATCTCTCAGTGGAGCAAACTCTAAAAGTCCCGATTTTGTACTCCGCGGCTCTGCAGCTGCCGAGAACCGGCCCCTCCCCCGCCCTCTATTGTCCTGTTGCTGCGGATTCACATTTCCACACATCCTACCTTCTGGAAAGTGGTCAATTTTCTGTTCCTAGAATTGTTGTTCTTCTTCTCTTCAATCTCCCGTTGAGTCTGTAGGTGTTCAGAATGGTTTGATAACTATCTAGCTTGAACTCCTGGGACCAGACAAAATTTAGGTTTTAGTCTCTCTGCCATCTTGCTCCTCCCCCCTGCTTTTTTTTTTGTTTGTTTGTTTTAAAGATTTTGTTTATTTATTTGAGAAAGCATGAGCTTGAGCTGGGGGAAAGGGGCCCAGGGAGAAGGATAGGCAGACTCCCTTCTGAGCAGGGAGCCTGATTCGGGGCTTGATCCGAGGACCCTGGGATCATGACCCAAGACGAAAGCAGTTGCTTACCTGAATGAGCCACTTAGGCACCCTAGGTATGTTTTTACCACCAGAATGCCGTTACTTTTATGCCATCTCAGCATATGCTGTCACGAGATATTCATCTATGCATATCCGCAGGTATGTGTGTATACACGCATCTGTATCTATGTCTGTCCATCCATATATGTTAACATACCATGAGATCATACTCATACAACCTCATTTCTGTCTCTCTCCTTTGCTAACCGTTAACTCCCTTCTCTAAAGTTTAGAAACCTAGCTCTCATTATACACAACACACTTTCTTATTTGGCTCAGTCCTACCGTACTAACCCACACCACTATGAAAAATTGATTCAGACAAGAATCACTGAAAGATTCTGAAAGTAGTGAATGGAAGTTTGAGGAGGAATGAGATATTTACACGGTTTCTAGACATCAGTCCACAAAACACTGCAAGGTGAATAGTACCTTGGCAGTGGAGAAACAAAGTGATCTAGTATTAGGACAAGTGCACTTCCTATGCCTCCTGGTATGAGGTATTGGAGAGGACACAACATCACTTCTGTGTTGTTCTTGATGAAAATGTGGAACTTGAATTTAATCCTGAGGAAACATCAGACAACATACCCGAACTGAGGGGGTCATGAAAAGCAGAAGAATGGAAGAACCACTTCAGGTTAAAGAGACTAAAAGCACATGACAACTACATGTAAGGCATGAACCTAGACTGGCTTCCAAGTCTGTTTTATTTTTCTGTATAGTATTGAGGAAATTGGAAAATCTGAAATAAAGTTGGTAGGTTAGGCCTAACAGGAGAGTTTCAACATTTAGGTTTTGATTACTTGATAATTATATTGTGGTTACATAAAAGAATGTATTTTCTGGAAATATACACCAAAGGATGTAGAGGTAGAGGAGGATTGCTTTTTGGTGAAGGGTGTATGTATGGGCTTTTGTTTAATATTTTTGTGACTTTTCTGGAAGCTTGAATTGTTTTCAAACTAAAAGTGTTTTTAAAAAGAGATAAGAGAAGGTCTGGTCGTGTACTGCTATCATTTTCTGGAATAGCCACAGGGTCCCTTCTAAGCCACCTGATGCCATCTTGTCTAGCTGGGCTCAAATGAGCCTGCCTGTATATTCCATTGCTCCTGAAACTTTCATTCTTCTTCTAACTGAAGAGAAACATTTCTGGACAGTGTAGATATTGCCCCTTCACTTACCTCTCATGAGCTCTCCAGCAACCATATGTGTTTAGATAGCCTGAGAAAGTGGTGATGCTATGAACCATAGGTAGTGCCCTTTAATTGCAGATTTCAGCTTCCTTAATAATACCCAAAGTAGCTTATGGCAAGTAACAATTTGTGCCATGAGAAGAGCAAGGACAATTATAATTCATTTTGCTTCTTTTTTTTTTTTTTTGAGATTTTATTTATTCATTTGAGAGCGAAGGAGTGAGAGAGAGCATGAGAAGGGAGAAGGTCAGAGGGGGAAGCAGACTCCCTTGGAGCTGGGAGCCTGATGTGGGACTTGATCCTGAAACTCTGGGATCATGACCTGAGCCGAAGGCAGTTGCTTAACCAACTGAGCCACCCAGGTGCCCCTCATTTTGCTTCTTACATTAACCTCTGGAAAGGGAAGAACAAGAGGGCCAGTAAAAAGTTGAGGGATTTGTTAACGAATTAATTAATATGTGTGTTTGTGTGTTTTTTCATTATGTTAGTCACCATACAGTACATCACTAGTTTTTGATTCCATGATTCATTGTGTATGACACCCAGTGCTCCATGGAATCCGTGCCCTCCTTAACACCCATCACTGGGCTAACCCATCACCCCACCCCCTCTCCCTTCTAAAACCCTCAGTTTGTTTCCCAGAGTCCATAGTCTGTCATGGTTCATCTCCCCCTCTGATTTCCACCCCCTTCATTTTTCCTTTCCTTCTCCTAATATCTTCCATGCTATTCCTTATGTTCCACAAATAAGTGAAACCATATGATAATTGACTTTCTCTGCTTGAGTTAGTTCACTTAGCATAATCCCCTCCAGTCCTATCCATGTTGATGCGCATGGTGGGTATTCATCCTTTCTGATGGCTGAGTAATATTCCATTGTGTATATGGACCACATTTTCTTTATTCATATGTATATGGACCACATCTTCTTTATTCATCTGTCTAAAGGCAAGGGAAACAAAGGAGAAAATAAATTTCAGGGACTTCCTCAAGATAAAAAGCTTCTGCACAGCAAAGGAAACGGTCAACAAAACAAAGAGGCAACCCACAGAATTGGAGGCGATATTCATCAATTTATTTATTTGATATTTGCCCCCACAAGTAGACCTCACTTTATGTATTCTGTCTACTTTGGGAAATCATTAGCACTTCAGTGAAGTATATAGTGTATTTACTGTATCATGATGGGCTTTCCATTTAAAGAAGAATTGAGGGGCGCCTGGTTCATTCAGTTGGGGGAGTGTGTGTCTCTTGATCCCAGGGTTGTGAGTTCTAACTCTGCTTTGGGTGTAGAGATTACTTAAAAATAAAATCTTAAAAAAAGGGGGGGATTGAGATAAATTCCTTTGTAAAATAAGTCATCCCTTCCTACTTTTGACAAAGGAAATATTTTCTGTGCTCATCTGTCTTTTGCTGTGAAGTTTATGTATCTGTTAGAGAACTTCTTATGGTATTCTTGGTGTCCAGCCTTAGACCTCAGACAGAATCCTGGTCACAAGGTCTTAAAAGGCAGACAGTGGAAATTGGTGCTGGGCATGATGCTATATGGAATCAGCTGGGTCAGGAAAGATTCTAGAACTGGGGAGGGAGGAAGTGCCTTCCCAATACCATTCTGGATTCATTTCAGTTCTTTTTTTTTGTTTTCTCCTAAGTAGCTGTAATAGTTTGAAATGATGACTATTGGTAAAAGAAACCATTGGGCCTCAAGTCACTTAAACCAGTGTATTCAAAAAGCCACATAGATGTTATTTTCATTCATCTTCAGCATGTTAAGTACAGTGGCTCCTTTTTCTTTTAAGGAAAAAAAGACTTTTCGGGGGTGTGGAGGGTGGGCAGATGGTAGAAACCTAAGCACATCCGTACAGATACCATTCAAATGATGAAATTGAAACATCCTAAATGCTGATAAATTCTTTTGAAGACTTTGCCTTAGCAACTTCTTTAGTTCTCTTTTTCTGCTCATAAAGTTGAAAGTCATAACCCAGATTATGTCGATACAAATTGTGTCCCAGCTGCTACATTTTGAAATCTCTCGAAACATCAAGATTTCTGCACAAAGCGCTAAAAAGAAGTAGACCCGTTGTCTGCTCCGAAGGTAGTGATGGAGGTGGACACTATGGTCATGTCCAGGTCATTTTGTCAGCCTCTTAGTTAGTGAGAGAATCCGTGCTAGCCCAGGGCTGGCCTTGGGGGGTTGTGACAGTGATCCCGTCATGATGATCTCGCCATCTTGCTGGAGCTTTCCTTCAGTCCTGCGTCCTTCTTCATGGAACATGGCATGGGGCAGTGTGTTGTCATTGAATGAGCACTCAAGTCGGAGGCAGGGGAAGCTGGGCTTCAGCTTCTTGCAAAGGACCAAAGAGAATCTCTCCAGCACCTTTCTCAGACACCTTGGTCACCTTCTCTGTTCCTAAGAAATGGGGCCTTGATACATTTCTGTTCTCAACCTAATCATTAGTTTGTTTAACCGTTGGCTGTTAGCCTATCAAAACTGAGCTTGGAAAGTGATAACTTGGGTGTGTGTTGATTCTCTTATCTCTCATGCGAAATGATTTTTGAACAACAACCCGTGAATATGCACAGATGCTCCAGTGAGGTTAGGGTCAATGAATCGAGCTTTTAAGTTTCTAGCACCTTCACGACCAGGTTTCCAAACCAAAGAATGAGACATCTTGCAAAGCCACCCAGATTTTCCTATGGATTGTCCAGCGGTCTAAAGATGATTTAAACAAAATTGGAATATTTTTCTTTGCTTCTGTTGTTGGAAATGAAGAGACATAAGTGTCTCACTTGGAACAGCCTGTCTCACAGGGTGGTTGTGGCTGTTGGACAGGTTAATGTGTCAACAAACGGGCTGAGAAGTGGGCCTGGCCTGTGGTAAATAGCAGGGCCTACCTAACAGGGCTCCCGGGAGCATTAGATGATTGATGCATCTAATATACATTATAAAGGATCTAGAACAGTTCCTGAGTCATACTGTTACAATTATTATTCTCAGATCATCTGGGGACAGGTTTGCAACTTGTTTCATTTGAAGAGTAGATGCTCCAAACATGGTAGCTATTATTATTCAGTGATCTTTGGCCGGGCACATAATAGGTGCTCAATAAATATTAGTATCATTACTATTACAGTTATTTATTATGCACTATAAAAAGGCCCAGAAATCTGCCATTTGTTTGAGCTGAAAACATTTTCCAAGGTCGATGATTTGGCAGGTGTTGCCTTGGGGCAATTTGCAGATTGTTCATAATTCCAGTATGTTTCGTCCCCTCCCGTGCCTTCCGCTCTCCATGAGAATTAACCGGATGCACTGAAATCTCCTTACTCTGTTTGTAATTCTTGTAAATTACCTCCTCTTAGCTGCTGGCAAATGTCTAGTATAGTAAAGCTGCACTTCCCCCTGTCACCAGCAGGTGCTGACGACTAACACTTCATGTCTGTCAGCCTCATTTTTAAGATTGGAAGCTGCGAAATCAGGGAAACAAATTCGGGCCGTACTTAGTGAACGGGGACATTGGAACTTGTGTACAAGTAATGCCAGTACGTGTGGTCCTCTGACTATTTTTTTCAGAGAACTTCAAGCTTAAAGCCTCCTGTTCTTGTTTGTTCAATGCCTTGGCAAATATTTGAGTGCCTACTGTCTGTAAGGTGCTCAGTTGAGTGAGTACTCTGGAAACCAATGACCGGAAAAAGTAGAAAACAGACATTAACTTCGCCCTGGGTTTTTCTTTTTTTATAGGCACACGCATAGGAAAAATGTCTTTAATGGTACTTCGTTCAAAAAATAGAAGTTCTGTCATTAAAACAGACTTTCTTTATTACATGTGTATCAGAAAGACTAAAGCAAAAAATAGAATTAAAATATAGGTAAAGGGGAGCCTGGGTGGCTCAGTTGGTTAAGTGTCTGCCTTCGGCTCAGGTCATGATCCCAGGGTCCTGGGTCCGAGCTCCAGGTCAGGCTCCCTGCTCAGTGGGGAGCCTGCTTCTCCCTCTGCCTGCCCTTCCCCCTACCTTGTGTGTGTGTGCTCTCTCTCTCTGTGTCAAATAAATAAATAAAATCTTAAAAAATATAGTAAAAATCTGAACAGAACTTTCAAATGCATTTTTGAGATGATGAGGTGGAGATGAGCCTAGATGGCACAGTGCCCCCTGCCCTGCTGCCCTTTGCAAGTAGTCTTCACCAAACACTGACTTTATGAAGAGGACTGAAAAGTCAACTTCACAAAAGAAGGCAATTTAACTTCATACTTATCTACATAAAATGAACTCCCATGATCTAGAACTCTGAATATTTTCCTGTTATATCTTCCTTTTGGCGATGATCTATAAGTCACATTTTCCCAACCTGTCCTTTACCATGTATTTATTTTTTAAAAGGTATATGTATTTATTTTAGAGGGAGGAGCAGAGGGAGAGAGAGAGAGAGAGAGAGAGAGAGAGAGAGAGAGAGAATCTCAGGCAGACTCCCCACTGAGCAGAGAGCCTGATGCGGGGCTCAATCCCAGGACCCTGAGATCATGACCTGACCTGAAGGCAGATGCTTAACCCACTGAGCCACCCAGGCCCTCCTACCTTGTACTTTAAATAGAAAATTCATCAGCATAATCAGGAGCACTACCGTGCATGCCACTGGGGCAAGAGGAATGCAAATGTGTACTCATTTGTGCATGAACACTCCCTATAGGTAAAACATGATGCAGTGGGAGGAGACTAGGGACTAGGAGGCTCAATCTTTCCATCTGTGAGATAGGGCTGTTGTGAAGGTCCTAGGAGGCAGTGTAGGGGAAAGCACTTGTAGACTGCTAAGCACTATACAAATGTGGGGGTCGGTTAAGGGGTTAGTGCTTTTCCCTTGTTAGTTTTAAATTTGGAAATGTTATAGCCATACGGCATGTGTCTGTCCACATAATAAGCTGGAGATATTTGTATTTTTATTACAAGGGGTCAGATATTTGGCTGCTTCAAAAGGCATACAAGTCAGCTGATTTTACTCAACTTTTATTTTTATTTATTTTTTATAAAGGCTGTGTACTTTCGTGTATTTACAAGAGATCATGAATTGCCCTTTAAAAAAAACAAAATATTGGACTAGCGTCTGCCTGTCTTATTTGTTCAAGTGTTGTTAACACTCTTCAGGGGTGATTTTTAATCAGTTCATCCTCATCACCAAAAAGTACATCATTAAAATCTAGATTTCGTAATGCAGATAAGGCGGATCACACAAATTGACATTTGTACATTTTCCTGATTCTCATTTTGTGCAAAGCTAACTTAAGATGCCAATGACTCACAAAACATATTGTTTAAACATGTTCAGATTGCTAACAGACCATACTGTTATGCCTTTTAGATTCCAATAAACCATATGAAAATGCTAATTATTGAGTCTACATTAATTTGTATAAATTATGCAAATTGAGTAGCAATTAAGCACTACTGTGGTTGAGGTAGATTCCATGCTATTTTTTAACTTAATGTTGGACTGACATAGACTCTGTTCACTAAAATAAATTGTTTTATTGTTGAGTGTTTACAAAGCAATTGCTGATGGTAATTGGTTGTAGATGACACTATTGTGCATTTCAGTAAGATTTATTTAACACACACACAGGAAGCATGGTCAAGGAACGGTTTCATGGCAGTCCATTCAGAAAAAAACAGACCTTCCGCCCATTAACATAGACATTCCTTGTGAAAGTTATTTTAGAAAGATGAAAACAAGATAAAGGGAGAGCACTTGGAGAGATGAAGTTAAGAATATTTGAAAGAAGTAGCCTGCAGCAGGAGGTCAAAGCATCTCGCTCAGTCTTTTGAGCAGAATACTAGGGAGTAATTGTAATTTTAGATGCCTCCTTGGTATATGGATGAGAAATTCAGCCCTGATTTGGTCAAGGCAGTTGCGTGTGCTTTGTTCTGGAACACAGTGCTTTCTCCTAAATCACCGAGACATGCACAAGCGCCCTACCTGGATAGTGTGCCTGGGGGTGCACGTGGGTGTGCATGCACACGTGTGTGTTTTTAGCAGTTGGTGGCACACCATCTTCATACTCAACCAAACATTAGTTAAATTAAGGGTCAGCATCTTGGGAGCAAGGTAGCCAGTTCACAGTGCTGTCTCACACAAGAGCTAAGTCTGCAACAGATCATCTCAACCCATTTCTGTGGAAAACAAGAATCTGCAGTCTTCTTTTGTTCCCACTGAATAAAACTCCAGGCCAACCATCTTTCAGTCTTTGGGATTCAGGTTGGGTTTTCAGATGCAAAGGTTAAACGTGTTGGTATGGTAATTGCGAGAGGAAGATAAATCCTTCCTTTCCTCCAAAATTATTGTGGGGAAGGAGTGTGTAAATTATGATTTGCAAGGGCAGTAATGGCTTTAATGTTGAAACATGGCATTGTGATGATCAGAACGTGTCAGACTTTGGGAATTTATTTCATTTTAGTTTCTCTAATCGGCAACGGATTTTGGGGACTCTAGATTCATAGCAAGTGATCTTCCTGAGAGTTTGACCAAAATAACAAGAAGATGTTATGGAATATCTAGAGAGGTCATATTTATGTCATGATTCTAATAAGAACTTTATGGAGACAAATCTAGAAATTGATTAGTTTTACTGACTCCATGAATGTGTTTTCCATAACCTCCAAACTGATCTTCATCGGTTTTCCTTGGCTTGAAATATATTAGAATTCTGAAAAATTTGTTGAGTAAATCATTAACTTTAGTTTTGGGTATGTAATATTTTAATAATGAATGATAAATCTCCTGCAGGCCTTTTTCATTTTAAACTCTATGGCTTGAAATACAGCTCACTAAATCCTTTGGTTTTCCTTTACAAACCATACTTAATTATAATCCCTGTTACTTTTGCCAGATTTTCCGTTTCCCTGGCTAAATCCACGGGGGGAAGCAAGGTTTTAGAGCAAGGCCTGTACTGTGAAAATGTCATTCACACTAGCTCACTAAATCATTTAGAGCCCAAGGATTTGAGAACTCTACTTCTAGCAAAAGAGGTAAAGCTGTGTATTACCGTGGGAGTCAAAACTTTGGGGGAAGCGGAGGGCCAGCACCGAGCCAGCTTCATGGCTTTAAGCACATTCAAACTATGTGTCTGAAGTGTCCTCATCTGTGGCTCCCATGAAGATCAAATACGTATATGGGAAAGCTCTTCAGAAATCTGAAAGAACGTATAAATGGCAGGGATTATCACTTGTTAGTAGAGGAAGATATTGAAAAGTTGGCATCACATGTTGACCTAAGCTCATACCATGATACCAGACAGGCCTCAGTTTCCACATCTGTGAAATGGTGAAAATAACAGATCATACACTTCATGAGATTGTTATAAGGATTAAATAGATTCGTCTGGCACATAAAAAGGCCCTTAATGAAGGTTAGCTATTACTCTCAGGACCCATTGTATTACTGTTGACCAAATAGAAACTTTGCTCATTTGGCAGGTACTAGAAGCTCTCTGTAAAGTTTTATTTCTTTTTGTGTTCATCATCTACCTATGGAAGTTTAGATGCTTAAAACTTTGTTGAATTCTCCAGGCTACCCCAGATTTGCTGACATAGTGCCATTTTGTTTTTGCATCTTGGATCCAGTCTCATGACCTGCTGACTCAGTAGAACAGGATGGCCTCACAAATGACGTCCTGCAATGTCATGTAGGGAGATGATAAAGAAGTGTAGTTTTGTGGACAGAGGGACATGGATTCAGATGCTGACCTTTTCCCTTACTAGCAGGGTGACCTTGGAAACTTAGTTTCTTGGAGCCTCAGTTTTCTCATTTGTAGAACGGAGATATTCATAGTAGCTGAGTCATAGGGAACCTGATTATAAGGTTATCCACACAAGGACTTGGCCCACAGTACTTACTAATCTTCGCTGCTACTGCCATCATTGTGGTTATTCTTCCAAAGGTATTATTGTTTTGATTTTTAAGAATTCAGTCCAAATTCCCAAGACTGGCATTGATTGATTGACCTATGGTTAATACACACTGTTAAATTAATTTCAGGTGTATAACAGTGATTGAAGAACCTATATGTTATGTTGTGCTCAGGACTGTGGTTACCCTCAGTCACCATACAACGCTCTTGCCATACCACTGACAATAGTCCTCATACTGCTGTAGCTTTCATCTCTGTGACTCCCAAGACTGACATGTAAAAGCTCTATAATATGGTCTCCATTCTTTCTTCACATGTTGGAAATTTAAAACATAAGTATGTCCCAAATATTGCATGGGACATACTTACACTAATAAGTCATTATTTATGTGAAATTCAAATTTAACCTGGCATCTTGTATTCTCACTTGCCAAATCTGGCAGCCTTCCTCCCATGTGTACTTCTCCCTTGCTCACGTCCTTCCCTTCCTCCAAGGAGGAAAGGCCTCCAGGAAGACAGAGCCTCCCTGTTTCCTGAGTCTCTATTTAAGAGCTGCTCAGACCCCTGAGCATGTGATTATGGCAAGAAATATTTTTATTTTTATTCTTGCTCCGTAAATGGGCAGTGTATAGCTAGGAGGGCCCGCCCACTTTCCTTGTGGCTTCTCGCCCTCCTAGCTATACGCTGCCCATTTACGGAGCAAGAATAAAGACATATTAACCAAGAATAATTGCTGAGCCCCTGCTGCAAGCTCTTCCTTCTACCTGGAGTGCCCCCCTCATTCTCATGCCCACACTTTTCCCTTTAAGAGTTCTGTCCATGAAGACCCTAAATCCTGTCCCTTTAGTCATCTTCCCTGGACACTCATCCCCACCTGCCTTCCATCAGGGGGCAGACTTCTCGTGCCTGGCTACTTCCCCCATGATGTTGGAAGCCTGGAGGGCTGGGGCGCCAGCTGGGAGTCACTGTCCCTTCCCCTAGTGGCATCACTGAGATGCATCGTTGGGTGTCCAGCGGAACTGACTGTGCGTATAGAGACCCCAACTTACTATGAGGCATAACTACTCTCAGTATGTTTTCCTGAAAAACTAATGCGGATATTTCATGATCATTTTATCCCAAACTAAAAGAATTTTTAACTACCTGTATTGAAACTTTGTTTTTTTAAGATTTATTTATTAATTTGAGAAGGGAGACAGGAGGAGAAGGAGAGAGAGAATCTCAGGCAGACTCCCCATGGAGCCTAATGCAACTTTGGGCTTGATCCCATGACCCTGGGATCCTGACCTGAGCCAAAATCAAGAGTCAGATGCTTAACCGACTGAGCCCTCAGGCACCCCCGCCCCCCGTATTGAAACTTTGTAAAGAGGGTGATAAATGTCTTTATAGGAAACATGAATATTAGGGTTTGGATTCTAGTTTTACCTTGCTACCTCAAGACCCATGGCAGTTATTTCAAAAACCAAAAGAGGAGACATTGAACTGACCTAATTGTATACTTCACAGTTATGAACTTTGGGAATTATCATCTCTGTGTGTGAATCCTAGACACCCATTATGATATCTGTGCTTTTGTTTAAAACCGGGTAAGCCAAAAGGAAAATAAAAGATCTTTACCCATCTCAGTGAGCAGTGACATCTGAATCTATAGCTTGCAATTGAAACTATTTTCTTTTTCCAAAGCCTTTGAGGGCTGTTACTCAGTCTGGTGTAAACAATTTATTGTTAAAGTCCTAGAATATTTGCATTTTAATTAAGGAAAATTTTAATTAAACTGGAAACTTTGTTGAGAAAAGGCAAGTTTGGGCAGCCAGTACACTTGCCTGCTACAGCTTTCATTCAGAGATGATGTACACTTCGGGAATTCTGTGTTTGGTGCCATTTAAATAGTAAAATGGCATATGTGTCTGTCTTGCTAAGTTATTTGGAAACGCCTCCCAGCCACCTTTGGGGAGCCTCTGCTGAAGCAGAGAGTCAAAAGAAATACATAAGCTGTCTTCATAGAAATATTTTAATATATTTATGTCCATTGTGACCATGGGAAATAGATTTGACGGTACTGAAACTAAGTACTTTTACTAAATAGCCTCTTAATCTAGCACCCCATTGGTAATTGGGCAGCATGGACACATAGCCCAATTAAGGAACCCTAGCAGTTTAAAAAATACTTTGGTAAGATCTGTGAGCAAATATACTGTAAAGTACAAAAATGGTGAATTAAACATTAGGAGGAAGTTCCTCATCCTGTTGAAATACAAAGTAGACCTCTTGATCTGTCATGATTCTTAGTGCAGCTGTGAGTAAATCATGGTCTGGGTTTTGAACCCATTTCTCAACTTTCAGATTAACCGTAGTGGTGCGTTAATTTCATCTCAATCCAAGAATATTCTGAAAGATGAGGTGCCTGAGTTTCTCTAAAGATAAGCATGGAACTGAAAAGGCTTCTTAATATCCCAAATCAGCAGAAATGGCAACAGAAGTCAAAGTAAAGGTTTGGCAAGCTTGGATCAAGGTCTGCGGCAGATTCCGATTAGGTGAGAGGTACATGTCAACAGGCACAAACACCAACTGAGCTCCTCCTGTGTGCTGGGCAACAAGAAATCAGAGATAAGGCAGGTTTTTGTTAATTTCCAGGAGCTTTCCCTGAGGTCCATTTACTGTTTATGCCCTGGTGGTGTGCCTTGCTTCTCCTCCCCACTGCTTAGCTCACAGCTGCAGGTAGAACTTGGTGGTTTGGGGAGGTGAGGATGATGAGGGGGTCCCTCTGTCTTGAGATGAAGCTCTGAGAGCAAAAGAGGGGGAAAGGCAGCAGCTCAGGGAGAAGAGGAAGTGGCCCCATCAGTAGCATCAAGATTAAGCAGTTCTCCCATCTGATGGTAGGAAGTGAGGCATTTTCAGCAGGGCAGCCTCCGATAGCTGTGTCCTTGTGGTGCCACACAGGACGTGTGGGGGTGGAGGTGGTTTGTAATGAAGCAAGTTAAGAAATAGACCCAGACATGGGCCATATTTCTCCTCTCCACAAAGGTGGCCTCCAGTGTGATTAGATCAACCCCTTCCCCTTGCTCCCATTATCAAAGTCTTAAACAGAAACACTGATGGATATTTGACTAAATCCAAGAAAATCTACCTTTTCTAATGTAGTAGCTGTTTATCTAGGAATTAATTCAGACAGATGTCATGGAGGCTTGTAGTGAATGCTTACCGTATGTAAGGCATCATACCTAATACATTTACTGCACAGCGAGAAACATACAGATTGCTGAGCTCAGCTCCAGAGACTCCAATAAATGGGTCTAGCATGGGACCCCAGAAGCTGACTTTTTAACAAGCTTCTAGCTGGGACCACCCTTGGAACAGCCAAGTTGAAAGCACCTTTTTACTGGATTCATGCTTCTCACACTTGAATGTATTCAAATGCAGACTGCAACTCAGTAGGTGGAGAGAGGCACTGGCCGAATCTTCTGGACTCTTTGAGCAAAGCCTATCAATGAACTCACCAGAAGATTTTGATCCTTCCAAGAACAGCATTTACAAAGAAAATAAGGCTTGGATTCCCAAGGAGCTACTATTTATGAATTCTTGCCATGTGCAGCGTGTTGGGCTAAATGCTCTGTGTGCCTTCTCTCCTTTAGTCCCAATAAGAACTTACTGAGTGGAGACAATACCCATTTTACAGATGGAACAGCTGAGCCTCAGATTGCTCGAGTCCCAACCACTAAGTCAATGGCAGTCTCCATCCCGGAACCCAGCTGTGACTGACTTTGAAGTCCTAGACTTCTCCTTCCTGCTACACTGTTTCCTTTCATAGTATCCCCCTGAAGACTTTCATTTGATACTTAAAGTACCTGTCCTTTGACGTGTTCTCTGCTAAGCAGAATCTTTATGGCTCCACACAAATAAGCAGACAGGCTCTGCTAACTGGAAATTTCTGTGATCCTCCAATAAACGTGTGATGGATTACAGAGTTGTACTTTTCCTTAAACTCTAGGTAACCTTTAAATTTTGTCTTATGAGAGTTATAGGCAGACAAAACAATGTAATTTATTAGGCCTTATTACGTACCTTGTACTTTCGTATCTGTTTTCCTTTTCTTTTTTTTTTTTTAAGATTTTATTTATTCACTTGACAGATCACAAGTAGGCAGAGAGGCAGGCAGAGAGAGAGGGAAGCAGGCTCCCCGCTGAGCAGAGAGCCCGATGCGGGGCTCGATCCTAGGACACTGAGATCATGACCTGAGCCGAAAGCAGAGGCCTTAACCCACTGAGCCACCCAGGCGCCCCTCTGTTTTCCTTTTTTAACACTCTTTCCTGCCTTGCTCAGCATCTCACAGCCTGAAAGAGCCAGTCCTATCCCTCAGGCCCTGCTGCCTATCAGTTCCTCATCTGTGAAATGGAGAGAATAAGACCCATTATTTGGGCAGATCCTAGTAAAGGCATTCATGAGGTGTTTGTGCAGGGGAGCTGTGTAGTATTAGTTGGATTATTCTGAAGAGGCTCAACATGGATTGGAAGGCCTTGGCGCCCCCCTCCCCCCAGATTCTCTGGAATTGAAATATACCCTCTCTAGCCTCCAGTGTGGACTTCTGTATCTTCCGGCTCGTGGCTTTTGCTCTCGCCCTCACAGTTTCAGAGACTGCCATTCACTTCCCTTTAATTAAGGTCAATGCCCCATGTCACTTGGAAAGTTTCAGCATTAGATTATGTCTGAACTGCGGGTTTAGAAGGACCTGATCGGAGTTGCCAGATCAAGACGTCATTTCTTTTCTTGTAGCCCTAAACACCAGCTTGTTCCAATTAGAAAGAACTGTGAGGCATCTGCTGAAAATATGTGCACTTTTGTTAATCTGGGGTTACTCGAGAGAATGGAAAAGAGGTTTATATATTACGTTTGGTAATAAAGAGAAATGTTAAATATAAACAGTATTTCACGATGAGGACTAGAACAAAATACCTAAAACCTTACCAGGTCCAGCTGGTTCGTATTTACATTGTCAGAAGGAAACAGTGCAAATGCACACCACCTTGTGCATTCTTTTTTTTTATTTAAAGATTTTATTTATTTATTTGACACAGAGAGAGAGACAGAGAGATCACAAGTAGGCAGAGAGGCAGGCAGAGAGAGAGGGGGAAGCAGGCTCCCCGCTAAGCAGAGAGCCCGATGCGGGGCTCGATCCCAGGACCCTGAGATCATGCCCTGAGCCGAAGGCAGAGGCTTTAACCCACTGAGCCACCCAGGCGCCCCACCTTGTGCATTCTTAAAATTAAAGGGACAAATCATTATCTGCAGGAGCAGCGGGAACAGACTGTCACTGACCCGCTAAAGATTGACTCCCCCCCACTTTTTCGGAATCTAAAAACGAATTCCATTAAACTGCATTATAACATTAGGACCCAAATATAACAAGGAAAAGCTGATAGAGTCACAGAAGCGAAGTTTCTACTTCCCAGAGCTGAGACTGTCCCATGGTAGAATTGACATCGACTATGCTTCCCCCTGGGGTGACACCGCTTCCCGGGAAGCCTTTTTGGTAGCTGCTTCCCCAGGTGGGTCTCAGGCCACCAGGGTCCCATTCATTTCTGTTATTGCTTCAGGACACTTCATGGTGCCCTAGTGGCCCCAAAAGGAATGAATCCAGCTTCCGTGAGATCCTAACTTCCGGGAGTAGCTAGTGCACAAGGAGAACCTGCTGCGTTGTAAGCCAGGCAAAACAAGATGCTTCCAAAACTTCCAGAATCCCGTTACATCCAGTGTAAAGCTGGAACGCAGCCACACTTGATACCTTGGTGGGAAAAATAATTGACCTCCTTCACAAAAGCAAGGCTGCCTTCTCGGCCATACTTGCCCTCTCCATAGTCAAGACGGGTGGGAAAACAAGGTCTACAAATTTAAGAGCGTTCAGCTCCACCAGACGCTTTTGAAAAGAAAGAGCTCATTCAAACAGCCTGATTTTATGAAGTGACATTTAGATTATGATATGACATTGCAGATTTGACATGATTGTGCTAATTGGGAGAAAATATGCTACTTTGATCAAACCCGAATAAGGGAAATAAAAAGACATTGTGGTTCAACTTGGAATAAAGAGTGGCTCGTCCTCACGGCTTTTTGATTGTTGCCATTGGGATCTGCGCAGTATGCCACGCAGGAGACGGTTCACGTGTCCCCACCCTTAGCCTGTTGCATGCCCGATGTTGAAAGGAATTGGACATACAAGCTTTTGTATGAGTTGTTTGCCTACTTCTGATTCCTTGTGCTGACTGGCATGAGACAGGGAGCTGGATGGTATTTAACTGGTTTTATTGTGACGTGACTATGATGGATGTGACAGGGGCCTCTATTATTCGCTGGGGAGTGTGGCCGTTAATGAAACCATTAGCTGAGCTAAGGCGAGTGAGGAAAATAGGGAAATTACCATTATTCTGAAGCCATTAAGTTATAATCCACCACTTTCTCTCCTTGCTCAAAAAGGCATCTTCTTTTTAAGGCCTCCCTGACTGTCCTTTAAAGATTCATTAATTCATTAACTTTCCAAGGAGATGGGGGTGGATAGCATAGTTGAAATTTTAATCAGTCCAGCGTATCATATCATTACCATTATGCTGGTGTCTGTGTTCGTCGCTGGACCCTATCAGGTTAATTTTAAACAAACCACACTGCAGCAGATGGTGTTCTCTTCCGTGTGTAACAGAAAGAGCTTCCCATTGTAGAGTGTTTCAGAGTTCACGGAGCCCTGTCATGCTCGGTGGGTACACAGGCAGTATGTACCCCTATTTCACAGATGACTGAACCGAAGCTTAGCCAGCCTAAATCACCCGAGGAGTGACTATCGGGTGGGAGGAAATGGGTTTCATACTCACATTCTCCTTGAACCTCTTTTTTTTTTCCCTATCAGGACTCGTGCTTCTCCCCTGTAAATCCTTTGCTGGAAAAGTGAGACTAAGCCCTCGTTAGTACTCATCTCTTACAAAGGAACATCTTGCATTGGGATGCTGTACGAATCGTGTGCTGAGAATCTCTCAATCCCTCTTGAGTCGTAGCTAACCAGGGCTTTGCAGAGTTTGTTAGACAATGGCATTGTGCTAGATAGTCGGCTACTTCTGCATTTACGGGGAGGAAAAGCAAATGCCGTCTGGGCGAGTCATCTGTGTCTTCTACAGCAGCAGGAAGCTTGCCTTGTGGGCGGTTTTAGTTGATTCAAAAGAAAAAAAAACAAAAACACCATCAACAACAACATTTTGCTCAAACTGAGTGGAGTCTACTTTCTGGCAAAGCACAGGGCTCTTAAAGACACAGCCTGCGTCCTACAGCCCTCAGAAGATCACTGTGTCCCAAGCAGCCGTTAGAACAGTTTCTCCTTCAGAGGAACGGTGATGTCAATTTCCATGCCTGATCCTTGCTCTGCTAAGGAAGTTGGCTACCCACCTGTACAGGTGTGGTGCACATGCAATTGTGATTATACACTTCAGGGCCCAAATGGGTAAGGGCTACAAATTAAAGTTTACCGCACTAGGGTATGGGTCCCTAGATCTCCTGAAGGGGAGTGAGCAGATCTTCAGTGACCCACTTTTGTTGGCATCCATCTGTGCCTGCCCATGCCCCCCAGCTGAAGGGCAGTCACAGGACAGAAGGAAGTGGGATGGGACATGAAACAAAGAATATTTCTTGTCCCATTTGTGTATGTTTCTCTAGGTGGGCTGGAGCCTGGCCCTGAGCGGAAGCTTGGTATGGATTTGTGAAAGGAAAGGGGTGATCTTGGGGGCCATCCTCCCCTTCTTTACCAGCGAGTCTATACACAGAAGTGGTGCTCGGTCCTCCACCTTGCAAGCCTGGTCACCAGGGGTAGAACGGGTGTGAAATCTGTTTCAGATGCCTCCCTGGCCTGATCCTGGCCACTTGGCCTCGGACATTGCTGTGTGAGTTAGCACATGGTTTCCTGATGCCTTCCTGATGACTTTTCCTACTCTGGATGACTGAGTCAGGACTGGGGTCTGTGGACCAGCAGCATTAACCTCACTTGCTGGAGCTTGTTAGAAACGCCCAGTCCGCAGTGTCCCCAGGTCCACAGGGGATGCAGATGCTCAGTAAGGACCCAGAAGCCCTGCCCTGGGGCGCGGTGTTGCTAAAGCTTGACGCACACCGAAATATGAATCTTATGCTGAATGAGCAAAGCTAATGTGCTGCTTTACTTTTGCAGAAGCAGAAGGGACCTGACCTTGACTGAGGTCCCACTGAATGTGCTTGGCGTGTTAGAGCCGTGCTTGCTCGGCCTGCCCGACCACCCTGTGACATGATCCCTGCCTTCCACAAGGGATAAACTAGGAAATGGAGACTGTAAGACCCTGAGAGAGCGTGCCCATGGTCACGGGACAATGGTTTGTGGGGTTCCAAATCCTTCCGAAGCCAGCATGAGAGGGGAGAGCCGGCAGAGGAACTCTTTCATTATTGTTACTGATAAACATGTAGTAATTGTTATTTGGGGGAAAACATAACATCGGTCTATTTAGTTGCTTTTGTCGAGTGGTCCGTTATCTGCATGTCTTACCTTCCACTTTCTAGTAACAGTGTTAAAGCAGGTGTTGAGACCCTTTGCTGCCGCCGTCCCTGTCGCTTCTTTATTTTTGTCCCTCCATGTTCCGTGAAGACAGAAGTCTTCTAAGCCACAACGTGTAATTACCTCCCACGGGAGAGAGCTGGAAAGACAGAAAACCTCCACAAGGTCAGTTCAGTGAAAGCTGGTGAGTTGCCATAGGCTGAGGGGAGGCGATCCTTTTCAAACTTGGAGTGGATGGTCACTGAGCAGGGGACCCTCCTGGAGCCACTGTCCTCATGAGGCGCGGTGTTTCACGAGGCCTTGCACAGCCTGCCCGAATTCATTCTGTGGTTACCTTTTCCCTGAACAAGATACTCACCAGGTTTAAATACAAACTAACCCTTGTCTTAATTCCTTTTTACAAATGATTGTGGTATTCACCATTTGAATTACCCACGTGACTTCTTAGGCTCGGGACTATTCTTAAAAGTGTCCCACAGGAGAAATGATTGACTGCCCTAAGAAAACAAGTGGATTCCTAGATGCTCTTTTTTTTGGGGGGGGGGGGTTTCTTCCACCTGGACCAACAGAATCCTCACAACAGGCATCTGTGTGTGTGTGTGTGTGTGTGTGTGTGTGTGTGTGTGTGTGTGTATGTGTGTGTATGTGTGCACACACACGCATGCGAGTGCATGCTTGGGTCTCAATTTGTCTCTGCTTTAGATTGGGCAACATTGTAATGGGCAAGTTTGCCTACATGTTTATTACTAATATTAATATTTTATCCTGCATTTAATTTTTTTTTTAAGTAGGCTCCATGCCCAGCACAGAGCCCAGTGTGGGGCTTCATCTCATGACCCTGAGATCAAGACCTGAGCTGAGATCAAGAGTTGGACAGTTGGGGCGCCTGGGTGGCTCAGTGGGTTAAAGCCTCTGCCTTCAGCTCAGGTCATGATCTCAGGGTCCTGGGATCGAGCCCCGCATCGGGCTCTCTGCTCAGTGGGGGAGCCTGCTTCCTCCTCTCTCTGCCTGCCTCTCTGCCTACTTGTGATCTCTCTCTGTCAAATAAATAAAATCTTAAAAAAAAAAAAAAAGAGTTGGACAGTTAACTGACTGAGCCACCCAAGTGCTCCTTTCTCCTGCATTTTGTTCATACAATTCTGTATGAACAAGCTATTGCCTTATTCTTATTTCAAGGCTTTGTCTACTGTCATGCTCTTAGGCTCATGAGTTTTTAAGAAGGTATCTTCTCAAAAAGCCTTTAGTGAGAAAGACATGAGGCTGTGAGTCCATTGAGCTCGGCTCGTGTGGGTGGCCATGCCAGCCATTGGCGGAATTGGTAGTCCCGTGTGACAGTCACCACAGTCATGAGTCAATTTGGGAGGAGATACTTTGAGGCTATGCAAATATCCCAAGTACGGTGTCCCGCCAACTTAGCATCCATTGGTGAATGTTGTCTGCAGAAATTCTTACTGTGGTGTTCTAATAAAGATTTTCCATTTCCCTCCTTTCTTCTACTTTTATTAATTGGAATTCTTTAAAGAAGAGCTATCCTTTTCCCCTTTATATCTTTATTCAGTCATTTATTTATTTATTTATTTATTTATTTATTTATTTAAGATTTTAATTTATTTGACAGAAACACAGCGAGAGAGGGAACACAAGCAGAGGGAATGGTAGCGGGAGAAGCAGGCTTCCCGCCGAGCAGGGAGCCCGATGCGGGGCTCGATCCCAGGACTCTGGGATCATGACCTGAGCCGAAGGCAGACGCTCAACGACTGAGCCACCCAGGTGCCCCCAGTCATTTATTTATATTAGTAGATACTCATGAGTATTTATTTTATTCTATGGGTTATACTCTCATATAGTTGTTATTTATTTTTTTACTCAAATTGTTCCAGTTATAGCCACTGCAACTCTTTCATTTCAGATGGAGACATGGGCTGGAGAGGGGGACTCCCTGTCCCAGGTCATGCTGTGACTTTGGGAACCGCACTGGCATTAGAACACGAATCTGTTTTCGAACTGCAGGTTCAGGCTTTTCCATTATACTGTGCCGTTCTGGGACATACTGTAGAAAATATGTAGGTGCATACTCTCACCCTGCTATACATTTTGCTTTTTTTTTTAAAGATTTTATTTATTTGTGAGAGAGAGCGGGAGTGTGCACAAGTAAGGGCAGTGGCAGGCAGAGGGAGGAGCAGGCTCCCTGCTGAGCGGGGAGCCCGATGTAGGACCCGATGCCAGGACCCTGGGATCATGACCTGAGTCAAAGGCGGACGCTTAATGGACTGAGTCCCTCAAGCGTCAGCACGATCCACTGGAGGATGAGATTTAAAACAAGATGGGTGCTTCTCGCCTTTTAAGTGTTCAGCATCCTAGTTCGCCTGGGACAGTCCTAGTCTGTACCTGTTTTCCAGGTGTAATTGTCAATAGTGTCCCTGTTCTCCCCCCCCCCCCCCGAAGTATAGAGATTTGGCTGATGAGTTCTACGGTTTCCCCACATCACTGGTTTTCAATCTTTCGCTCCCCATTAGAATCACCTGGAGGGCTTGTTAAACCACAGACTGCAGTGCCCCACCCCCTCCAGTTTCTCATTCATTCGGTTTGGGGCGGGGCCTGCGAATGGGTATTTATGGCAAGCTCTAAGGTGACACCAGTGCTGCCTTTCGGAGACCCTGTTGGAGAATGACCGCCCTAAGCAGTGGACAGACATTCCCAGGTGAATGAATGGATGAAGCGTGTCCAAGGCGTGACAGGCACCGTGCTGGTTGCTGGGGGTAAGATGAAGTCTGGTGGGAGCACAGAGTCCGAGACGCAGATGCAGGGGGTCGAGGCTCTGCAGTGGGGGGTGATAGGGCACGTATGGGGAGCTCTGTGAGTGGGCACTGGAGGCACCTGTCGTAGATTTGACGTCTCTCTGTTGGACTCTGAGAAAAAGGTTGTATTGAGCTTCCTGTACCTTAGCAAATCATTGTTTCCTCGTCCGTTCTACAAGTGGTAATCATTCAGTCGATTGGATACCAACCAAGAGCCTAAATCAGCATTTTCTGCCCTTCATTTTTTTTTTTTTATAAGCAGAGGGAATGGTAGCGGGGGTGGGGGGTCGGGGGGGAGCAGGCCTCCTGCCGAGCAGGGAGCCTGATGCGGGGCTCGATCCCAGGACCTTGGGATCATGACCTGAGCCGAAGGGAGAGGCTTAACGACTGAGCCACCCAGGTGCCCCTCTGCCCTTCATTTTTATTTGAATTCAAGAGGTAAGCAAACAGTTGCCCCCCACTCCCATATGGGCACACACTAGTTCTGAGCACGATACGTACCTACTTGGTAGGTTGGATTGGATTCTTTTTCTCAGTTACGTGCTGGAATGAGGATGGAGTCATTCCTCTCTGCTACCTGTCTGCATCTACTAGACAGACTAGTGTTCAGAAATGATCTTGAATCTCTAAGGGGTCCAGAAGGAGAAGTACCTTATTACTGTACTTATTAAGGCAGGAAACATGAAGGGATATGGCACATTTTCAAAGGAATTTTAGCAGTAAGAGACGGAATAAGAGATTTTCAATGAACCCTTTACTTAACCACAAAGTGTACTTAATTAGAACAACCTATCCCTCAAATAGTTTTGTAAAATCATATTTCCTTGGTGGTTCACAGTTTGAATAGTGATAGGGGCGTCTGTCTTTCATAACACCACTAGGAGAAGTATTCCATAGGCCAATCGCTCCAGCCATGTACGTTTTCCAGTAAGAAACTAGCCTTCGGACTCTTCTCAACAAGGTTTAAGTTCTCATTGGACTCTGACCATGTTCATTGACCATAGCACATTGACCATGTTCTATCCTCATACCACCTAGTGAGAAGAGTTCAAGCTGATGGCATAGTCATTGGGTACCTAGGTTCTTGCTTAGGGTAAGGAATATTGCCTTACTTTTAGGACTAATTACTTGGCTTGGCCTCTACCCATACCCTGTTGACCAGAATTACCAACAGGTTTTCTCTATACTGTGCCCTGATTTTAGAGCTAAAGTGCAAACAGAAATAGTGGGACTCCTCACCTTGAGAGTCAGGGACATACCATGTGATTAGTATGGTAACATCACAAAACTTTTCAGTTGTCGTTAACTATTAATGTTTGTTAAAAGAAAGTAATGTTTTTTACCATGTAAAATACCATGCATTTTTACCATGTATCCCATGGCATCATGCCTTTAAAATATTTTTCACCTTTCCCACCTAGTAAATTATGTTTATAGAGATGTAGTTAGTGACATAGGCAAGATAATAGTAATGGCATTCCTAATTATATTGCTGTACATAAAAAAGTGACATCGATATTATCAATAGAAAAAGCTGCAGCCTCTGATTTGAACATAGCTTATAAATCTTGCTAACGCTTTTTCTCCCCTACACATTTTCCATTTTGCATTGGCTCTATAGCCAGTTTTTATTTAAAGAGAAACAGAACTGCTTAGGAGAGGCAGGACACCATCCTTTTATAGCAGTGGCTTTGGGGACAGAGTTGACACCTGCTCCCTAGATGGCCTGGGTCTATGACCTTTTTATCTGGTATGATAAGCACAAAGGGATCTCGTACCCTGGCCTTTCGTAAAAGGAAGCATGAGAGATGGGCGTGTGAGTTCACACATACTACCAACTATGACGACAACAAACTTGGTAGCAGTCTTTCCTTTCACTGTTTCTTGGTACAGCCTGTGTTCCACAATGGCATCTCCAGCTTGTTTATGCCTGCTGCGCGTGTTCTGCCTTGCTCCCCATGTAGAGCTAAATTTGATACCCAGTGAGTATCATTGTATCATGCTGTGTTTCCACATTGTTGTCTCCCTGACACGTTATTAATGTTTGACTGCTTCAGTAGGATGTTACATGTAAATTACGTTCCTCTCTGTCTCCAAGGGAGAAGGTCCCTTGAATGGGTACCTCACCTTGGTTCTACTCCTATTATCAATAATACAACAAATCCTGAAGTCTTGGGCCTCAACTTTTCCTTCTCGGCAGGCCAGGTATATTTAAGGGTGTTGATGGAAAACAGTGTGGAGTGGTGTGACACTGTTTCATGTTTGCTGCAGTCACATGCAAAAAGCTGCTACCATTTAGCCCTGATCTGGTCTTAGTAGTAGTTTGTATTTATTGAGGGGCTAGTAAGTGCACGGGCACTTGAGAAATAAACATGTGATCAAGACACTGACTTTGCCCTCATGTCATTTGCAGTCTTGTTGGGGAGCTTATACACGCCCACAAACGCTGTGACAAGTAGACAGAGCTAGGAGCTGAGAGAGAGCCTGGTGGGAATTCAGAGAGAGAGAGGACCGCTCCCCTCCCACAGTGAGGGTTAGAGTGGCTTTGAGATTGGCTTTGTACATGAGGAGATGAGAAAGGACAGATACAGGAGAAAAAAGGCAAAGGGGAAAAAAAAAAAAAACCTGGTAAAACCCTGTAACGTCCTTTCTGGTGTCCTTTGCCCACCAGCCACCTGCCTGGTGTGGGCCCGTGACTATGGTGGGGATCCTCTAGGTCCTCTCTGATTTTGTCCTCAGCATTTTTCTGTGGCAGAGCATATGCAGTTTCCATGAGCTTCATCTCAAGAGAAAAGTGTTGACTTCCCAAGCATCCAGGTTTAATCAAAATCAAACAAGGAAAAAGTCCTTCCTTGAAGACCTAGATCAAGCTGGTGGTGCCGCCTTCTCTTTTGGGCTCCCTGTCTGTCTGGGTCAAGGCCATGTCTCCTCTTCCTCTGGCATCCGTCGCTCTCCGCTGCTTGTCCTGCCAGGCTCTCATCACTGGACACTTACTCGTGACTTGACGAGGCCTCGTGCAAAGTGGGACGGGGCCGCACTGTGTGGCCGCCGTGACTCACCATCTCCCCACTGCAGCAAGTACTTCCGGCCAGCTTGGTGCTCTGCCCGTGTCACACTTTGGGACACTGTGCGGTGGGAGGGCTGAGATCAGTTTGTTCTGCTCCTGCCACCCACGGCCATTGAACACTGCCCTGTGCCGGGTGGGTTTCACCCACGGATACTCTGTGCTGGGCTAGTGGCCAAATCTTTCCTTTCCAGCCACTGTTTCCCAGGGTCTTGCCACATGCACAGTTCTTGTTATTTGCATTTCTGAGCCGGCTGCCACGGAAATGTCCATCCATGTCTGAGGATGTGGCTACAAAAGCAGCCATTCCTATTTACGTGAAAACATAACATTCTAGTCTCACAGTGTAGACCTCTCCATAAGGTGAGAATACCTTTAGCAGAATGGATCCTGACCGATCAGCTCTTGGAATCAAGAGGATAAAAATGTCATCTTTTCACATATGTATGCCTTTACACTGGCTAGATAGATCTTTTATCTTTTTGCAGAGGGCGGGGAGGGTTGGGCAGAGTGAGGGGGAGAGAGAGAATGTTAGCGTAGAGCTGGATGAGGGGCTCGATCTCCTAACCCCAAGATCATGATCTGAGCCAAAACCCAGAGTCTAGACGCTGAACCGACTGAGCTGCCCAGGTGTCCCTAGATAGACCTTTTGTCATTTTTAAAAGACGAATATGATCAACCATGAAAATAATTCTGCACTGGTATGAAGTTTTTGGTTTTTATGATTTTTTTTTTGTTTGTCTTAATTAAAAAGTAAGGACTCGACAGCTGCAAGGAATTTTTAGAAATCATTGGATTTGTCCTCACCATACAGGGATTAACCATTCTAAGCAAATGGAAATGCAGTTTGCTTCCAAAGGTGTCCTGAGAAATAGTTTCCACAGCTAGAAGCTCGACAAATACTCATCAAATTAACGAACGAGCCTTTATTGGAAACACACTTCATTGGCTAGCACGGAAGTTTTGAACACATATTTGTGGAGTGGACGCCTACGTGATGAATGGACAGACAGGCCGCTAGCAAGTTTTCCAGCTGAGCTAAGGTGATTTTCTCCTGTTGCAGATAAAATCCATTTCTTGTTACTCGGTTTGCAGAGTGTGAGTGAGTTCCCCCGGCTATTCACCATCCCCTCTATATTTGAAGGAATATTCTTCCCTCAGTCCAGTCTTCCTCCAGCTGGATAATCGCAGCCTCATTTACCTTTCCTCAGAGTTTCATCTTCCCAGGCCTGGAAGAGTCTCTGTGGCCCTCTGAGCTCCGAGTGAATCATAATCCCCTCTCTGTTGTGAGGTTTCCAGAGGATTAGTGAGCATTTTGTATCTAAACCTGGATGATGGCAATCACAGACTTCATTAGTGGATAAAGAAAACCATAAGACAATGGAGGTTTTGTTGGATTTGTGATGACTTTCTCAAAATCTGGTTTGACCACTCTTTGCTCTTCCCTCCCCCAGCTGCTATTTCTAGAACTCACAGTTGCGATCAGACAGCATCAGGAGAGGAGGCTCCTGTGTTTCCCTCTTGCTCGTTGAAAATGATATGCTTAATAGTTTATTAAGCATTTTCAAATAGCTTCCTCCAAGAGCTGGAGAAAGACTTCTCCACTCTGTGGCTCTAAAATTGTCCTTTAGCTGGAAAAATATTGATTTTGCTATTGTTTAGCCCCCAATGGATTGCTTCTTATCTCCAAGACTGGATTTTTGTCAGAATGAGAGCTGACAGAATTCAGATTTAGTCAAGAGAAGTGTGTCAGGGTCGGCAAAATGGGAAACACTGAGAACAAATGGGATGTTAATTCGGGACATTGTGTGTGAATTTTGTGAAGTGAAGTTAAATCAGGAAACAGGACCTTTGTGGTGTACATTTGTTGAAGATAATTATTTAAATGCCCCAGTCGCTTTGCAGACAGAGAGTTTGTTTATACAGGTAAAATCATAAAGTGAATTATATAGGTTAAATTTATACAGGTTAAATCATAAAACGAGACTGAAAAGGGAAACAGTCCAAATTTTCAACACCGAGAGAAGAAATGCCCCAGTTTGGTATATCCATATCGTAGATAATAATTAATTTTTCTTCTCTGTGCTTTTCAGAAGTGTCTAGTTTTGTTCTACAATGACCCTGTGTTACTTTTTATACATACTCCTATCATAAGTGAGTTCTGTGAGTCATTGTCATTCATGGCACCGGAGCTTGGTCTTGGGGACCCCGACGCAGATGCGGGATCCTCTAACTCGCAGCGAGTGAGCGGGAAGGTAAGGGGGAATTGTGGTGTGAAGAGCCCCCATCTATATCCTTGTAGCCTCGGGGCTGTCTCCACCTGGGGAGGCTCCTGCTCGGTCTCCCATCCCTGCCGAGTCACACACGTGGGGTCAGACATGCAGGAGCATTTTCCGGGGTTCACTGGGAGCATTTGCCGGGGTTCCCTTTGCCAGGGAGCAGAGCCTTTAATTGCATTTGGTTGCCGGTGTGTTCTGAGCGGTGTTCCTGAACGGCCCGCCACGCTCCTTGGTCTGCTCGCTTGGCTGTTTTGTTTTTGAGTGGAAGGACCAAGTTTAATATTACAAAGTGAGTTGTGGCCTCACAGTACACATACCTTTGTGCTAATGAAAAAGTCAAATCTGGGACAATGGAAGGTTTTCACGGTCTTCCATTTTTCTCTAACACGTTTGGTTTAAAGTCTGTTTATCTCGAGATATGGAAATCAGGAACATCCCTCCCTTATTGCATCTGTAGTGACAATTCCTAAGCCAGTCAGGGCCCAGCTCTCTTCTGCGTATTTGCTGCTCTGTGGGAGAAAAAGCAAACAGGAAATGAGCGGTTTCTTCCCGATAGCTCGGTCTGGGTGGTGAGACAGGGAGTTACAGCAAAGATCTGACATCGAGTGGGATTCCAAAAATGCTCAGGGTGGTTCTCCCTTTTATGTCAGAACGTATCCTTTGAGGGTGAAAAAAGAGGATACTCTTCCGTGGCCTTCTGTCTTGTGTGTGTGTGTTGTTTTTCTAATGGAACTATAACGAACAGGCAATAAAATGCACAGCTCTTAGGTGTTTGGTTCAATGAATTTTGACGGTTGCGTACCCCCAGGTAACCAACCACTGCATCAAACAAGATACCGATGACTTCTGTTCATTAGCAATTGATGCCAGGCCTGTATGTAATTTACAGTTTTCTAGAGCCACGTTCGAAAAAGTAAAAAAAAAAACAGATGGTACTAATTTCAATACTATGGTTTAACCTAAGTGCATTTAAACCTCACGATTTCAACACCGAATTAGTATAGAAATGATACCAAGAAACATTAACACTTTTTTGAAAACAAGTCTTTGAAATTTGGTATACATAACACAACTCAATTTAACTTTTTAAAACCCATTATAGTGAATCGCCAAACCTAAGCTTTACTATGGTTGGCTCTGAGGGAACATTTTTCCCACTTCCCAGGGACACTGAATTCTGGATCCCTGTGGACAGAAGGCAGGCATGTCTTTCTGTGACGTAATCTGAAGACCTGAACCTATGCTTGAGCCTCAGGCTGTGCCCTCAATCTGTCCTTTTTTCTTCCCATCTCTGCTCCCCAGAGTCGTTCCACTTAGAGGCCATGACTGAGCGCTTACTGAGTGCAGGGAACCTGTAGAGTTGCTGGTGAGGGAAAGGCAGTGACATCGTCCTGGCTCTCGGGCAGCTTACAACCCAGTGGAAGGAGCTACTTCCCCATGGGACGTAGACAAAGAAAAGACACAGCCCTTGGGTTAGATGAGACTTCTGCAAGATGCGGCCTAACCTTTAAACCATGGTTAGAAGTTGATGAGGCAAAGCAGAAGGAACAGGCACAGAGAATGAATAGAGCATGAATTAATAGTTAGACAGATGGCCGGCTCCACCATTTACAGGCTGTGTCACCTTGGGCCAATTGCTTTACATCTCTGGGCCTCTTTTCCCATCATCTATAAAGTAGTGATAACAAGACCTCCATACCAGAGCTGTCAAAAAATCAAACAGAAAAAGATTATTAAAAACCTGTTGCAGCGACTGGGTCATTCCCTCATTCGTCTGTTGAGCAAGTGCTTTAAGACCCCTACTGCATGCTGGGTGCTGGGCTAGTTTCTGGGAATACTGTAGCATGATGTGTATCGTCCCAAAGCTTGATGTCTGTCTGAGGGGTTTAATTTACAGTAGCTGTTTTATCAAGAGGAAAGGCAGACTTGAGGAAAGGAGGGCTTGGTAGAGGGAGATAAGATTGCAGGGGGGGGCTAGAGTGGGGCCCACCTCATGGTCTCACTCCTGCTGAAAACATTTTGAGAATCTTCTTCAGTGTTTACCAGTGTTCAGGATTATTCATCTACTTCAGTAAAACCAGAAGAGACTGGGCCATTGTGGGGATAACTGGAGCCACTTGGTATAATTTGCATTTGCCATGTCTTCCCATGTAGATTTCACACTGGGATGGGGCACCGTGCTGCATCAGAATTGTTCACCCTATTCCTTTGCTTAGTCCTTTCATAGTGCTACCTGGATTAGGTTTTTATTGACTGCACTGAAGGCATAGTCCCTGGCACCAGACCTGGCATCTGATGTTTGCTCTATAGGTGCGGGTTGAGAAGCCGAAGGGGCAAATGGGTGGTCTGATCCCCATGCACATCCAAGATGTGATCAGAAGAAGCCTGGGCCTACAAACTAGGATATCTGCATTGTAGCCCGGTCTTTGTTATTCATTTGCTTTGTGACCTTGGGCAAGTCACTTAACTCCTCTGGGCCTGTTACCCAACCTGTGGAAGAATGAGTTTCAGCTCCATGATCTCAGGGATCTCAGTTTCACATTCCATGATCATCTGGCTCCCAGGGTTCGTGTTTTCCACGCTCCTGGCCCCAAGCATGCATGCATTGTACTTTGGGAAACTGAACTCACACTCATTGAAGACAGAGCACCTGGATGAGCGTTTCTGTGAAGATGGCTCATTCCATTGTGGCCACAAAGGGGAGTGAAAAAGGGCAGCAAGGGGATTCTGGTCTCTGTTGGGACCCGTGTTCGGTTCTTTGTCTTGTCATCATCCAGGCCCCTGAGTGCCTGATCATTGCTGCATGTGACAAAGAGAAGGGGTTCGGCCTCCTCCGATCTGCATTTAGAAGTACCCGTTAGCACTGTGCTAGAGTGAGTCTGAATTCTGCCCTCACAAGGCAGTTTCTATCTTGACCTTTTGATCTTTAATATGTTCCGCTTCCTGATTTGGGCACCAGACCTGGATTTGTGAGCACGTGTCCAGCAGCATGATTGGCATTGCTTTTTGTAGCTGGTTACTGTGTGAGCTTATAGCACTGGGGAGAGGAGTGTGGACGAAGAGCTACTGAACTGTTAGAAAGATGATAGCAGCCAACAACTGGAGGTGTCCCAGCCCATCTGCTCCTCCCAAACGAAACTACAATCACCATAAGAGATCTGGAATATCTGTTTTGTTTTGATGTATCAAATCATGCACATACCAATAACCCTCTAATTTATTGATGCTCGCTATTAGTTTTGTTTAAATGAGTTCCTTCCCAAAAGGAAGCAGCTTCTGTTCTGAAGAAATAAATAAAATGCATGAGGTGAACTTTCCTAAAACTGATTTTCAGTGTGGAGTTTTCAGGGTGTACTTTAGAAGTAGCTGTGGTGGTTTAAGACCAGAGAAAGGGTATGTAGGTATGTAGGTAGGAGGCTACAGGGATGTACTGGTAAATGACTGGAAGCCAGAGAGCAGAGGGAGAGATCTAGCCATGTGGATTTCAGCTCAGTTTCACATCCCTACCCTAAGGCATTAGATGCTGCTAATTCTTCAAAAGCCAAAGATTTGTTTTACAGAAGAAGTTCTGATTTGATTAAGATATTGCTTCCAGACCTAATGTTCCTTTAGCAAATCATGCCTACATCCATGATTGGAAATAAACTGCATGTTATCTAAGCATAAAAAAGCCACATGATTTGGAACTATTCTACAGAAGTAACATTTAGTGTAATTACAGTACATTTAGATTAATTATAGTGCTGGTTCCGGGCGCCACCACACTTAAGGTCGTATCAGCATTTTTGTTATTAACCCTTTGTGGAAGAGGTTTATCTTCTGGCTGCCTATTTTTCCTCAGGAAAATATTTGCATCCAATATAGGGCTAGATCACAATTGGATGGCCTTTTTGCTTTTAAGGTAACTTTAAAAAGATAGGATTTCAGAGGAATTATTTTGTTAAGATTGCTGTTTCCGTGTAGAATCTCAAAATAGGCAGAGATTAATTTTCAAAAAAGTGAAAATGATCAAAATGTTTAGTCGGGAAATTGACTTGCTAATAGATGGCTCATGCCTCCCTTTCATAGGCTTTATAACATTGCCCAGAAAGTATAGAGTGGCTGATACTTAATCACCATGTCCAGAACTTACCTATCCAACCTGGCTTTGGCTCCATTCAAAGGCTGTCGAACAAGGTAATGGTTGGCAATTTTGTTCATTGCGAGTATCATTATGGGCCTCCAATTCTCACCTTTTGATAGCATCGATGATTTTTTTCTGAAACAACCAAAAGTGATTTGGAGCCAGATTTGGCAAGTAAGGAGGCTGATAAAGTCGAATATACATCTTACTAAAAAATGAGCTGTGTCTCTAAAATAATGAACTTCATTTTCATGCATGGTTCATAACTACAGCTGAAGGTAATTCCTTCCAAGGAATTCCAGACTCTAGTGAGCAATGCCTGACTCCTTAAAAACAGTATATAGCTTCCTCTTCATGCTGCTTCGAAGGTGTCAGTATTCATTTGAATGTCTGCTACTTTGTCCTATGAAGAGTCTCATTTTGTGGTCCTATACCATATCTACAAAAGAAGTTTCTTAAAAATCTGCACCGATTGGCTTAAAAGGCACCAAAAATCATTCTGACCTGTTACACGTGTTAAAAAAATTTCCTAAAATACATCCTTCTACAAATGACTATAAATACTCTCCAAAATACTTGTGATAGCTAGCATCTTGCTGAACACTTACCATGAGTCACGCAGTGTGTTTTCTGTGCTTTTAACTCATTCACCTGTGATTTTTTTTTTTTCAAGTTTTTTTTTTTAGGTAATCTCTATATGCAACATGGAGCTCGAACCCACAACCCCGAGACCAGAGGCTCATGTGCCACTGACAGAGCCAGCCGGGCTCCCTGCCTGTGATTTTTTTTTTTTTTTTTCAAGAACTTTAGGTATCCGTCTTTTCAAAGGGTGCCAATTACATCGTCTTGTGAAGGGCCAATCTGATATTTCACCCCATGTGATTACCTGTGACGAACGTGCGTGCCATGGGTCCAACCGGGGTGTACTGCTCCCTGCCATTGCAGCTGTCCTCTTGGAGGATGAGGGCCAAAATAGGGATGGTGTAGGAAAGTTTTACAGAGCAAGTTCTATTAAATGAACAAAGGAATCAGCGCAAAAGCGGTGAATTTTTTAACTCCTGACCTGGTTTGATTTTTCTTTTCCCTTTCTAGTTTGCTCTGCTGGGTTCTATTTTGCCTTTTCCTGGTGGAGGCGTGCAGGCAAGTAGCTCTTTTCAGGAACAAATGATGCCATAAATCGGACTGAAATCAATGAGGTTCTGAGCTCTAAGAGTGAGAGGCACTCTTCCCTGCTTACCATGCTGCATATTTGAAGCCAGAAGCCAGAGGCTTGGGTGTTGTTCCACACACCGCTCTCTCATTTACGGACCTATTTATAGCTGCTCAGTCACCCAGCTCTGTTCCCAATACCCATCTTCCCCTTTGAAACTGGAGGGATATTTAGAAGAAATAATAGAGAGCACATATGTTCTCATGTCTGTCTCCAAACATATAAGAGAAGAAATGGAAAACCACCACTCGGTAATGACACTATAAACGTTACAGCCTGGAATTCTTGGAAGTGGCTCCATCCCCCGCCCCAGCCCCCCGTCACTGGCTCTTTAGCTTCCCTCGGCTGAGGGGAACTTATATACCAGTGCCAAAAGCGTGGATTTAGTCAAAGGGAGGAAAACAGAAATGGAGGCCATTCAACTTTCTGCTGACTGGGTGTGGCTGTGTTCTGAAGCCTGGCCCTCACTTAGAGGAAGCCCATCAGCAGACAGCAGGGGTCTTGGGCCTCCGGTAGGCCCCTAGGCCTGGAGGCTGCCTCCTGAATGCTGTGTGCCTTTGTTCTCATGGAAAGTATGAGGGCCCACCTGAGGTTGGCACTCCCAGGAGACAGGTTCAACCCTGTCATCTTGTATGTCATGTGGGGGAAGCTAGTTTGGCAGCTTGAGTTGGTCTTTTCTAGTGGAGGAGATGGAAAACTGGACTGATTTTTCTAGTCCCTCATCACATGAATCGCTTGGCTTGGGGAAGGGCCTTGTTGAGGGTGAGGCGGGTGAGGCCCTCACTCGAGCCTGGCATTGGCATTTCAGGTGGCTCCAAAGACTCAGTAATTGAGACAAATGATGCTGAATGTGGTATTTGTAAAAAAAAAAAAAAAAAAAATTAAGACGTTTAATCCATGCTGAATGGAAGATCTAATTGTTAAATACAGATAGGATCAGTAACAGTTCTATTCTGAGTGATGTTGGAACCCAAGGCAAGAGGAAAAAAAACACTGCATTTGTTTTAATAAAAAAAAAAAATAGTGCCTTAAAATTCCATTTATGTTGATGACTGAGTTTTTTAGACCCCTATTGCTCTTCCAAAAGCCCAACTCTAGTGCCATCCCTCTCAGAGTTTTCCCTGCTTTTGCTCCGCCTCCCCCCTTCCACTGGCTTCTCTGTCTTCTGTCAGAAAATATTTTACTTCTGCAGATCTCCTGACGGCATTTGCCTTGGTAGGGTGGAATTATTTGTTTAGGGCTCCTGCCTCTTTCGGAAGACTATGGCTTCCTTGAGGATAAAGACCATGATGCCAGCCGGACATTCAGTAGGTACTCAAAAATGTATTTGCTGGTTGTTAGAAACAGCAAATGAACACATGAATGCATCAAATGAATAAGTGAAAATAACCTTTGAGTCTTTTAGGACTTTAGCAATGGGTTGCCATTTCCAGTGATTCCTAACTCTATCCTTGGGTCGCTTGGGAGCCTCTCTTTGGGTACCCGAAGTGCCATGGAGAGAACTTTCTCAAGTTAACTGAAGTGATTCACTCTAAGGAATCCTATTAAAAGACAAAAAAAAAAAAAAAAAAAAGAAAGAAAAAACAGAGTGAGGCAAGCTGGACAATATTCATGATCACTTCAAATCAGAGACACAGAAGTCAGTATTGAAATGGCCCCTTGCACGTGGAGCTCGTGATAAAGACGCAGGGTCCATGAGTTCTAATCCTAGCTGTAGGACACTGGGGAATTATTGAGCCTCCTTAGGGGAAAATGTTAATGAGCGAGAGGAGTTGGCCAGCTCCCACCCTTATTACTTCTTCAGCGATTTCAGCCGGTGGAATAGTGGCGGCCCGTGGCAGTGTGGCTCTGTCTACCCGATGACAAATGACCAGTCTGACTGATTTCTTTTTTAACCACATCTAATCACTTGGCAGGCTGCTCTGGCATCATGTAGACACAGCCTAGGCTGTCCTGGGAGCTGTGTATTGATTTTGTGTTGAGAAGTCATGGCCAAAGGAAGTGCCGCAACACAAGAATACAAACCCAGGGCAAAACAGAGACTGCTGCTCAGAGCCTTGCCAAGATGCTCAGGAAAGCGTCACCTTCGCCGTCGCCTCCTGGCGCCCTATCTCCTGCAAGTAATCTTGGAAAGATCCCAAACCTTGCTCACTAGCAGAGTCCTGTCCCATCCTGTAAGACGTCGAGGAAACCATCTCCCTGGCCATGCACCCCTCCCTGCCCTAAGCCCTATGGCAACTGAGCCCCCCCCCCCCCCCCCCCCCCCCCCCCCCCCCCGCACACACACCCTTGTCTCTCTTCTTCCCTTTCTTCTGTCCTTTCCCTCCTGTCCCCACCTCTGGCATGGGGCTAAAGGCCGTGCACCTGTGTGAGGCACCGAGGGCCCGGGAGGTGACTGGGTGCGTTTCCAGGGTGCTTACCTTCTAGTCCCAGGGGGCCAACATGCAGAAATCGACACAGACGGAGAGGGTGTCATTTTCAATTGCAGTGAGTGATCTGAAGAATTAAAACAGGATGATGTGGCCCAGCTACAGAAGTGGAAGGACCTGAGTGGAGACCTGACCGGGAGGGGAAGCGAGCATCTTGGGGATGCTGCTGCAAGAGACGGCGTCGTGCCATTCCAAAGGGCCCCGAGGCAGGGACATGCTTGGCTTGTTCGAGGCACAAAATGAGCTTTGTCAAGGATGGTAACCTCACAGTGGATGAGGTCAGAGAGGAAGGCAAGGACCAGATCAGTGGGTCCTTCAAAGGCTGAGATAGCGATTTGAATTTTATTCTGCCTGCAGTGGGAAGGCGTTGGAGGAACTGGGTGAACCCTCTCCATCCTCGTATTCAGTGCCAGCCGGGTGGTGGCTCAGTAATTTCTCCAGGTAGGGGCTCTGTCATTTTTTCTGCTTTGTGTTCATGTAGCTAGAGTGTCTGCTGACTGACGTTTAATCTTTGGTTCAACAGGAATAAAATAAAGCAGAACCGTTTGCAGCACGCTAACGCTCACCTCTTACTCCCCAGTCCACATGCTCATTTCTAGGCTCTCAGGCATCCTGGGTCAGTGAGCTATGTGAGTGCAAACAAGGTGCTCTGTTTTGTTCCTCTTGGGGTTTCTGTGCTCAGTGTGAATGTCCGGTGCATGGCAGGGGCTTGGTGAGGGCTTGTTGGAAGGAAGGAAGGAAAGACAGCTGCCCCTCTTTAGGGCTTGTCCGCCTTTTATTTGCAGGGTTATCATGAGCACGAAAGGGCTATACAAAGGGAAATGAAATAAGGGAATGTCCGCAGAGTGAGAAAGAAACCTCAATTTACCCAGAAGTTAAGAATGGGATCAAAACCAACAAACATGCTGTAAATAATGTCTCCCGTACTGTGGAACTATTCAATAAATCTACGGGGGCACTTACTGATCTGGCAATATCATCATGGACTTAAATTTCAACTCTGCTCGATCACTTGAGTTCGGTCCTGGATACATTTAAATATATATTTGGTTCATGCCTGAGACACTGAGGATGACAGATATCCTGCCATAATATGTGACTAATAAAGCGATTACTAAGAAAGGGAAGTCCAAAATGGCCAGGGAAGTATGGAAGAGCTGCCTCATTCAGTGGACGCAATCAGGGCAATGACCTGTCTGGAAGAAAGGTATTTTTCTCCAAGGCGTTTGGTAGTTCCTTCTTGATTAAAGAGAAAAGCATCAACATTACTCAACACGCTGTTTTGGAGGCATCTTGAATTGGCCTCACCTGGCTTTTCACACTCACTTTCTACTCTGCCATTGGACACCATTTCACATACTTACTTCTTTCCTTCATTCCTCTTCTGTGCCTTTACTCTTGTTCTTCCAATGTTCAGGAAGACCCCTCCTCACCTCTGTCTCTAGATGCCTAATTATCCTTCAGTGTTCGGCTTGAAGTGCAACCTCCTCCAAGCCGTCTTCCCGGATTTCCCCATGCCAAATGTCTACTCTTCCCATGTGTTTCCTCTGGCTTATGTTATGTTCATTTTTTATGGCTGCTTCACACGACTACACTCTCCCTATCTTCCACAGTCCCTAGAGAGTACATTCCACAAAGTAATGGTTGATAGAGAGTATTGAATGACTAAATGAGATCGCAATACTACCATGACTAAATGAGATCGCAATACTACCACACTCATTTTTCTCATCCTCTTCACTGGAAGGAGGGTGTATGAAGAGTTGGCTGCTCTCTGTCATGCTCTTCACAGTAGGTCAGAACAGTTGCAAGCTCTGTTACGTCACATGGTCAAAGTGAAGAGGTAAGAGCATGGATGCTTGTCATCAGTAGGGATCATGGATGTGATGGGAGAAATCATACCAGTGACTGGCCTGTTAGTCTCAACCCAGGAAAGTGTCAGTGCTTGGCCTTGTGACTACAGCCAAAGATTTTGCCACACTGTGTATCAGAAAATAGTTGACTTTTTCTCAGTGCTTGGAGGAACATTATGTAATTCATCTCTAGTTCATATACATGATAAAAAAAAAATTCTGCATCCCCTGTATTTTATTTTCTTAGGTTGTAAAAACTGACTTCTTTCAACCACTTTATTCAATATTCCCCTAAAGGCATCAGCAGCAAAAATTTATGGATATTTTTTATTAGAGATGATTTGGTTTTTATTCCTAGGAAACAGAGCTAGAAAAATTTTAAGGTCATTAGCCATAAAAATTTTAAATACATAGTCATTTGAGTACATTAGTTTTAGCTTTTAGGTTCTCTGCTATCTTTAGCTTTTTCCATTTTAAGTTAATAATGATAAAAATAAATCTCATATTTATTAGCTTTTTTTTATCCTAAGGTGTTTAACAAACTTTAGGAGTGCAAATATAATGTAGCAATCCAGATGCCTGCTCCTAGGTTTGTGGCCCCAAGAGCACTTGATTACAATTAGTTCTATTTCATTAGAATTGCCCACGGGTCAACAGAAGGATTGAGTCCAAAGGTACTTGTCAACCCAGTTAACCTGACTTTCGAGGTGGCATGTTAATGCAGAACTTCTATAACTTTAAACTCTATAAAATCTCTATCTTTATTCCTCTTCTTCCAGTGACCATTTGTTGCATAACAACTATGTGTTGGATTCTCAGCTCAACTCTGGGGACAAAAAGGTCACCAAGGCTGTCAGAAGGATGGATAAGTAGATATGGATGTATTTTAGTGATAGCAATGAGATAGGCTGTATGTACATAAAGAACATATAAAAATATATGTCAGAAGTATGTTGTCAGGTGTGTGCATATGCTAAGCCCTCATTTATGGAACCTGTCCTCTGCTAAGCGCTGTGCCAAATAGTTGACACACAGTATCTCATTTAATATTTGCAACAACTCCATGAGTTATTATTATCCCCATTTCACAGATAAGAAAACCAGGATTCAGAAATACTATGCAATTTGCTCAAGTTTATCTGCTGAAAGGTGGTACGGTCACAGTTCAAGCCCAATGTATCTGACTTCCGAGCTCATACTCTTTGCCAGTATCCATTTTAAGTGTCTTTTGTTTAACCAGATCTGAATTTTATCCCAGAAGTTCAGATTCAGAATAAAAGAGAAAGAATGAAAAGTGTGAAATTGGTTGTGTGACCATGAATACCAAGGTATCTATTTGTTTACTCGAGACAAGCATTGGGAGTACAGAGTCAGCCCTCAGACTCTGGTGCTGGGTCATAGAGCATGAAATACAGCATTTCAGTGACGGCCACATTCCCCCCCTCCCCTTCCAGCTGAAGACCACCCGACTGAATTACTTCATGCTGTGGTCCTTTAGCTATCATCATGGTAGCAAAGGAGAAACTTTCAGACTTATACTGTGTTGAGACAACAGATGAGCCACCAGGGTAGTCCGTGAGGCCCCCATCCTTAAGGATCTCCACATAGAAGAGAGCTCAGGAAGAGCTGAGCCATCAACCTCTCAAGATCTCAGACAGTGTTAATGATTTTGCAAAACACACACAAGTTTCAAGTTAATTTCACCCACGGCCCCATAGACTACCTTTTACTCTCTCTTAGGCACTAGGTGGTTCTGGCTTCATAGCATTTCTTATAATTGTGGTTTACCATTGGTGGTTGGTGTCATTATTTGTTTATTGCCTGTCTCCCATGCTCGATCATGGCCTCTGGGGGAACGGGGCCGTGTCTTGCTCAGGGCTGCACCTCACCTGCACCGCTGAAGACTCCTGTGACTGGCACTTAATGAATATTTATCGAGGTGGGACTAAATGAATGGAATCTGATGGAAGACGAGACACACAGCACCACATCAAGGATTTAGTCTTGATTGATGCCATAGAGATCCCCATTCTTAGTTTTTAAGCACAGCCCTAGTCCAATACCTCTTTCATGGCCTGACAGCTCTAGGGGTTTTATGTGACGGAGGGCAAGTCTGTTTGTTCGGTGATTACAAGAGACAGATACAATATTTACTAGCCTTAGCAACTCCTGAGCAAATGCGGTCCCTGGAGAAGGGCACACGATAATAAAGTAAGGAAAACCAGCCGTTATCTTGAAGCCAAGCTCCACAGGCTTCAAGGCCATGACTCACGATGCCGTGGTCAGGAGCTCTGGAGTTCTCAAGGATAATTTGTGGCGACACTGATGAGACAGAGTTTATTTAAATGCGGTGACGGCTCAAGTATTTTGAAGTGAAAAAGTCAGCTCGTGGCTGGGCAGATACCTTGTTGACCCCTTTCCACTCTCCAATACACCGACGTTTCCAGGATTTACTCTAAACTGCCTGAGTCCTAAAGGGACCCAGGAGCCATGAACTGACCCCAGCTCCTTCACGCATAGAGGAATCGGTCTCTGGAAATGGAGCACACGTTCATCTCTACCCAGCCCATTGTTCTTTGATTGGTCAAATGATGCTCTAAATGGAGGACTGTGAGAGCAAAAAATAAATGTTTTATACAGTGCTAGAAAAAGCTTTGGGGGAAAATTTTAGCGAAAGAACAGATTCTTTCTTGTTTCTATAGAAACCGGTAGTGATCAGGAGTGAGGTGTTCTTTCAAGTGTACATGGTAGTAAGGGGAGTGCCTCTGTGTGTGTCCCTTTGATCTCGTTGGGAGTGGGGGACATCTCGCTGCAAATCCCCGCTTCCTCGAAGTGGAGGAGGGCTGCGGTCCACAGTCGCTCAGCATCCCAGAACCAAAAAGACCCTTAACAGGAATCTCCTGTTGAAAGAGGAAGAAAAAGATAAACAGAAGGAAAGCTTTACTATCAGCTGTCAACAGGCCTTTAAACTGCTCCTTACCAGTGAGCAGAAAATGTCCTGGTCGCGTCATGCCTGGCCTGCTGATAGCCTGGCCCCAGAAGCAGTTGAGCCATCGGACGGTTTGGGCAATTTGTTGCCCTGCCAACTTGTCTACTTCCATAACATCTCCTGCTTAATGAAATTAGAATTAAATGTGTCCTTTTTAGTTTCATTTGTGAAGCTGTTACATTCTTGACAAGTGAATGGTGGGCACGACTTAAATCAGATTCCCAGGCAAATGCTTTTCTAAAGCCTAATCAATACTACAGCTTTAAAATGAAGTTTAGGGCAAATGTAATGACAGGATGAAACAGGCGTGTTTTGCTTCAATCTGACATGTCCCAGAAGGTAAGAGGAATATCTAGTAACTGACAAAAGGGTTTTCCCTTTGCTTGACATTTACTTTGTATGTAAA
The DNA here is from genome assembly GCA_028646535.1 of Procyon lotor. Classification (NCBI taxonomy): domain Eukaryota; kingdom Metazoa; phylum Chordata; class Mammalia; order Carnivora; family Procyonidae; genus Procyon; species Procyon lotor. The sequence continues at coordinate 4,662,730 of CM053612.1, read as the reverse complement.
CAATCCAGTATATTGGCATGTCAATGTATTAGTTGGTGGTGGTCCAAAACATGATGTGAATTTGGATAGTCTATCTTTCTGCTCACAAAACACACTCTTGATCACCAGGAGAACATTTATCGCAGTGTTGCCTTGCAGTTGGCAGAGCCGAATGAATCATTTTGAAATATAAACTTCCTCACATCTAAAATATATCACAAGAAAACACAAGACTTAAGGGGAGTGGATTATGAAATAAAGGAATGCCGTTAGTAGTCTATAGGTTATAGACATCCACTGTTGTTAATAAAATACTGGAACAAGTGTAGAAGATTGCATTTAGTGTAACTTCCTTGAAGCTGCACTGTGGAGGGCAGGAAGTGATTTCCCACTAGCTGTGTGACCTCAGGTAAGTCACTTCCCCTCTCTGAACTTCGGTTTCCATATTCTAAAAGTAACCATGTTAGTACTGAGCATTTCTCTCCTACAAAGTGTTCAGCTGTCATCTCTCCACTGTCAAAAGATACTTTGGCAGAAGAGTAAACAAACTTCCTTAAGTGAAGCTTACATGGAATGAGAAATACCCCGTGTTTCTTGGACACATTTTATTTCGGTTCCCTTTGTCCTGGGAGTAGAGTTCAGGTGTACAATCTGTCGAATCCTATGGATTGCAGATGAGGAAACCTTGGGACCCAGAGATTTTCTGGAGAATTGTGGATTTTTCCTCCCATGCGATCATGTGTCCTTTCATCCCACATGCTATAGGTAAAATGGGAAGAACCCTCATTTCTCTGTCACTGACCTTATTGGTATATACCAATGTCTTTTACCGACATGATTGATCATATTGGTATTTGACTTAATTTTGACTGGATCAGGGTACAGGCTGTTCCTAATTACTACCAACCCAAAGCGACTGGCATTTGTTTGTGGCAATCCGTAAAACCTGAGCAGTCATTCCCACCATCATTTAACCTAGTCTGAACCCCACTCATTACATCGCATCACAGTATCTACATAAATAATACGTCCCTAATTTCTTGGCTTACTCAGCTCACAAACTCATCAATTTGACCCAGACAGCTATTGCTGTTCTTTTATTACACACCATACACACGGCCAGAACAAGACCCGCCATCTCATAGTAGTTAGGCAAGTGAAAATGTGCATATTTGAAGAAATGTGGAATGTATACTGTGTTGTTCCTTTTCATGTCAAAGCTGGTGCTAGTGACAGGGAAATAAAACAACGCAAACCGTGTGGCTTAGAACAACAAAAATGTATTGTCCCCAGTTCTGGAGGCTAGAAGTTCAAAGTCAAGATGTTGGCATGGCCATGCCTCCTCTGAAGGGGGCTTTTTTTTTTTTTTTTTTAAAGATTTTATTTATTTGACAGAGAGAGAGAGAGAGAGAGATCACAAGTAGGCAAAGAGGCAGGCAAAGAGAGAGGGGGAAGCAGGCTCCCTGCTGAGCAGAGAGCCTGATGCAGGCTCGATCCCAGGACCCTGAGATCATGACCTGAGCAGAAGGCAGAGGCTTTAACCCACTGAGCCACCCAGGCGCCCCTAGGGACAGGCTTCTGGTAGCCTCAGTGTACCTTGGCTTCCAGATGCACCACTCCAATCCTCTTTCATGTGACCTTCTTTCCATGTCTTCACAATGGATTCAGGTGCACCCTAAGGATTCCATCCTACCCTGATTGCTTCTATAAAGTTCTCGTTTCCAAGGTCACAATCCGAGGTACTGGGAGTTAGGACTCCAGCCTGTCTCTTTTGGGGATGACACAACTGAACCCATAATGATCTGTCATCTCAAAAGCTGGTAATTTTTAGCTGTGCCTCTGACACTTGGGATCCAGGGGGAGCATTAGTCCCCCAAAAAGCAACTCCAATCTGCTTGATGGGCAAACCTATGGGCTACTTAATTGTTGCCCAGGCCCCACTGTTAGGCCATGAGACCTAAAGCCCTGCTTCTGTGGATCCTTAAAGATAGACATAATTATTGTACCTCATCAGTTACTGCAGCATATAGGCTTTCCAAGTATTCTGGGACTTGTCATGAATTTGTCACAAATTCAGCCTGGCTTGCCCTCTGCCTCCATTTCTCCAACCCACAGTTAGTCTAGGCTGGTGAGTTTAACTGGATCTGAATGATATAAAGAAAATTTAAACTTTGAGACAAATTAAATTTAAATGGGAAACCAGATGGCAAAGCTGTCTTAGATTGTAAAGTACAAGGAAGGTAGTATTGATTAAAGAAAGGATTTCTAAAAGTCTTGCAGCTACACTGTGTTCCAGGGGGAGAAGCTGCTAACTGAAATCCTCCTAGGTAAATAACACCAATGTGGGGGGAAAGAGTTCACTTGTTCAGAAACAGGCATTCACAATGCAGCATTATTATTTTAAAAACTACTAAATGTTTTTGGGAGGTTTGAGAAGGTTCCGTGTCCTAACCTGATAAAGTGTTTATGGTCCAATCTAATATATCAGCTCAGGGTCAGAGGGCCAGTGGTAGTAGAATTAATATTTCTAGGTCCATCTACATATAGGAAGCACTTTCTAGAGATTATGAAAAAAATTATGCTGGGGCATTAGCAAATATGTTGATTAAAGATTGATAGGGACTTTCAAAGGACAGTATCAAGGAATTGAAAAGACATCCCACGGAATGGGAGAAAGCATTTGCGAGTCATATATCTAATAAGGTACTACTATCTAGAATATATAAAGAGCTGATACAACTCAATAATCAAATAAGAAATGACCAAATTAAAAATGAGCAAAACCTCTGAGTACACATTTTTCCAAAGAAGATAAAAGAGTGATAAACATGTGAGAAGACATTCAACATCCTTAGCCATCAGGAAGATGCAAATCAAAACTACAGTGAGATACCACTTCACACCCTCTGGGATGGCTGAACTCAAAAAGATAGACAAGAAGTATTGGTAAGGATGTAGAGAAGTTAGAATTCTTATATATAAATGGGGAGGTAAAGTGGTTTAGCCAGGATGAACAGTTTGGTGGTTCCTCAAAAAGTTGAACATAGAGTTACCATAGGGCTCATTACTTCCACTCCTAAGTGTATATCCAAGAGAATTAAACCCTTACATCCTCACAGAATCTGTACAGGAGCATGTATAGTGGTAATATGCATATTAGCCCCAAAGTAGAAAAAAAACCAAGTGCCCACCAACTGATGAATGGATATACAGCATATGGTTTATCCATACGATGGGCTGTTAGCCACCAAAAGGTATGAGGTACCGAACTTGCTACAACATGGATGAACCTTGAAAGCCTTATGCTACGTGAAAGAGGGCAGATCCAAAAGGTCGTGTATTGTACAACTTCATTTATGCAAACTAACTAGAATAGGTAAATCCGTAGAGTGGTTGCCAGGAGCTGGGGGAAGGCAGAATGGAGAATGCCTACTAATACGTACAAGATTTCTCTTAGGGATGCTTGAAGATGTTCTGTAATTCGATAGTGGTGTTGATGGCACATTTCTGTGCATATACAAGAACCACTGGAGTATATCCTTTAAAATGGTGAATTGTATTTATATGAATTCTGTCTCAGTAAAGCTGTTAGAAGAAAGTATCAGTCACTGGCTTTCACATTCATTGATGATTCGTTGAAACAGTAACTGGATTCACTGTTTACAACTTAGCCCAGCAAAATTTCTATCAGGGAGGAGAACTTTATCACTGGCATTTAGAATCGCTGCTGCATGGTGATAATAAATAGCAGACAGCCTTACAAATTGTAAGGGAAGTTACGCTGGAACACATTAATCACCCTAGTTAGGTAAGAATCACCAAGCTGCTGGAAAAAGATACAAAGAGAATTTTCAGCGTCGGGCCAGGGAGCAGTGGCTTGCTGGCATTCCTGTTGGGAGATCAGCCATTCAGTGTCCTTCAAGCCTCTGGGACCCTGATCCCCAGCACCTCCACTAGAGGGGGAGCAAGCCAGATAAGGAAGACTAGAAAGTCCGGGCTAGCCTACAGTTTCTGGTCAAATGAAAGTCAATACTAACCTTGCACTCTTTAAAATGGTGATCAAGGCAAAATTTTTGTCCTCAGGAATAGCATAGAAGAGACATTAAAGTTAGAATCTGTTTCACTTGAACATCAGGGTTATTTTGAATTACATTAAAAAAGATAAATCATGTGCAGAGGAAGGCTGACTTTGATGTGAACAACTGTTAGAAACCAGCAGCACATTTAAGGTTGACATCTCTCTTACTTCCGCACATGGAGAACTTCAGTGTTTTCTTGCACTCCTAGGAACCAGTTGCAGTTAAATAATATAGGGATTTACAGTTTTATCCTCTGGAAAAGAGAAGCTAAAAGATGGGGGAAATGTTATATTCTGTATATTTGGGGAGAAAGAAAGGCTATGGTTTAGCAATAAAATTAGTATTAGCTCTCGTGTTCTGATCTAACCAATGAAACTAAGATTGTGTGGCGAATGTGCATTTCTGAGGCTCCAAACTGAGAAGCTTAGAGCTGGATTTTCTCCCCCTTTGCATTGTGTACTTTGCCTTGATAAGGAGGAGACAAAGGAGAAGCCACCCATCTTTTAAGAGAATAAATATAGAAGTGATGTCAGAGGAATAGTGGAGATTTAAAATGCCCAATCTATATTTCTCACAGCAGCATCAGGGTTTATGAAGACCTGAATCATCCAAAGAAAGAATAAATAGTGTTCAGTAAGGATTTAGTAACAACTGGATTTTATCATTGTCTGAGTCCTCAAAACTGGTAACCCATGCCTCTAAGTGTACTTAGAGGTTCACTTAGATGGTTCATGAAAATATTCAGGGATCTTCATTAGCTCGTTCAACGTCGACAACATCTCATCCATTCTTACCAGTCTATGAACTGATTTTCTGATATGTAGAGTACTCATGGCTCCCATGCCCTGGTGACCAAGGGGAAGGTTGGGGCTTTGTGAATGGTTCAAATTGAATAGCCCTATGAGGGTTGGTGTTGACAAAGCCAAAGTTAGTGGATTCTTCCTTAGGATTCATGGCCTCTTGCAGGCAGAAACACAACAGACTGAGCCCTAAGCATGGCTCTGGAAGTCTCTCTTAATAATAGGAGCTCCTATTTGGGGCAAACTGTTCATGGAAAGAGATGTGAGTGAGGATGTGCAGGGACGGTGGGCTGAAGTGGTGGTCCTTTCTCTTGTCCCGTGCTTCGGGAAGATGACTGATTAATTTGGCACTAGGTGGCTTTGGCCTCCCTGGTCTCATACCCACTTGCTAAGGTGTAATAGTAACAATTGCCATTAACTGGTACTGGACCATGCCCTTTACACACCTTGCCGCTTACTTAGCAAAAAGCTAAGGGGCACATGTTCTTCTTTTAGTTTTAGAGACAATGATGAAACTGACTCTGAGAAGCCCTTACCGCTAGCACCATTCTTTGCTTCTGCTGGGATATTGCACAGATTCATGAATATATGCATGGTGCTGGTGGACCAATGTGTGTGTGTGTGTGTGTGTGTGTGTATGTGCACACATGTGTGTACACGTGCATGTGCCTGTAAACCGAGCACAGTGCCTGGGACATGAGAAGGGCATGAGAAACCCTCAGGAAACGAAAGCCATACTTCTTTTGTCTTGCACCTCCCTGAGTATTTTGCCAGTGCCTAACAGGTTCAAGAGGTAGTAGGCAAATTGAATTAAATCTTGCTAAATAGATTTTGCAAGTTGGCTTTCCTTCTGTAATTAGCTTTCTGACAATTTGGGTGGTAATTGGTTGATGGAAAGAATAATTAATAATAAAGGTTGTTTATTTGTGGGGTAAACATTTATCATAGTTTTCACTCCTTTCCATCAGCATTTAATTCGCGAAAAGGCTCGTAAGTTAACTACAGAGAAATTATATTACTAAATATTGAATAGTAATTATAATATATGATATGTTTTCCCTTTAATTAGCAAATAGACTGTTCATTATGTTTTAGATAATTGTTACATATCATTTGATTTTATTTCTTTATCATTCGTGGCAGGTGATTACATTTCCACAGGGTATAATTTTTTATCACATTATTTTGAAATTTGATTGCAAGATTATGCTGTACAGAATTCAGTGTATTCAAATCACCCTGAATTCGCTCACATTCTTTGCTTCCAGAAAATCTGCACTTCTTTTTCCCTTCCCTGTATGTGCCTGATGCGTGACAATTCCATATTAATGAACCCCGATAATTGTACAGATCTCTCTAAATGCCCCAAATCAGAGACTTCGGAACTTGAACTTGGAAACTTCAATTTGTTTCCCATTGTGGTAGCCATCTCTTTGAGAATCTGTCTGTTTTGCTAATAAATGCAAATAACATATCAATGTAAACAACAATACAGAGCAATACACAGTAATGCAGTCATGTATAAGCATGAACGATACCATAATATGTAACGATGTTATAATAAATACAAATGACAGTAAATGCAGATGTTATGTCCAAGCATCTCTGACCCCTGAGGGAGCTCGAGAGCAGGGTAGCCGCGGTGGCTGGGCTTTCCTCTCCCCTCTCTTTGAGTAATTGGGCCGATAATGCCCCTCATTGCCCTGCTGCAGGATTGACACTGCGAGTTTAGCTATGACAGGAAATCAGTAACGGTGTGTGTGTTGCTTGAATACATTCAGACCTCCCTGCCTCTGCTTTGATGATGTTATTTATGATGAAGGCGAGATCACAGGCTGCACAGAATATGGTTATTGTGGCATTCAGGCGTCGGCAGATACGGCATCCAGATGCCTGGTCACAATTTGTCTTATTAACTTGATTATCTGATTTCCTACAAGTTCTGCAGTGTCAGAGTGGCAGCTTTTGCGGGGAAAGTTTCCTTGGATTAGCACTGTTCTCGGCAAGGCAACCCACTTGCTTTAAAATGAGATCCTATCAGAGGAAAGAGCAGTGGCTACAATTATATGGTCTTACAAAGATTGTTAGGATATTACATATGGAAGCCAAACTCTTTCATTCCCTCATTTCATTTTGTTCCAAGGAGTTTAAATAATACTGCTTAATGCTCTCGGGACGATGTCAGTACTTCAAGGGAATAACTTTGCTATTTAGATTTGGTCATGCAGTCTGTTTAACAGCGATTCCCTTTATAATGGCATGTAGCGGTTCCCAGCATTCCTTAGGGCATGCAGGGAGAATGGCATGGACCTCTTGAATAATTAATATGGTTTTCAGAGCAGTAGTCATGGAAACGCAAGCAGTGTCACATATTTGGATTATAAGAATTAGGCACATTTTGAATATCACATTGAACCCAAAGAGGTGGCTGTACCCCAGAGACAAAAACATTTTTCCCAATTCTCCTAACTCAGTGAAATGAATCCAGGTTTGTTTGTTTGTTTGTTTTTAGGGTGTGTGTGAGCCTATGCCATGTTTTGGAATAAAACCATTTTTATACTTTGGTGTTTGAATTGCTTAATTGGTTTCATTTGCTCTGTATTTGGATTCCCTGTTTAATTGAGATGTTTTCACATTCCAAGCTTCTGTTTTCATACTTTATCTAGTGCTGGTCGTGGTCACAGGTTATTGCTTTATTACTAAAGAGAAGATGTAGAACTTAATTTACAATAAAATAGCAGAGAGCACTTGCTGTCTTGAGTATCTCAAAGGTATCACATCCCTTCTTGTGCTGCCCCAAACCTCTGATGATACTAGGTTGGAGGGTTAGACAGTTGCTCTGTACAAAAGGGCTACAGTGTTCCCATGAAGTTTCTAGACCTGTTCTGTTAGACCAGTTGTATGGCTCTTTTATTTGTCTCAAAAAGTGTCTCTTCAGAATCAATATTGTCGTCATTACCTGGGGTGTATGTGTGTGTATGTGTGTGTGTGTGTGCGCGCGCGTGTGTGTGTGTGTGTGTGTGTGTGTGTGTAAGAAGTCAACCAGGCAATAGCAAAAAGCTATCATCTAGTCTTCAGTAAGAGTGTACGTGTAAAGAATAAGAATAAATGGAAGTTATTTATAGAGTGTAAACCCTCCGGTTTCATGAAGCATGTTGTGCTGTTATTTGCTCAGGTTGATTCCACAAACAACTGCAGAGTCTCATGCTGCCAAGCCTCTGCCATCCTAGAAGTGATGAAGGAAGTAATTAGTAAAACCCTTAACAAAGAAGGAAACAGTGAAGATGATAAAGGAAAGCAAAAACCTCATTTCATCTCTATCATGGGTTTTCTGCCTGCCATTGAAACTTTGGCTCACAACAGTGTGTCATCTCAGGGAAGCCCATGCAGGGGGACTGTTTCGTGGTGTGCTCCCCCTTGCCAAGGACCCCTGGGTGGTGGGGTCCTCCTTGGAGCCCCCTGTTCTCCTCCTGCCTGACGTGGGTCCTTTCTCTAGGATGAACACGCTCCGTGGTGTCCTCCCTTCTTCCCCAAATGTTACTGCAACACCATGGTGTCTTACTTGCATGAGGCCCCACCTGCTTGTCACCTCTCAGTCCGAGCTTGGACTTGCATTAGGATTCTGGAGGCATTGCTGGCCCGGCTTCCATCCATCTGTTGATAAGTTGCAGCTCCTCTGTGATTCTTTTCGGAATTACCATTCAAGCACTAGATTGATTTTTCTGGAGAAACCCCTCAGTTCTTTCTTTGGTCCCCCAGTGGGTGCACTTTCCTACTGGGTTTTTTTTTTAGATTTATTTATTTATTTTGGAGGGAGGGGCAGAGACAGAAGCTCAAGCAGACTCCCTGCTGAGCCCTGAGCCCTGCAACGACATGGGACTCCATCTCATGACCCTGAGATCAGACCTGAGCTGAAACCAAGAATCAGATGCTCAATAGACTGAGTCACCCAGGTGCCCCATTACTGGTTTTTTGTTTTTTGGTTTTTTTGTGTGTTTTTTTTTTAGTCATGTGTTGGACTTATTGGAGCTCTTGGCCTTTAATTTTTTCTGTGAACCGATCCAGTCACAAAATTCTAAATACCGCTGATTTGCAGTGTTCTTCCTTCTTGGAAATTCGCAGTCTGTGTTTATGGAGTCTACCTGCTTGCAAGGACTTGTCGACTTACTCCCCTTCGCCCCAGCTTCACCCCCAGGCCTGTCTCTTTGATGTTCTCCCAGTCCTTTCTTCCCTTGTTTCTTAAGGTCATTTGCCATGGCTTTCCAGCCTCCTCCATCTCCCCTATTGCTTTTTCTGGCTTCTTCCTACTCCTCTTTGAAGGTTTTACTTCTAGGTCACCTCTTCCCCTTTCGTGATACCTGGTGCTCCCAGACCAAACCAAGTGCCCTGTGTGTAGACCCCACCAGAGGACTGGCAGATGTGTGGGGCACACCCCCCACCACCTGGCGACCGTGAGGGTCTTCAGGACAAGCACCCTGTCTTGGTTATCTGTCCCTAGCCCTTCGTACAGTGACCAACACATGGGAGGTGCCCAATAAATGCCTCTGGCAATGTTGGTTCCATTTCAAACTGTGGAGATTGTCAAGCTACCTTGTTGTTATTGTTGTTTTTACCTCAGACAATCTGTGCTCCCTTGTCACCTAGCTAGTACTCTGCAGGACCAAGATAGTTGAATACAGACTATGAAACATACTGGTTTATTTATTTTAAAGATTTTATTTATTTATTTATTTGTCAGAGAGAGCGAGCACAAGCAGGAGGTGCAGCAGCCAGAGGGAGAGGGAGAAGCAGGCTGCCCACTGAGCAGAGAGCCCGACGTGGGACTCGATCCCAGGACCCTGTGATCATGACCTGAGCCAAAGGCAGACACTTAACCAGCTGAACTACCCAAGAATGCAGAAACATACTGATTTAAAAAACATCAAATTGTTTTTACAATGTCTCAATTCAGCATCCACATCCGTTGGAGGAAAAAAAACCCCAAAAAACAAAAAATGTGGAGCGTGTCCAGTGATATGAATATTAGAATCTAGTCTCTTGGGCAAATGTTCTAGAATGATACTCCCTGCCCTCCTCCCAAAGTCACCACTGTCACCTTAATTAACCACAAATAAAAAGACCTCCCCCAGAGAGGGCCTCCGGGAGTTTCCCTAGGAAGGATACCTTTTCCCAGAGGCTGTGCTTGGGAATTACCATAGTAGCAGATTTTCTTCCTCGGTTGGGGTCCCCTACGCCTGCCCGAGCCACGCCTGTGTTAGCATGACAGGTCGCTAAGCTGTTTTGAAGCATGAGACGCCAAAGGCTCTTGTGAACTTATGGAAAATGCGTCTACAATCAGGAATGCAGCATCAGACAAAATCAAATAGTAATTTGAAATAGAAATGTTTTGTTGTGACAATTAAGCACCATTGTTAGTCTCCATATGCTGAACTGAAAACCCAAGTAGGTCTGTAATTGATGGCTGAAATGGCTGAATATAGCCTCTGTATTTGTTACCAGATTGTCTCCAATGTATTTTGGCCGTAAATAACGTGGGAGTAGGACACACGTCTATATGGAGCTAAATTTCACCTGAGATACACACTCATAATTTTCTCTGAGTTCAGTGCAAGGCCAAGCCCAATTTAGTTCAGTGAATAACAGGCTTTTATCAGTAACATGTATATCATGGCCATATGTGTTTTGAAAAATAAAGTGATTGTTGTCATTTGTCAGAGTGAAAAGAGAGTTGTCTGTGGTAATATATTTTAATCATGCTGTTAGTCACTTATGCCCCCAATATAAATGTTGTTTCCTGTTTGTTTTATTAAATATTACAGGACACCAAGAATCTTTTGATGCTCAGAGACCTAACTGGAAACTGGGCTAAATAAAAAGGAGCAATAGTTTTTCAAGCCCAAGACTGGGAGGTGCTGGGAGTGGCTGAATCTGGTTTGTGGTTTGCGGGCAGGGACGAGGGGAGCAGCCGCTTTTGGGACCCTATTAAACGACTTTCCTTTTGGGTCCTGCATTTCTAGCAGAGATTTTGGGGATATATTGTGGCTTTTTAATTTTAATTTTTAAAGATTTTTCCATGCTCTGCTGCTTAGAACCAAGGTGCCGCTATGGAGCTGAATTTGCCTGGCTGCTGCTGGTTATGAATCAGTGAGGCTTGTGCTTCTCAAATTGATCTCAGTGTCTAGGAGTCTCAACTTCTAGGGGGCTTGGTTTATCCTTGGAACGAGCCAGTCCACCTTCTGTGAAAGGATCCCCCAAGAAAAACTCCAGATCATTGCATATTTCTTTTAAGGTAAAAATAGTTAAAATAAGATAAATAAATTTGGCCCGTTCTTGAAAATAATGGTGCAGTTCAACCAGAGTGATGGAGAGCGCCCAAACCCTTTTCTTCAAGGGAAACTCCTTGATGTTAGACACTTTTTTAAAAGAATTAAGCTTCTGACAGTTTTATTTAAAACAAACAAACTCAGACCAGTGGTGGAAGTTAAACTACTTCTTAGTGTAAATAATAAGAAAAGTCAACTTTATACTACTCTTAAGGCTTAGTTTTTATTTTAACTTTGAATTTTTACAGATTTTCAGACATACTGAAAAGTTGCAAGAATCACACAAAGGGTTCGCGTGTCCATGTCACGCAGATTCCCCCAATGTCATCACTTTACCACGTTGCCTTTTCCTTGTTATATAACCACCTCTCTGTGCACTTTTTTCTGAATTGTTTAAGAATCAATCATAAACGTGGTACTCCTTTACCCCTAAATAGTTGAATGTGTATTTCCTAACATAGACGCATTCTCTTATGTGAAGTTGCCCTTGGTGCAATACTGTGATTGGATCTGGAGATATTCCGAGTTTGCCAATTGTCCTGATAATGTCCTGTGGAGCAGTGGGAATCCACCATTTAGCCTTTATGTCTTCTTTAGTCTCCTTTAATCTGGAAAATTTTCTCAGTCTTTGTTATTTCATGACCTTGATATTTTTGAAGGTTATAGGCCATTTATTTTGCAGGTGTCCCCTATGTTGGGTCTGTTAATTTCTTGTGAGGAGATTCAGATTATGGAGTCTTGTCAGGGCTATCACAGAAGCGATGTTATGTTCTTCTCCGTGCATCATATCAGCAAGCAGATAGGGTTGATTTGTCCAATTACTGGTGATGTTCTTGGATCACTAGGTTAGGGTAGTATTGGTCAGTTTCCTCCCCTGTAAAGTTCTCTTTGTAATTGATAAGTATCTTCTGGGGAGATACTTTGAGACTGTGTCAATTATTTTGCTCCTCATCTCAGTTTCACTCACAGCCCAATTGGAAAGTGGGCAAGAACATGTGAGTAGACATTTCATCAAAGAGCATTCGCAAAAGCAATGACAGTCAGCATCCTTAGCCATCAGGGAGATACCAATTAAAACCGCAGTGAGATCGTACTTCACCAGGTGTATATTCAAGCGAGCAGAAAACAGATATCTACACAAGCACTTGTGTGTGCGTGTTCATAAAAACATCATTTATAGTAGTCAGCTAAATGTCCATCAGCTTATGGATGGATAAACAACATATGGTGTCTCCATAAAATGGAACATTATTTAACCTTAAAACGAAATGGAATTCTGATAGATGCTAAACATGTCTGACCCTGGAAAACATCACACTGGGTGAAAGAAGCCAATCACAAAAGACCACATATTGTATGATTCCATATACATGAAATGTCCAGAATAGACTGATCCAGAGAGACAGAAAGTACATTTGTGGTTGTCAGGGACTAAGGGATGGGGGTATGGGGAGCAACTGCTTAATGGGTGCAGGGTTTCCTTTGGGGTAGTCAAAAGTGTTTTGTTGATGATTCATTGGTGATTCCATTGAATCAATTATTATGGTGGGTGCTAAGTGGTGATTTTTAAAATTCCACCATTCCTGTGACATTTATGTTGGCTTTCTCCAGTGAAGACAGACTTTCCTCTCTTCCTTTTTCTTCCTTTCTTATGCTGTCATTCAGTATAGATTCTTCTGTTTTTCAATTGGCTATAATCCTTTACCATCCTTATGTGTTCATGCTCAAGTCGTTCCTTGTTTGACCATCGAGAGCCCCATGAGGGTGGTTCTGGTGTCTTTTTGTCACACAGTCATCATTCTTTAAGTCTGTTGTGACTTTATACATTAAAAAATAATCCTGGTTCATGCTGTACTTTCTCTGTTCCAGCTCTGGAACCAACTGTTTTCCAAGGAATACTGTCAGTGGAAATGGCATTTGAAAAGCAAGATCTGGGTACTATGTCTCTTTATTACTACTGGGATACAATCAAATCTCAGCCCTCTTAACAGACAGAGCTAGAAAATGCAGCTGCATAGAAATGTGCATACATGCATATGTACATACATACACGTATATACATTAATTACATGTTTCTAGATTTATCTATATGCCATAAAGCCTTCAATATATAGATATAGATTTCAATATATGTGTATATAAAATATCTATAATTTATACACACACACACACTCGCACACAAACATGCACAAACAACACCATGAATTTGCACTTATATCTCCAGTTCCAATCCAACACTAGGGTTCATTCTATTCTTTTCCCTTTCCATATTTAGAACTCCTTTCTCTGCCATTGAGAAACCTGGGTCCCTTTACTCACTGTACGTTAACTTATTTGCTCAATTCTAGAATACACAGAAAGTTTCAAAACTGCAAACTCATGACACTAGGAAAAGATGCCTACTAACTAGTGTACAGTATTCATTTGTAGATTTCTTTCTGTCTTTAGCCTGAAGGTATATTGTTGAAAGACTGGTTTCAAAAGTTACCCCTGTTTCTTCTCCATCTCACCCCTACCAGTCCCTGCCTGGAGTGTGGTTTACATTCTTCATTTGAAAGATAGTTCAGTTCATTTGTTTCTTTGGAGGGTTTTGTTTCCCAGTCCTCAGTTATGTATTTATGTATTTTCTTTCTTTTGAAATCATTGTGAAACATTAACATGGTTTCAAATGTTAGAGCTTTTTCACTTAAAATTATGTCCTAGAGCTCACTCCATAGCAGTTCATAGAGCTCTTCCTCATTTTCGAGCTTATTATAATTAAAAAAATCTCCGGTAAAGGAATGTCAAATAATTTATTGTTTCTTTACAAAAAAGGTCACTTAATCTTTTATTTGAAACTGATTTTCAAATGCCTGGGACTGTTTTTAAAAGATGGCAGAGAACGAATATACAGGAAATCATTAACAATCCAAGAGCAAGAACTAGGAAAATGGCTGTTGTAATAATCAAATAATCAAGGAAGAGATTGAAAAACTGAACTTTATTTTGTCTGATTACCAGCTGTTAAAGTGAGTGACCAAGGTCAGCATGACCTAGTTATGTGTCGCTGGGGATAAATCAAATCATCACTTTTTAAAAAAATTTTTCACTGAGTATCTACTTTGTGCCAAGTGCCATTTGGACATAGAAGAAACATGAAATTTAGTCCCTGGCCTTAAAGAGCTTCAGATATAATTGGAGAAAGAAGCCAAACATGCATAAACAAAAAATCAGATCTTGCAGAATGAGGCACTTTTCCAGGATAGTAGATAATTATTTGACGAATGGATCGTTAACAGCTTCCAAGAAGGTCCTGACTGCTCTGAGGGTTCAGAGTGCTGGCCCAGCCTGGTCCGGTCAGGAGATGCCTGAAAGCTGGCATTTGAGATGGAAGAGCACACGGCTCTGCGTGGGGCGCAGGGAAGCCGTTGCAGGACATGGATTGGCTAGTAGGTGCAAACAGAGGAGGTAGAGCCTGTGGTCTTGGGGCCATTGCCAGAGCCAGACTGCCTGTCACTTACCTTCATCTATGAAATGGAGCGATAACGGTACCTATCATATCATTGTGGGCTCTCAATAAATATTTGCTACTTTTGTGTGAAAGCACAAAGATGGGAAAGCAGGGGATGTCATTTAGGAAGAGTGAATAAAGCAGTCTGATTGGATTGGAATATTCAAGTGTAGTAGCTGATATTTATATGGGGCTTACTGTGTGCTTACTGTGAGTTTTCTGTGCTACGTATTCTAGTCCGTCTACTCCTCTCACCAGAGGTAGGATTAGGGATTACTAGTATCCCCAGTTTGCAGATGAGGGCAAATTGAGGCACAGAGGTATTAAGTAACTTGCCCAAGTTCACACTGCTTCTGAGTGGAGGATCCTAGGTGTCAGATCAAGGAGTTTGAATTTTTTTCTGGAGGCATTGGGGAGCTGTTGGTGGTCTTTAACTGTATGTGTAGGTGTGAGGAGGGTTACTTACATGAACTTGCTTGAGTTAACTGATATCCAACCTGCCTCTCATACTAGATGAAGCGAGAGAGAAGGGGAGAGAGAAAGGGAAGGAGGGAAGAAAGGAGGAAGGCAGGGAGGGAGAGAGCACTATCGAGGGCTAAGTCAATGAATGAATAATGATAATTCCTTACTTTGAGCTACCTCTTTTAGCGTGTATAGTGGTGCGTAATGGGGAAAGTATCTCATTGGAACAGTTACAACTGTGTCCACACTAAGAATTTTGATTGGCGTGCATTTAGATGAAATGTATGATCTTAGAGTTTTTTTTCAAGTGAGAAAATATGATTTTCTTCTCAAAGGTTTCTAAATTAGGATGCCTGGGTGGCTTAGTAGGTTAAGCGACCCTCTTGATTTCAGCTCAGGTCACGATCTCAGGGTCATGAGATAGAGAACCTCGTGGGGCTCCATGCTGGGTGTGCAGCCTGCTTGAGATTCTCTCTCCCCCATGCCCCTCTCCCTACCTCTCTGTCTCTCAAAAAAAAAATTTCTCAATTTGTTCACTGTGGATTCACGAATACTGAATGTGAGCTTGCACAAATACTCTTGTAGGTTGTAATGTAAGTACTAGCTCAGCAGATACACTGCATTAACTAGCCTCAAGTTAGAGGGTATGTGGATACTTGGGAGAGATGTCATTACGTCACTTCCGGGAGCTATTAATTTGGGAAGCGGAGGAGTTAGTGGCGGCAGTGCTGTAATTAGTGGAAGATAATCTCAACCACAGTTCGATAGAAATACTTTTTAGGCTGTTAGAGATTCAAGAGATTAATATTCCACACATGTTCATTTTAGGTGACACTAGCTTTCTTTCCTCTCCTGAGTATACATTATTACAGGAGGATAATACTCAAATTGTTGAACTAGAGTGGTGACAAGTGTTTTAGTAAATCTGTGGAAACATTTTGGAATCTGAGTCCTGTCAGTCTACAAATTAAGCAAATATATGCCCAGTTCATCTTTCCAGTGCAGTTTAAATATTTGAAACCAAGAATTCTCTGGCATTTGGAGAATGGGGCTGATATTGGACTAATAAGGGGTGCTCTTCTGAATACTTTCACGTTTCATTGGCAAGAAGAGAGTCTTTTAAAATTATTTATATTAAAAAATTATTTATATTGGGGCGCCTGGGTGGCTCAGTGGGTTAAAGCCTCTGCCTTCGGCTCAGGTCATGATCTCAGGGTCCTGGGATGGAGCTCTGCA